>JAYEPQ010000002.1:22076339-23276339 GCA_036321105.1 Dracaena cambodiana
GCATGCTAAATGATAAGAATATCTTATTATAACTGATGTATTTTCTTGGAAAAATCATATATTTCTTGTGCTTGCGGATGTACGATCTCCAAAATTTTGGCCTAAAGATTTGTTCGTCAACTTGGGAGAAAAATTGACGAGAAATCCTTCCCAAAACTAAATTTCTTAGTAATTGCTTGTAAGATATTAGTTATTCTATGCCCTATACATTAACATGAAGTGCTATATATATATCATGCAATATTAGAAATTATAATATATGACTTGATCAAGTGGTAGCTACAATTAATTTCTTATAGGCGCGAACTGAAGTCTGCAGTCCTAGACGATGTGGTTCCTTTCACCAAGGTTCATGGGAACTCTATGTTCCACTACCATGGAACCGATCCAAGATTCAATAGTGTCATGAACCAAGGCATGTCCTGTTTAAGCACCTTTTTCTTGAAGAAGGTGTTGGACACCTACACCGGCTTCGGAGGTCTCCAGGAGCTCGTCGATGTCGGTGGAGGCACCGGAGCCAGCCTCCGCATGATCGTCTCCGAGTTCCCTCACATCAGGGGAATCAACTTTGATCTGCCTCACGTTGTCTCAGATGCTCTCCCTATTCCAGGTTCCATATCAAACTGAACCTTCTTTTTTTTTTTCTCCAAATTGAGTTCCCACGTAAAAGTTAAACTCAGTACCTCTTGCAAATTAGAGAGCGGTGATACCACTTGAATTAAGGCTCATTGACATATCAAGCTTAACTACTAGTATTTTGCGATGTACGAACTATTTAATCTGTGCCGATAAATAGTAAATTCTATGAAATGGTGTCAATCTGTTATCAGTTTTTTAAGGTGCCCTATGAAAATACACAATAATTAGCGGTTTGGTAATTTTTTTTTTTTTAGCATGAATAATAATAGGCTAATGCTTTCTGCATTTGAGTAATTAGAAATTAATAAAATAAGTATACATATTAGAATCCTCATAAAGGACATAGAGCATAGAAATAACAATTAAAATTAGAAAAACCTAGAAGGAGTTATTAAATAAAAATGTACATAGGAGTCGCGATTGGGACACGTAGAAACCACGCGACTGGCCGAATGCCCTTCAATTGAAGGGACATGAGTACGAAAACAATATGAAATTCCCAATATTATAAAGAATTTTCAAATATTATCAAGGGATTTGGTATTTAGGGAGGACAAATTTTCTTTTTTGTTTTTCAAAGAACTTTCAAATATTACAATTCATGGGCCACGTTGTCTTGAAAGACTCACTATTCATTTTGACCTAACTTACCTTCCATCTATATAAGTTTAAAAAATTATTAGTCATGGAACATGAACAAAAACGTGGTTTTCTCGCGGGCCCTTCAAAAAAATTTCTTTAGATTTGTTTGTTTAGAAACAAAGTAAGACCTGACAACAGCAATTTGGAGTGTCATGCTTAATTTTACACCAAAATGAGGGTGAAAAAAATAGAGAAAATTAATATCATTGTTAAATGTTAATAACGGTGTTGAATATTGTTTAATAACAAATGTTATCTCTCTTCTCTCTACAATTTTCCAACATGACTCAAATTCTCATATTTGCTCTTTTCCAATAACTCACCAAACACGAGAAGGATAAGGAGAAGAAAAACTAGACGATAACTCACTCCACATATTAAATATTAATTAGAGGCTCAACTTTCTCGCCGAAAATTGAATTCGGAATCTCTTACAAATTAGAAAGAAATGATATCATTATAAAAAGTTCTTATTGGCTTACCTATTCTTAATTAGTTTATACACACCCAGCTGAAACAAAATGAGCTAGTTGATAAATTTGAAGATATATAGTATGGTGGTGTTTCTAATCCAATTTAGAAATATTAAGAAAAGGCTTTCTGCAATTTAATCCTTTCTTTTTCTTTTTCTTTTTTTTTTCCTTTTCATTGTTGAAATACCAAAACCAACATGTACTGAAACTGCTTTTTGAAATTTAAATTATTATTATGTATTATCAGTTTCCCTTTTATATCAATAAAGCACTTTCATTACCCGGTTAATTGCTTCGGAAGGGGAAAAAAAACCCTTAAACATTTAAATGTCAAATCATAAAGTTTCAAAATAGTTTTTTTAAAATGACATCATGTGTAATATACTTTGGATTTTAAAAAAACAACTAATTCATTTTCAAGGAGTTGGAAAAAATATATATTATAGGTAGGATAGTTTTTAAGAATAAAATAATCCCGGCCCTTGTTTTAATTTCTTACAAAAATGAGGTAGCGGAATCTTGGCCAAAAAACAAAAAAAACTAGTTACGATTACTTTTGTAGTTTCATAGAAATTATTATAAACTACTTTATTTATTGTTTCACATCCAAAATGGGACTATTGTACAACGTATATCTACAAATGTACCAATTCGACGAGTGGAGTTTATCAATGTAGGACATGTTAAAAGAACGAAGGGAAGACCGGAGAAAACATGGATAGAGGTGATATGCAAAGATATGGATTCTAGAGGTTTAAATAAGGAGATATTACTTGATAGAAATGAGTGGAGAAGGACTATCAAAGTGATCGATCCGGCGTAATTATTTTTTGGCTCTTATAGCTTATCCTAAATACTTGGAATAAAAGGCTTAGTTGTTGTTATTGTATCCAACTAGGGACTATTGATTCATAATATTTTTCTGATAATTAACCATTTTGTATTCAACTAATACTGCCTGTGGGATGAGTGTGGCGCAGGAGTGGAGCATGTCGCGGGAGATATGTTCGCTAGCATTCCGAGTGGCGGTGCCATCTTTTTAAAGGTAACTCTCAAACTTTAATTTGCAAAATTTTAATTATCATATATATACTCTATGTATGTATAGGTTTCATCTCTATTCATATAAAAATTAAAGCAATCATTCATATGTGACTTGGATGGCAAAATTTGTATCAAAATTAGTGTATATATGTTTGGCTAGCTTTGTGATGGTTATGTGATTTACAGTGGGTGCTTCATGACTGGAGCGATGAACACTGCCTGAAGATATTGAAGAATTGCTTTGAGGCTCTGCCGAGCTCGGGAAAAGTTATCGTATTTGATTTTATCATGCCAGAGGTGCCGGACCACAGCGCTGCGAGTCAGTGTACATTTAATGCAGATGTCAGCATGCTGGCTTACACCGAGGGTGGAAAAGAGAGAACGAAGAAGGAGTTCGAGTTGTTAGCAACAGAAGCTGGATTTGCTCAGTTCAACGTTGCTTGCCCCATTTACAACTATTGGGTCATGGAATTCCTCAAATAAAACGATCGATCTAAAAGAAAATGAGTTTTATATATATATATCTACCCTTTTTTGGTCTTTGGAAAAAGGAAGGGTTAATTATTATGATCTTATAAAAATAATAATGAATAAAATTATGGATCTCGTTGCAAGTGATTAAACTTTATTTTATGCACTGTTGTTTCTTTAAACAAAAATGCATATACAGCTAACACAGTGATATATACTTGTATACATACCGTCTGAACTTAATCTTGAAAACTGTGTGTAGACCGATGTTTGTTAGAAATACAAATTTAAGTCCAATATAAAAGGCTTTGTCAATTACCTAATTAATGCTTAATATGATTTCAACTTAATTTGGGACAGTTAGCCCACCAGTAGGGGAATTTTTAGATGGGCACAGCATTTTTTTTTCCTAGTGAGCCCACTTAAAACTTTCACTTTATTTACCACTTTGCCAACAAAATTTTTGGTCAAAACTGTTCCTCCTTCACCCTCTCATCTCTTTTTTCCTTTTCTGCGCGAATGGCAGAGAGAAAGCAGGGAAAAATCGGATTTTTTTAGAACCCAAAGCTCATTCCTCTTTAAAACCTACTCTTTTTAGTAAATAATCATGAAAATTAAAGTCTAGATTTTGCTTAAATCGATTCTTTCATCATCAAGCCCTAAAAAATAGCAAATTTTTCTATTTTGTGGGTCAATGGGAAGAAAATGGAGATGCGCAACTTAGTAAAGGTTCCATTCGACGATCAAAGGTTTTTGGAATTATAAATCCATTATTCTCTTTCAATTTCAATATTCTTTAATTTTAAAAAAATATATTAGCATAGAAATGTGGGACTGCTAGCCCGGATCAAGAAACCAGGTCTCTAGCTCCTTCGTCCAGACTGTGCAGCTCGGACCAAGGAGCTCCTTGGTGATGAAAGAATCGATTTGAGTGAAAGTTTAGGCTTTTTGATGGTACTGACATAGGCTCCAACAAGTATGATCCTTCGACTACAGTTGCATATGCCACTAGATAATTGAATTGCATGTAGTTTCAGTTCTTGACCAAAAAAAAAAAAAAAAAAAAAAGTAAGTTTGGTATTTTTAGAACAATTGTCAATTAAAGCTATGGTTCCTTTTATGTATATCTATTTGGTTGCTTGCCCATTTAGGGCCTATTTGGTTCTCCTAAACTGTAGAAATATTTCTTGGGCTAATGATTTGTGTGTTGAATTGAAAGAGTTGTCCAATTTCTAGCTCTTTGGTTCCGGCTGCACAACTCAGACCAGATCTTACTGTCCAGGCTAACAGTCCCGGATAGTAGGCTCTGGTCCGGGCTGTGCAGACCGGACCAAGGAGCAAGAGACCTGGTTCTTTGATCGAGCTAGTAGTCCCGGATACCCTCAAGTTAATTCGGGACTGCTAGCCCGGATTAATGACACAGACTAGTCCACTCTATGTTGATACTCCCGGTACAATCCGGAATACAATATCTTTATGGAGCACAAAGGATAAATCATAAAACCCAAATAAACATAAATTGTTAACCGTATTATAGAGCCCGGATTTGGTTTCCAAAACACAGTAGTGATATCCGAGACTGAATTCCATAACCTAGAACAGATAGAGTGGAAGATAAAGAACAACGACAAACTGAATTCAACATTTCAACAATTCATTCATAACTTTAAAGATATAGTTAAATAGTGATATCAAAGACTACAACTTAATTTCCATGATAACAACTTTATTTCCATGATTTGCTCCATGTTAGAGATGACAATATAAAGTCAATATCTGTTACAGCATAACAACTTCATATCCATGTTGTTAAGAACAAACATCTTAAGCTACAGTTTTGTACTCCGAAAAAAACCCTACGAATTCTAGCATCTTCGTTGCTTCCGAGCGGGTTGCTTCCTAGTGGGTTGACGGCGTCTTGCAGAGCTGGGGCCTTCGGCGGAGGTTTGTGATATGGATAGTAATGCTATGTCAACATCAGCTTTGTGCACCCGATCAGAAATGATTTTATCTTGACAAGAGCATTATAGAGCAAACTCGGGATGGTTGCGCCAGATCCATCTGTAAATCACCAAAGATTATATTTACACAATAAAATTTTAAATTGGCAACTATCACATATCACCATATGCTAATTATATTTGTCTATCTAAATCCATTAAATATCATAACATAAACATACAATATATACATTTCAATTTTTTCCCGATTCGAATATCAAAACTTACCAATGTAAACCAGACACAAAAAACTACCAACTAATATTTATATTATAGTTTTTGCACTTCACTATTACAAAATCCAATAATTAATCGATAACAACAATAAAATATAAGCTTTTTTACCCAATGAAGCCTTTAATTTTACCATAAAAAAATTAAACAAATGTTTCTTTTCCAAATTTATTTGCTCCTTAACTAAATCTACACTTATCAAACTCATCAACACTCATTTTCATATCTTTCCCAAAATCAAAATGCTAAAATTAATACAAAAAATTAGGATTTCAATTTCTATCTTTTTATCAAACACATTCTCCTTCCTCTCCTCCTTTCAACGCACCCCTTCGGCCGGAATGAGGGTATTTGGAGAAACTGGGGGATAAGGTATTTGGAGAGAGCGGCAGGATCCGACGACGGAGGCCGGGAATCGAGGCCGGCGAGGTCCGGCGTCAGCGGCAAAAGCGCTTGGGAGAGAGCGGCGAGGATGGATCGGTTTTTGGAGAGACAGCTTGGGAGAGGGAGAGAGATAGTTTCCTTCTTAAGAACGTGTGGGAGAGAGAAGGTGATGAGGGTTTTTGGGGAATATTGGTGGGCTCACTAGGAAAAATCCTCTCTTTTCAAAAGAGAATGTGTGCTCTCTAGGAAAAGTGGGCTCACTAGAAAAAATGTTGTGCCCATCTAGAAATTCCCCACCAGTAGTCTCAAAAAAATAAAAATAAAAATTATATATATATATATATATATATATATATATATATATATATATATATATATATATATATATATATATATATATATATATATATATATATATATATATATATATATATATATATGGGTTAATTACAGTCAGGGCCCCTGTAGTATTGGGGATATGTAACTTAACACCCTGAAGTTTGAAACTCTAAAAAAATCCCCTGGACTTAGTGATTTTCACTCTCTTTTTTTACTAAAGTGCACTCTTATCCTTCAAATTCTTATTCTACCCTCATCCCTCCCTTTAACCAAAACAGCTTGTAAAAGAAGAGATGAGGATAGAATAGGAATTTAAGAGACAAAAGTGCATTTTAGTAAAAAAAAAGAGAGTGAAAATAATTAAATTCAGGGGGTTTTTTGAGAGTTTCAAATTTCAGGGATGTTAAGTTACACATCCCCAATACTACAGAGGGTCTAAGTATAATTAATCATATATATATATATATATATATATATATATATATATATATATATATATATATATATATATATATATATATATATATATATATATATATATATATATCAACTTAATTTATCCAAAGGGAATATTCTTAATTTATTCGTCAAGCACTATATTAATTTTATGCTCGATAAAACTAAACTATTCATTTTAGTTGCCAGAATATGAATTCTCATTTTAGTGGTCATTTTTTTTTTTTACTAAGTATAAACTTTTTGAAAAACTTGTTTAGATAAGAACAACTGATCATTAAAATTTAAAAATTCTATTTCTATCATATTGAAATTGGGGAAAACTAAAAAGTTGTAATATTTTGATAATAAAAATAAAATTTATAGATTATTACTATATAACATACACTGTGACAAGTTAAAATCGATAGCTGAAAGTTTTTTTGAAATTTAAAATAGACAACTAATTCGGAACAAATTTTCGGTTAAAATAATTACAATTTCGTGACATGTGATGATGATGATGATGCCAATGAGTTAGTTTTCATAAATTTACGATGCGGAAGAGGTTAATATTGGACTAGACTGACACATCGACAGATATCTGATTGGTTCGGATCAATCTTGACATTCCCCTGACAAGTTTTGGTCACATTTGAACAATAGACAACAGCTCCTCGGATTCCTTTTCAAAGGAGGTGAGATGGGGAAGTGATCTGATAAATCATCAGCATTAAAGTAGCTTTGTCTCTTGTTTGTGTTTTACTTTAGCAACTCTCTCTTATTCTTCTGTCCTGATCAGCTGAACCCCATACCATTGTCCATAATGCCTAATCATCTTAGCTCATGTTGCTAGCCTGTGATGGGAGTTTCTAGAGGGGCACATCATTGTTCCTAGTGAGCCCAGTTTTCAGTGAGCCCAATTTTCCAGTGAGCCTGTCATTTCTTTTAAAAAGAGAGAATTTTCCTAGTGAGCACACCAAAAAACTCAAAACTACCCTCACTTCATCTCTCTTCGACACTTCCGTTCCTTCTCTCTCCACTTCCATTCTTTCTCTGTCCCACCTCTCTAAATTTAGGGCCGGTAAGCTTCTCTCACCAAAAAACCCAACTCCTCTCTTCATTCTCTCTCCAACCTCTCCTAATCTTAGGGCTGATCTCTTTTCTCTTTCTCTTTTCTTTTCTAAATCCAACTCCACCCAACCTTCCTTCTCTCCTAGTTGTCCGCCTCTGTCGATCCAAGCAACGTTGGTCGCCCACCGCCTCTATCGTTTCTTGAGTCGAGATGGGTGAAATCATCTTTCGCATTTTGTAAGTTTTTTTGGTGAGAAATTAATCGAAATTATTTTGGAGAAAGATAAAAGACCAACCTTGCCTCGAGAATTTTTTTAAAAAATATGTCTGATATATTTGAATATAAAATGTGTCCAATTATGAGTATACTTATATACATTTGGAATTGGAAGGCTAGGAAAAAATATTGACTCGTATGCGATATGTGTTGGAGAGATTTTGGTATTGGAGAGAACGTAGGGTCCAACGGGGAGTATGATGAGTCTAAACACAAAACTGTGAAGCAGTTTGACCCAAAAACTTAAGCTATTAGGTCAAACCCCCAATTTTGTATTTAAACCCATAGAATTTCTTTTATCTTATCCGATGTGGGACTATACTCACATATGAACTAACTTAACAATCTCTCCCTTCATTGTGAGTATACCAACTTAATTTTGGCAACCATCCATATGGAAAACCAAACCTAAAGTTAACCCTACCAACTTAACTTTGGCAACCATCCACGTGGAAAGCCGACACGTGGAAAATCAAACCAAAAATTAACTCGACCAATTCGGACTTCAAACATTGGCTTTACTCCCGCTTAGGCCATAAACTGGCCCATTGACCCGACGACAATTGGTCCGAATCTGGACTCTGATACCAATTGTTGGGGAGAACGTCGGGTCCATCAGGGAGCATGATGGGCCTAAACACAAAACTGAAAACCAGTTTGATCTAAAAACTTAAGCCATTAGGTCAAGGCCCCAACTTTATATTTAAACCCATAAACTTTCTTTGTCCTATCCAATGTAGGACTATATTCACATATGAACTAACTTACCATTTGGAGTTAGAGTGTTTGTATAGTTTGAAAGTTACAAAACAAAGCAAGTTAAATGACGATATAGATTCAAAACAGAAAGCAGGTAGTTGGTAGCCTCAATGAAAATGTTATTTGCATGTATGAATACCATAAATTCTAAGTGTAAATAGTTGCATGGTTAAAGTAGAAGAAGAATTACTGTGAGGGAAGACTCCAGGGTAATCTTAGCTAAACTTTTGGTATTGGTATCAGTATAGTATTGGATATATTTTTCATTGTTATATGTTGGATGTTTAAAATACCCGTATCTGGATCGCTTCCTTTTGGGGTTAGTCACATACGACTCTAACTTGGTAAGAGTTTGAAAACATATTGATGTCGAGACTTGTCTTTTGTAAAGGAATAAAGGTTAAGTTTAGAAGTTGGCCTAGAGGCTATTTTGTGTGAAGAAGTTAAGTTTTTGTGTGAATTGTAAGTATTATTTAGTATTTGCTATTTATTATTCTGTTTTATTCAAATGGACAATAGATTATGTGTATCAGGGGTTAGGGTATGATTTTGATGTTTAATATAATTAAATTAACTTTTAACAACTTCACTTGTATATTTAAATTTTATATTATTCAATTATCAAATAAGTTTTATAAAACTTTTAATTTCAATATGGCCCATGATGATTTGTTGACTTTGTCTTATTTCCCACTTGTATGTTAAATATTTATGTCTATCCACTTGCAGAGGTTAAGGTATCGATATTAACAAAGTCTTATGTTGCTGAAGAGTCCTATAAAAGAGAAAGTATTAATGAGCTGGACTCAGAAGAAGAAGTGCAACCGATTAGTGGAGGACCAATTGAATTAATACTCCTCAAGAATTTTAAGACCTGGAGACTTAGATTTAATTGTTTTTTGTTTTGGATCGTAATTTGAAAGGGCTATACTCGAAAACAATGTGTTATAGATGGTTGTTTGAGAACTGTTTGCTGCAAACTAAACTTTGTATGTATATATATATATATATATATATATATATATATATATATATATATATATATATATATATATATATATATATATATATATATATATATATATATATATATATATATATTATGTAATATTGTTTCTAATTATGAACTGATTTGTTTATAATTCTCATTGTTTAAATTTAAATTTCGTATTTATGTGTTATTAATGAAATATGTAGTTGGAAAAAGCTAAACTTTGTGTACAAATTTAAGACATGAATGAATTCTTTGTGTTTATTGCACTATGATGTAATTATTCTCACACACTGGATACTGATGAATTGACCTTTTATTTTCATTTTATTATTAAAAATATAAATTTATTCTTTTGGTTTATGGTGTTATAGTCAATAAAAGTTGTTAGTTATATTTGTTACTTCAATTCCTATCTTAACAAAAGTTGTTACTCATATTTTTGGCTCTTATCTTCTGTTCGGGGCATACATCCCGGATAGAATTCGAGCTGTGCGGACTAGAAGTCTGGACAGTGGATTACTGTCCAGACTGACAATTCGAACAAAAAAAATTTCGTCTAGACAGTAGTCCGCTATCCGGACTTCCAGTCTGGACGGATAGTGGACCGTCTAGACTGCTAGTCCGGATAGTGGAGAGTCATCCTGACTATCCGTCTAGACTGTGAATTTTTTTTGGGTTCATAACTTTTATTAATCTGTACTGTTTCTAAGGTTTTTGAGTAAATAAAAGTCTAATAAAGTAAATTTTTGAATTTAATTTGTGAGATAATTTAATATAGGAAAAGATTTGATGGAATAGTTGTGAGTTTTAGGTTTCTTTTTTTTTTTGGTTAACTGAACTGCAATTTGAGATGAGAAGGAGAAAAGAGATTGAAAATAGGAGTATTTCAGTCTAAAAAATTCGATGGCAAGCTTATAATATGAGAGAAGTTTTTAAGTGGGCTCACTAGGAAAAATGGTGTTCCCCTGTAGAAACTCCCCCCTGTGATGCATGGATGCCCGGGTCTGGATCACAAACCTGAATCCAATATATATGGATTCAGATTCTCTTCGATACGTGCCCGATTCGCATTGGGTGCGGCCCGTACGTATCGGATGGAATCCGGGTCAAATCTGCTTATTTAGTATCCTAGTTCAAATTCAAATAGTCCCCATCAAATATGAGATAAAAACTAGTGTGGTTTATAATGATTTCTATGAATCCACGAAGAAATCATAACTATCCTATTTGGGTGAGCAATCCATAATAATTATAAACTATTTTAACTCTTATTATTTTATCAGAGGTTTTAGCATAATCAAACTGAATATGTTGTCGGTACCTTACCGTATATCGTGTATTTGAAGCAAGATGTGACAACTTAAAGTGTAAATTCTGTAAATTCGAGCGAGGTTCCGTGCTAAACACTATAAATGTAGTATTAATGTACAGTATGCATTGCTACTGTCATCGGATTGGTTTGGTTTATATATGTTGCTATTATCAACCACCCTTGTAGTAGACGGATGCACCGGGTTAAAGTTCATTATATCATTTTTATTGCAGGAGTGACCACATGTACCGGTTGTGCCCAATCAATAAAACTTTATATAGATAACAAGCATTGTGAGATTTGCTAAGATTCAAAACTCATTAATTTAAGGGGTTTTAGGATATTCCCTCACAAATTATATTTTTGGAGATTATTCCTTTACAAATCGTTATTTAGATATTAGTCCCTAATAATAATGTAACATCTACTTTATAATAGTCTTTATGTTGAATATAACTATCCTGTTTAAGAATAATCGTGATATACAATTAAATATTCTCACTTACCTAATCAAATTAAGTTACTGGTTATATTATTTCGTAAAATATTAACATGTGTTAATGTACGTTTACCATTAATTAAAATAGTTGACAGTCAAGCCCTCTTCAAACGGTTTCAGATGACTCACAAATTAATGAAATTATCCTAACAAGGGGAAGTATGAGCTAAAAGACGTCTTGGATCAATTGAATTAATCTCGAATATGGCTGGTTCAACAGATAAATATTTGGACAAAATAAACTTTATACTTATCTTCATTAAAGAATATGGCCTAATAGCATTCGTTGGGGCGTTCCCTAGCTATTGAGCGGCGCCTATATCGGAGGTCGGGTGTAGTGAAAAATATGTAAAGTTTGCTAGGTCATCACCCAGAAACAACGCATCACGTCGATTCCCGAATATGGTGTCAAATGTAATAGTATTTCCATACTTTAGGTGAGGGTAAACAAAAAATTAGATCATGAACATAGGATTTGGTTGGTATTGTGGAATATAAATTTCCTTACATGTAAAGTAGCAGAATTAGTTGATACTATGATTAGAACGATGATTAATATTTTTTTGTGTAGGAAACTAAGTGGATAAGTAAGCTAAAGTCATAGAGTCTTGGGTTTATAAATTTTGGTATACGGATAGAGATATAAATCGTAATAGGATATGTGTGATCATATATAAATAATTACTTGGAAATGTAATGGAAGTTAGAAGGAAAAGTAATATAATTTTATTAGTTAAACTTATTTTAAATAGAGATATTCTTAATATCATTAGTGCATATACACCACAAGTAAGCCTTGATGAATCTACTAAATATCAATTTTGGAAAGATCTAGATGAGATAATACAAGTAATATCCGCTAGAAAAAAACTATATATTAGTGGTAACCTCAATGTACATGTAGGAAATAGTCGTAATAGGTTTAATAGTGTACATGGAGGATTTGGTTTTGGAGAAAGAGATGAAGTAGGTAACTAAATTCTAAAATTTGTTTTGTCTTATGAATTTATTTTAGTGAATACTTGGTTTAAAAAGACAGTTTCTCACTTGATTACTTTTAAAAGTGGATGAGTGTGAGCCAAATAGATTTCTTTTGAATTAGAAGGGTAGATAGAGTTGTTGCGCCAATTGTAAGGTTGTGTCAGATGAGAGTGTAGTTATCTAATATAGACTTTTAATTTTAGATATCCAGATTAGAAAGAGACTTAGAATGATTAATATAAATTAGATTCTAATATTAAGTGGTGGCGATTAGAAAGTAATCAAAATATTTTTGTAGATAGAACAGTACAAAAAGCAAATGGGAGGGACCATGATGATTCTAATGTAATATGAAATAAAATGGCTAGCTGCATTAAGATGGTAGCTAAAAATATATTTTGTGAGTTGAGGGGTGGTGCTCCACCACGTAAGGTAACATAATGGTGAAATAAAGAGCTAAAAAATACTATTAACATCAAGCGAGATCTTTACAGAGATTTGAAGAAGAACAATGACAAAATAAATTTTGAGAGGTATAAGCTAGCCAAGAAAGAGGCTAAAAAGCTGTTCGGGATGCAAAAACTAAATTATATAAACAAATGTACGAAAAGTTGGACAATAAAGAGGTAGAAAAGGATATATATATATATATATATATATATATATATATATATATATATATATATATATATATATATATATATATATATATATATATATATATATATATATATATATATATATATATATATATATAAAGTGCATTAAAGTTGAGGATCAAAAGGTTCTACTTCGAGCTGAAAAGATTAAAGAAAGATGGAAAGATTATTTTAACAGATTGCATAATGGTAGTTTTACTCAAGATTTGGAAGACCTTACTATTCAATTTGAGGATATGGATCGTAGTTTTATGCGTAAAATTAAATAATCTGAAGTAAAATAGGCTTTAAAGAGAATGAAATTAAGAAAAACTATTGGTCCAGATGAGATTCCTATTAAGATATAGAGATATTTAGGAGATATAGTATGAGGTGGTTAAAGACCTCTTTAAAAAGATTTGACAAATTAAAAAGATGCCAAATGAATGGAGGAAGATTATCTTAGTATTTCTATATAAAAATAAGAATAATATTTAGAGTTGTTCTAAATACCATAAAATAAAACTCATTTGTCACACTATTAAGCTTTGAGAAAGGATAATTGAATATAGATTGTGACAGACTGTTAAAATATTAGAGAACAGTTTAGATTAATGCGGGGCGATTGACGACAGATCTATTCATTTACTTCGTCAACTTATATAGCGATTTCGAGAGAAAAATAGAGATTTGCATATGGTATTTATTGACCTAGACAAAACCTGTGATAAACTACTATGAAAACTACTTTGTTGGACATTGATAAATGATGAGGGACATATATTGTATATTTATACCCTCCATATTATCTATTTTTGTATATAAATAATATTACTCGGATATTTTTAGTATGTTTTTCAATTTAGACTTATTCTTACAAGTAGATAATTTGAACTCAGAGACGGATTAAAAAACCAAATTCATAAAAGAGTTAAAAGTGAGCAAAGTTACAAGAACATGAAACTGCAAAGAACTAAAATCAATTGCAGTCATTTAAATTAAAGGAACAAGGTCAGAACTTTATGTAGATGAGAGTTGAAGCCCAGAACACACACTTTTGCCGCCAATTGGAGGCATTTGCTGCCATTTGGCGGTATTATGGGGCCCATATATCATGAATTTTTTTACAGGGTCTTCTATATAATTTTGTAACTATCCAATTATACTCATATTAGGGTTTGATACTCCGAATCCTATATATTGAATGTGTCCTTCTAGCCTAGGGTTCTTATGCAATTTTGTAATTTTGGTCATCAATAAATATTAGGGTTTTGTCGAAAGAGTGACTATCGGCATACCGCGCTCCAGAGATGGCTCCATTGTCCAAAAGTGCTTTGTAGTGAGTAGAAGTATTTTTCTTAGCTGTTTAATTAGATTTAATCGCTTTCTAGTATAGATTTCTCTTACTTTCTAGAAAAATAGAATTTTTATGGATTTCATAAATAAATATAAGTTTTTGATAATTAGCAGTATAAGTAACTAATTTGCTTTAGCCCTAAGATATAGATGAAATTAATTTAATAGATTTAACATGTATTTATTTTATTTTCTTCCTAAAAAAAAAATAAGGTCATGATTTTTCTATAAATAAAATAAAGATAGATTTCGTAAATCATAATTGTTTGATAGATTATGCTTAATTCATATTTTAATAATCTATACTTAGATGAGATTTGAAATTCATATTCTTTGTTTTTATTTATAGAAATATTAACAAGATTTTCCTATAAATAAATTAAAGAGAATAAACTTGTAAATCTAATTTTTTTTTGATATGTTATACTTAAATTTGGTTTTTTGATAGCATATGCTTAAATTTGGATTTGAAGTTTATTTTTTTGTTTTTATTTATAAGATTATCTACTAAATATAATCTGTTTTTAAGAAAAATATTATTTTTGATGAACTTTACTTGCACGTCACTTGATAGGTCATAATTAGGGGTTCTTAATTAAAATCAAATTAAAAAAATCACCTTTTTAATGTGTTAATTGCTCATTCATAATTAAAAAGTTAGGAAAAAAAATAATTCATTGTTAGACTATTATTCTAATAGATTCAAAATTCTAGGCTAAACTTTATGAATTCAAAACTAATCTTTTCAAACTAAAATCTCATAGTTAACTTGATAGAACTAAAAAATAATTAGCAAGATAGCAAAACACTCTAGATTTTTGTGAGAATAACATGTAAAGCGCTACAACCGACATTGTACGTTTGAAGTAAGTTTATCACATCAATGAAGAAAATAGTCCCCATCAAGTATATTGACATAATTAAGGATATATCTGATGGAGTAGTGACCAATATCAGAATATGTGGTGGTTTAGTAAATGATTTTTTTTGTTACAACTAGATTGCATTAAGTATCTGCATTAAACCCGTTCTTATTTGCTATAGTGATGGATAAGCATACTAGAGCTATTCAGAATGAGATAACTTGGTGTATACTATTTGCTGATGATATTGTCTTAATTGATGAGACAAGCGTAGGGGTGAATGCCGAGTTAGAGTTATGCAGACACACATTAGATTTAGAGGTTTTAAAATGAATAGGTCTAAAACAAAGTACATGAAGTGTAAATTTAATAAACAACAGACCTAAAATGTAGTGCTGTAACACTGGACGAGGAAGAGATATAAATGAGCATGTAGTTTATGTATTTGGATTATATTATTTAGAATGATGGAGAGATCGATAATGATATCAACCATATGATACAAGCATGCTGGTTAAAATGGAAAAGTGCAACGGAAGTTTTATGCGACCGTAACATTTTGTTAAGGCTGAAGAAAATTTTTTATAGGACTGTTATTAGACCAAGTTTATTATATGACACAAAATGCTAATCTAAAAGAAACATCATTCATAAAAAATAAGTGTAATAGAGATGTGCATGCTTCGCTGGATATGTGACAACACTAAAAGTAATAAAGTGAGAAATAAAGATATTCATACTAAGTTAGGGATAGCTCTGTCAGTGAGAAGAGGTGAGAAAATTGCTTATGATAATTTGGTTAAATACAACGTAGACCTACAAATACACCAGTTCGACGAGTAGAGTTTATCAACGTAGGACAAGTTAAAAAAAGTAAAGAAAAGACTAAAAAAAATATTGATAGAGGTGATACGAAAAGATATGGATTCTAAAAATTTAAATGAGAAGATATTATTTTATAGGAATGAATGGAGAAGAATTATCAACGTGATTTTCTTTTGTTTCATGTAATCTACTCCAATTACTTGGGATAAAATGCTTAATTGTTATTGTTATTTGTTTTTGTTGTTCATTAATAAAGAACATAAACCATTTTTTGAGTAACATCTCACACTAGTCATTTAGTCAAAGTATTGAGAAGAAAACTTTGCAAGAAAATGAATAATTGATTGATCATCTAACTAAGAATAAAAATGTGACACGCAAACTACCGAGCAAACTCTCAGAAACGTGTTTGAAACGTAAAAGAGAGCATCCAGCTGCCAGCGGCCAATTTAGACCCCACATTCTCTAATTCAACTGCGAATCTCACGAGAAGAGAGGAAGTCCAAATACATTTTAGTCTAATTAATAATCTCAAATCTCTTATTTAAGTGTAACAATGGAGAAGGAACGAATAAATACCGAGTACTAATTGGATATCTCATCGAAATGTAAATCTTAAAAATAAGAAAAAAAGAAAGAAAAAAAAATCAAATCGTGGTATTAATTATATCAAGTAGGCATACATGATACATGTAAGATACATGTAAGAAACTACGGGACGCATACAATATACTTATTCACCATCGATCATCTTCTTCCTCCTCTTCTTCTCCAATCGAACGGACTCATAATCATCAACAGCATCGTAGTCTCTCCTCATCCTGAATAAGCTCTCCATCTCCTCTTGCGGAACCACGACAAACTCCAGCTCCGAAAGCCTCCTCTTGCACCGGACCACCCGCAGCGGCTTCCTCGGAGCCCGGGGGCAGGTGGGCGGGACCACCGGAAGCTTGAACTCTTCTCTGGTCGGCGTCATACAACCTACTGGCTGATGATCCTTCGGACATGTAGAAATTTCGCCTTTGTCTGCAGCAGTCTGAACCACCACGGTGGTGGAGGTCGGCCGCAGGAGGAGCCCGAGCGGCCCGTGGGAGTATTCGGGCGAAACCGACATGGATCGCTTTGTTAAGCAACAATGGTGGGTGAGGATAATATGATGCAAGGTATGAAGAGAGAGAGAGAGAGAGAGAGAGAGAGAAAGTTTTGAGTTTGAGAAAAGAATGTGGGAGATATGTGATCGTTGAGACTTTTTTTTTTCTTTTTTTTTTATGCTTCTTGATTTTGGATTTGCCTTACCAAACCCTAAATGGGCCACAATGGAGGCCTTGGGAGCATACCCTTATCCTCTTATGGGGTATGCGCGTAAATCGGACGGCTGGGATTCTTCCGCGTGGGAGAGTGGAGGGCTAGGATTTGCTTGTTGGTTTGCCACATGGGTTTCATAGGATGCTGTACTAGGGCATTGATTGGGGTTCCCATTGGATAAGTGGCCTCGGATTCCATTCTTGGGTTCAGTGCGGGACGCTATTATAGGTTATTTTTGTTTGGATTTGGGCTCGTGGAGTTTTTTAAGTTTAGTTACTGTTACCGATGGTAGAGCCATAGAGGGATAGATTCTGGTGGGGGAACGTGACCGAGAGCGCACGAGAGAAAGCTTGGAGTTTGCTTGGCTTTCAGCTGGTTGGAGATGATAAAGGCATGAGTTTCAACTTGGTTCTCTGTTCAAGACTGTAGCTGATTGTACGGATACTGATGGGTTGGGTGGTAACAGTTACTCTAAGATGTACTCTAGGGTTAGTGTTTCTGCATTTAAAAATACATACAAGATCTACTAAAGTTATCTTTTCGCAATGATAAAGATCGTAGGAGCCAAGATTAGAGTTGAAACGCACCAAAATCTTACTAAATGTCTAGATCACTCCTCCTGCTAACCATGTACACAAGCTAGCTCAGGTTGGTTGCTGCGGAGTCAAGATCGTGAGATCCTTCCTCATCCGCAGTAGATGCCTCCAAAATCTACGCAAGACCATAAGTCTAATTGTCACCATGCATCATGCCTGGTCAAGCACGCTCCTTTACTGACGTTCATCCCACTTGTCTTGTACCTGGTAGAGAAAAGGATTGATACCGTAAGATATAGTCACTATAAATTATTGCAAGAATTATAATTGATTGATATAGCTAATATAAGTTAGACAAATCGTCAATTTGCAGCTCACAATAGAAATAATGCTCTTCTAGTGTGTTCACTTAAATAATCAAACACTAGATTATTAATCTAACATCTATTCATTTAAATCTTTCTTATTCAGTACTAGATGGGATGATAATGAACACGTTTATGAGTTTTAAGTGTTGTTCCAAGAATTGTTCAGGCCTTCCCTTTTAAATACCATATTTCACTATCTGAAGTGAATTTCCACGTGGGAAACAAAAAAAAAAAAAAGATAATTAGGTAATTCTGAGATTTACCTTAAGAATTATTTAATAAATTAAGCAAGATACATAAAGGGGGATGAACCTGAATCAACTAGTTGTTCCCTTGTCGTACTCCCAACGTCTGGGAGTTGAGTTGCAGTCTTTATGAGGGAGAAGGTAATTAATACTACTAGAGGAGTCTCCCTTAATTAACTCACTCCTCTCGCAGATGACTCTATATTGAATGGGCCTCTTCTGTCGTTAGTACATCCGGATCGATGGTGCAGCCTGGCAGTGACGGCGATGGGGACTCCTCATCAACTATATTGTCCGACAGTAAAGCACTTCGGTCTGAAAGTAAACCTGTCCATAAGATAATATCAATAAAAACATATCATGAGCAAGTTTTCGATAAACTAGAGGTGCCTGTAAAAGTTGTATTATTTCTCTCACACCAAATATGCTAGCATGAAGTAGCAACAACGGTCACCTTATGACCACTTGGGGCATCAACCCCTCCGGGCCTACTCCAGAAGTTCGAATGAGATGACTATTATCAAGCCGAGCATAACTGTTGTAATATCCTAACTTAATAATTTAATATCGAATGGGAGATAAGAGCTAGAATAGTTTATCATGATTTCACTGAACTCATTTAAGTAATCGTAACTAGTTTTTTTGGAGAAGAAATACATACCTAATTATAAACTATTTTAACTCATGTATTATTTTACCGAAAAACTTTAGTGTATTCAAACCGAATATATTGTCGGTACTTGTACTACTCGTTTCGTTTACAATATATCAGTTGTCGCAACGAACACTCACACAGGATGCAAATATTTGATCCTTTTTATCGACTTTGGACCGTATGAGAATGACATGTGACTTGCACTAGTAACGGAGACGTCCCAGCTTTTGGAGGACACTTGCTTCCCATATCACAGCAAGGAACAAACATGGGCCAGATGACGAGCTTCTGTGGAGTCCCCTAGGGCTGCTGTGCTGCAGATATGCAGAATGTTTCTCCCTTTGTCCAGACATTTTTTTTCAGTACATAAAGAATGACGATGTCACATACAATTTAGGCCAGCTGCCACAAAATTGTGGATCCCAATCCATTCTGACCTCTTCGTTGATACAAATTTAATTTATTCAATAGTCACTACATAGAAAATGACATATTACAGTAATTAGGCAATCTTTCAGAAATTTTGCATACCGATATGAATTTAAACGAGCGTATTGGATTATTCAGTACAAAGAATTGACTTTACTTACAGAGAGTAGACCAACAACACAGAAAATGCGAATATGAATCGAATCTCATCTTTCTAGATAGAATTGACTTGTAAAAATTAAGCCAACCTTCAAAATGAGCATATGGATCCATTCACATCTCTGTCTATATGAATAGAATATAACTATATAAGAATATTAAACTGCAAATTCAGTAGATAGAATTGAATTAGTTGTGCTCTAATACTATTTGAACCAATGTTGAAAATAACGCGTTATGAAACCATTTATATTGCGTTAAGTAATCTAACGGAACTCCAGCGCTACGTAACAACTGAAAATAACTCAGTGAACCGTAACAGTACATTTTTTATGTTATTTTATATTATATTACGTCACGTTATGTTAAATTATGTTATGTTACTAGTATTTTTTTTAGTAATATATATATTTGTGTTGCTTATTATTTTGATTATTAGCGAATTACTGAAATTTTATTACTTGATTTGGCTTGTTTGATTACTTATAAAATTACTAACTTGCAAATTAGTGATTGTTTCCTTATTCGATTGTAATTCATATCCGGCTGCTGAAATATCATACTTGTTGATTCTATTGAATTTTTAACTGAACTGAAATCAATAATTACAAATAAGATAAATTGAATATTTGAAAATATAAATTATAATAAATAATGATAATAACTGGAATTGAAATAAAAAATTTGTAATCTTGTTTTTTTTTTGTTTAGATGATGACTGGAATTACGGTTGCGACTTAATATAATTTATGAAGATAAATGTGAAAATTATTGTAAAATTTAATATAAAATTAGAATAGATTATGTATTATAAAATGGTTATATATTCTTTTTAGATTTTTTAAAATTATTTTTCAATTTATAAAGATTATTTTATATAATTATATATTTATTTTTATTAAATAAATAGGAAATTGCGTAATCTACGTTATGTGTTATGCTATATGCGACATAACCTAACAAAAGCAAAACGTTACGTTACCATTATCGCTATTTTAAACATTGATTTGAACATCCTGCATATGAACAATTCATAGCATTTCCTTCAGAAAAAAATTATGCACACACTGTCACTAGGCATTTGAAACATGGGCTTCTCTATTATGTTGAAGCTTTCGGCTGCTGCTATGATTTTGGGCTTCTCAAATCAAAGCCTGAACAATTTTATCTCATCTTTAGTTATCAAACAACTTGGCTGTGAGCTTATTTTCCTTTTCTAAACTTGGCTGTGAGCTGAATAATCTGTTTGATATCCACCTTTGCTAACATGACACCACCATTTCATCTTTTCCTTTTATTTTCAGCTGCTTGGGATGCTTACAGTAAATTTTGGGTGGATATAGAAAATAGTGTCATGTTTAGAATGATACCTAGAAAATTTTAGTTCTATAGCCCTTATTTCCTACTAATTAGCAAAATTAAAATTAGCTTTCACAGGTTCAAGCAAAAATAAATTATTTTTATGTTCAGTTTGTCCACATTAAATGCATGGATAAAATACTTGGAATCATTTGAAATTTTGTGACTAGGGAGTTTATGCGTATGCAAGTTCACATCCCACGGTATGGATTTCTATTTCGGGTTTTCCAATTAAATTTACATCGATAGTATTTGCAACTTAAATATTATTGACATTGTAATGCAGTAGTAAAAACTCTTAGAAAGCGTGTAAGAAGTCATGGGTTTTTTACTTACATCATCTATGACATGACCTTCAGAGAAAAACTGAGACAAGAAAAGAAAAAAGAAAAAGAAAACAGTCGTAGTTAGACCTAATTCAAGTAACCATATTATAACAGATGCATATCAAGAGGAATAGACGAAGTTCTTTCAGGAAAATCTAGGAGACTATAACACCAATTTTAAATGCAATAGATCCAAGTGATACGTGTTTTTTTTTTTTTTTAGCATAAACAGCGGGTTATAACCCTCTATGTTTCATTAAATAGATTTTAAAGAAACAGAGCTACAGAGTTGCGATCCAAGTGATAAGTTTCCCTCCAACTAAGAAAACCAATTTTCATATTCGATGATTATCAAATTCTCCATTTTCAAATCTATTACATTCATATAACCAATTATGAAAATCGAAGAAATTTCATCTACTAGCATGATATTTTCACCAAAGTTGTATGTAGAAGTCCATTCCCTGAATGTGAGAGGTCTGACAGCTATTTCTACTCTTTTTCTTGTTATATAGATTATCCCACCCATTTTTACATATCCAGAATCAACCCAAAAAAGAAAGAGAGAGAAGAGAAAACGTATCATTTTCAACAAATAATATACTTTAATTAAATTTTACGCTAGATTTTGTTTCAAAACTAATTACAATCTCTATGGATTTGATACTTTTACCAGCACAACTTATCGTCAAAGTTACCTATCAATCAAGATCAAATTAAGCTTGTTTCAATTCATGGCAGCAAATTTAAAGAAAGTAAACTAACTTTCAAGGAATCTTTTTCTGAATTATAACATTAACTAGTCCTTTTTTTTTTCCCTACATTTTAACATTAATTAGTCAATTAGATGGTCTCTCTCTGGACTAGAGTTTATGCCTAAATTTTAAGTAGACATAAACTGTTATCATTTGAAATATTGTCATCATTTGAACTGCAACTCACAAGCTACAATAAAATTTAACTACTATAGGAAAGCAAGCAACTGTTGTGGAGCAAGGATACAGTTCATCCCTTATCCAAAGAATCAAAAAATCAAATAATAATAACAATAATAATGATGATGATGATGATGATAAAATCAATCAGAAAGTTTCCAATTGATTGGAAGTTCTAATCCTAGCTATTACTTGAAGGATGCATCTCCAGTACCATATAAACACTCCTTAGGCCTTATAATCTTCCTCTTCAGTGAAATCCATGGCTCTGCAGAACGACAATATCATCACCGACTGCACGAGACCATGGCACTGCACAAGGATTACGACAATATCTACTATGAGTCTTTTGGACAGTCCTACAGCTACTTAATTGTATTGAATTGTACTGATCAAAGTTGCAACACAATGCAACCCTTCCCACCGAGTCCATTCATGATTCACTTTCAAGCCACGAATCTGGGCTCCTCGTTGCCACCAGTTTCTGCTGATTGCATTGCTTTTAAATGTTGTCACTATTGCCCTATTATGGCCTCCATGACTCATGGTATTATTACATTTGAATTGGACGTAAGAATCCCACAAGAAAATGGCATCATTACGGTAGTATATGGTGTTGTTTATCGGAAACAAACTTTATGTTACTGATCAGCTATGATGGGTTATGGCAATGGATATTGGACCCAACTGCATAACAAGCATCATGCTCATAGCTGAGCCGCCACCAAAGTTTATGGAATCTTATGCAAACAGAGTTAGAAAGGAACTTGTCATAATTGGTAACGCTATTATAGACAATGGACTACAGCTTACTGTCTAGACCTATCAAGAAAAGGTGAGGCTAGATAGATCGCGGGTTTATGTGATCAGACTGCGTTCATCATCGACTGGAAAGGGAAAAAGGTGTGGGATTCACTGTGGAAAGAAAGATGACCAAGGGTTTAAAGAAGAACTGTGTATATGAATTACGGTTATCCAAATTGCTGCGTGTATGACGTGTATCCAATAGATGGAGATTGAGATGGAGATGAAGACGATCAGTGGCTTGAGGAAAATTCTCTAGAAGGACTCAAAAGCTTCTGGGTTTCTCCGATGCTATTTTAGAAGTCAAAGAACGTTAACGGATACAGTTTTGCAATTACAAATAATCTTTTTAGTTCTTCCTAGCAAACATATGACATAGTTTCTACTCCCCAAATATATGTTCTTGCAGTTATGATGTTAGTTTCCATGCTCTCTCATGGTGTGTAAGTACGCGTGCGGGCGTGCGTGCTCATGCACGCGTGTGTTTGTGGTATTAGGGGGGAGTGGGCCAGTGTTCAGATCATATAATATGTTTTTCTCTTCCTATGGAAGAATTGTTTTCTTTTATAAGCATAATATGTCTGTAAAAAGGAATTTTCATCTTTAGTTTGTTCAATAAATAAAAAAGATAAGGGAAAAAGGTGCTCAAATCCAATAAATTAGGAAATTTGCATCTAAGTATTTGTGTATTATACAGCATACCTGAAAGAGGAGACCGAAGAATTTCGAGTACAGTTCGTTTCCCCATTACTTCGAACAGCTGGTGTGCACACTGCAGGGAAAAAGTTAGAAGAGATGCCAATTAGAGTTTTATTTTTATTTTTTCTACTTCATACCAATTTAACACATCTAATCTAGAAATTACAAGGCATTTACAATAACTCAATTAGCAATCAACCCTATATCACCCTCTAAAACAAATTGCCACCAAAGTAAGATGAAAAATGGCAATTAAGTCAAACAGATAATATGTTGTAAACATTATCAACTAACAGTGACATGCCGTTGCACAGAGCTATTTTCCTTATTTCCTTCCTCTCATTTCAATTTTGACAGTTGAGCCCTACCGTTGAGTCCATACCCCGATTAGAAACTTTAGCTTACAATGAATCATCCCCTTGGTAGGGTGTGCACACCGGCCAGGGCATTTACGGGCCGGGGTGTGACTCCAATCAGAGTATTCACTAGTCGGTTCTGTCTGTCCGACCAGTCATTTTTACTAGAAAATTAAAAAATTATCTTATATATCATTATCATATTGTTGTTACAAAATTGGAATTACAAAATTTATAACGTTAACAAAAAATTGGAATTATCGTATTATTCTTCCTCTTCCATTTTTTTCCTTTTTTTTTTTTTTTTCCCTTAATGAGAGAGAATTTAAGAGATTGGGTTCACTAGGAGAAATGGAAAAAGAGAAAAAAAGTACTGGAGTTAAGAAAAATTTAAGAATAATTTCTTCCAAATTTATAAATAAAAAATTTGTAAATAAATTGAGTTATTCAGGTGGGGTTAACTAGGACAAGTATGGGGCGCATCTAGCAACTCGCTATGCTAAATCTCTCTCCTCTTTCTTCCCTTCTCCGAGTCAAAACCCTAGCTCTCCCCTTTGATTTCTCAGTCTTTTTCTCTGTCGACTACAATAATCCATCAAATTTAATTTCCCCTCTTTCAATCGACAGTAATCCATCATACCAATCATAGATTCAGGAGGCGTAGCAGATTGAAGGGCGGGCGAACACGCAACACCACCAGTAAGAAATTTATATCAGATTCATTCTTATTTTTCAAGTACGAGATCGAATTTCCGCAACTAAGTTGAATAAATGAGATTTTTTTTTCTTTTTTTTTTCTTTTGGGGAATGCCAGACATTTGCTAGTTTATATCAGTTAAAACATAAGCTTGTACTGTGCCAAAAAAAAAAAACTTTTATCATTGTTCCTTCAAAGTGATCAATTTTGAGATAATACGGAAAAGTTCAAATTATGGGGTATTTACAAAGGTGATCAATTTTGAGATAATACGGAAAAGTTCAAATTTTGTGATGTGGAGTATTTACAAATTCTGATGATCAAGTGTTTGCAGTGTGCCCAAAAAAAAAAAAAATTGCTAGTTTATAACTGTTGTAGTTTTTTTTTTTAAATATTTTTTTAGGTTTACTAATCAATCAATAAGTAAATGTTAATTTGCTTCCTTTCGTTTCACTTCTTTCAAAAGCTCTGTCTTTGCTATTTTGAAAAGAAAGCAGGAATATGTCACATTGACTCATAGCCATGAGGCACTATTATTAGAATGAGATCATTTGGCCTAAATATTAACCTAATATGTCTTGAATTTCAATAACATATTAAGCACTCAAAGGTAAAGTGAGATCATGTTCTTGAGTCAGAAATCTTTAACCTTTTTTTTCTTTCCAAGTCTTTATCATTATTACAGGACTAAAACTTAACTCCATCCATCATTAATTTGGATGTTTTTTATTAGATGCAGAATATTAATCTATGAGTTATAGTTGAGACTAAACATTGGTACAGCTAATTGAATTTTATATTGTGCATGTGGATCTTATGCTAAAACCGAAGATTATTCTGGATAAAAGATTAAAAAATACCAAATTTTTAATATGAACTTATTATTAGATCTCTATGTATTTGTAAATTCTGTGTCTACTCTGCCCTATATTTCAAAATTTTTTGAGTTATAGAATTAAGCACCATAAATTAGTCTACAGATTTATTTTTGGTAATGCATTGTTTTAAATGGTCGATGTGGGGTACATGATTGTCCAAGAATTGCAGATAAACTAAATAGGCTACGAATTGAATATGAAGTAATTGAATATGAAGTAAACAGTAATTAACATAATAGGTGAAAGATGTAAGCAGGGGCGCACATACACAATCAATGTTTAAAATTTCAGAAAATGTAGTATTATTGGTTGATGATTTCTTTAGCCATATCATACATATTATATTGATAATATAGATAGTTTTGTTGATATCTGATTCTTTATCATTTTTGTAGGGTATATAATTTATATGGATTACCTCGAAACATGATGAGTTGTATTGCAATTATTTTTTTTGTTAATTACTGTAAATTCAATGTAAGTGCAATGTACTAATTGCCATCTATCTAATAAAATATATGCTCTTACGATAAAGGTGTTCAACAAGACATATCCATGTCATGCAACAAAAAGTTAATGCAATAAGCGTGTATAACTTATAAGCAAAACGTGAACAATAAACCAATACAATTCGTGTATAAAATGTCATCTCGGGGAACATCCTAGTTATCCTAGAATTGCATATCATGGTGTTCGTATTACATTGTTCCTGTACCCGTACAATATAGTTTCACATCATGGGTTTGCGATGTATTGAGTCTTGCAATTTACTTGTTCCAAGAGTTTGCAGGATATCAGCATTTCCAAAGTTCTAAATTTTTCCCTCGTCAATCATGTGCATTTTTTCCCATATTACTTGGCATAAATGGTCATGCACGTGACAAATAAGAAATTATCAGATTATTATATTATAAATGGTTATGCATATGACAATAAGCATTTATATGTGGGTAATCTACCATAATCAATCCATCATCCAATCAAGGAGTATCTATCCAAAAGGGAAACATTATCATGAATTATATATATATGTAGTTATCGATAGAATTTATGTTATTTGTAAAAACAGAGTTCTAAAAATATCATTTCTTTCTAACCTAACATTCCAAAGGACAGCAACAACAATAAACAAGTTAATGTGATTTTACCATATTTTTCCTCAATACGATGACTTTTAATTATATAACAATTGGAGTTAAAAAGAAAATTCCTGATAAGTGTAGAATTGTAAGATTATTATTATAGATGATTACTATTTCTAATTAGATTAAGATTTGAGAGAATTGGACATATAGAATTGGTTACATGGGTGAAAACTTTTTTCATGAACATTGAAGAAATTTGGAGGAAGTTAGGGCTTCAGACATCTTGTGATGTTGAAGGTTAGTTAATTAAGTTTACTCTCTTTTCGTTTTCATTAAACTACACAAATTAATTCACTTTTAAGTGGTTGTTTGGTTTATTAATACTAAGATTGATCGAATAATTCTATCTTCAAATTTTAGTCCCAAGTTCTTCCAAGAATACATTTTGATTTTGTTAGCGATTGATTTATTTGTAGTTTCTTCCAATGCAATTGATTCATTATTCTCTTGTTATTATCTGGACAAACTATGATCGCCTTAGCATATGTTTTATTATCGTGTTATTATCTTGACAAACTATGATCTTGACAAACTATTATCGTGTCATTTTCCCTCTTTACAAATTCTTTACAAATTTGATCAAGCATTATAGTTTTTAGTTTGAGGGTTTTGTTCAATATTGATTAATAGATATTATATTGAAGTCTAGATGGAGTTTTAAGCATATTAATAGGGAGAAATTGTTTTTTCCCTCCTCTGAAGCATGAATGTGGACATGTATACTATAGGACCAAGAACGGGGACATGTATACTATATGATGTGAACATGTACACTATAAGACATGGCAATACGGTAAATTATGAAAAATAACACATAAACTTGAAAAACAGGAAAATTATATATAAATACAATTATACACATGTATAAATACATGCTCAAGATTCAAATATGATGTGTTATGCTACGTGGATAAGGTAAATTTTAAAAAACTAGGATTTTGATACGTTGTGAATACCAAAATAAAACTATATGTCTTTATAGATGTTTAATTTCAATATCTTGGATTGAAATATTTTCTATTTGTCTAAATTAATAATAGTTTGTGTAGTCGCAATGTTCCTTAGAAAACAAGACATATGAATCAATGATTCCGCAATAGAAATAGAATTGCTAATTCATTATTCAGAAACTAGGTTTTTATCTTTCTATTATATGCCTTTGACCCCCTTAACAAGGGATGTCTCGGAATGTATTTTATGTTCCGCCGGAACGAACAAGGTTTGAAATTTTCGTAGGTGATTATTATTATTATTATTATTATTATTATTATTATTATTATTATTTTGTTCATTTATGATGGTCGTGGCCTGGATCACTGATAAACTAGGAAATTTACTATATAAAAAAAAAAATCCAAAATAGAGCAATGCTGCGAGACCTAAATTCTTTAGGACAATCCAATATATCGTTTCTCATGTTTTTCTTATGATTCGAGCTCACATTAAAGGCAAAGGTACGAGACATATCACTTATCCTATGGTAAAAATTACAATGCTATCTAAAATGAGAGTTGTAAAATGCCAGATTGTGCTGTCTTAACTACAGTATTTTCTGTGATCAATGAGCTCAAATGTGACTGCCATTTTCTAAAGTTTTAACAGAAATCATGATTATAAACCCTTTCGTAATTCATTCTTTTTTAAAAAAAAAAAAATTCTAAAGTTTTAACAGAAATCATGATTATAAACCCTTTCGTAATTCATTCTTTTTTTTTAAAAAAAAAAAGAGCCATACCATGAATGCCACCATTTATTTAAGAAAATATATGAAATATTATAATAAGTTGATATATTTTGCTTTTCAAAGTGAGTTGGGGAAGTTGACGAGCCTACACCAAAGGAATCTTGAACCTCATCCCAAGCATTTGAAGAGCTGGCTTCATGATAGACTACAGCTAAAATAAGAAATACGAAAGCCAAACCCCAACCATAAACATGGCCATTTGAAATTAAAAATTGAGTAAAAAGAAAAGGAGGAAGTAGCTTTGCCTCAAAGAAATCTCATCGTGCATGCATAATTGATTTTTTATGAGATATTTATACTAAACATGTAATAACACGCGAATAGCATAGTGGAGTTATTCACTGATCGAACTATCTAAATAGTTCGTCGGGAGTGCAGAAGCAAAGTGCCCCTTTCAGGAGTGCGAAGCGGAGCCCCAATCCAAAAAAAAAACTATCATTTTTTTGGGTTAATACTAAAGCCTATAGGTTAAACCAATGTCAATAACTCTAGTATATGGTATATAGTTACACAGACATCTGCTTCCGTCATTAAGCAAAGGTCCAGAGGGAAAAATATAAATTTACAATCTATGAATCCTCTCGGTTAGCAAACTCTAAAGATATGCTTAACTTCACAATAGATGAGCACATCCATTAATAATTTAACATCATGAAGTAACAGATTACAGTCAATAAGTCATGGGTTATTCCCTGGATCACCATAAAAGAGTCATGATCCATAAAAGAGTCACTGTGAATTCTATGCTTCAAAATATACATAGGCTGAGCAGCCACTCTCAATAAGTCATGGGTTATTTTCTGGATCACAATAAAAAAAGTCACCTTGAATTCTAAGCTTCAAAATATATATAGGCTGAGTAACTGCTCTCAAACCAAATAACAACCCTCACATTTCTACCTCATTAACCGAGGTGGATGAGAGGAGTCGCACTGATTAAAAAAAAAAAAAAAAACTACTGCGTTTCTGTGGCAAAACTCAAGTGCAAATTTTTAATATATAAAACTAACATAGATATTTATTCCATGTGATATGTGAGTAGTAACAATAAAATCTACAATTTATGTCTCTTTAGTAATTCTTTGATGCAATCCTGATGAGACAAGTAAAACAAGCGTATACACCTGCATCTCATATGTAGAGTGTGCATAAAAAGATTGGCACCAAATATTGAATTTTGTCACTATTTTTAAGAGTTACAATAATAAAAAATATTTATTCAGACTAAAAAAAATGAGATATCATATTCAGACAATAAGTAAGCTATTAATCATCATGATCACGATAACAATCTTCATGCATGGAACTTAAAATTTGGAGTAAATGCGGAGTTATAAAATTGAGAATTTACAGGAGATGATACTGAAAATTTTTCTAAAAAATGAAAAATACTGGACTAAAAATATATTTCTAAGGGGGCATCTGCACACCCTTTGCTTAAGGGGGGTCCGATCCTGCATATAAGCTTTCAGAGCTTAGGTAAAGAGTAAATTGCAACAGTCCTATTGTTTTATGATGATTCTTGTAATATATTTTCATGTTCTACTAGATTATGCAGATAATGAAATACAATTAGATTTTATAATTAACCTACTATATATTAATTTAAATTTTCACGGCTAATCTCTAATTTGACATCAACTTAGACGTGTATGTATAACAGAGAAAGGACGTACATTGTGCTGTACTTTTTTTTTTTTTTTTTTTGTATTATATCATTTTATGGGACCTTTATACAGTTTTGAATGTATCTCATATTTCATTATTTCTAATTAATTGAATGGGAAAAGTTTTTTTTGGCTGTTTTTATTCCAAACGAAAACGGAAAAGGGAAGAGAAAACATTGTAAAGAGTTGCCTGCCTTAATTTAAACAGAAATACTTTTGTTGGCAAAAAAAAAAAAAAAAAAAATTGTATAAAGGGATTTTCCACAATTTACCCAATTAAAATTTGGGGGATTTAAAGTAATACTCGGACAAAAATCTAAATTCCAACAAGCATTTTGTCAAGTATCAGTTGGCACATAATGCTTGTACATACAAGAAAATAATATGTGCACCCGATTTTATTGCCAGTGAGTGATCTCGGTTGGATATGAGCGTTATTTGGCACGAGATTTTTTGGAGTTCACAATTAGAGAATGGAGTTTCGTTGATTATTAAAAAAAATAATAATACTCAGCATATTTTTCCTGTATTTTTGTCATAACAATTCAAGCAGAAATAAATTTTTAAAAAAAATAACAGAAAAATCCTAAAAACTAGGAGTCCTTTTTGTTTTTTGACAAGCTACTGAGCACCCAATACACAATCCCAGATACAAAGAAGCTAACAAACCAAGCATTTTCATACGCCACAACAAACGCTCCGTAAGTGTTCGACAAAATTCCCACCTTCTGCAAAAACCCCGGAGCAATCGGCAGAACTCCCATCACCAACGCAACCATCGCCTTAACATGAAACCCTCCGCTGTAGTAGTATCGACCGCCGCGACTCTCCGAGTACAGCTCGCTCACGTCCAGCTCCATCCGCTTCACGAGATAGTAATCGGCGAGAATCACCCCCGCAATCGGCCCCATGAGGGCCGAGTAACTCAGCAGCCAAGTGTACACGAAGCTCTCGCTCGACCCGAGCAGCCTCCACGGTTGGAATGCGATGCCGAGCAGTGCCGTCAGCAAAGCTCCTCTCCTGAAGCTAAACACGTCCGGGTTGACGTTCACCAGCGCGTTTGCGGGGGCGACCACGTTGGCCGCAATGTTGGTGGTGATGGTCGCCAGGCTGATTCCGGTGATGGCGAGGAGAGTCGTGGAGAAGCCTCCGATCTTTCCGAGGAGCTGGATCGGATCGGAGATGACATAACCAAAGATGGCCTCGGTGGATGAAGTCACTGCGAGGCCGACCATCGTGAACAGGCCCATGAAGATGGGCAGCCCGGCCTGGCCGAGGATTTGATCCTTCTGAGTGCGAGCGTAGCGGGTGAAGTCGGGTATGTTGAGAGCCAGCGTAGCCCAGAAGCTGATGTTGGCGGTGAGAGAAGGGAAGAACACCGACCAGAACTCCGAGGAGGAGAGCCTCGACGTCAGCGACAGCATTCGGCCGAACCCGCCGGCCTTGACGTAAGCCCAGCAGACGAGGGACAGAGTGAGAGCAATGAGAACAGGGGCCGAGAACTTCTCGAGGTCCCTGATTCCGTCCATCCCCCGCCAAATGATCCCGAGCTGAGCGCACCAGAACAGGAGGAAGCACGCGAACTCGGCGGCCGACGTCCCGAGCCAAGGTATTCGATGAGGAGGGGCCGCCGAGGCCTTGAGGGAGGGAGGGAGGAGGAGGAACAGGGCCTGGCCGCCGATCCAGGTCTCGATGCCGAACCAGCCGCAGCCGACGAGGGCGCGGAGGAGGGTGGGGACGTGGGCGCCGCGGACGCCGAAGGCGGAGCGGGCGAGGACGGGGAAGGAGATGCCGTGGCGGGTGCCGGGAACGGCGGTGAGGACGAGGGGTACGAGGAGGATGAGGTTGGCGGCCACGACAGTGGAGATGCCCTGCCACCAGGACATGCCCAGGTCGACGAGGCTGCCGGCGAGGTAGTAGGAGGGGACGCCGACGACGAGGCCGATCCAGAGGCTGGCCATGTCGAGGGCGGTGAAGGTGCGGTCGGGCTCGGAGACCGGGGCGAGATCGGAGGGCGGCATTGGGGAGGATTTGAGGAGGGGATAGGAGGTGGGCTTGATGAGGCGGAGGGGAGTGGAGGAGGAGAGTTTGGAAGGTTGGAGTGAGGGAGCTTTTTTCAGGAGTGGAGGAGGCGACAGGTGGTGGTGGTGGTGGTGATGGTGGTGGTGGAGGCTGAGGCAGTGAGATTCCATGGGGGAGGGAGGAGATTCTTGGGGGAGAGGGAATCTGTTTATATTCCTCCTATATTGGAGGGTAGAGAGAATCCTGTTGGGGAGGAGACTCAGGAGTGAGAGGGCATGTGATGTGCGAGTTGGGGATGCTGAATGAGAGGTGGTGGTTGTGAGTTTGGTCTTTGTTCCGATTGGTTAGGGGAACTTCTAACGGGGCACAACTTTTTTTCCAGTGAGCCCAGATTTCCTAGTGAGCCCAGTTAAAATTTAGAAGGGGATAGAATTTCTTAGTGAGCCCAATTTAATTTCCAAAATACCCTTAGCCTATATTCCTTCGTAAAACCCTCTCCTCACTTCCTCTCCACCCCCAAACCCAAAATCCCTCTCTCCTCTCTTCTCCTTCCAAGCCGTCGCCCGATGCCGCCGCACTCCCCTACCCGCTGCCGCCACTGCCACACTCTCCCACCCGCCGCCGCTGCCACACTCCCCACCCGCATCGGCTGCCACAGTCTTCCGCCCGCCCCCACACCCTCGGCCCGCCCCCACACCCTCCGCCCCCACCCGCCTTTACCCGCCCCCACACCCTCCGTCCCCACCCGGCTCCGCCCGCTCCCACCCCCTCCGCCCCCACCCACTCCGCCCCCACCCGTCGCTGCCACACCCCCCACTCTCTGCCCCCAGTGTCCGGTGCCACACCCCCACCCTCCGTTGCCTCATTTCTTCTCTCTTGGTCTCAGATTTTTGAGCTCTACTGTAAGTTTCCTTTAATTTAATTTTAATTTTGTTTTATTTTGTTTATTCTTATTTGCTCTGTGACTGCCCTGAAAACTGAAAACTTCTTGTTTGGTTTGATAATAATTTACATTCGGGAAATTCTAAACGTGTACATTTTTTTGTTAATTTTGTTTTTTAATATTTAGATTATAATTATGAAGAAAGTATAATATTGTAATCGTAGTTGTAAAATATGCGAAAATTTAGTTATTTTCTAATTATAGATGTTAATATTAAAATTTATTAATTAACTTAGAAGTTTAAAATAAATAGATAAAATATGATATTTGTAGCAAATTATACTTTATTACTACTTATTTGCACATAGAAAATTAATTGTTTTGATAAAAATTATCTATAAATGAAATATCTTTATGTTACATAGATGGATCCGGCAGAATCTTCTTGCGTTCGACCAACTGCCTCGTTAAGGAGGAAGAAAGCAACATCTCGACCACAAATCCAACGCCCGATACGAGAGAGAGAAATCGAAGTGGCCGTAGATACTGAATTAAATATAGATTTTCAGCGTGATTGAGCCATACCATCCGGTGCGTGTATTAAGGCAGTTTAGTCGTCAACAGTATGTTCCACCTCCACCATTCTCAGCGTTACGTGAAGCACGGGGTATAACAGTCAATAGCTATGTGGTAAAGTACACACACATTGAGGAGATGTGGATAAATTGGTATGATCACGTATTGTATCTGGAGCACCGTGGGTCTATTGCTGACTACCCATCTGATTGCACGTCAGATTATATTTCTTGGTTCTCTAAAGTTTCACAGTGCTTTCTTGGAGTAGCACCAGATGAAACCCCAGCATAGGAAGGGAGTCAATCAACCGGGGCAAATGTCGATGATGAGGTAATAACTATATATCTTCATTATTTTATGTTCCATACGGTGAACCAGTTTATCTGATGCTTATTTTTTTCGTCCATTAATATAACAGAGATATACACGTAGAAGCAATAATCAATCCATTACTTGCGCAAGGGGATAAGGCATTCAAGAAGTGATCTGGGTTGTTATTTACTGCACTTGCGAAGATCAAAGCCGTGCTAATTGGTTGCACTTAGCCAGAAGAACCACCAGAAGAGCAAGCAGAGGAACCAACACCAGATCAATCCACTCCTAATGCACCCGTTACGGCAATTATGACTCCAACCAGAAGCAGACGTCAACTCCCGAGAAAGACAAGGAGACAATGATCATTGTGTAAGTTATGCATTGATATGGATGATGTATGTAACTTGAAATGGCCGGTGTAAAATTATGTTTCCAAACGTTTCGAGTTATGTTGAATTTATGGTTTTTCTTTGTAATGAACTCTCTTGTTCGCTTTTTTTCGTTTAATATAAACACTATTTCATTGTATCAGTAATTGTGTCGTTGTTTCATTGTATCGGAGTATCTATGTTTCATTATATCATTATATCGATGTATCATGAGTATCAGTATATTTGTGTATCAGCAGTATCATTATATTTTTTGTATCTGGAGTATCATTGTGTGTCGGTGTATCATTGTATCGCAATAAACGATGTATCAGTGTATCAATGGGTTGGTGTATCAGTGTGTTGGTGTTTAATGGTATGTTTTCTTACTTCCTTCCCTAAATTTTGATAATCATGTATAAATACTTACTAATAAAAGTCCTTAAACTAGCGCTAATTTCATTACAACTAATGATAAATCAATTAACGTAGGTTAATAGACTGGATGAGGCAGTGGCCGATGTCAAGATACTGTTCGGACTGACAGTCCGAACGAACGGGATTCGTTCGGACTGACAGTCCGAACGGATCTCGGCTAGAATCGTTCGGACTTACAGTCCGAACGAATTCGAACTGTTCGGACTGTAAGTCCGAACAGTCCGAATTCGTTCGGACTGTAAGTCCGAATGATTCTCGGTTGTTCGGACTGACAGTCCGAACAGCCGAGATCCGTTCGGACTGACAGTCCGAACGAATCCCTTTCGTTCGGACTGTTAGTCCGAACGGATGCGCGCAGGCGGGAAGAAAGGAGGCAGCGGGAGAAGCAGGGGGCAATATAGGTAATTTTTTTCCAGGGCATACTTGTTATATAGTGGAAGTTTTAACTGGGCTCACTAAGAAAAACTTTGTGCCCCTTTAGAAGTTCCCTTGGTTAGCAACTTACAAGAAATGGAAGTGAGGTCATTCCTCACAAGTCTAAATGTCTAATGCACATCTGACCTTTTTAAAAAGGGGTATTTACTGGTTTGTCCCTCAAATCTTTATATATTATGATTTTGCCCCCCAAATCTTCATATTTAGGATTTTGCCCTCCAAATCTCATAAGTTACAACAATTTTGTCCCCCTCTCTAACACAGTTAAATATTTGACCATTTTACCCCTCTTTTCCACTTCTATTTTCCTCCTCTCTTCTTCTTCTCTCTTCCTCCTCTCTTCTCCTTTTCTTCATTATTTCTCCTCTCTTCTTTCTCCTTAACTTCAATTGGTATTTGTTATGGATTGTGTGTATGATCTCCCTAGGTGATATCAATTGAAGTTAAGGAGAAAGAAGAGAGGAGAAATAATGAAGAAAAGAAGAAGAGAAGAGGAAGAGAGAAGAAGAAGAGAGGAGGAGAATAAAAGTGGAAAAGAGGGTAAAATGGTCAAATATTTAACTGTGTTAAAGAGGGGGACAAAATTATTGTAACTTATGAGATTTGGAGGGCAAAATTCTAAATAGGAAGATTTTGGGGGCAAAATCATAATATATAAAGATTTGAGGGATAAACCAGTAAATACCCTTTTTAAAAAACAAAAACATTCCATTTGATCTCAGCATTTTGATAAGTGCAATACCAAATGTGCTGTTATTATATTATAAAAATATAATAAAATAAAGAGAATTTCTAGATGTACGTGTCCCGTGTTTTTTTTTTTCTTAATGAGCCCTAATTTTCTTTAAGTTTTGGAACTTACTGAGAAAAACATGAGACGTATATAGAAATTTTCTAAAATAAAATACAAAATATAATTGAGTAATATTATTCTTGTATGATCGCAAATCAGAGTTGCTCTGGAGCCAAAACCAAAAAAAGTTCATGTAGTCGTCTGCCGAAAAATAAATAAATAAAAGGTAAATGTTAAAATGAAACGATACTTGCGAGAAGATATAAAGGTTCAATCATGACAAGAGAGAACGGTAAGCCATGCAAGAGCCTTGAATTAGTACTAACAATGCTAACTATTGGCTTAGAGCCAATAAACTCCCAATTGGACTTCAATCTTTTTTTTTTTTTTTTTTTTTTTTTTTTTCCCTTTCAGTGACGCAACCATCTCGTCTTCTTTTTCTCCTTTACCTTTTTCTTCGTTATAAACAAAGAATTAATTTTTGGTAATCTCTTAAACAATTCACTAATCTCATAAACAATGAATTATGGCTCCTCTATTTCGTTGAAAAATAAATAAATTATACAATTGTAACCACCTTCGGATTCGATCCAATCACATTTGGTGGACTTTCAATCAATATACATGCAACTTCTTCCACAAGGATTGTCCATCGAACTCAAATATTCTCACACGCGAGAAAAAGGGGAAAAAAATAAAAATAAAAACATATAAGATGATATTATAATGTGCACTTGCATGAAGTGAGAGACTTCCACATTGACTTTCTCAGTAATTCTAAGCTGAACAAATTGTTCGTAAAATTTAGTTTACTCTTTTTATTAGTCAAATATTAATTCATTATCTCTTGACAGAAAATGTAATTACAATTCACAAAGAAAATTTCTACGCAAGGATTCATTTTTTAAAAAAACAAAGAAACCAACAAACAAAGACACACACAAATCGAGCAAGAACTAGAATGTTTCTCTAACTAGACTGATAATAAAATTCTAACCGTCCTACACTATTTTATTGTATTAAATCCTTATCCTTTAAGATTTGATCATACCAAAAATCATAATAATATAATAAAATCTAACTTTCAATTAAGCATGACAAAATTATCAGTTTTCAAAAATATAAAAATATATTCTTATGTTAAACTAGATAAGCACAAAAGATACATATAGAATAGTTAAAATTAACCAGATCATAAGCCTCTTACTCTCGCAATGAGAACCTAGAACTAAAATTGTCAGCGAAAGCTTTATGGAATAATCATTTGTTTCTTCATAAGTGGTAGCTGCTTTGTATCTATACATAGATGGTTCCAAATAAACTTGCAGGCTAATGATCTTCTTCCTCATCTCTTGTGGTATTGAGAAGAGAACAAGACTTTTTAGGATCCCCTGCAAAGCAATACATCATTTTTTTTTTCTTTTACTTTTTCAAGAAAATGCTCCATGTACACAAAGATCAATAAATAAAAAGGCAGATACCTTCAGTCTCCAAACAGATCACATCCAAACCCTTGAGCATGATTCGTGGAGACCGAACTCTTTACTAATCAATTAAGTCAGTAACCAAACATCACATAACACTCAAATGAAAATTGATCTGAAAAATAAAAAGACGTCATTACATTATTAAAGATACGTGATCGTATGATAAAATACACGCACATGTTAAAATTTTATAAAAAGAATTTTATGCATGGGCTTTAAATTACATGATACGATATACAGTTTTTTTTTTTTTTTTAATTTTGTTTTCTCTTCGATTAAAATACCATGTATTACAAAATTAGAAATGAAAAAAAAAAAAAGGAAACCAGAAGAAAAATGGTAGTATAGAATTTCCAAAGTCTGTGTCATCTCTCTACCGAGAAACAGAGGAGACACAACAAATATCAGATGCCCAGTTGTCCCAGCTGTCCAACCCGACGATTGCCCATCAGCTTAGCAATGAGTAAAACCAAGCTTCGTGCATCATAGGAGTAGCCTGAGATTGCTGATACAGAAAGAAAAAAACAAAAGGTGTGCATAACAATATATCTGACTCGGAAATATTGCATCCAAAACTGAAAGAATTTCATAACCGGATTGTTGGATATCATATTGATGAAAGTTTACTGATATTGTTTTCCAGTTGTTGTAAATCCAGATATTATCGCTGTGGTGTTACATTGAGACATATAATAAGGATTAATTACAGTCAGACCCCCTATAGTATTGGGAGTGTGTAACTTAACACCCCTAAAGTTTGAAACTCTAAAAAAAAACCTCCTGGACTGTTAACACTGTTAGTGAGGATCAGTTATTTTCACTCTCCTTTTTTACTAAAGTGCACTCAGGTCCCTCAAATTCCTATTCTATTCTCATTCCTCCCTTTAACCAGCACACACTCTCTCTCTCCCTCTCTCTCTATCCCTCTCTCTCAGTTAGAGAGAGAGCGTGAGTGACTGAGAGAGAGGGATATAGAGAGAGGGGGGGGGGGGGAGTGTGCTGGTTAAAGGGAGGAATAAGGGTAGAATAGAAATTTGAAAGACAAGAGTGCACTTTAATAAAAAAAAAGAGTGAAAATAACTAACCCTCACTAACAGTGTTAACAGTTCAGTGGGTTTTTTTTTAGAGTTTCAAATTTTAGGAGTGTTAAGTTACACAGTCCCAATACTATAGGGAGTCTGACTGTAATTAACCCAATAAGAAAATAATGAGGAATGACGTATCTGAAAATAAATGTGATCTCACCTCTGAAATTATGTACGAACCCTATTAACTTTCTTCAGTCTGCATTTCATGGGATCTCTCTTGATTGTTCCTATGGCCACTTTTTACCTGCAGCTCGTGGAATCTCTCTTGATTGTTGATGCTGCCATCTTCATTAGCGCTCACACTAGTTGCTTCCTTTTTCAGCTTGTGATTATTGTATGCCACCACACCCGCAATGGCTACAAGATGCCAACACATTACAGTAAATAATCATGCACATAATGACTTAATTAAAATACTTGAAGATCTTGTGGTAGCAGCATTTGCCTGTTCAATGAATTTAAAGATTAAATTGAGAAGAGGACAACAAACTATTGCCCCATAAAAAGGAAATATATTGAGAGAGAGACATATTAAAAAAAAATAAAAATAAATAATCATATAAATATATTCAGCGCTCGTTTCCATCTTCATAATGATGGAGGGATTGAGAATCTTGTTCATAAATTTTTTGGTAAAAAAAATAGCTGCAATAATGAAAGGAACAGCTAAAGAGCACATAAGTTACCCCTTAAGATTTGGAGATTATTAAGGGAACGACTAAAGAGCATAGCCTATAAATACATACCTATTCCATAACCAACGAGGTTTATTGGTGTCAGCTTTGTATCAGCGAATATTACAGCTGACAATAAAACTACGACCCAGTCCCTGACAACTCCAGTAACACGAATTGTCAGCGCACTCGTGCGTGAGATTACGAGGAAGACTGAAAGGTTTAGTGCAAAAGTGCAGAGGCAGTTGAGGACCAACACTAATGGTGGGAAGTTCCAGGTCCCACCTGAATCCATTTTTGGTTTCTCTAAAAATAGCCATGGAACAAAGAGACACAGTGCACTGCAGTAACAGAATTAGAATATGTTAAACCGTGGCAGAATGGTGGTCAGATATGTCAATGGAAGAGATGGTTACAAAGTCTACCTGCACGGGCTAACATAGTACATCATAGATATTGAGTTCAAGCGGACACCCTTTCTTTTCACAAAGATTTCCATAAAAATGAGTCTTAGAGCTTCACCAATGACACCACCCATCTGATAAACCACTCCAATCCAACTAACAGTAACTTCTCCATAAGAGGCCACAATAACTCCCAGACTGATGACAGACATGATAATAAGCATTCTGGAGCTCATTACTTCAAGACCAGCTGCTACTCCAAGAATGAAGACGGCTACAGGCACTGCAGTGTTCAAAAAAATGGCACAGTTGTCAACTGCAATAACTGTAGGAAATCTTGATAAAGTAATGTGATTGAGAAACAAGTTCTTACTGATAGCTTTCAACATCTGTGCAAATGCAACAGATATGTAGAGGTATGCGCTATTTCCTAGCCAAAGGGTCATTGCAAACATTGCACCAATTGGGATAACTGATGTAGTATATCTGAGGAATGAGATATTCATTAATTTTTATGAAATACAACCAGTTAAGGCTCTAGACACAACTACCGTGCAGAATGTCTGACGAAGTTTTTAATATCGTCATATAGAACAATATCTTTGTTCGTTGCTGTGACAATTAAACATAGCAGTCCATTCCGCATGCATGTCCAGTACCACATAATGTCACAGAAGGCTAACTTAGCGGAGAATACTGGAAGGTGTGGTCAAACTTTAGGAGCAATAAACACTTTATTTATGATTTCTTTTCCAGCTTACTAACATACGCTATAACATCCGCATTCTCACCATGAGACAAATGATTTCAAAATTTACAAAAACAATAGATGTTTTTATAAATGTCCGAAATAAGTATCATAAATAAAGTAAACAACATATCCACACAAACTGAAAACAGACTGGCCAGTAAATAAGTACCTAATTGTAATAGATAGCTGCCTAGAAGTTTTCAGATGGTAGAAATATTAATATCAATAAATTTTTTCTACTAAAAATTAACGTAAATACATAAATATGAGACATAAATATGAGTAAGCCTCTTTTATTAAATATTAGTATAAAAGGACATATTACAGCATTCTAAATATTTTTCTTTATATTTGAAAAGAAAACCAAACAAAAGAGTTGTAGATTGTTTCAATAGTGAAAGATAAGGATCTCTCTCTCTCTCTCTCTCTCTCTCTCTCTAAAAGTGAAAGATAACTGAATTTAACAGAGAATAATGGCTGTTAAAAGAGGTAAAGGACCATGTATAATGGCTATTCAAAGAGGTAAAGGACTATGTAGCCGAACAATTGGGATAGCAAGCCTTGTTGTAGTTGTGTCGAAATGGAAAAGTAAAACTCATTACCCACTAGAGTGTTCAGCTTAGCTAAAAGCATCTTGTCGTAATCGAGCAGCCAACATCCTTTTGTTCTAATAGTAATAAATAAGTTTATTTAATTCAGCTTTATAATTCAAGATTTTCTAATATTCTCCCTCATTCTTATTTGCGGAGCTACCTTGGACCATAAACACTAGGTGTAGGAATAACAAATGCATGGTAATGTAACTGAGCCTGTATGTTGAATGTGTTCCTTTAATGGCATAATCTTTATTTTAAAGAATTTTTGGGGGAATGTATTATGTTTGTTTCATTAGATTTGTTCATGCAGAGGACTGGAAATAATTCATCAGTATAGCAAATTTATTACCACCCCCCACTTCTAGACTCTGTGTACTAGAATTTTGGAGAGTTACTCCTTGGCCACACAAGCATAATTTGCATTATCAATGAGGTAGGCTTTATACTTTCCTACCCAGAATAAGCCTTATAGATTATAGCAAGTAGGCCCTCTTGTTCATAGTTTTATCAGCCAGGAATTTCAATGGTTAATCACTCTCCTTACTCATCTCAGCCAGTCCACTAAAGGAGTTCTTAAAAGCAAGTTTACTGATCATTAGTGGAAGAGACAAAATAATAAACCTCTTTTTCCAATGGATATTGAGAAAATTACCGATTGATCTACCTTCATATTGCTCCTCTTATAATTAGAAGCAGTGTTTTAAATACCGGCCGATATACCGGTATATCGGTAAAATTGAAAATACGAGACGATATAGGATTTTTTTTACCATTTATCGTTTTGGACCGGATGGGCCGATATATCGGCCACGTGGCGATATATCGGCTGGTATCGAGATGAGAAATACCGACCAGTATTAGCTAATATCGGTTAATGGGTTTTGGGTTATGGTTACGGGTTAAACCCATTAACCCGTTAAAAAATAAAACAGGTCGGGAGGAGAGAGAAAGAGTAAAGTTTTCGCGCTTTCTCTCTCTCTCTCTTTCTCTCCCGGCGCGATCTGAACGATCGATCGTTCCCGCGACCAAACCCTAACCCTAGGTTCCCAAACTAACCCTAAATCTCTCCTTGATTCTTCTTCTCCCACTCTCTGGCTCTCTCTCTCATTCTCTCCCCGCGATCGTCGGCCGATCGAGCCAAACGGTCCGAACCCTAACCCTAATTTCCTAATTGAGCCATAAATTTCTCTCGTTTTCTCTCTCTTTCTTCTCCGTTCTCCGATTGCTCTTCTCCTAGTCTGGGAGTCTTCGAAGGGTGCTCGTCGTTCTCCAGTGGGGCAGTGGCCACCGGCCAGGTAAGTGAACTTTGTTTTTTTTATTTTAATTTGATTTAGAGTTACAAATTTCTTCAATTTATTTTATAATTGTGCTATTTAGGTTTAATTGATTGCGATTTATGTTAGAACTTTTTTTGTGTAATTTGAGGTGAATTCTTAAGTTGGGAGGGCTGAGTTTGTGATTGTACTATACAGTGAATTAAAATCAATTATTCACACTGAATCAGTGATTCGATTCACTGATTCAGTGTGAATCAGTAAACCGAATCACTGATTCAATCACACATTGAATCAGTGATTCGGTTCACTGATTCATACTGAATCAGTGTGAATCAGTGGTTTTAATTCACTGATTTTGTGTGTGATTTTCATGGTAGATAAAATTTGTAAATTTGTATTAGTATTTACTATTTATGTGTATTCACTGATTTTGTGTGTAAATTTGTATTAACATGAATTTACTATTTTTGTGTGTATTCAATGATTTTGTGTGTGAATTTCATATGCTTACAAGTTACATTATAGCATGTGCAATTACAAGAATTACAAGTTACACTTCTAGCATGTTTCAAATAAACTCATTTAAAGGACAATGTTGTAATTTTATAAATTATATCACTTATGTATTGTAGAAATATTTTTGTTTTATCTTGAAAACTTATTTTTCTTAATTTTATGATTGTATGTCGCTCTGTGCATATGCGAACGTTCTAAACGGTATCTGCAAATTCGTAAGTTGAATATAAATAAGCCAATATAAGTACTATAAACTTATTTTATGCGTTTTATTATATTCTATATAGCCAATTATATGATTATTTTTTAACTGGTATGACACAGATATGATACTCCGGTATTTAGGGTCATATTGCGATATCCCGCCTGGTATCCGGTAACCAGTATGTAATTTGGCTAACCGGTATGAGACCGGTATCCGATATTTAAAACACTGATTAGAAGATTAGATCTCAATGATCAACCTGGAAGAACTCTCCCTTTCTGTAGGCTACTCCTGATACCAACTGGTTAGGACATGACAACCTAGTTGTTTTATATTTAGTTTTTCTACTGGGAAAGACTTCCTACTTGGTTGATATACCTTTTGGCCTTCGCGAAGTGTCCTTAAAAATACCAAAAACAACTGATTCAAACTAGAACAAAGCTCTTCAAACTCAGAACTTCACCAAATCAGTGGACTCATCTGCTGTCCCAGTCCAACAGAGGAGTTTCTATCTGAAATGCTTCTTGGAAAGGTCGACTGATCAGTAAATAGTACCCGGAAATATTTCTCATAGTTGATTGTCATGGCTGGTTGGCCAACTATTGTGTAGCTCCAGATTGAATAGAGGTCCCCTTTGTTCATTCAAGCATGTCATAAAAGATACTTATTCACAATTTCTAGAAAAGATCTTTGGGTGAAATCAGTCTCAGAAGCTATTTCGGTTATCAAACTCAGACAATCTGAATCCTAGCCTTAAATATTCCTATATCAAACATGAATACCTCGGAGGGTATGGATTCAGAATCAAACTAGTGTAAAGCACAAACAGCGAGTTAACAAAATACATAATGATCCTTGGCACCTCACATTCTGTTTGTGTGACATGTATATATGAGTGGGGACCACCTAAGACTACATCTCCACAACCTTCCGCTCTCATTCTCAACCATTTTTCCTGTCTCATTCTTTCACTTCTGATGCTCCTTTGCTGGCTGAAAACCAAAAAAAAGAATAAAAAAGAAGAGAAGAAATTGTAAAAAATACCAAGGTGACTCTGAAAGCCATGACTTTTACTTTAGTAACCATCCATTTCAACTATAATTATGAGCATATCATGGCATTATCATGATCATAAAACTAAAGTATGGCTTTACTTGAGACACTATTTGTTATGGAAGAAGTTCGATGGAAGTTCTTATTCATTTACACATGCATATTTTCTAGTTAGGCCGCTTCCGTAGGTTTTTATGCCAAGTAGAAAGATGATGCTAAAATAAGGATGAGGTGATGCCATCAATTCAGTCCATGCTCAATGATATTAGAATGTATTAAGTAACTAAAATAACCTTCATGATCCTATTGCTAATATTGATAATATATCTCTTTTATGGGTGAACCAATGATAAGCCATTATTATCTTGATTTTGATGTTCCTCATAAGTTGTTTTATTTATGACTCATCATGAAGTGATTCCAAATGCCATGACATGAGTACAAGGTCTCGTTGAATTGAAATATGCACAACATGGAATTTCAACTAGAAACTATATGCATCACTTCCACTCTTAAAGATTCAATATGAGAGCTATATTACTATACATAATTGCTCATTGCTTGCATATGGATTTCCACGAAAGCTTTACATTTTTATTACTTTATTTATTGATGATAAAAGTAAGTCTCATAAGCATTTACCATGGAATTTATTGAGAGATTCTTGATTAGCTTTTACATTACTTCCATGAGCTAAATGATGTGTTTTCGATCATATAAACAGACATGAGCATCAGCCAAATGGACATGTGGACCTATACAGGAAACTATTGGAGTATAATGTGCTTGAATGGACCCCCAATCATGCACGCAAGTGGACCATGAGTACATCAGATCATAGAAGACGTTCGATGGAGATTTAGTGGCGCAAGAGGAGACATCTTGGGAGATATTCCAAAGTTATTCGATATGGTATTTGACAACAACAACAACTAAGCCTTTTATCCCAAGTACTTAGGATAGGCTACATGAATCAAAACAGAATCACGCTGGATCAATCACATTGATAATCCCTCTCCATTCATTCCTATCAAGTAATATTTCCTCATTTAAACTCCTAAAATCCATACTTTTCGTATCAACTTTATCCATATTTTCTTCGATATTTCATTCGCTCTTTTAACTTATCCTACATTAATAACCTCCCCCCGTCAAACTAGTGTATTTGTAGGTTTACGTTGCACATGACCAAACCATCGTAAGCGATTTTCTCGCATCTTCTTATCGATTGGGGTTACACCTAGCTTAGCATGAATATCTTCAATTCTCACTTATCTCTCCTAGCTCCTAGTGTTGTCGCATATCCAGCGAAGAATACACATCTCTGTTAACTTATCTTCTGTGAATGACGTTTCTTTATAACCCAGTATTCCATGCCATATAATAAAATTGACCTAATAACAGTCTATAAAATTTTTCCTTCACTCATTGCATTTCTCCATTTCAACCATGCAGCTTATATCTTATAGTTGACAGCATTTTCAATCTCTCAATCATTCTAAATAATAAACTCAAATATCTAAACCGACTGCTCATTTATATCTCTTGCCCGTCCAGTATTACAACACTATAGCTTAGGGTCCGTCGTTTACCAAATTTACACTCCGTATACTCTATTTTAGAGCTACTCAATCTAAAACCTCTAAATGCTAATGTGTGCATCAGTAACTCTAACTTGGCATTCATCCCTACTCTTGTCTCATTAACTAAGACAATATCATCAGTAAATAGCATACACTAAGGTATCTCATTCTGAATAGCTCTAGTAATTCATCCATCACTATACCAAATAAGAACAGGTTCAATGCAAATCCTTGATGCAATCCAATTGTGATAGAAAAATCACTTTTAAACCACTACATGTTCTTATATTGGCCACTACTCTATCACGCATGTTCTTAATTATATCAATATACTTGATGGGGACTCTTTTCTTTATCAATATCCACCAAAATACCTCTCGTGATACCTTATCATAAACTTTCTCTAGATCAATAGATATCATATGCAAATCTCTATTCTTCTCTTGGAATCGCTCTATAAGTTGACGAAGTTAATGAATAGTTTCTGTCGTCGATCGCCCTGGTATGAATCCAAAATATTTTAATAGTCTATGTTCAGTTATCCTTTCCCAAAGCTTCATAGCTTGATATAGTATCTGACCTATTTGGTAAAACCAACTGGATTATCGAACCACTAGCTAAATCGATATGATGATTTATCTAATGATAGACTTTGGAATATCAATATTGTTATCATCACAACGATTTATCAACCAAATATATTGCTACTGTTTATGTTCTACTCAATGTTGAAAATAACGAGTTATGAAACCCGTTATATTGCGTTAAGTAACCTAACGGAACCCCAGCAATACATAACAACTGAAAATAACTCAATGCACTGTAACAGTACGTTTTTTTATGTTATTTTGCATTATATTACGTAATATTACGTTAAATTATGTTATGTTACGTTATTTACAATTATCTTTTTAGTAAATTCTATAAAGTTATTGATTATTATTTTGATTATTAGCGAATTATTATAATTTTATTACTTAATTAGTTGTCGTGGAATTGCTAACTTGTTAATTTGCGATTGTTTCCTTGTTCGCTTGCAATTCCTCTCTGATTGCTGAAATATCTTACTTATTTATTGTATTAAATTTTTAATTGAACTGAAATTAATAATTACAAATAAGATAAATTGAATATTACAAAATATAAATTACAACAATGATAATAACTGGAATTGAAATGAAAAATTAAAATATTATTTTCTTGTTTAAATGATGACTGGAATTACGGTTGCACACTTAATATAATTTATGAAGATAAATGTGAAATTTATTGTAAAATTTAATATAAAATTAGAATAAATTATGATTATAAAATGGTTTTATATTCTTTTTTTAAGATATTTTAAAATTTATATTTCAATTTATTGAAATTGTTTTATATAGTTTATATTTTTTTATTAAATAAGTAGGAAATTGCATAATCTACGTTATGCATTTCGTTATATGCGACATAACCTAACAGAGGCAAAATGTGACGTTATCGCTATCGCTATTTTAAACGTTGGTTCTACTATTGTCATGGAACACCATGTTTGGCCAAATACACAAAGATTCCATATACTGGCCATTTCTAAGAGTTGTTTGAGATGTTACCAAAATGACACTTCACCACTTCACTTAAACTAACTACAGTTTATGGAACCTCATCCCTTTCACATATCTTATGCATAATCAAGATTGTCATAAACTTAAATCTTATGGAATTTTCAGTTACTTATTTAGTAGTGAACTCATCTAAATCACTCTGAATATTTTCATGGTAGCATTCACTAGCTGGTTTAGCTCTTTCGGAAGCTAGACTCATCTTGGCTTCAAAGTCCTAGGGTAATGTTTTACTTTAGATATTGTAGTGTTTTTTTATGTGTATAATTTATGGAGTATATATGGGTATATGAATAGATAAGAGATTTGGATTAGTATTAGAGCTCAATAATCTGGAAGACCTTATAAAGATCTAAATAGTGTGTATCAAGTTTGGTTTGGTATGCTATTAATAAAGGTTGGAGGAGAATAATATCCAGTGCAAGATGCACACATGAAATATAGGCAAATTTTGTATAATTGCTTTCTTTTAAGGTCCTAGAATCATGTTAGGACCTTTATAATAAAATCGTAAAGTGATGGTTATGATTGATCACACCCTAAGTTGAACTACCTTATCTCTTAGGGTGTTACAGAATGCTATATTTTCCAAAATAACAAATTTGGAAACAAGTATAGGAAAAAAATCTAATGACTAATGAGGTTTCACAAATATGTTATTTAGCACAAACAATGCACAATTTGATATTAGAAACAATAAGCATTTAATACTCACATGTCTGATGTCATTCCTTCCTCAATCTTTATGATCTGGGAAAAAATTGAATAATAAGAAGAGCCACAACATTGATAACAACAACTAGATTAAGAAAAACTCCATCAAACATTCAAGTTTTAATTATCAGTACGATTGATTAGTTAATACCACTGGTAAAGAGTAGCAAAAAAGAGTAGTAAGAGTAGCAAAAAAGAGTAGTAAAGAACAAATACCTTAAAAACTTTCGTGAGAAGGAAGCATAATACAGAAGAAAAGAGCATATGGAGTAATGTCAATCCCACTGGATAGGGGAAGTTGATTTGCTTGGATGATAAAACCCACTGCAGTAGCAGAAGTACATGTTAGCTACACAAAATTCCAGCATGCTTTGCTGTTAACCAAAAGTATCACATCATCATGCGCTCTATTTCCATTAGTTTGAACCCAAAAACCTCTATGGGTGGTCACAAGCTTCAAAGGAAAAACAAATCCATTATCCTACAAAAATAGACTTTTGTATAATATTTTCCATCAGTGGTTGTGTGATCTCATAACATTGTCATATGGGTGACAAGCAAGTGTATGGAAGTTCGGAACAATTGTATGCATAGTCCAACCTCATTCACTTTATCAAGTTTAACATTTACTGGTCTAGAATTTATTCAGACTCGATAACCATTGCGTCAATCTGTACATTTTCAAAACAATAAATTACAACAGAGCTGAATGAATAATGGAATGTCATATGATGAGCTTTAACGAACTATGTCATTTAGTTCATAGTAAATTAATGCCACACTAGAGTAATTTATTACTTTTTTTAGGTAAAAAATGATCTATTTGCTTATGATAATATCAATTACACCAGCACCCTTGTTAGGTTTAAAATGAACAGCAGAATACACCAAAAGTTTGTCACTGTATCCATAAGGTTGTACATATAGATGATTAATATTTCATAAAATTTGATCCAATGAACTGCTTTTCAGATTTACTGACATGGAACCAGAATTATAAACAATCTTCAGAATGTTTCAGATTTACTGACATGGAACCAGAATTATAAACAATCTTCAGAATGTAACAATACTTGGGAAGTAAAAAAAAAAAAAAAAAAAAAAAAACAATGCCCTGAAAACATCAGTTTATTCTTTAAATTACTCTTTTGCTATTTTTCCTTAAATATGATCCTCTGCTTCATACAAGCTTCAATTGCTCTCATCTAAAAGTATATATTTATAGACAACATTTCATAAAGGGTTTCAAAAAAACATAACATTATTTGTTGAAACCAAAAGGTTGAATTTTCTGCTGTTCAGGCAAGTGGTATTTATTGTATCGATATCATCACTAGTATGAAAAGGAATAAAGCATTTAGTTCACTAAGGTATCGACATATAAAGTTTAAAAAGAAATTAAAGAATACATTAATATTTTTCTCCTTAGCATTTAGCATTTTTGTTTTAGATTCATAGTTATTTAGAACCTATATCATAGTACCAAGGATTATTATATAAATGGCCATCAGTAGATCTACAAAACTCATAAGCTTGATTGTTGTAACATTGTTCCTTTCCTGGTCTTAATGCAAATAAGCTTAGATGGAGCTGATAATTGGAAACTCTGATGATATAGAATTTCAAGTTAATGTTTTACAATCATAAATTGTTATATAATTAATTGCAGCTTTGATAGAACTTGAATCTAGTCATCCATTACCTTTAATAAATGTATTTTGGTGCCTTGATGAGATGCAATTTCATTTGAAATATGCACCAACATAAATCAATTCGATCGAGTTCGCACGCTACAATAGTTCTAGGGTAAAGACTGCTTCTTAGGATTTCAAGGGTGAACGGTAGGATTTACTTGGGCAGAAGATGCAAAGTTTATTAGACTAGTTGTAATGCCCCGGAGCAAGCATCTCCCAGTTGGTTACTCAGAAATTCTTTCCTAAAAATGCTAGCCATGTACAAATTATTATTTATCAGAAACTTACTTGTGCACGTCTCATATGGAATTATTCACACTTCGGCAATGTTTGAAAATCGAGCTTCATTATGTGATTACTCGAAGAACTTGACAAGTACTCAGATTACTCATCCAAAACATATAATAAAAAAATATGTAATCTCAATAATTAAAAATCAAATGCCCTTATACTGTTTCTATGGGCTTCAGGATTATCTTGTGATGATAATGTTAGCTTATTACAAAGAATAAAAAAGGGTCTAAAAACTGAACATCAAAGAAATAAATTATAGAAGTACTGAAAAATGAAAATATCCATTTGGTGGTGTGTAATATGTGGGGAACCACCAAGTCTCAGCCCCGTGGGATCAAAGTAATAGGGAAGAAAAGGATAAGGTTGCAGCAAGCGATGAAGAAAAACAATGAGTCCACACGAATGCTAACTTAATCTCTAGATGAGCCACATATACCAATTTTAACATAACTCATCAATGAGAATTGTTCTCTCCCCCTCTTGGAGAGGTTTCATTTACTCCATCTAAAACTTCTGCCAAATTAGAATGCAGAGCAGATTTAATTTGCCATAAAGTTTTTCACTAAATGGACATTTCTATTCATCATCCTCGGCTACTATTCGCCACCATTAGTAACCGAATCTGAACTCAATTTCGATCTGAGTTTGAGTCAAGATTCGAACTTTGTTCAGCAAGCGAAAGACCCATTCAGGTCTGATTCCAGTTCGAAATCTTATTCTAGTTTCGATATTGATTCCAAATACAATACTAAAGGATTTAGATTCCTTTGATAGGCGAGGAGATAAAGTTTGTGGAGTGGATGGTGGGGATCATCATTGATACCTCTTTAATTCATTGGGTCTTGAAGATCGCTTTGTTGTACGGCTGTAGATATATTTTAAAGAGATTGGAACTCGATCAAATTCGATCAAGCCCTAATTTATTTAGCTAAGATATGTTAATAGTAGGGTAACGAATCACACTCGGATAAAGTGATTTTCAACCTAACATGCGGTCGGATTAAGTTCTCGCTCTAAAGCTCTAAAACTCAGAACTTGATCGAGTGTTTAGCTGAGTTGACCGAGTACTCATCCTGTCCAAGTTTTGGAGTGGATTTATACATTGCTACACATTTGAAGACCGAGTCTGGATACTCGACCGAATAATATGAATTTTTTAACACTACACTCGGAGTATCAATCCTGAATAGAGGATTAAATAAGTAATCCCACATGAGACGTGAATCAAGATCTCAACAACAACAACAACTAAGCCTTTCATTCCAAGTATTTGGGGTAGACTACATGAACCAAAAAAGAATCACGCCGGATCGATCACTTTGATAGTCTTCTCCATTCCTTTCTATCAATTAATATCTCCTCATTTAAACCTCTAGAATCCATATCTTTTCGTATCACTTTCATTCATATTTTTTCGATCTTCCCTTTATTCTTTTAACTTATTCTACAATGATAAACTCCCCTCATCGAACTAGTACATTTGTAAACCTATATTGCACATGACCAAACCATCGTAATCGGTTTTCTCGCATCTTCTCATCGATGAAAGTTACACTTAGTTTAACACAAATATCTTCATTTCTCACTTTATCACTCCTAGTATTGCCGCATATCCAGCGGAGGCGAATCAAGATCTCAATATATAAAAATTTCTACGAACTCACGATTTGGAGTTAGATACTAGCTAGTATTGTTTAGGAATGGTTTACATGGAAAGTTCCCGCTCGTGGCATCACAATTTTTCTATATATTTAGGATTAAGATCATTAGACCAATTGGTTTTCTTTGTTAATCAATGATATACAGAATTAATGAGACAGTGGGAGTTAAATGTTTCTCAAATATTATATTTTTTATCTCCCTAGTTTCGCAATCAACGTTTAATCCCAACATCCTTTTCCTAAGTGCCTTATTGAATTTCAAATTCATTTCTATAAAATTTGCATTTTATCAATAAAAGAAAATAGATATATTCTCATAAAAACTACCTATCAAGCACCTGAACTCAAGGTTTCCAAACCAACAAAAACCCAAAAGCCCACTCAAGGTCTTCTGAACCTGCATAGACTCATTTGCTCCATCTACTCCTAGAAAACACTCCGTAAAAGCTATACAAGCACAGGAAGTGAAACAAGGGTGGTGCACGCAGAAAATAGCACAGCATTGACTTAAATTGGTGGAATCAACTTCAAGTTAGGTTCAAATTACATAATACTCCAAAAATTGCTGACATATTATACTAATGCAGGCCAAGAGTTGTTATTTTTTAAGAACCAGTTTTAAATCTGGGAAAATATAGCAAAAAAAAAATTTATAGAAGAGACTTCATTATTAGCAAGAAAATGCAAAAAAGGTTCAATTATGCACAATTAAACACTACACTAATTACTTTTAGTCCATGATAACAAAATCATGTACCCTTGACAAGATTTTACCTTGTTGAAGAAGATCTGTCCACTGGATAAGGCAATGTAGATAATGAGATACACATAGGTGATGACGCTTTCCCTAAAACTGTTCGTCTTATCCACAGCCATTGCAATCACTATCCTCGATAGATGGAGTCAAATTCACTGCAAAATACAGTCAAGGTTTATTTTATTTATTTTTATTTAAATCATTAGCCAAGAAGTTCGAGGCAGATCTATGGATATGATATAAGTAGCGAATCACTGCAATTCGACGAATAAAACTGAGACCAGAAGATACGTATCATTCAGCATCAGACATATGAATCAAATCCATTAGATCCTACGATTTACCTCCCGTAGAAATTTGTGTGAGGCTCGATCAGGAGCTGGTCGTTGGAGATTCGCGGATCGAGGTGGTGGAGATAGAGAGGTTGATCAGAGGAGAATGGGAATTAGGGCTAGGGACTTTGCTTTGAGAGTTGCTAGATGCGCCCCATACTTGTCCTAGTGAGCCCCAATTTCTCAGTGGGCCTCAGGATACTTTTAAACGGGAGTTTCTAGAGGGGCACACAATTTATCCTAGATGGCCTATTAAAAACTTCATATATATTACAAATTTGCCATCGATTTTTTGACTAAAATGAACTTTCTTTAGCATCTCTTCTCCTTCCTTCTAAAACTACAAATAACCCAAAAAAAAAAAAAAAAACTAAAACTCAAAACTATTCTATCAAATCTTCTCCTATATTAAATTATCTCACAAATTAAATTTGAAAATTAATTTTATTAGAGTTTTACTTACTCAAAAATCCTAGAAACTGTGCGGATTGAAAAAAATTATGAATAAAAAAAAACTTAAAGTCCGGACTGAGAGTCCGGACGTCCAATATCCGTCTAGAATGGAAGTCCGGACAGTGGGATTCTGTCCGGACTTCCAGTCCAGACGAAACTTAGTTTGTCCGGACTAGAAGTCCAGATAGAAGGGTTCTATCCGGACTTCCAGTTCGGACGAAATTATTTACTGTTCGGACTTCCAGTCCGAACAGTTATAAATAGATTTTTTTTCGTTTTATTATTCATGAAGTCATTGTAGCATAGTGGTGAGTATCCTCATCTCACATGTGAACATCTTGAGTTCAACTCCTGTCAACAGCAAATTCCTTCTTATTTTATTTTATTTTTCTAAATAAATATATTTTCTTGTGTAACTATTACAAATGTAACTATTAAATTTCAGACTCAAACAATTTTTTTTCCTTAGTCACTATTTCATTCCAATTAAAAGATAAATTAGATGAAACATATAATGATATATTTTCTTATGCATTTCCTTTATTTGCATTTTCTTTTTTACTTTATTTTATTTTTCCCAATAAATATATTTTCTTGTACAACTCCATATCAATATGATTTCTAATCAAATAATTAAACATTAAAATAAAATTATTAATTCAATTGCAGTACAAATATACAAAATAAGTCATGGACATCCAATCATAGAAATCAATTCGATTGCAGTACAAATATACATAATAAGTCATGGACATCCAAGAATAGAAAATTTTGATCGAGTACAAGTAAAAAACAAACCCGCATCAAAATATCATAAAGTATGACAAAAAACACTGTCACTCATCTTCTTGAAAGTTAGTTAACATTGTCTTCGAGTTTCTTACAATATCCATAAAGATACATGATAAAAGTTGAACATTAAATTTACAGGCTCTAATAAAAATTTAGAGATATCATTGCACCTAGAATCTAAACTAATCACTGTCTCCGTGTCTTCCATGGAGGTTGATGTTAACGTGTGGTTCGAGTCATTCTCTTTGTATCGGGTGCATCAGGAGTGGCTTGTTCCTCTACTTGTTCCTTTGGTTGTTGCTGAGTGCAACCAGTTTGCACGACTTTAATCTTCGCAAGTTTGAGAGAGATCGATCGTTTGAGATTGCTAGGTTGCTAGAGATAGGCCATAACTTCATCTATATTCTGAAGTTGTGCTCGACCTTCTTCCATGTGCATGCGAGGTTGTTGATGGTATAAAATTATTTTAACCACTCCGATATCTATTCTGCCAATACAAAATAAAATTCATATCAGTAAACACATTATGTTTTACAATTAAGCCACTAACATAATAATCGCGCTAGACAAACTGAACTGCAAATTGACAGTATACATATATAAACACGACTATGAAATTAGCGTTTCACTAATCTAAACATGACAGTTAAAATAATATTATAACAATCAAGACACTGCAGTATCAGACTTCAAAAAATACATTAACTCAAAAAAAAAGTAGACGAAGATTGGAACTTAGACTATATAATTTTGTTTTTCTGCAGTTTGTGTTTCTTGTTCCATGTGTAATACTCTAAAATTTTTAAAAAATACATATTATAACTAAACCAAGGTTTTAAATATCAGTCATTACTGATATGCACCATGAACATTGTATCAAATTATGATACAATATAGACCATATAATATCAATATTAATATTTACAATGTAACATCCCCAATACTAAGTCTCCTCCAAGTCCCCCTTCAACATCAGTCCAAAATCCAAACAAGAAAAACTTGAAATATAGTACCAATGTTAATATAAAATAAAATCTTAATACACCCATGAATATGAGTAAGTGGCATGCTTGAATTTTAATTTACTCCTCTTGAACAAATCCCTACTTCAGTAACCGATAATAGGCATCGTATTCAATCTTACATTCAATAAACAAGATGTCCATATATAATCAGAGCTTACAAACCCAAATATAACCATAAATTTCAACAAAAAATAGAATTAGCAAGCTACCTTATCGTTTACATTGGCGCCTTTTAGCCTCTGTGTGTAGATGAACCGTCCTGGAAAGACAATATACTAAATTAACTAATAAAATTTAATATTAACGTCCATGATTAGAAAAATAATTAAATTTCACATATTTTACAACTAGGATTACAATATTAACTTTTCTTAATAATTATAATCTAAATATTAAAAAAATTAACAAAAAAATGTTACAACCAAATTTGCTATCTCCTCCCCTCTTCCTCCTCTCCAACCCAACAAAATCACAAAACCTTAATATTGAAGTGTTGTTTGATCCAAAAATAAAAAAAATTTAAATTTAAAAAAAATATTACTAGATTAGGAAATCTTACCTACCAATGGCGAGAAGGCGGCGGCGGCGGTAGGAGAACGGCGACGGCAATGACCAGAGGTCGGCGGCGGCGTCCGAACGGCGACGGCGGCGGCGACGATGGCTCTAGGAACGAGAGAGAGAGAGGGTGATTTTGAAGGAGAAGGAGATAGATAAGGGAAAAGAGAGGATTAGAGGGAGTGGGAGGGGAAAGAAAAAGTTAGGATTAGTTTTTTTTTTTACTTTAGGTGGTTAGAGAGGAAAACGGGAGAGAAGAGGGAGATGAGGATGATAAATAGAGGTGAAGGGTAATTTTGGAATTTTTAGTGTGCTCACTAGGAAAATCCTCCCTTTAGTAAATTCTATGTGGGCTCACTAGGAAATCTAGGCTCACTAGGAAAAATGGTGTGCTCCTTTGGAAGCTCCCTTTTAAACCAGCCCATTTTTTCTTAGTTTGCCCCATAATTTTTTCAGTTTTGCCCCTGTAACCACTTCAGAGGAAAAAATGGGGCTCACTAAAAAAAATGAGACTCATTAAAAAATTAGGTTCTCCAACTATCCGTTCTTTCCTTCTTCTTCCTTCCATCTCTGTCTCTTCATCTTCCTCACTCTCTCTCTCTCTCTTCTTCCTCCCGCTCGCTATCCTCTTCTTGCGTGAAGGCTTCTCCTTCTCTCTTCAATGACATTCAGCACTATCACTGTGGCTGCGCCCAGAGCCGTGAAGAACAAAACGCGACGACGCGCCATTGAGTCCTGTCGAAGAGGTATTTTTCCTATTTCCTTCCTCTCATTCCATTTTGAAGTTCTATATTGTTTAATAGTGATAGGATTTAGGGTTTTAACTTTGATAATTTGGAAAGCCTATTTTGAGTAGGATTTAGGGTTTTTTTAATTTGAACATCCAAATTTCATGTCCTCTGATGTGATAATATTTAGTTGGATTTTTATCAAATTTGGAGAAATGTAATGTCTGCGAAATCAATATTGAACCAATTTTTTGTGTGTTATTGTTGAAATTTTGGATTAATATATGTTCAAACCTTATACAGATGGATCAATCTGAACTATCTCGAATTAGGCCGACGGCCTCGAATCGGAGGAAGAAAACTGGTACGAAACCACCAAACACTCAAGCAGCACCAAGACGGAGGAAAAACATTGTGACAAGCACATCGCACGTTCAAACTGATCGACAATTTGAAGAGAAACTTGTTGCATCACATGAGATCATGACTGTCGATCTTGGGGGCTCAGAAGAGGGAATCACATTGCCAACGGAAGGTAAACCATTCAATCCTGAAGAGTTTCAAGACTCATGTTGCTTTTTCCATTTCTAAGAAAGAGGTACGTCAACTCACTTTAGAAGTTCCATATTTGTATATTTAGAAGTTCCATATTTGTGTAGTTAGATCTAACGTAACAATTATTGTCAGGAAAGAGAACCATTGAGATGCATCAATCATACGAAGAAATAGTTGTGTGGTTACTAAAGTTGAGCCAACCGAACATATGGTTTGTCAAGTTAATCAAAAAATCCTCATTGTACCCACTGGTTTTATGTTCCTATACTGGTTTTATGTTCCTATGGTTATATAAGTAGTGTTGAGATATAAGCATTTGGGAAAAGATGACATCCAGAAACGAATACTTTCCACATGCTTTTCAAGGAGATGACGATCATACTGGATGACGTTGCATGCCTACTTGGTTTGCCAGTAACAGGTAAATCTATGTGTTTGCCGGAAGATGAGGATCATCCACTTCCGATCGACCTTATTGTTAATTACCTAGGTGTAAGTCAAAGTGAAGATAGGGATGAACTCAACAAGAAGGGGGGATCTCAGTTCGCCTTGAGTGGTTAAAAGAACAATTTAGCGAGGTCACGGATAACAATTCCGAAATTAAAATTACTTGCGTCGTTCGGGTTTATTTGTTATATCTTCTAGGTTACACGTTATTTGGAGATAAGTGTGGGGCCAAGGTTTTGGTTGATTACTTAGCTCTTCTAAATAATATTCACTATTTACACACGTATGCGTGGGAAGCCGCCGCTCTTGGTTTTTTGCATAAACAATTAGGTTTTGCATCAAGAGTTGATGTCGCTCAGTGTGCTGGCTATCTAACGCTTCTCCAAGCATAAATCTTTTCACACTTTACAATACTGATGCATGTGTCATACACATCATATAAGTCGGATTAGTCTCAGGCGTGTCGTTGGCTTAGTAGACGGGATACTAATATTTCTTGCGAGCATGTGTAGGTTATTCGTGGGAGATCAGATGCCCTTAGTCCAAATGAGGTATATTTTTCACTTTTTATGCTCTTTTTCGACAGTCGTTTAACTTTCTTTTAATGCTAAGATGATATATGTTTGTTTGGTTATATAAAAAATGTAGGTAATATGGGATCTCTATCGGCCTTTCAGAGACACCAACCCTCTCCTGGATGTTACATTTTATATGGGTACACTGAAGATTAGAGAGATTGTTAAACCTTACCATCCCGTCCGTGTCCTGCGACAATTTGGGCATAGGCAACATGTACTCCCTCCTCCATTCTGAGCCATTCTTGAAATCCGTGGTAAAACAAGCAATAGTTACCTTGTGAAGTATGCACACACAGAGGCGATGTGGATCAACTGGGAAGATCACGTTCTGTCACAGGAGCACTAAGGTGCAATGGCTGCTAATCTGGGCAACTTCATGGTTGAGTACATGGAGTGATATTCTCGCATTTCTTGGCGTTTCATTAGGCCAAGTCCCTATGTAGAAGAAGTCACAATTCCTGAACAATCTTCAGTTGATGTTGACCAGATATATTTTTCTTTGTTCATTTGCAGTATTGTACTTGTCTTTCATGGATTAATGTGTAATTCTAACATAAATGATCAAACAACAGTTATAGCATAGGATGAGCGATATAGAAGACATCATCGATCCATTAATTGCTGACGGTCCCCGAATTTGCAGAAAACGTCCCCAAATCTTCTACAAGGCCTTGATCTGCATTCGCTCAGTCATTCGAGACTGCACCGATGTTGAAGACCAAGTTGATTCAAGATCTCCGGACGTGGCAACAACAGCTAGACGAATCTGCCGTCCTGTACGAAAGCAAGTTAGGCAATAGTTTGTTGTCGTTTCTTTCACACTATTTGTAACTTTCTAATTATGATGTAATGAACAATTTAACTTTAGTAATTGTACTCTATCGTTTTTAATGAACAGTTGTTGCTGGGTAACTTCAATATTTTGTCAATATATTATAGTTCACTAATTATTGAAGTTTAAGTTGCTTATTTTCAATATTTGTGATTTCTGCACCATGTTTCTCAATGGAAACAAAATTTCTTACCTGAAGGTCAAAAATAGAATCACACTACATCTCTCAGAAATGGAGGCACACTAATTAACTCAATAGTATCAAATCTCACTGGCCGGGGTTTCAGCACCGACCAGTGAGCTCGCTGGTCGGGGTGTACAACCCAGCTAGTTGAAGAACAGGTCGGTGTGCACACCCTGGCTAGTGCGATCTGCCCTAGTTTAACACAAAGAAGAGTTCACTGGCCGGGGTGGGGAACCCGACCAGTGAACATGGAGGCAGAGGTGCGTACCTCGGCCAGTCCATTCTTTTGCCGCTGTTGAGACACCAGCCAGTGCGAGTTGCCCTAGTTTTTTCCAAATTTTTTTCTTAGTGGTCGGTATTGAGACTCCGGCCAATAATATAATAGGTTGGGGTTACAGTCCCGGATAGTGGAGCTCACTAGCGATGTTGAAACCCCGGCCAGGTAATTCATGAAAAAATTAGAATCACAGTGTCAGGGTTACAGCACCGGCCAATCTCTTCTTTGGACGAGATTACAGTCCCGTCCAGAGAGTATTCTGGTCGGTGTCCATACCCCGGCCAGAAACATTTACTCTAAAATGCATCGCCTCAGGCCGGGGTGTAAACATCGGCCAGATATTTCATTGGCGGGGATGTGCACACTGGCCAGAATTTTCATTGGCCGGTTCTACCACCTTGGCCAGTGAATTTCCCTATATAATTCATACATGGGTTTCAAAAATAAGTTTACAAAATATCATTCATTTGTTATGTACATTCATATTGAATTTCAAAGTAACATACATTTTATATATCATTATCATAATGTTGTTACAAAAATGGGTATACAAAATTTACAAAATTTACAACGTTTATAAAAAATTGTTAAAAAGATTTACAACATTATCCTACATGCTATAGTTATACATGTTAGCATTTACAACTCTGTTATTTCCTTGGTGGCCACGAACGGTGAAACGATTCGTTGATTTTCATCGATACGTCCCAAGTATGGTGTGTCCCAACCTACAGCATCAGGAAGACGATGGCGATAACAATTAATAACTTCATTTGGAATTGGACGTTGAGGTTGGAGAATAACCTATAGAAAATAAAATTGTGTACATGGTATTAGTTTAATCATCATTTTCCTACATAATATGACACGAAACGAAGAAATAATCATAAATTTGTACCGGTACAAAATGACATGATGTCACAAAAACCATTGCTATCTCCTTTTGATCAGAAACATCTAGGGGTGGTCAAAATCTAAGTGGTAGGAAAGTCAAGCACATCGCTCTGGATATGAAGAATAAGACAATATTTTATCAGGATGTGATCAAGTGCCCCATATCCGGCATTGTCATCAAGTGATCTGGTCTTAGACAATCGGTGAAATAATTGAGAATTTTCATAAGCTTGGATATGCGTCCATCTTCTCCATATATCCATAAATACATAGCCTTGTTGGTTTCAAACTTATCAATTAGATCATTATGAACCTGTGTCTACTAGTCCTCGCCAAGCTCGAGGCAGCTTGCAATAACTCTGAAACTGCAATTACCGTCTGCTTGGACCTCCCCCACTTCCAACACATAAGGTATTAAAAACCCGTTAAGCAAGTCACTATATCGTGAGCTAGATGTGACATGGTGTCGGTCTGGAACCACATGTTCAGACGTAGTGGCGAGCAGGGGCACTAGATCGGGAACTTCAACTTTAGCCTACAACATCACAGATGGAATTTTTTATCAATAAACCTCTATATATCAATTGGGCACTAAATTTCAAAACTAAAGAAAGAAGTACCTCTTTTGTTGATGGCCGTCTCAGCGGTAGTTTGGGTTGGCCAAGTTTTCTTGACGTGCACAGACGTTGCAATGGAGGCGAGCAACTATCAACGACTGCTTCAACCAACTCAAATGCAGACGGACCATGCCGTGTTGAGCTATTAACCTTTCTTTTCATTCTTTCCCGGGTAGGTAACTTCTCCAACAGATCGTTGAGAGTGGTACTGACGAGGTTTGATATGTCTCTAAGCTTACAAATCATTCAATGTGTTGAATCATTGTCAGATTTAAGTAAGGAACTTACGAAGACATCCACATCTTTCTTTTAGTTTAAACGTTCAGTTGGTGGTGCAGTGACAGGCAAAATGTCTAGCTTCCTCCAATGGTAGTCAATACATTCCAATAGAATCGGCCGATTATCTCTTTTGTACATTGTAATTTCATGTGCACAACAGAGATTACGAATCTGTCGAATTATGCACCAAAGGCAATCGCATCAACGCCAACAAATTCAACTCTTCTGACCTGGTTGAGAATCAAGGTCATGGCATGATTTGAGACTAATTCTCGTAGCTCTTTCAGTCAAGTAACATGAAAGTCCAGGGAATAATAGTCAAACTCTTCTCAAATGATGCTTTAATCTCAGTCAGTTGGATTTCTAATAAGGAATGAATATTGCTCCAACTGACCTCGAAGTTTCCTTAGCTTGATCAGAGTTGTCTCTTCAACTTGACATGTGCACTCTCTGCCCTATTAGTCGTTACATTGTCTTGATGCGGACACATATCTGTCCAATACGCAACAAATCTTTCCTTGTACGACTCTAACCATGTCGACGTCACATACTCAACCGCATCGGGCCATATCCGAAAATCATTCTTGAAAGATGTCAAAAGTTGGTTGTATATGGCCTCTGCATCTGACAGTATAATATACTTCCACTACAAATAAAACTTCTCCCAGCCTGATTGTTGTTAAAAATATTTTTTTACAATTTGCCAACATATTTTATTGATATCCCATATGCATAGAAGATGCTTATTTGAGGGGAAGATAGATCTAGTGCTTTAATAAGTGCTAAATCCATATCCGTGACAATAACGCTGGGTTGAAGATTGTCAATAAATAACCCACGGAGCTTGTCCAGTGCCCAAGCGTAATTAGTCTCCTTTTCTCGGTCAAGGAATGCGAAAGTAATGTCAAATGTCATATTTGTTGATGTCACACCGACTATCTCTAACAGCAGATAATTGTACATGTTCATCTTGTACGTGCTGTCCATAATGATCACGCCCGAGAATGCACGTAATAATTCAACACAATCAGGATGAGCCCAGAAGAGATCAGTTATAGAGTTAGTAACTTCATTTCTCCGATGTCATTCAATGTAGTTCATTTCAAAAACTTTATATAATAAGTGTTGCATCTGACTTCTCCATCCCTGCTAAAGGACTTTATGCTTGTGCCAAGCATTAAAGATAGTTTTCTTTGAAGAGACATTCATCGGGTTTTTATACTTCAATGTAACTAATATATCTCTCGGACGGATGTGGCACTTTGAAATCTCAACCACAATGGACTCTCACTCGCTAATAACCTCCCTACATAGGAGTGACCCTCAAGATAATCCGCTGGTGTGTGATTATGCACACCACACTTAACGCTCAATCTCCATTCTGAACCCCCCAAACTCAACTGGTGATACATCAATCTTAAAGGGCATTCACACTTCCTACATTCCCTGAAACTATCATCTTTAGCTATTTTTTTTAATCTTTCCTTCCCTCCACGTTCACAACCTAGAAAAATCCAACCCTGCCTACTACACCCACCACTGTCTGACTTTGCAATTATAATCACAAATCCAAACTTCTTACCTATATCTCCAATCCATTCCAAAAATCTGAAGAGTTACTTCATCAATTAGAATCTCTAAAATAGTAAATTAAGATTCAAACAATAAAATTAATCTCTTATAGATACCTGAGAAGTACTGAAATGCAAACTGTAATCACTGTCAGCGTCTGTGGCCTTAACTCCATTGTTTTCAATAGTTTCTTGAATCTATAATAACCCAAAAAAATTAACAAGTTCGATGGATATGAAAATTTTAAGTTAGCCAGGTCGGGTCTGCAATACCGACCAAAGTTCTTCATTGGCCGGGATAGTAATCCTGGCCAAATATTTCCTAGGTCGGCATTGTTATCCCGATCAACATTTGAGACCCGACTTCCATAAAATAGTCGCCGCAACTATACATATTATCAAAATCTTTAAAAATCATCATTTTTATTCATCCTTCTGTATGCCCGAAAAATTGAATCTTCTTTAATATTGCCAATTTGATTTTGAATTACAGCAATAAAAGAAAAATTACAAAATAAATTCGAGATTATAAGAATGGGGATCGATTGATTTCGATTCCCCTTTATTTTTGTGGGTTCTGGCAGCGGTGGAGTTTTGTTTCTGTACTCCGTTGACGATCCGATCTCTCTGAATTGAGAAACTCCTCTCTGGATTTTTGGACTCCCGCCTCTGGAAAAATTGGACTCTTCCCCAAAGAATCTCCCAACTCTGCCCCAAAGTCTCCCCCTCCTCTTAAATTTCTGTGTTTTATAGACTGAAGAATCTCGAAATCCGGCTTCAATTATTCCTGAAAAATCGGATCGCGAAATATTAGCTAAATAAACAACGGAAACAAAAAAATACGGAAAACAACCCGCGGGTTGGCACCCGCGGGATCGCTCCCGCGGGTGCAAGGAGAAAATCCCGCGGGTGTGCCCACTTAGCAAGTGTGTGTGCCCACTTAGTAATTTTTCTTCTTTTTTTTTTTTTATCTACATAACCCCCCAAAGTTTTCGAAGTTCTGTATTGAATCGTACTGAATTTCGAAATACTTTGGATTCTTTAATTTTGGGTATAGACCTTTTAAAGGATTTTGTTGATAGAGATAACTGTTAACATATTCATTTATTCAAATCAAGTAGAGGTTGACAAGTAGAGGTATGATGTTAACATGCTTATTTTAGGTCAAGCAGAGGTGTTATGTTAACGTGCTCATTTTAATCCTAACCGTTCAGTGACATCTAGTATGACGGATAAGGGAAATACAGAAGTGATATTAAACGTGTCTTGAAGCTCAACATATTCAGAGGATCTGGTCGTGATAGGGACAAGCTGACTAAATAGAAGTGACGGTTAACGTATTTAGATTTGGAATCGAACTATCAGAGGTAACTGTTAACTTGATAGGGAGATGATTTTCGTCAGAGGTGATTTTTTAACTTAACGACATCAAAACATGTTCATCAGAGGTTGTAATGTTGGACTTGACGAAGTATGAATTTTCTTTTCTATCAGAGGTGATTTTTTTTTTTTAACATGACAGGGGATTTAATCGGATCTTATCTCATTTGATTTTGAATTATGATGTCAGAGGTATAATTTTAACTTGACAAATATTTTGGAGCGTCACTTGCTCTGTTGGAGCAAAATGACAAGAAAAGTTTTGCTGTCAGAGGTGAAATCTTAACGTGACAAGGGATTTATCTGATTAGGATTTTTAGCAAACCCCCAGCTATCAACGGATTTGATTAGCCTTTACCAACTACCGTTTGAGTCGGGCTAGCCATGCTATTCCCCTCAGCATGGTGAGTTGTCAAGGATTTCGTTTGGGCTTAAATGCCAAACTTTTCCTCTTCCCTTTGCCTTAGCAGCTTAGGGCAGTGATGTATACTGTTGTGACAGATTTGTCATGGGGTTTTTAGCAAACCCCCAGCTATCAACGGGTTTGATTTGCCTTTACCAACTACCGTTTGAGTTGGGCTAGCCATGCTATTCCCCTCAGTATGGTGAGTTGTCAAGGATTTCGTTTGGGCTTAAATGACAAACTTTTCCTCTTCCCTTTGCCTTAGCAGCTTAGGACAGCGATGTATACTGTTGTGACAAATTTGTCATGGGATTTTTAGCAAACCCCCAGCTATCAACGGGTTTGATTTGCCTTTACCAACTACCGTTTGAGTTGGGCTAGCCATGCTATTATCCTCAGCATGGTGAGTTGTCGAGGGTTTCGTTTGGGTTTAAATACCAAACTTTTCCTCTTCCCTTTGCCTTAGCAGCGTTGGGCAATTCATACTTTTACCCCCAGTATGAATGGGTTGGCGAGAAATCTATTCTCTTCCCGTAGCCTTAGCGGCGTTGGGCGGTTCATACTTATTACCTCCAGTATGGTGGGGTTGGCGAGAAATTTATTCTCTTCCCGTCGCCTTGTCGGCGTTAGGTAATTCATACTTTTACCCCCAGTATGATGGGGTTGGCGAGAAATTTATTATCTTCCCGTAGCCTTGTCGGCGTTGAGTAATTCATCATTTTTTTATTTTATTTTATATATACATTTTTATTTCTTTATCTCTCTCTTTTTTTTTTTTTTTGCAATGATGTCTTTTTTTTTAGGTGATGACGCCTAGCATTTTATTTTTTTATTATTTATTTATTTATTTATTTTGGTAAGCGATGAGGCCTTGCAAATATATTTTTTTTATTATTATTTTTTGTTTATTTTAATTTATTTATTTTTTTGTTTATATTTTTATATTTTTTTTTAATATTCTTTTTTATTTTTTATTTTAATTAATTTTTTTATTTTTTTATTTTATTTATTTATTTATTTATTTTTTGCATCCGCGGGTGCATCCGTGGGATACAACCCATGGGTAGAGCACTCATACTGCATGTTTTTTTTCTCTTTTTTTTTTAAATATTTATTATTTTTTTTAACTTTGTCAATTTTTTGTGGGCGATAACACCCTTTCTTTTTTTTTCCATTTTTTTTTTATTTTTTGCCTTTTTATTAATATTATTTTTATTCTTTATTTTTTTTATTTTTTTCGTGCGGGAGAGAGGGAGAAAAGTGCGGGTGACCCAGGTCGGTCCCACCCATCTGTGGGTTGCGTCTCGCGCCCGCGTTTCCATCTGCGGGTTGCGTCCCGTGCTTCCTTATGTGGGTTGCGTCCATGTGGGTCCCAAGATTCCATCTGCAGGTTGCATCCCGCGCTTCCATATGCGGGTTGCGTCCACGCGGGTCCCAAGATTCCATATGCGGGTTGCATCCCGCGCTTTCATATGCGGGTTGCGTCCACGCGGGTCCCAAGATTCCATCTTGGGGTTGCATCCTGGAGTTGTATCCAGTTTTGTCAATTTTTTTTTTGGGCGATAACGCCTCAAATTTTTTTTTTTTTTTGACAGACGATGACGTCTTGTCATTTTTTTTTATGGGCGATGACGCCTCAAATTTTTTTTTTATGGGCGATGACACCTCATAATTTTTTTTTCATGGGCGATGACGTCTCATTTTTTTTTTTTGACAGACGATGACGTCTTGTCAAATTTTTTTTTCTTTATGGGCGATGACGCCTCATAATTTTTTTTTTGACAGACGATGACGTCTTGTCAATTTTGGTGGGCGATGACGCCTCACATTTATTTATCGTTACCCGGCGATGACGCCTAGGCTCCGAAAAAAAAATTTAAAGATTGGATTGCGCCGCCTAAACTCCCACCGTGGTCGCCAGTTCTTGTAAGCCCGAAAAATTGAATCTTCTTTAATATTGCCAATTTAATTTTGAATTACAGCAATAAAAGAAAAATTACAAAATAAATTCGAGATTACAAGAACAGGGATCAATTAATTTCGATTCCCCTTTATTTTTGTGGGTTCTGGCAGCGGTGGAGCTTTGTTTCTGTACTCCGTTGACGATCCGATCTCTCTGAATTGAGGAACACCTCTCTGAATTTTTGGACTCCCGCCTCTGGAAAATTGGACTCTTCCCCAAAAAATCTCCCAACTCTGCCCCAAAGTCTCCCCCTCCGGTTAAATTTCTGTGTTTTATAGACCGAAGAACCTCGAAATCCGGCTTCAATTATTCCTGAAAAATCAGATCGCGAAATATTAGCGAAATAAACAACGGAAACAAAAAAATACGGAAAACAACCCGCGGGTTGGCACCCGCGGGAGTTCTCCCGCGGGTGCAACCCGCGGGATTTTCTCCCGCGGTTGCACCCGCGTGGTTCTCCCATGGGTGCAAGGAGAAAATCCAAAGCAATTTTTCTTCTTTTTTTTTTTTATTTTATCTACACCTTCAACTTAGGCTATTTATTGAGTCTGTAAATACTTTAAGCATACTTCTAGACAAGGAGATTCATCGATTTTTACTAATATTGTAATCTTATTCTCCATCTTCTTCAATCGACTCAAAAACTCTTAAAAAAGAATATCTACACCAAATTTGCAAAAGAAATAATCACATCAAGTTCAAAAAAACATTAGGAATTGCATGCAAACGATCAGATTTCAATTTAAATGAAGATTTAGGTTGGAGTCGCTTCTTTCTCTCCCCCTTTTTTCCATTTTTTCCATGGAGAGCTCGCGCGAAGATGAGAGGGAGTTTAAGGGATTTGGGCTCACTAGGAGAAAGGGGCTAAAAGAGAAGAGGGACTAGGGCTTACTAAGAAAATTATAAGAGCAATTTCGTCCAAAATTATAAATGACAAACTTATAAATAAAGTGACTCATTGTCCTGGAGCTCACTAAGAAAAGTATGGGGCACATCTAGCCACTCTCTTTTACTTTTTGGGTGGATGGAGAGAGAGAGAGAGGAGAGAGAGAGAGAGGAATTAATTCCCTAATGGTGTTAAAAGCGTTCAAGAACTAATTCCCAAGTAAAAATTGTTTGGGAACTAATCCCGACTCAGACTCAAAAATTTGTACTCTCTATGTTAAGTGATGTGCTCATTTAGAATTTTCGAAGATCTTGGTACACAAACATCTAGTAAGAAAACCAGCTAGTATTTGTAGCGGGTCGGATCCGTATTGGATCTATGAAAGATCCGAGACTGAATACGATAAGTACTCGGAAGTTTCCAAAGGAGCACACCATTTTTCCTAGTGAGCCCAGATTTCCTAGTGAGCCCACAGTCTTTACAAAAGGGAAGATTTTCCTAGTGAGCACACTAAATATTTCCAAAATACGCTCTCTCCCATATTTATCATTATTCTTCCTCTTCTCTCCCATTTTTCTCCCTAACCGCCCAAACCAAAAAAACCCTAACCTAAGTTCTTCCCTCCCCTTTATTTTCCCCTAATCCTCTCTTTTCCCTTCTCTACCTCCTTCTCCTTCCAAATCTCCCTCTCTCTCTCTTTGCTAAAGCCGGCTCCCTCTCTCTCTCATCGCAGCCGCCGTTCCGCCGCCGCCGACCTCACCTCGTCGCCGCCGCCGCCGCCGTTCTCCCGCCGTCGCCGCCTTCCCGCCGTTATTTTTTGGGTCGAGATTGGTGAGATTTCCTAATCTAGTAATTTTTTTAATTTTGATTTTTAATTTTTGGATCAAACAACTCTTCAATATTAGAGTTTGGTGATTTTGTTGGGTTGGAGAGGAGGAAGAGGGGAGGAGGTATCAAATTTGGTGGTAGCAATTTTTTGTTATTTTTTTAATATTTAGATTATAATTAATAAGAAAAATTAATATTATAATCATAGTTGTAAAATATGCGAAATTTAATTAATTTTCTAATCATGGACGTTAATATTAAATTTTATTAGTTAATTTTGAAGTTTGATGGTATTGTCCTAATGGTTGATTAAGTAGCAAACGAAGGTTTCAGTGTTTTTAAACTTTAATATTACACTATCTTGCAGCAAAAAAATAGAGAAAATATAATATTTGCAGTAAATTTTACTTTGTAAGTACTTACTTACATATAGAGGAGTTACTATTCTGATAAATAACATTTATGAATGACCGGCAGAATCTTCTCGCGTACGACCAACTGCCTCGTTAAGGAGGAAGAAAGTAGCATCTCGACCACATATCCGTCGCCCGATATGAGAGAGAGAAATTGAAGTTGCTGTAGATCCTGAATTAAATGTAAAAACTCCTAATTTGATAAGATATGATAGTGTAAGACTAGAGGAAGGGAATAATGATGCAGGAGGCTCTCAAGATGATCTTCAAGAGTCAATTTATCGAGATCCAGTTGATTTATCACTATTGAAGAGTTTCAAGACGCACGTTATTTTCTTCGTCTTAAAAGATGAGGTCATTATTTCCCTAAAAAACCATATATCAATTATTGTGTGTGTGCATATGTCATGACTATATTATATATACAGGAACGAGATCCACTGCGATGTATTAGTTACTTGAGAAAAATAAGTGCATGGTCATTAACGACACCGCAGCCAAACACCCGATTCATGGAATTAGTACGTTGGTCTTCATTATATCCATTGGTCATATGCTCCTACCAATGCATTAGCGCTGTTGAGGTTAGCGCATTTGTTGAGAAATGGCATTCCGAAACAAACACATTTCATATGTCGTTTGGTGAGATGACGATTACGTTGGATGATATTTCCTTTTTCCTTGGCTTGCCTGTAGCAGGAAAATTCATGTGCCAACAAGAATCAATAGCGTCACGTGAAACTGCTGACACAATTACTCATTCCTTGGGCGTCAGTTATTCTGAAGCGTGGAATGAGCTTAATATGTAAGGCGGTGCATCAGTTCGACTGGATTGATTAAGAGAAAATTTTTGCGGGGTAGTTGACACTGACACCGAACATACGATTCGGTGTGCTGCAACGGTATATTTACTGTATCTTCTTGGTTGCACGCTCTTTGCGAATAAGAGCTGTACGAGAGTACTTATTGATTACTTACCATTGCTTCATGACCTCGAAGATGTTCCTACGTTCGCATGGGGTGTTGGGGCTCTTGCATGGTTATATAGGCAGCTTGGGCTTGCTTCTCGAGCTAACGTTGCTCAGATTGCCGGGTTTCTCACATTACTACAGTCTTGGATTTTTTCTCATTTCCCTACCTTTATGCCAGTGTCGAACCGATCCTTTACCGACGGTGAACCACTTGCTTATCGTTGGTTGAGCAGACGGGATCACAATGTCTCTCAATCACATGTACAGTCTATTCGGTTCAGTCTAGATAAACTCACCGGCAACCAGGTAACATGTTGCGCTATTTATGTACTTATTTAGTTTGCAAGTTACATGTTGGTAACTAATGTAGTTCTGTGTGCTTAACAAACTTACAGGTAGTTTGGGATCCATATAGGAATTATAGAGAAATATATCCTTTCAGAGAAATTACCTTTTATATGGGTACGTTGAAGATGTGCAGCGTGATTGAGCCATACCACCCGGTGCGTGTGCTAAGGCAATTTGGTCGCAAACAGTACATTCCGCCTCCACCATTCTCACCGTTACGTGAAGCGCGCAGTGTAACAGCCAATAGCTACGTGGTAAAGTACACTCACATTGAGGAGATGTGGATTAATTGGCTAGATCACGTATTGCATCAAGAGCACTGTGGGTCCATTGCTGACTATCCATGGGTTTGCACGACAGATTATATTCCGTGGGTATCTAAAGTTTCACAGTGTTTTCTTGGAGCAGTACCAGATGAACCCCATGTAGAGGAAGGAAGTCAATCCACCCGCCCGGATATCGTGGATGAGGTAATCTCCATATATGTTTTTTATTTTATATCCTATATAGTACCAAGTTTAACTGATGGCTTTATTTTTCCTGGACTAATTCTACAGAGATATACACGCGCAGTGGCTATAATAGATCCATTACTTGCACAAGGGGAGAAGGCATTCAAGAAGCGGCATGGAATATTATTTAGTGCACTTGCGAAAATTAAAGCCGTGATAACTGGTTGCACTCAACCAGAGGAACTAGCCACTTCTGATGCACCCGATACAACGATAATGACTCGAACCAGAACCATACGTCAACCTCCGAGGAAGACACGGAGACAGTGATTAAGTTATATTCTAGGTGCATTGATATCTCAAAAACTGTAGTAGACCCCTTTCGTTAAATGTGCGACTATTATCATGTATAGTTATGAATGTTGTAAGAAACTCGAAGATGATGAGTGACAGTGTTTTGTTTCAAACCTTTTGCTATTTTGATGAATATTTGCTCTTTGTTTGTAATGAATCAAAATATTCTACAGTTGGATGTCTAGAGCTTATTTTGTTTATTTGTATGTGTTGCAACCGAGTGACTGTTAACCCAACTTGGTGGAAATGCTTATTTCTGGTTACACTCGGGTTCATCATTAACACAGAATGAACATTGCTTGTGTTTTAAACAGATTCATCTGTATCAGTGAGGTAAATTGGCACAAAATATATTGACAGCAAGTTTTAAACTTTAACAAGACCTATAGAGTGAGCATTTAACCTTCTATCTAAAGGCTAATTGATATATAAAATATAGCCCCTTTAATTTGTCATGAAGCTTATCTTCTCTGTTTCTTTCTTCACTATGTTTTTGTTGTTTGTATGTGTGTTTTTGCTCGTTTTTGTTCTTAAAGTGATGTTAATGTATGTTTACTTGGATGGCCGGCATTCCTTTTATTTTAAGTTCTCTTATATATTATTCTTATAGGCAAGGCTTAAGATATTAAAGTCATTGTAAGTGTAGGCCAATGATTTAGAGTATATGAATCAGCAATATAAGGCATCTCATACTTGTAATATCAGAAATATTTACAATATTAGACCAATATTGATATATCAGTCTATTTCGTATATTGAGTGGGTATCAGGCGTCCGGACTGCAGACCTGGACAGGGAGTCCCTGTCCGGACTGGCAGTCCGGACAGGAAATGCCTGTCCGGACTTCCTGTCCGGACTGCCAGTCCGAACCGGAAATACCTGTTCGGACTGGCAGTCCGAACAGAGAGAAATTGTCCGAACTGACAGTCCGGACAGAGAGATTCAATTTTTTACTTGATTGGGAAGGGGTGTGCAGCATTTGTATCAATCAATTCAGCATTTCTCTTTTATTTGGATTTCTAATGGAAAAAAACGCAAAAGGAAAAAAAATCGGCTTTAAAATAGCAAATTATCTAAAAAAATGTCGATCAACTCAAATGAAATGGATTTTTGGCTTAAAAATAAAAAATAAAAAAACCTTACCTGTGGTGCGCGGGAGAGCTGGAGGAATCGTGAGGAGGAAGAAGGGCAAAAGCGGATATTTTTTTAAAGGGTAAACTTGATATATATGAAGAGTTTTTAAGTGAGCTAACTAGGAAAAAAAGTGTGCCCCTTTAGAAGTTCCCCAAGTACCCGCCCATTTCTAAGGGCACACATAAAAAATTTACCCGTTTACAGACTGAACATGTTAATTAAAACTTAAAAGTTTACTAACACCTTAACCTTATCCAACATGATTAAGTTAACCACAGCTTAAACTGAATCTTGAATCGAATACCAAGGCATTAAAATTAGTGTTTGACTAAACTTGCATTTGGTAATTTAATTGGAAAAGCATGAATTTTATATTTAATTGGATTTGAAAATTATAGATAATCTTGATATTTATTGTTGCCTTGAAAAAATTATGAAACCGCAATAAAAAGAATAGCCACGTTACAAGAGACAAAAAATATAAAATTTGAAACTTCTATCAAAACAGAAAATTTAAAATTCAATTATTTTTTAATTTTTTTTTTCTTAGTCATCCAAACAATCACCTCTTAACCAAAAAAAAAAAAAAACAATCACCTAGAAAATATATGATTTTTTTTTTAATAAAGTTGTAATACTATGATTTTATTGTACATCTGAACACAACCTAAACTTGTTAAATCTGAATGCACATTCTCAAGAATCATTGTGCCTTTTTTTTTTAGTGACTAGAATCCATTTGCTTTGGCGAGAACAATAGCATGAGGCTGCACTAATTTACAAAGCCTCCGTAGATATGAAGGTGTCAAAGAGTTGAAGTAATTGATTCATTGCAGAAACAGTCACCAATTTGTTGTAAGCTCTTCCACTGTAAATGATCATAATGGACATTGTTAAACTTTGCTTCAACTGTTGGAGTTAATCCAATCCAAAAATGAATTAAATGGAAAATATTAAGTGAGAATGATTAGGTGAAATATGATTAGATGACATAATAAAATGGTTGGTGAAATATTAAATCATATGGAAAATACCATCCACCAAATTTGAAAAATAATCATGTTTTCACACTATAATTTAAACCTATAAATAGGTGCTCTCAATTGATTTCATTCATCATCTATTCAAGAAAAAGAAGAGTGAAGAGAAGACAGAGAAAGAAAGAGAGGAGAGAACAAACTTGGTGTGTTTTGCGGATACTCTCCGGTGCTTCTACTACATACTACAGTTTTCTAATAAGATTAGAGATTTTTTTTCGTGTTGGAGATAACATTGTATCACTCTCTATTTTTTGTATATTCCGGAGTTATCTGGATAAGACTCGGAAGGCTGTATTATTTATCTGGAATAGTGGAATTTGCTTTTTTATTGTCCCGTGGTTTTTCTCGTAAGGATTTTCCAAGTAAATATTGTGTGTCATTTCTGACTTGTTGATTTACTTACAACTAATTGTTGTTTACATACATATCGGGATATTATTATTTTTCCCAACATCAACTTGGTTTAGTCCCAAAAAAGAAAAGAAAGAAAAAAATATTCTACTTGGTTTCCATGGTTTCATAAGGCAGTCGCAAATTGCTGATGTTTCTGATATAATGATTCTTTTAAATCACTATGAAACTAGTTCCAGTACAAGGACCAAAATACTTATACATGGTAAGAACAAAGTGTTATCTACCACCAAAGGTGTGATGAGGAGGAGCCAAATACAAAATTACTGGATTTGGATTTGGATTTGGATTCACAACCATTCTCTTTTGTGTTCAAGTAGATGGAATTTCGACAATGAGACCTAGCAAAGGAGAAAACACTAGATTTTGATCCAAATTATTATACAGTTATGAACAACTGTCATGCAGAAAAAAAGAAAAGAAAAATATCGTATTCGTAGGACTTGACTTCAAAATAAAAAGTGTGGTTACTATTGGTTATATATTTACCGTATGACAGTATATGTAAATTGGAGGTTACTAATTCTGTGGTTGCAGAATGAAGCATACAAAATTATTTTAGATTAACACAAAATGACAGATTTGTAGTTAACAGAATTGTTACTGTTATCTTGCAGAAAATTAATTCTGTAATTTAGGTTTACGTCTGTATATTTCCAGTTTCGAAGTAGAAGAAGACTGGTTAAAGAAAAACCATCAAACTGTTCTTCTTTATCTAGTATACTATCCTAATCAGAAAATTATGAAACTGGATTAAGAAAAACCTGGTTGCAGGAAGACTGGAAGAAGACTTTACTGACAGGAAGCAGATTGGATGAAGATCGAAGCTAGTGTTGGACACTATCTCTTTAAAATCGATTCGTCCTCCACTGTTCGCTTCTGGATTTCTTGGACGTCGATCTCCCAGGATACAACGATCGATCTGCAGAGGGAAGGAAGCTGCAATCCCTCTGCTCTGGCGAATCTGATAAAGGTTCTCTCTGGTTTATGTTATGCAGGACTGGACTTTATTGAAACTGATGAGCAGAGTTCTTCTGTAGACAGAAATTCTGGAACTTCTGTCTGCAGAAGAACAAAGAGAAGAGAAAAGAAAAACTTGTAATTTGAAACACTGACCCAGACCCTATTTATAGGCTTTCAACAGTCGCAACGGTTGAGATTTCAACAGTCGCAACAGTTGGCCGTTTCAACAGTTGTGACCGTTTAACGGCAACCGTTGACGGCGGCCGGTGAAGGTCGAATTCATTCAGTTCTGAACCCAATAGAGGCAACCCGAATCCAATAGCACCAAAAATCAAAGGCTCCTCAGCTCCTCGCGACGTTGCGTACGTGCGAAGTGCAAAGTGCGCCTCTAAAGCGCCCAATGCGCCCTAAACGCCCATTCGCCCTCGCACACGCCCGTGCGGGTGCGGGCGGTGCGTAGCACCACCCGTGGTGCTCATGGTTTTCCTCTTCTTACATAAGCAAAGTAAAGGAGCAAGCTATCATATTTAAACCCACATCCTTACATTCCTCTATCCCATGTGGGACTATCTTTTCATCTTCCCTTTTTGTTCCTTTGCTATGTACTCAACTTTTGAAGCCAATTTCAATTCACTTAATTCATTTAATTTGAACTAGTGAGTTGGCTCATTTAAGGTTCAAATTAGTGAATGAATTCAACAATCCCCCACATGAATGAAATGGCTTAGACTCTAATGCAAATAACCAGAGAGTGTAATAGAAAGTTACCGCATCGGGAGAGGTGGCTTTTGGCTTTGAACCTTCCCTAGTGAAATATTATCGAGTTTACTTGCTAACCAGTGAACACGATGTTTTTGAACTGTTCAGTTTTTTATGTAAACTAAGATAATAATATTCACACGATTTCTTTCAACTTTATCAGATTGTATGTTGTGTCCATTTTGGCCTTGGACAACCTGGTAATTCTGTGAGTGCTCTTAGAGAACTTAGCCTTTCTCATTCTCATAGAAGCGGCCCCTTCTCACTCACATAGGTGATCTCTTATCAAGAGTATCCTGCCATACTCCACTTAGATTTCTAAGATATAAGGATCATTAAAAGCTTAGCTTATCCTAACACGTTGCAGATAATCACTATTTTACCATAGAAATGGGATAGGAAATATTTTCCTCAGTGATTCTTTCGAGTTCCCCCACAATTCGGTTGTCCCTTTGAACCTAGATCTTGGGATCTCCAGTCAGCTAGGTTGGGTTGCCATTATGGAGTTACTCTTTAGTAGGCTGTAATCCCATTCCCCTCGACAACTTATATACTTGATCTCTAGTCAAGCCTTTTATTAATGGATCTGCAATATTATCTTTTGATTTTATATAATCAAGAGATATTATTCCGTTTGTAAGCAGCTGTCTTACAGTTTCATGCCTACGACGTATATGTCGTGACTTTCCATTATATAATACATTTTGTGCCCTTCCAATTGCTGATTGATTATCGCAATGGATGCATATTGCTGACACAGGTTTAGGCCACATTGGAATATCTTCTAAAAAGTTCCGAAGCCATTCTGCTTCTTCTCCAGCTTTATCTAAAGCTATAAACTCAGATTTCATAGTGGATCTGGCTATACATGTTTGTTTAGAAGATTTCCAAGAGATGGCTGCTCTTCCAATAGTAAAGATATATCCACTTGTGGATTTGATATCTTTTGAATTGGTAATCCAGTTAGCATCAGTGTATCCTTCAATCACTGCTGGATATCTAGTATAGTACAACCCATAGTTAGTAGTATATCTCAAATATTTGAGTACTCTAACTATTGCTTTCCAGTGGTTCTCCCCTGGATTACTTGAAAACCTACTCAGTTTGCTTACTGAGTATGCAATATCAGGTCTTGTGCAGTTCATTAAATACATAAGACTGCCAATGATCTGAGAATATTCTAACTGTGATATACTAGCACATATATTCTTTGTAAGATATAGACTCATATTTACAGGTGTCTTAGCTATATCAGTATTTTCCTTGTCAAATTTTTCGAGTATCTTCTCGATATAATGTGACTGGGATAAGATATATCCATCAGATGTCTTGGAGATTTTAACTCCAAGAATAATATCTGCAATACCTAAGTCTTTCATATCAAATTTTCGTGTTAACATGATTTTTACTTCCTTAATTAGAGCCACCGTGCTACCGGTGATAATCATGTCATCCACATATAAACATACAATGATATAGTTGTGCATATCCCCTTTTACATATACACATTTATCGCATTCATTATAGCGAAATCCGTTTGACAACATAACTTGGTCAAACTTCTCATGCCATTGTTTAGGTGCTTGTTTAAGTCCATAAAGAGACTTAACAAGTTTACACACCTTCTTTTCTTTACCTGGAACTACAAACCCTTCAGGTTGTTCCATGTAGATTTCTTCATCTAATTCACCATTTAAAAATGTTGTTTTTACATCCATTTGATGAAGCTCAAGATTATATAATGCAGCAAAAGCAATTATTAATCTTATGGATATTATTCTTGTTACAGGTGAATATGTATCAAAATAGTCAATACCTTCCTTTTGTCTATAGCCTTTTATTACAAGTCTAGCTTTGTATTTATCTATAGACCCATCAGGTTTTATCTTTCTTTTAAAGATCCATTTATATCCTAATGGTTTACTTCCTGGAGGAAGATCCACAAGTTCCCAGGTGTGATTTTGAATAATTGATTCAATTTCACTATTTACAGCTTCTTTCCAAAAAGGAGCTTCAGGAGTAGACATAGCCTCTTTATAAGTTTGAGGTTCTTTTTCTAATACATATGTTAGAAAATCCGGACCAAACGATTTATTAATCCTAGCCCTTTTGCTCCGTCTACATTCATCCTCATTGGTTTTATTTCCAGAATCAGACTCTGTTTCTCTTATTATATCATCACAAGTCCTTTTAGAGGAACTTGATTCATGTTCTTTACTAGGAAATACATTCTCAAAGAATACAGCATTCCAAGATTCAATAATAGAATACTTATGTATCTCTGGATGATCAGAGTTAAAGACAAAGAAACGATAAGCACTGCTATTATGCGCATATCCAATGAATATACAATCAATAGTTTTAGGTCCAATTTTAGTCCTTTTCGGAGTAGGAATTGCAACCTTAGCTAGACACCCCCACACTCTTAAGAATTTATAACTAGGTGCTCGACCTGTCCATAATTCATAAGGTGTTTTCTCAAGTTTCTTTTGGGGTATCTTGTTGAGAATATAATTGGCAGAAAGCAGAGCTTCCCCCCACATGTTCTGGGGTAAACCAGAACTTATTAACATGACATTCATCATTTCTTTTAAAGTTCTGTTCTTACGCTAAGCAATTCCATTTTGCTGTGGAGTGTAAGGAGCAGTTGTTTGATGTATAATACCATGTTCTGCACAAATTTGTGCAAATAGTGACTCATATTGACCACCTCTATCACTTCTTAGCATTTTTATCTTTTTGCTAAGTTGATTCTCAACTTCATTTTTGTATTGTATAAACATTTCAATTGCCTCATCTTTTGTTCTAAGTAGATATACATAACAATATCTAGTACAATCATCTATAAACGTAATAAAGTACTTCTTTCCACCTCTAGTTTGAATAGATTTTAAATCACATACATCTGTATGAATTAATTCTAAAGGTTCAGTACTACGTTCTATAGAGTGAAATGGAAGCTTAGTCATTTTTGATTCAACACATATTTCACATTTATTTTCAAAGTTTATATTGAAATTAGGCAACATATTCAAATTTATTAATCTTTGTAAAGTATAATAATTAACATGTCCTAATCTACCATGCCAAATAAAAGGTGACTCAGTCATATAAACAGAAGAATCAATTTTATTGATAACCTTAGGGGCAATGGTCATTACATTTATTTTGAACAGACCATTGATCATATACCCCTTACCTACATATACACCATTCTTTGTGAGTATAAACTTATCAGACTTAAACACAAGCCTAAAACCTTTCTTACTCAAGACTGAACCAGAGACCAGATTCTTGCGGACATCTGGTACATGAAGTACATCAGTAAGAGTAAGTTCTTTCCCCGAAGTCATCTTCAGTACAATATTGCCTCGTCCTTCAACCTTGGAGGTTGCAGAGTTACCCATGTAGAGTAGTTCTCCTTCCACAGATTCATATGTGGAGAACATCCACTTGTTGGTGCAGATGTGGCGAGTGGCTCCAGTGTCCACCCACCATTCTTTAGAGTTGCCACCAACTAGGTTAACCTCTGAGACAACAGATGTACAATCTACATTTGCACAAAGATTTTCTTTTTCGGCCAAATGTGCATTAGGATGCTTCTTCTTCTTCTTCGAAGAATCTGGTGCCTTTCGCACACGGCAGTCCTTTGCACGATGTCCAGGCTTGTCACGGTTGTAGCACTTGCCATTGAATCTCTTCGAGTTACCACTCTTAGAGTCTTCACCATTGTACTTTCTCTTCCTGTCATTAGACTTATTGGAATTTTCCATAACATTAGCTTTAGAAACATTGTATGGATTTCCAATTTTCTTTTCAGAAAGGCGGTTATCTTCTTCAATCCTCAATCGTACAATTAGATCTTCAAGTGTCATTTCTTTTCGTTTATGCTTTAGGTAATATCTAAATTCTTTCCAAGATGGTGGCAATTTTTCAATTATTGCAGCCACTTGAAAAGATTCACTGATAGTCATACCTTCAGCATGAATTTCATGAATGATCACTTGAAGATCCTGTACTTGGTTGATTACATTTTTAGAATCAACCATTTTATAATCCAGAAACTTACCGACTACATATTTCTTAGAGCCGGCATCTTCTGTATTATATTTCTTGTCTAAGGACTCCCAGAGTTCCTTAGCAGTAGCAACTGAACTATATACATTATACAGTATATTGTCCAAACCATTGAGGATATAGTTCTTACTCAAGAAGTCCGCATGTTTCCATGCTTCAACCGCCTTCACTGATTGTTGATCATCTTCAACAAGAGTAGGCACAGTCTCCTTCAAGTACTTGGCCAGATTCATTGTAGTGAGATAGAACAACATTTTCTGTTGCCATCTCTTAAAATCTGAGCCACTGAACTTCTCTGGTTTCTCGTACTGGCTTGAAGGCACAGTTGGAGTAACCATGACAGGAGTTATCACAGTGGACATATCAGATGTAGTAGCCATCTACAAATATTAAAATTTATCTATCTTAATGTCTTGTAATAAATTTTAACTTTCTAATAAAACAACACTCCAAATCACAAAACAGAAATTAACTAGTCTTCTCTAAAAGCAATTAAGATTACTAGTGCTTGATTACTATTATGACAGTATTTTAATCTAAAACAAAATATCAGTTTAAAGATTAAATACTATTATAACAGAGTTCTAATTGATAACAGTACTCTTAATTGATGGTATTGTGACAGAATTCCAAAACTCAGTTTTAAGAATGTTGGTTCTAAACAAAAATGTTTAAACTGTATTCTTAAAAAGTTAATCTAAAACATGCACGAAATTTGATTTTAAGAATGTAGGTTCAAACTAAAAATGTTTAAACTGTATTCTTAAAAAGTTAATCTAAAACATGCAAGAATCGATTTTAAGATTGTTGGTTATATATTTACCGTATGACAGTATATGTAAATTGGAGGTTACTAATTCTGTGGTTGCAGAATGAAGCATACAAAATTATTTTAGATTAACACAAAATGACAGATTTGTAGTTAACAGAATTGTTACTGCTATCTTGCAGAAAATTAATTCTGTAATTTAGGTTTATGTCTGTATATTTCCAGTTTCGAAGTAGAAGAAGACTGGTTAAAGAAAAACTATCAAACTGTTCTTCTTTATCTAGTATACTATCCTAATCAGAAAATTATGAAACTGGATTAAGAAAAACCTGGTTGCAGGAAGACTGGAAGAAGACTTTACTGACAGGAAGCAGATTGGATGAAGATCGAGGTTAGTGTTGGACACTATCTCCTTAAAATCGATTCGTCCTCCACTGTTCGCTTCTGGATTTCTTGGACGTCGATCTCCCAGGATACAACGATCGATCTCCTTAAAATCGATTCGTCCTCCACTGTTCGCTTCTGGATTTCTTGGACGTCGATCTCCCAGGATACAACGATCGATCTGCAGAGGGAAGGAAGCTGCAATCCCTCTGCTCTGGCGAATCTGATAAAGGTTCTCTCTGGTTTATGCTCTGGCGAATCTGATAAAGGTTCTCTCTGGTTTATGTTATGCAGGACTGGACTTGCGTACGTGCGAAGTGCAAAGTGCGCCTCTAAAGCGCCCAATGCGCCCATTCGCCCTCGCACACGCGCGTGTGCGTGCGCGTGCGCGTGTATAGCACCACCCGTGGTGCTCATGGTTTTCCTCTTCTTACATAAGCAAAGTAAAGGAGCAAGCTATCATATTTAAACTCACATCTTTACATTCCTCTATCCCATGTGGGACTATCTTTTCATCTTCCCTTTTTGTTCCTTTGCTATGTACTCAACTTTTGAAGCCAATTTCAATTCACTTAATTCATTTAATTTGAACTAGTGAATTGGCTCATTTAAGGTTCAAATTAGTGAATGAATTCAACAGTTACTAGATTCTTATGAGAAGTCTTGCAACATGTAATGATCCTATCCGGCAGACCGAATGGCCTTGGTGGGTCTGAACTACATCAACCGTATCTCTTGTAATTGCCGACCTATCTGGACCACCATGGACGGCCAAAGAACACGACGAAAACATGAGGGAAACGCATAAGATATGAGTCCTTGAGCCAACACCATTTCTTACTTTTTGTGTGGTTAATCGTGTTTGCTGCTGTTATTGTCTTATTAAAAACTTTTTTTTTTTTTGGTTACTATTGTTTAGTAGGCAATCATGTATTTTTAACTTCCCGAAACCTACCACCCCACAAAACAAATTCTCAAATCTTGCGCAAACCGCTCCCGAGCCTATCGACACTGTAGCTGCGTCCACGGTGTCTCCGTTGGCCTGGAATTAAAATCTCTAGCTTGCGCTATGCTTTTTTTTTTTTTTTTTTTTTCATTGAAAACGTACAATAATTGTCATTTGGCACTAATAATACTGTCATGCCATTTTGACCTCAACAAGAATCCCTGCAGCCATCTCTGCCTCGCGTGTACTATAGGAGACGACTAAGGGCTCACTGGACTCAGTCCACAGTTTTCAGACCCAGCCAAAAATATCTCCTCTAGACGAACAAACAAACACTTAGCCGTTTCCTTCCCCAACCTTACGTTTTAACAAAGCAGAAGCTGCACAAGTTTTACTACCGCTGCCGCCACCGTTCTTCTCTCAGCTCAAAATGGTGCCCAGCATCAACCGCGGCCCAAATGGAGCGGCCCCGGAGCTTGACCTCTCCTCGTCGGCATCCATCGCCTTCGTATGTATCTCTGCCTTCTTCTGCTGCATCCTCGTGCTCGCTTACTGCCAGTGCTACTTCAACGAGATCGGGGTGGACATCTGGAGCCTGCTGAGGAAGCCCAAGCCGGCCAGCCCCCTGCTGCTGCCGTTGGTGATCTACAGCAAGGCGGAGGAGCTCACGCGGGGGTGCGTCGTGTGCATGGACGACTTTGAGGACGGGGAAGCTGTGAAGGTCATACCGGCCTGCGGCCACGTGTTTCACCCGCAGTGCATCGACCAGTGGCTCGTGGTGCACCGGTCGTGCCCCGTGTGCCGGTGTTCGAGGATCTACGGCGGTGGAGACAATGGGAGCGAGTGCCGGTGCTCAAGGATCTACTGGGGTGGAGACAATGGGAGCGAGTCCGATGAAGACGGAACTATTGCAACGGAGGTTGGTTCAGTTGAAGGGCAAGTGGTGGTGAGGTTGGAGAGGAGCAGGAGTTGGTACAAAGGAGCAAGTGATGATGGTGGGCAGAGGATGGGCATGCGCCGGACGTGCAGCTTTTGAGTTTGGGAGAGATCAGCAAATTGTTTTGTAACGTTTTAGTAGATAATTGTTAAAGAAAATAGAGCGAAAAACTAAGAAATTTCTGTATATTTTGATATAATAAAGAATTAATTTGGACACCATCTGATATAAGTTTGTAATTCACCTTTAACGAGCGGATCAATCAAAAAATTTCCTCGTTACCTCTCTGCAGAAAGGAGCAGCAATGCTGTAGATTCAGCAAATTTGGTGTTTAGTGGTATGTACAACTATAGATTATCGAAGGAAACGCACGAGCTTCATTTGGCTAGAAAAATTAAGGGCAGAAGAGGAGACGCAATGTAAGGGGACTATGGAGGCTAAGTGCTAAAATATATGAAACCATAAATATTAGCATAGAAATCAACAGAACACGTATGAAGGTTTATCCATCGTTATTAACAGTATGATAGGAATCAAGAGATGGATCCTTAAGAAACTCAAGTTGACTCACAAATCTCTGACATAATATGAATGAATACATGTCGAATGACAAAGGAGCAAACACAGTATTTTTGAAGAACAGCAGTTGAGCGAAATCATAATAAACCAGATTGGGGGAAAAAAATAATAGAGGAATCTGCAAGGCCTGCAATATTAACTGATGTAACTGGCACCTGAACAAAAGTGAACCGGTTGTAGGTACAATATCAATAGAGGAATATTTCGAATTTAAGAAACTTTTATTAGGGCATTAATTAATGATGAACAAGTTACAAAAGGTTCCAATTTGTCAGTCCACTCAAAAACATTTGGATGTCTGAAAAAATAATCATTTGGATGTCTGAAAAAATAATCAGAGGACCAGAGGCAAAACAACGCTGGGCAATTATAAACACTGCCTGGATGGCCTAACAAGCAATTCCTGGCAACAAAACTCAAAAACGCCCTCACAAATGAAAACCCTAGCTTTTCTACCTAAATCAGTTTTATTCTTTTTACAGTATGGAATAGGCTCGGATCACCTCAACAATGGGTGCACGGCACAAAGGACACTTGTTTCTGCCCCGAACCAACTCATTAGCACATTTAAAGCATGTGCACATATGACCACATCTGAGTACACAAAGAAAGGAAAGAAAACATCAGAACGTAAGCATTCAGAAGATAGATCATATACAATACTCGATGAAGCAAAAAAAACTATACAGACCTGTATAGAAGGGAATCAATCTGACCATCACAGCAGATGCAACACGTCCCTTTCCTAACATTACCCCATTTAGCTCCATCCTCTGATGTCTCCTCGCCCATCCCTGAAATAGGATAGTAAGTTTCATGTCATGTTTTCAGCATTAGGTGACTGCTTATACTCATGCGTCCAAAGCTCGCCAAGACAACTCTAAGAAAGTTCCATTCTATAACACCGAAAGTTCAGAAGTCCAAAAGTTATCTAGTAGTCAGCACGTGCATGTGCTCACATGACAGCAGTTCAAAAATAAAGGACAGTTGTGATATACCAACTTTATGAAAAGCAAAATTTCAGTTATTATGAAAGAAACTATCATGATAACTACTATGGTGAACAGAAGAGAGACTAGCGAAAACCACAGTACATGATGGGGCGGATGAATCTATGATTAACAAGCATCAAAGACGACTTTGTCTCAAGAATGACCCTTTCCAAAGCCTTAAAGTACAGAGTTTGCTGAGTGGACGAACATATTAGATTAAATTAAAATGAAGAAACATTAATATGTCATACCGATTAGCTTCTACTATAAGAATCGTGTTTCATTAAGAAGTCGTCATTTTATTCCAGAAAGTTCTCCAAAAACAAAAAGTTGTACTACTAGCATTTCTTTCCTTTTGCATGTCTCACCTGATTTTTAATGTATACAGATGGGGATTAAAACAACAGTTAACGAGAAACCTACATAAACCTATTCTTTCTTTCATGTCTTGGAGAAAACTGACATAGATAAAGAAATTTCATGTAGTACAGAAAATTTTCTAGTTTCTATTCATTGATAGGGAATGAGTTCAAGATAAAATGGTCATCTGGTACAGATAATAAAACAATGAATAGCATTAGGTACCAAGTTAGAACTAGACTATACCTCAGAGACACCTTGGTCTGGGCCAAGGTTATAAATTTCCACAAAGAAGAGTCTGACAATCAAGAACACAATTTATAAGCTCAGGATGCTAAACCGTCAAGTTGAAATTTGATCCCGAGTTCAAATCAAAACCACATGAGAGGTATTTTGGGCATAATCTTGCCTATGACTTGCTAGCAGACATTATTAAACTCATGGAATAAGGTTAGATGTAATATATCGTCTTGATCACTGATGATGTCATAGTGGGTCAGTGTCCAAACATGCTAAGAAGCAGTGCATATGAGGAGGGAGTGCAATCAGGAAATTGTTGATCACAAATATGAGAAGGAAAAAAGTCACAATACTGGTTCATAACTGGACAAGTTGAGTCCATATCTGATTTCAGTCAAGGTTAATTGTTCCCTTATAGCAACTGTTGGTGCTGAGGGAATCTATGGAATTATAAGGCAAAATATACACGATTTCTGATGGTTCATGTAGGACGAACAGAACGGATTATAAAACTCGATGGAATGTTTAGCGAGTTTGTGTCAATCCTTCTTGACTATAGGATCTCAAGACACTTTAAGTCAGACAAAACAACCTTTAGGGGTCTTAAAAGGGTCATCAAGTCACCAGATCAAGACGGTACCAACTTCGCGTTGCTTTCAGAGATAATCACGCCAGGGTCTACATGGGTCCTATTAGTTATGCTTGCATGCATATACACAAACGCATTTGCACATGCATTCTGTAAAAGTCCTTCTGTCAGATGTTTGGATCGTTTCATGTGACAACTACACCCTAAATCATTTGACATCCATATCCCATGTCCATCTATTTCTAATTACAAGGCTATCTTCGAAAAGATATAAAAAGCCTAAAGCAGCTCATTTGCACTGTTCTATAGGCAACGTTTAAAGATTGAATGAGTTGAAACGTTTTGTTAATAAGATTAGGTAATTTGGAGAACAGTCAGCACTGCAGCCACTGCTTCCTCCTGTAACCCCTGTAGTTAGTCCAGAACTATCCTATCATGATGATAGACTACCAACTAGTAAGTACATTTTTCAATATGTATCAGAGCAGTTATGTACTACCTCCATACTCTCTTTAATTGAAACCAATTGGATAACATGAATTTGACAATAGAAATAGCTCAATTCAGGTTTTTTGACTCCACTGCATATGATATCACGAATTGTATAGAATTAATGATCTAAGTTACTTTTATATAGATTCCCTGAGAAAGCACTGGAGTTCTTCTCATTAAATATGTAATGTCTGTTCTAGTAAAAGTTAGACTGACCTTTCCCTCCCACAGAACGATTTAACGCAGCAGAAACTTCTTGTCTAACCGATCGCTGCAATTCTAGTTGCATATCCATACATGCTTCCAGCATTCTCTGCATGTGACTCATCCCTTGCTGAAGCCTAGCCATATCAGCCCTTAAATCATTGACAATGTCCCATTCCTGTACCATGTAACATAAATTTCACTACCAAAAGTAATTAAATATGATACAATAGAAAAGAAACCAGAATCATGAAAAGCCCGAGAATGATACAACTACAAAGCAAGACAAATAACATCGAGATTAACTAATGGCACGAGTTAACACTGGTTATCACTCATGTTGATTAAAGTGCAAAGGAAAAAGGCAAAGAATAGAGCTAGATTGAATATAAGAATTCTAACAATAGCATATCTATGGGAATAAATAAAGACTGCTGATAGCATAGTTAGACAATATTATGATTGGGAAGTTAGGAATCATGATTTAATTACATCATATAAAACTTTTAGAAATATTTGTACTAATTCTCTCTAACAGATTCAGGCTTCGATTTGTACTAGCATACGAAGGAGACAACTTGCGTTAACAATCTTAACTACCAATCACACATAAAGATGATGAAACCCACAATTTCTGAACGTTGCATGCTTTGACGAGTCCAATTACTGTGATGCAGCTCCGAGTGCCATAGTGGTTGTGGGGGTGGCACAGGTGGAGAAGGCAGAACAAGTGGAGGCCTTGGTACACTCTGCTGTTCCTGATTAAGACCTTCACCTCCTAAGTCCTGATCTTCCTCTGGTGAAGTAGGGGGAGGCAATGGTCTATGCAAATCCCAATCAAGAGGAGCACGACTTTGCCGCTGAACATAGGACTGTATTAACTGGTCTAAGCTTTCTCGAAATCCACTGCGAAGAAGATTAGAAACACTTCTCCTGCAAAACATGCACATCTTATTCAGCATATGCAGTTGTTCAACAGGTCAAGAATTTTTTCCTTCCACAAAGCGTGCAATTACCTGCTTAAGAGTTCCCTGAGTTCCATACTGTACACATTGTCATCATCAGGTGGAATAAATCTATTGACTCTTCTGAGTGGAATAGATCGCTGATCTCTAGGAGGATCTGAAGGTCCATCTTGCCAGTTCTCTACGTCCTCGTGGAAATTACCGCCGTGCCATTCCTCATTTGCTTCTAAAATATGACTATCATCTTCATCTTCACCTTCTGGTGTTTCACGGGACCATCCATGATCAATATTCTCCTGCCCAGTGCCATCACGCCACTCATTAAACCCTATTTCATTAGTTGCCTGTTGCCAGTCACTTTCTTCATGTTGTGCATTTTCTTCTTGCCAATTTTCACCTTGAGCTGCAGAATCCTGCCAATCTATGGTAACGTTAGGAGTGTTCCCTTCCAATTCAGCAGTTGTTTCCTCTGTCATTTGCTGAATAACATCATTCTCGGTCCACAACGGATAAGATACATGGTTCTCATTCGAAGTCTCCACTGCAGTACTTGACTGCGACTGCTCATGTCTTGAACCAATATTGCTTCTGACAATGGTATCAGACTGACTGTTTGCTTGACCACGAACAATATTCTCTAGTCTAAAGCGAAATCCCTCCCTGTTCAAAAGAAAAAGGTATATTAGTAAATCTAACAAATCTTAGTATAGCGCAACAGAGCAACGCAAAGAGAAAATTAAAATATTGTAGTCAGTACAAATTAGACAAATAGGAGAGAGAAGGTGCATGTAGCGGAGATAAATTTAGCAGAGATATACATGCTTTGTTGGATATGTGAAGAGAGAAAATGAGAAATGAAAATATTCTTGTTAAGGTAGGTGTATCCCCTTAGAAGAGAAGCGAGAAAACCACCTACGATAGTTTAGTCATATGCGAGGCAGACCTTTGAATGCACTAGTTTAGCAAGTGAAGCTTATCATTATATGTCAAGTTAAAAGAGCAATGGGACAGCCGAGAAAAATATGGATGAATGTGATACAAAAAGATATGGATGCTAAAACAAAAATTGGTAGATCGGAATGAGAGGATGAAGGATCACTCATGTGATGGATCCAGCATAATTCACTTTTAGTTCATGTAGCCTACCCCAAACACTTGGATAAAAGGCTTTTTGTTGTTGTTGTGGACACATAGGCTGGACTACACAGTTTGATAATCTTCAATTTGAATAGAAAACATAGAATGCCTAGACAGGTGTGATATCAGAACAAAACCTGATTAAGATTTGCAGAATCCTTCATGGAACCTTGTGCTCCTTAACCGACACAACTTTTTTATGTTATGATGAAGTCAACAATGCGGAAGTGGCATATGACAAGACAATATACAACAAACATGGACATGTTAGAATAAATGATAGCACACAACAGTAACCTCATACATTGAGGCACAAACAATTAAAAGTGAGTGCAATGTATTTGTGCCGAAAATATCAGCAGTGTCACATGGATAGGTGACACTACATGTCGAGTATCCGGGTGTCCTAAAGTGTCTCATATAGCAATTTTAGAATACTAGGATACAGGGGCATGGATATATATGATACTACATCCATATACATAAACACACGGTCACATACACAACCTATACTTAGAGTAATGATCCCTCTTTCGCACTACTCGTTTACCTATCTCATGACACAAATTTTTTTTTAACAAGGCACGATGCAGGTTTGGATAACTACAATAGTGGAAAGTATAACAATTATTACCATGTTCCTCTTCTTCCCTAGTGGATTCTACTTAGATATGTTTTCTAGTCCTTTTGCTTTATTTAGTACATAACACCTAAATTCAACTTTTTCTTATAACATGAGAAGTGTCCAACATAAATGGACATGCATATCCAAGTGTCGTTTCGTGTCCGACCGTCTGTAAATACAAAATTTTGCAAAAATAGAGTATCTTAGTAACAATGCATATCAGACATCATCAGTAATACCACCAATGAGTATCACACACTCATAAGCTATATATCGAATGAAAGCTACATAGCTCAGACACAAGTACAGATATTCGTACAGGCATGGACACGCACAAATATGTTAGTTTGGTAAAAACATTGGGTATGAGGGCACGACTGTAGATATGCACATAAAAAAGAAAGTGACACCTAATACATTAATGCTATAATTTAAAATGTATAATGTAGATGAGATTATCATTGCTTTTTCTCATCCACTAGTGTTGAGGTTGTCCTGCAATGCTAAATGGTTTCAATATATAAATAAATGAAATATATAACTCAAACTTATAAAGTAAACAAAAAAAAAAGTGTAAGAAACGTGCATGTGTCCAAAAAGTGTCTTAACTAAAAATCTAAATATACTCGCTAATTGCGAGAAAGGTTAATAAGTGTTCAACACATTTTCATTTCGACAAATATCCAAGAAGTATCGGTGTCACGATATGCGTCTGTCTCGTGCTATATAGGATCTAACAAGTCAAAAATTTGTGTGTCTAAGACTTCTGCTTTCCAACGTTTTAGATTTCACATGTCAGCCGCAATGGATCCCTGTATCACTTAAAAAGATAATGAGAAAGGACCCCTTTCCTCAAGAGGTTATAGATTAAAAAAAAAAAAAGTTCCCCATTGATTTAGTCACTTTATAGAACCAATGGAGTTAAATCATTGAACTTTTTTTTTGTTTTCTTTCAACTTCCAATAAGCCCTAACCATTTATGAGTTTTCATGAGTATTATATACAGACAGTTTATATTATGGACACACATAAAGTCACATCAGACGTCCATGTATCCTACATTTTTATTGTTTTGCTATGTCATTATGCGTCAATCCTTCATAGACAGCATGCACACAATTTGGCAATATGAGGAAATATAGATAGACCTGAAATAAACAATGTGACGAGATTGATAGGAAGAGATGCAAAGATAAAGCCGCGAAAAATCTAAAGCTCATAAATAGAAAAAAAAACGATTGAACAAATATGTCGACTATAACTACAATGTACTGAGTAAAAAGTTAATATAATATGACCAAAAACACATGACAACTCATAAAAGAAAACTTTGAAAATGTGCAACATTCGTTAAAACTTGCCAGTGCAGATCTGTCACCAGTGTGGGACTGAGAAACATGCATTGACAGTTCAAAAAAATATGAGAAACATGCATTGACGGTTCAAAAAAATATGTGTAATATTGACTATTCAAAGTATCAAACTTTTCTCCTTAAAACAAAACCCCAAGATGTTGCAAGTTCGAGATCATATTGGGCATAGAAAGGAAAACATACTGCACGTCACATATTTGAAATTATTTATTTTATTTCTTATTATCTGAAAAACATAGTTTCTTGTCATATGAACTACATTATCAGACTACCACAGTGACATACTTGCTCTGATGGGCTTAATATCATATACCTTTCAGTCTAAGAATAAAAAATATAATGCTTTGATATCTTGAAAAGGAATTAAAGATCCATAGACTGCTGCAGTGTGTCTGATAACCATCGGACAAATGACAGTGTCCCATATGTATCCTAAAAGGATAAAACACTTGCTCAACAAATACAACACTCACTTTGAAGTGTTCCCACACCATCAAACAAGAAAGGAATTTTTTTTCTTTCCCATGCCTAAATTAAATTAAATATAGATCATCATCAAGGCCCATTCCAGATCAACAACAACAACAACAACAACCCTAATCTCTTTCTTTCATTTCAAGATTTCAATAATCTATGGCACTCCTAACTATTTTGATGAATAACAATTGTTTTGAAAGAATTGGCAAGACGGAAATTTTTCATTGAGATGCCTTTAGACACACCTGGGAATCTACAAGCTAAATTAAGGAAAAATTTTGCAAATATCAGCTGCTATTCAAAGTACTTAACTTGGTATTGATTTTCAGATAATAAAAAAAAAGAAGTTTCTTCAGGTTGGACAATCTATATAATTTAAGGCTGCTTTGCTACATACAAAAACCACTTTTAGTTGGACATTTATTAACTGTGCACTTCATGAAAGAATTCTCACAATTAATTCCGGTGCAATTGAAAATTTGGTTTAATTATAACCACTAATTTACATTGGAATTAGTACTTCCCACCAAAATTCGTAATTTTCCTTTTTTATATTTACAAATGCAAATCTCAAATGTAATTACCACCAACCAAATATGGCATAAGTCATTGTGTCCACTTTCTGGGTTACCTTAACCATGCAATTGAAAAAGAAAGTGTTGTAATACTCCACTATCCGGGTTACCTCAAGTATGCAACTGAAAGAGAAAAAGTTGTATACATCTATTAGCATATAATCATCAAAAGGTGTCCAAAAAGTTCTAAACTGAACTGTTATTGACCTTTATGGCTTTGTATCAGGTGCTACAACTCCACAATAAAATTAGTAAAGATATTCAACAGTTTCTCATCCTTGGTAGCATAAGATCTTTCACAATATTTAATATGCTGATTGCTGGTAAATGTGGCTTCAATTGTTTGCAGTTATATGCCACTGCACACCTTCTTTGGAATAAATTTAATGAAGATACTATACAGTATCTTATCCCCTGTAGTATAAAATCTTCCACTTATGTTTGGAAATGTGGCTTCAACACCTGTTAGATGGCAAAATTCGTGGAGGGATATGGGAAACAAGAGAAAGGATTGTAAATATACTCGAAGTAGAAGAGAAACCTTGGAATCTGGATAACCCCAAGACTAATCGTAATAAGATATCAGAAAGCACTTTCTAGTAATAATGCAAAAGAGGAAACAATACCTCAAACCAGACACAGGATGTCGTTGCCTTATCTGACCCAATTCCCTTGCTGCCAGTGAAGGTGGTCTCTCATCCTCAACAGGTCTTCCACTTCTTAAGAATCGCCCTCTGAGCAAGGACTGGAAGATGATCTTCTATCAGATTTGCATACAAGATACACAAAAAAAAAAAAATCCACAAAAAAGATTCTCAGATATAAGCAAATTTTCTCATACAGTACTAAGAGGATATTTGGTATAATGGAATAGGAATATAGGAATAACACTTTGTTATACTCAATGAAATGTTTTCCCCATCAATATTTTGCTTCATGAACAGTACTAACAAACATTAGAAATATGAGCCAGTTTCAGTCTCTTACTACCTGCAACAGTGGGCATCGTGTTAAAGGAAACAAGCGGCTGTCTTCATCTACTACTACAAGATGAATATTCTTATATTCATCTTATGTTTAAGGTTAATTCATTAAAAAAAACGTTTTAAGCAGATGAAATTCCAATATGGGGGGAAAATCAAACATGATAACTCACATAAGTATGAATTGTGCAAGCACAAGGTCCAAAGTAATTAAAATTAGGCATCAACATTTAAGCTAAACTGATAAAAATTGATGAAGGTGCAAGCAACTAACAAGTCAACATAATCCTCTCCTTTCTTCCTAATACACCTACAAGTTTAATTGACATGTAAAACCGTCATGTATAAGACTTATAGAAATGCAAGGTTCAGAGTTTGTGAAAACTGTAAATCAACATTTAAGCTAACATGATAAGAAAATATCTAATATACAAGCAAAAATAAACAATCATGAGAAATCTGTGCAATACTTTAATCTGTTCCAAACACACCTAACTTCAACATATAATAGCAAAAGGAAAGTGGGGTCCCAAATGTTCTTCAAGTAAGTTTAAGTATCCTCCAACAACAGACAGGTACTTCAATTAGCTTTCAAACATTTAGTTATTTTGTTTTACATGTAAAGTTTTTCTTGTACCAAAAATGTCAAAAGTTTCTAGCTTTTTAGGGAAAAAAAAATAGTGTTAGATCTGGCAGATAACAGCACCACCAAGATATCCTAACTCACTGTAATCAAGCAGCACGATACTAGTAATACATGAAACAATTGTAAAAGTGCATCATAAAGCTCTTCCTAAATCAACATGGCACATTATACCACAGCTTATAGCAATCCATCCATCAATTGAAGCTCCAAAAAGAAAATGCATCTGATATTCTGATTCGAAATGAACCAATAAATACAATGGAATATCACTACAAAACATACCTGAGAAGCAAAGAGCTCATATTTTTTCAACCCTATGGAACCAAATGCAAATTATGGCTTCTCTATAATGTAAGAGTATATACTAACTACAACAAAATCATCATAAAGCAACCAATTTTCAGGCACATTCATATGAAAAATGAAACATCCTGATGGTTTACCTGGATTCTGTTCCGGTAAGCGAAATCCGAGACTGCCCGATGCTCGGACAGACCCTGCAGCTCCCTTTGCCTCTCCCTCACAATCCTCATTATCAAATCCAACCGCGCCTGCCGCCCTCTCACCCTCAACAAATCCCTCCTCATGCTCTCCTGCTGTTGCTGCCCCGCTACTTCTCTCCTCGCACCTCCATCACCATTTTGACCATCTCTCTGCTGCTGGCTGGCTGTCTGCACCCACTCCCTCACCAGCCTCACCCTCTCCCTCTCCGTCTCGCCCAGCCACTCCGCCCTGGGACTCTCACTCTCGCTCCTCTCCAATCTTCCAGAACCCTCCATCATCCCCCTCACGATTCGCCTAACCCTCTCCCTCTCTCCCTCCCCAACCTCCGGCGAATTCTCCCGGCTCGAGCTCCTATCCTCGTCGTCGCTCTCCAATCCAATCGCATTGCGATTCCGATTGATCCTCTCCAACTCCCGCCACCTCTCCAGCACCGACGACGCCCGCACGGCCGGCCGCTCCACGGGGGCCGCCTCCTCCTCCGCCCTGCGAGACTCTCGCAAGAACGAGGAATCGAGCATGGAGACGGTATGTAGGCCGGCGAGCGCCATGAGCTCGGACTCGCGGTTCCTCCGCTCGATGGTGGTGATCATCTCCTCGGCCTGGCGGGTGATCCACCGGCTGAGGATCCGGGAGTGGCGGCGGACGGCCGCGGAGGATTCGGCTAGGTCGTCGCCCTCGAAGTCAGACCGCCGCCTCCTCCGGTCGAATGACTCGTCGGTGCCGCATCCGTGGCCGACGAGGTCCTCGCAGGCGGTGGTCTGGTCGCGTTTCTGCCTGAAATCGGCCATGTCAGGAGCAAACCCTAATATACTTGGCTATCGCATCGCGATGAAACCCTATAATTTGGGAATTTGGGGGAATGGATTTATAGATATAGAGAGAGAGAGATTTTATTTTTTATTATTTATTTATTTTTGTTTTTTTTAGAGAGAGAGGAATGTAGATTTCTAAGGAGAGGAGAAGGGAGAAGAACGGGACTCCAGAAAGAGAAGCGGCGATTTTACGAAAAAGGGAGGGATTATTTTTTTATGTTTTTATTATTAATAGAAAACTGTGGTGAGAAATTTTGAGGGGGAAATTTTAATTAAAAATAATAATTTATGGAGGTGTCGACGTCATAAATCTGGAGAAGGGCGGGAAGGGAGGCACGTGGATTTGTCTCTTTCTCCCCCCTTTTCTTTTCGCTTGCTTGGGGAACCGGGATAAGTGGAATATACAATTCAGCATTTGGCGCGGGTCCCACCATGCTCTTCGTTGGGACCCACATAGGATGCTGGGGCCCGGCTGGGTGAATTAGTTCTGAACATTTTTAAGGGCCAAAAAGAAAAATAATGTAATCGTTTAGTAATGATGTAAATGCATCTTTGGCACCTGTACCAAATTAAAAGGAAAACAAACTTTATCGATTTTGGGAGAATAATAACCTCGCTCTCTCAGCCTTTCAACCTTTGGTGTACAGTGCATTTGTAGATTATTATGCGATAAAATACTTTCTAATTATTTTTCCTTTCAATTAAGAGTGTAAATCTATATATCGAATTTGAAGGTGGAGATTACTATCACAATATGTAGGTTTGGATTTTCATTTCTATATAAAATGTTCAAAGGCATTCCAATGTGAGGGGGGGGGGGGGGGGGGGAAGGTTTTGTACAATTCAGTACTAGATACAGAAATTGAAAATTATAGAAGATTTTTATTATATAAATAGTGGAGAAAATTCAGGGACACCGAATTATGTTGGAAGATAATGCTCTTGATATTCTAACTCGGTTCATGCACCTCATAAGTTTGGCTTTATCATCAGCTACTTTAAAACGTCCGCCTTCTAAATAGTCACTTTTCTGAAGTTCATACTCGATACATATGGAGGAAAGATAACATATTTGTATTTTTTGCAACAATTGAGGAAACCAAATTGAGTGTTAAGATTGTTTGGTAGAAGAATTTTCTTTAACAACTTTTAGAGCTTGCAAACTTTAGTTCTTGAGATCATATATGAGGGGAAAAAATATCCAAAGATAGAAATTAACATGCCAAGATATACATCATGTAGGGATGGGAATGGATAAGTCCACGATCAACTTTTCGTCCGTTCTATTCAAAATTTTGAATTAGAGAAATAAAATTTTATTTTTTTAATTTAAAAATTGTAAATTATGTGGGCAAAAAATTAGTCCGTGGACATATCCATTATCATCATATACGACAAACTTTTCACTCCAGGATACAGTAAGACTTGCACAGGATCAAACCTTAGCTGTTGGACAAAAATGCTTTTGTTGTTAATTAGCTAGTATGCATCAAACCATTTGTCGCCGGAGCATTCATTTTAAAGAGAGAATGTTCCTTCGTGCATAGCCTTCACGGTGATGAACCTATTAATTTGCATGTTTTTTATATTAAGTAATTATTAAACTGCCTCTTGGATCCAAATTGGACTAGACCTAACAAATTAAGGTTTAATTAGTTTGCTTTTAGATAGAGAAAAAGAGCAAGATGAAGGTTGGTGGGAGATTAGTAGCTAGTGTCATGGTCCCACGACGAGAAGAGCGTGGATGGACATTGCTCTCCTACTCTTGACGCCAAGCCTTGAGTAGGCTAGCTTAGCGATTTCAAATGATAGTGCTAGTTTAGCCACTTGTACCTTCTAAGATAATTTGTTTTCAGTGTTTAATTGTTACAAATAGAGGCTTAAATAGAAAAATGAAAATCCGAATGAATGAGCGGTACGCTCAGCTGGAATCGGCAAAAAAGTTATGGGATTACTATAGGTGAGCCGCCAGCTCAGAAAAAATTACGTGAGCTAGTGGGAAAAATATAATAATCCAATGATTTTTCTTCAAAAATTTTCTAGAATTAGTATTTCTACATCCTTAACTTCTTTCAGATCAAATTTTATAAATTTTAGAGTTTATTTATCCTTACATCAAGGGTATACAAAACGTTTTATTCATATAAACCGTTAATTTTATGTCAACTTGAAGAAAGACCAAATTAAAACTAAAAACCAAGAAAATGGATATGAGTGAACTCTTGAGAGTCGAGATCATAATCCATAAGAAAGTTTTTGTTGAATTCATTCACTAATTTGAACCTTAAATTGAGCCAATTCACTAGTTCAAATTAAATGAATTAAGTGAATTGAAATTGGCTTCAAAAGTTGAGTACATAGCAAAGGAACAAAAAGGGAAGATGAAAAGATAGTCCCACATGGGATAGGGGAATGTAAGGATGTGGGTTTAAATATGATAGCTTGCTCATTTACTTTGCTTATGTAAGAAAAAGAAAACCTTGAGCACCACGGGTGGTGCTACGCACAGCCCGCACGCGCACGCGCGTGTGCGAATGGGCGTTTAGGGCGCATTGGGCGCTTTAGAGGCGCACTTTGCACTTCGCACGTACGCAAAAAGTCACCGGCCGCCGTCAACAGTTGCCGTTAAACGGTCACAACTGTTGAAACGGCCAACTGTTGCGACTGTTGAAATCTCAACCGTTGCGACTGTTGAAAACCTATAAATAGGGTCTGGGTCAGTGTTTCAAACTACACGTTTTTTCTTTTCTGCCTCTTCTTCTGCAGACAGAAGTTCCTGAATTTCTGTCTACAGAAGAACTCTGTTCATCAATTCAATAAGTCCAGTCCAGCATAACATAAACCAGAGAGAACCTTTATCAGATTCGCCAGAGCAGAGGGATTGCGGCTTCCTTCCCTCTGCAGATCGATCGTTGTATCCTGGGAGATCGACGTCCAAGAAATCCAGAAGCAAACAGTGGAGGACGAAACGATTTTAAGGAGATAGTGTCCAACACTAGCCTCGATTTTCATCTAATCTACTTCCTGTCATCATCCAGTCTTCTTCCAGTCTTCCTGCAAGCTTCTGAACCAGGTTTTTCATAATCCAGTTTCTTATTTTTCTGATTAGGATAGTATACTAGATAAAGAAGAACAGTTTGATGATTTTTCTTTAAACAGTCTTCTTCTACTTCAAAACTGGAAATATATATAGACATAAACCTAATTACAGATAACAGTATCAATTCTGTGTATCTGCCCTCTTGTGTTAATCTAAAACATATCTGTATGCTTCAATCTGCAACCACAGAATTAGTAACCTCCACTTTACATATACTGTCATAATATATTGCCGTTAAACGGTCACAACTGTTGAAACGGCCAACTGTTGCGACTGTTGAAATCTCAACCGTTGCGACTGTTGAAAACCTATAAATAGGGTCTGGGTCAGTGTTTCAAACTACACGTTTTTTCTTTTCTGCCTCTTCTTCTGCAGACAGAAGTTCCTGAATTTCTGTCTACAGAAGAACTCTGTTCATCAATTCAATAAGTCCAGTCCAGCATAACATAAACCAGAGAGAACCTTTATCAGATTCGCCAGAGCAGAGGGATTGCGGCTTCCTTCCCTCTGCAGATCGATCGTTGTATCCTGGGAGATCGACGTCCAAGAAATCCAGAAGCAAACAGTGGAGAACGAATCGATTTTAAGGAGATAGTGTCCAACACTAGCCTCGATCTTCATCCAATCTACTTCCTGTCATCATCCAGTCTTCTTCCAGTCTTCCTGCAAGCTTCTGAACCAGGTTTTTCATAATCCAGTTTCTTATTTTTCTGATTAGGATAGTATACTAGATAAAGAAGAACAGTTTGATAATTTTTCTTTAAACAGTCTTCTTCTACTTCAAAACTGGAAATATATATAGACATAAACCTAATTACAGATAACAGTATCAATTCTGTGTATCTGCCCTCTTGTGTTAATCTAAAACATATCTGTATGCTTCAATCTGCAACCACAGAATTAGTAACCTCCACTTTACATATACTGTCATAATATATTAGAAGACTTAAAATTACCAACATTCTTAAAATCGATTATTGCATATTTTAGATTAACTTTTTAAGAATACAGTTTAAACATTTTTAGTTTGAACCTACATTCTTAAAATCGAGTTTCGTACTTGTTTTAGATTAATTTTTAAGAATAGAGTTTAAACATTTTTGTTTAGAACCTACATTCTTAAAAACTGATTTTTTGAATTCTGTCACAATACCATCAATCAGAGTACTGTTATCAATTAGAACTCTGTTATAATAGTATTTAATCTTTAAACTGATATTTCGTTTTAGATTAAGAATACTGTCATCAATCACTAGTAATCTAGATTGCTTCTGGAAAATTTCTATTTGGTGATTTGGAGACAAGTAATCTTAATTGCTTCTGGAAAAAGGATAGTTAATTTTTGTTTTGTAATTTGGAGTGATTTTCAGTTTTATTAGAAAGTTAAAATTTATTACAAGACATTAAGATAGATAAATTTTAATATTTGTAGATGGCTACTACATCTGATATGTCCACTGTGATAACTCCTGTCATGGTTACTCCAACTGTGCCTTCAAGCCAGTACGAGAAACCAGAGAAGTTCAGTGGCTCAGATTTTAAGAGATGGCAACAGAAAATATTGTTCTATCTCACTACAATGAAACTGGCCAAGTACTTGAAGGAGACTGTGCCTACTCTTGTTGAAGATGATCAACAATCTGTGAAGGCGGTTGAAGCATGGAAACATACGGACTTCTTGAGTAAGAACTATATCCTCAATGGTTTGGACAATATACTGTATAATGTATATAGTTCAGTTGCTACTGCTAAGAAACTCTGGGAGTCCTTAGACAAGAAATATAATACAGAAGATGCCGGCTCTAAAAAATATGTAGTCGGTAAGTTTCTGGATTATAAAATGGTTGATTCTAAAAATGTAATCAACCAAGTACAAGATCTTCAAGTGATCATTCATGAAATTCATGCTGAAGGTATGACTATTAGTGAATCTTTTCAAGTGGCTGCAATAATTGAAAAATTGCCACCATCTTGGAAAGAATTTAGATATTACCTAAAGCATAAACGAAAAGAAATGACACTTGAAGATCTAATTGTACGATTGAGGATTGAAGAAGATAACCGCCTTTCTGAAAAGAAAATTGGAAATCCATACAATATTTCTAAAGCTAATGTTATGGAAAATTCCAATAAGTCTAATGACAGGAAGAGAAAGCACAATGGTGAAGACTCTAAGAGTGGTAACTCGAAGAGATTCAATGGCAAGTGCTACAACTGTGACAAGCCTGGACATTATGCAAAGGACTGTCGTGTGCGAAAGGCACCAGATTCTTCGAAAAAGAAGAAGAAGCATCCTAATGCACATTTGGCCGAAGAAGAAAATCTTTGTGCAAATGTAGATATAAATTGTACATCTGTTGTCTCAGAGATTAACCTAGTTGGTGGCAACTCTAAAGAATGGTGGGTGGACACTGGAGCCACTCGCCACATTTGCGCCAACAAGTGGATGTTCTCCACATATGATTCTGTGGAAGGAGAACTACTCTACATGGGTAACTCTGCAACCTCCAAGGTTGAAGGACGAGGCAATATTGTACTGAAGATGACTTCGGGGAAAGAACTTACTCTTACTGATGTACTTCATGTACCAGATGTCCGCAAGAATCTGGTCTCTGGTTCAGTCTTGAGTAAGAAAGGTTTTAGGCTTGTGTTTGAGTCTGATAAATTTATACTCACAAAGAATGGTGTATATGTAGGTAAGGGGTATATGACCAATGGTCTGTTTAAAATAAATGTAATAACTATTGCCCCTAAGGTTATCAATAAAATTGATTCTTCTGTTTATATGACTGAGTCACCTTTTATTTGGCATGGTAGATTAGGACATGTTAATTATTATACTTTACAAAGATTAATAAATTTGAATATGTTGCCTAATTTCAATATAAACTTTGAAAATAAATGTGAAATATGTGTTGAATCAAAAATGACTAAGCTTCCATTTCACTCTATAGAACGTAGTACTGAACCTTTAGAATTAATTCATACAGATGTATGTGATTTAAAATATATTCAAACTAGAGGTGGAAAGAAGTACTTTATTACGTTTATAGATGATTGTACTAGATATTGTTATGTATATCTACTTAGAACAAAGATGAGGCAATTGAAATGTTTATACAATACAAAAATGAAGTTGAGAATCAACTTAGCAAAAAGATAAAAATGTTAAGAAGTGATAGAGGTGGTGAATATGAGTCACCATTTGCACAAATTTGTGCAGAACATGGTATTATACATCAAACAACTGCTCCTTATACTCCACAGCAAAATGGAATTGCTGAGCGTAAGAACAGAACTTTAAAAGAAATGATGAATGCCATGTTAATAAGTTCTGGTTTACCCCAGAACATGTGGGGGGAAGCTCTGCTTTCTGCCAATTATATTCTCAACATAATACCCCAAAAGAAACTTGAGAAAACACCTTATGAATTATGGACAGGTCGAGCACCTAGTTATAAATTCTTAAGAGTGTGGGGGTGTCTAGCTAAGGTTACAATTCTTACTCCGAAAAGAACTAAAATTGGACATAAAACTATTGATTGTATATTCATTGGATATGCGCATAATAGCAGTGCTTATCGTTTCTTTGTCTTTAACTCTGATCATCCAGAGATACATAAGTACTCTATTATTGAATCTAGGAATGCTGTATTCTTTGAGAATGTATTTCCTAGTAAAGAACGTGAATCAAGTTCTCCGAAAAGGACTTGTGATGAAATAATAAGAGAAACAGAGTCTGATTCTGAAAATAAAACCAATGAGGATGAATGTAGACGGAGCAAAAGGGCCAGGATTAATAAATCGTTTGGTCCGGATTTTCTAACATATATATTAGAAAAAGAACCTCAAACTTATAAAGAGGTTATGTCTACTCCTGAAGCTCCTTTTTGGAAAGAAGCTGTAAATAGTGAAATTGAATCAATTATTCAAAATCACACCGGGGAACTTGTGGATCTTCCTCCAGGAAGTAAACCATTAGGATATAAATGGATCTTTAAAAGAAAGATAAAACCTGATGGGTCTATAGATAAATACAAAGCTAGACTTGTAATAAAAGGCTATAGACAAAAGGAAGGTATTGACTATTTTGATACATATTCACCTGTAACAAGAATAACATCCATAAGATTAATAATTGCTTTTGCTGCATTATATAATCTTGAGCTTCATCAAATGGATGTAAAAACAGCATTTTTAAATGGTGAATTAGATGAAGAAATCTACATGGAACAACCTGAAGGGTTTGTAGTTCCAGGTAAAGAAAAGAAGGTGTGTAGACTTGTTAAGTCTCTTTATGGACTTAAACAAGCACCTAAACAATGGCATGAGAAGTTTGACCAAGTTTTGTTGTCAAATGGATTTCGCTATAATGAATGCGATAAATGTGTATATGTAAAAGGGGATACGCACAACTATGTCATTGTATGTTTATATGTGGATGACATGATTATCACCGGTAGCACAGTGGCTCTAATTAAGGAAGTAAAAATCATGTTAACACGGAAATTTGATATGAAAAACTTAGGTATTGCAGATATTATTCTTGGTGTTAAAATCTCCAAGACATCTGATGGATATACCTTATCCCAGTCATATTATATCGAGAAAATACTCGAAAAATTTGACAAGGAAAATACTGATATAGCTAAGACACCTGTAGATATGAGTCTACATCTTACAAAGAATATATGTGCTAGTATGTGAAAGAAATCGTGTGAATATTATTGTCTTAGTTTACATCAAAAGCTGAACAGTTCAAAAATATCGTGTTCACTGGTTAGCAAGTAAACTCGATAATATTTCACTAGGGAAGGTTCAAAACCAAAAGCCACCTCTCCCGATGCGGTAACTTTCTATTACACTCTCTAGTTATTTGCATTAGAGTCTAAGCCATTTCATTCATGTGGAGGATTGTTGAATTCACTCACTAATTTGAACCTTAAATTGAGCCAATTCACTAGTTCAAATTAAATGAATTAAGTGAATTGAAATTGGTTTCAAAAGTTGAGTACATAGCAAAGGAATAAAAAGGGAAGATGAAAAGATAGTCCCACATGGGATGGGGGAATGTAAAGATGTGGGTTTAAATACGATAGCTTGCTCCTTTACTTTGCTTATGTAAGAAGAGGAAAACCTTGAGCGCGCACGCGCACGTGCATGTGCGAGGGCGAATGGGCGTTTAGGGCGCATTGGGCGCTTTAGAGGCGCACTTTGCACTTCGCACGTACGCAAAACAGTCACCGGCCGCCGTCAACAGTTGCCGTTAAACGGTCACAACTGTTGAAACGGCCAACTGTTGCGACTGTTGAAATCTCAACCGTTGCGACTGTTGAAAACCTATAAATAGGGTCTGGGTCAGTGTTTCAAACTACACGTTTTTTCTTTTCTGCCTCTTCTTCTGCAGACAGAAGTTCCTGAATTTCTGTCTACAGAAGAACTCTGTTCATCAATTCAATAAGTCCAGTCCTGCATAACATAAACCAGAGAGAACCTTTATCAGATTCGCCAGAGCAGAGGGATTGTGGCTTCCTTCCCTCTGCAGATCGATCGTTGTATCCTGGGAGATCGACGTCCAAGAAATCCAGAAGCAAACAGTGGAGGACGAATCGATTTTAAGGAGATAGTGTCCAACACTAGTCTCGATCTTCATCCAATCTACTTCCTGTCATCATCCAGTCTTCTTCCAGTTTTCCTACAAGCTTCTGAACCAGGTTTTTCGTAATCCAGTTTCTTATTTTTCTGATTAGGATAGTATACTAGATAAAGAAGAACAGTTTGATGATTTTTCTTTAAACAGTCTTCTTCTATTTCAAAACTGGAAATATATATAGATATAAACCTAATTACAGATAACAGTATCAATTCTGTGTATCTGCCCTCTTGTGTTAATCTAAAACATATCTGTATGTTTCAATCTGCAACCACAGAATTAGTAACCTCCACTTTACATATACTGTCATAATATATTAGAAGACTTAAAATTACCAACAGTTTTAAAATATAATTATTAGAGATAGTAAAATGTACAGTAGTTCAGATAACTTGTATTAACTGTCAGCTCATTTCTCTCTCTCTCTCTCTCTCTCTCTCTCTCTCTCTCTCTATATATATATATATATATATATATATATATATATATATATATATATATATATATATATATATATATATATATATATATATATATATATATATATATATATATATATATATATATATATATATATATATATATAGGTATTACTGTAGGTGAGCTGCCAGTTCAGGAAAAGTTACATGAGCTAGCGGCAAAACTATAATGATCTAATTATTTTTCTTCAATTTTTTTTTACAATTACTATCTCTACATCCTTAACTTTTTTCGGATTAAATTTCATAAATTTTGGAGTTTATTTACTCTTTCATCAAGTACATACAAAATGTTTTATTCATTGAAAACCGTTAATTTTGTGTTAACTTGATGGAGGACCAAATCAAAACTAAAACCCAAGAAATTCGGTATGAGTGAACCCTAAGGGGTCGAGATCATAATCCAAAAGAATTTTTTTTAAAAAGATTATTGGAGATAGTAAAAATGAACTACAGGTCAGGTAACATGCGTGAGCTGTCAGCTCATTTCCATTTTTCTCATATATATTTATATGAGAAAACGGAAAATACACCTGCGGTGAAGGAAGTTTCCTTCACCACCGCTTAGATGGCCCAATAAAATTATTACACGTGGTGTCATTTAAGAGAATTCATTTATTTGTTATCTTGAATGACGCCCCGTGCTATAATTTTATTGAACCACCTAAGCAGCGGTGAAGGAACTCCCTTCACCGCCGGTGTATTTCCTGTTTCCTCTATATATATATATATATATATATATATATATATATATATATATATATATATATAAAGAAAGACGCTGTATCGGCTAAATGCAGCCTTGTGTCTTCTCTTTATTTAAAATCTATAATAATATGAATCATTTAAGTCGCATAATTCTATGGTCTGAACTTAAATTTGGTACCTATATTTTGACTCATAGTGGCACGTATATATTTTACTGTAACCTCAAACATCTGATTAGCAAAAAAAGAAAGTGAGCTCATGATAATATTTTATATTCACTTACTGAAAATAAAATAGAAGATAAAATAAGAGATAGCTACTCTGCCCACAGCAAGCACCAAGCATAATCAAGTCATCCCTCTTTGTCTCCAGGTCTCCTTGATTGACCCCATTTCTGCGCTCTCATACTCTTATTTTAACAGAAACATCACCTAATCCAAAATTAAAGAAATAGATTTGCTTAATTAAAAAGATCAACTCTTCTCTCTTGCCTCAATCTACAAAGACCAGACCTCAACATCCTACAAAAAAACTATGTACTAAAAGAACCTAATTGCATGTGAATGCGTCACAAAATATGGGAGAATGTCTCACATAATTAACCCATAAAGAGAATAACATTGTTTGGAATTGTCCTTTAGAAAATGATAATTAACTGCATCAACCCTCTTTAGTATGAAGTTTTCATAGCAAAGGTAACGCAGGACGGAAATTAAATTAGGGTTAGGGTTTTAAAATTTGCGGGTTTTGCAGGAATTAGGTATAAATAGAAAAAAAACTTATGAAGTTCGGAAATCCACCCAGATAAATCCATGACTACTCTCCACGAAAATATTATTCATCAATCCTAATACTTTATACAGAGCATAAATATATAGAAAATGTCTAACAAACAAAATCTAACATAATCAAATCTGTTGAAAATCCTAATGAAATAAAAAAAAAATCCAATCAAATATTCTAATAAAATCTAAATTCCCAACAAGATCCTAATAGAATCAAATCTAATCTCTACCAAAATCAAATTTGATCTCCATCGAAAGGTTTCTGTTAAATCTTGACTGTCAGGGGAGTTTTTAACAAATAATTCTCATTAAGAAAGTGAATCTAATTTTATTTCTCCATAATATATAAACTTACGGATTAATCTAGTAATTTCCTAAACTAAAGTTCAATGCCTAGGCCACTTTCAAGTACACTAGAGTGCACCAAAGTTTTGAATGGACATAAAAACTTGATGCTCCACTGAAACCTAGCATGCTAATTTTATTGGAAATAATATTAGCACTTAATTAGCCAACATGTTTGACTCAATGATTAACATTAACGTCTAGAAAACAGGACCTCTCCCTTTATTGGAAATTTGGAAATATACTGCTTTTAACTTGTCTTTGCTTCTCTCTAACTACTCTCTCTCTCTCTCTCTCTCTCTCTCTCTCATCTTTTGGCTACAGTGACTGGTGAGGAATGCCCGATGCTATTGGCACTATCACTTTAAGATCTGTGATTTTCACTGGAAATATTTTTCGGGTTCATATCAGATGGACAATACAACAATCGTAGGACTACTTTGGATTTTTATATGAAATTGTCAAAGTAAAAAAATTCTCGCATCCTATATATATATTGGGATCCTTCCATTTTGTTTCGCAACTTGAAAGCTTTACTAATCTAATCGCAATTCATACTATTAAGTTAGATTTCAAATATCACATGACAAATCTATATATATTGGTGCAAGTTCGATATAAAGAATTTATTTATGTGCAAATACATATTATATATATTGTTTCTCACAATAAATATATCAATTGACTAGGATATTTCTTCAATGTCCCTCTCAAAAAAAATAAGTTAGATATTTCTTAAAGACTTTAAAATTACGGTACAAAATATTTGGTCATACTAGTCTTCGCTCATTCATTCTCGAATTCCAAAGAAGGAAGAAAAGGGATAAACTTTTTTCAATCTCTGAATTGAGTTCTTCTAAGAAAAATTTCTTTTTTTTTTTCTCCCAATGTAGATATGTAAAGTTTCCATTGATCTTGCAAAATGTGAAGCGGCTATTGATCCTATGAGAGGAATACTAAAGAATGCAAGATCAGTGGATGATCGAGATCGAAGCTTTGCTTCCATCCATGAGGTGAATTGTCTCCTCGCATGAACATGCATGTGTGACCTATTCCAACGACAAACACATTCGAGTTAGTTTCCACTAGTAGTAAGAGATTTACATGGACTATTTGCACTTAAATAGCACTATCTAATTGACTCTTGCTTTCCTTTTCAAGAAACTGCGTATGTAGAGGGTTGTTTTCGCTAAGGGCTTTGTATTATCCCCACATTGGTTGCCAACAAAGCATATATATGAACATGCATATATGATTCTAATTGGGATTATCGTAAATAAGCCGCCTAGCTCAGGTGGTTACGTGACTCAACAACAAAAACTAATGATTCTATTATCTCTAATCAATATCTTTTTGGAATCATCATCTCCGCATTAATACATTTTTAAGAATCAAATTTCATAAATTTTGGAGTTCATTTGTCATTCCATCAAGTTGATATGAATTATTGTATTCAATGAAATTGTTAATTTTGTATATATTTTATCGAAGGTTAAATCAAAACTAAAATACAAAAAATTGAGAATGAGTGAACTCTAGACGATTAAAATCCTAATGCAAAAAGATATTTTGAAGAAAAAAATATCCCAAATAATATAACTACAACTCAGATAACTTACGTGAGTTATCAGCTCATTTTCATTATTTTCTTATGATAAAATGTAAAAATATATCATAACTAAATGGATTATATTCAATTAGAATAACTTGTGATGTAAAAAGAGAGTCATATTTTCCTTAATTACCATGACAACAATATCTTAATGTTCTAACACCATTTCAGGTTTTAAGGTAACTGTTTTACTCACCTATAACTCTTAAGAGAGAAAAAAAATAAACATCAAATACGAGTGTAAATTCAATCCAAACACTTAATGTGACAGCTGATAATCCTGCAAAAGGAAAAATAAGGCCTTGGAAAAATAGGCTGTGTTTGGTTTGAAAAAAAATAGAAGGAAAAAGAAAACGAAAGAAAAAAAGAAAGAGAAAATAAAAGAAAAAAGAAGTTAGAAATTTAGTTTTTTCCTAATATTTGGTTAGCAAGAAAATATTTTCTTTTCTTTAAATTTTTTCCTCAAACAAAACAATAGAAAACATTTTCATTCTTATTTTTGTTTTTTTTTTTCCCTTCACTTTCTCTCAAATCAAACAGATCCTTAGAAATTTAGCACGAGAGTGATTGGGATCTTCCCTTCAAGACTTGGAGGGGCATTAGAGTATTTTTGATAGAATTATTTAGATAGATATAAACAGTTGGACTAATTATCTATTAATCTCATATTCATTAGCTTCTTAAGTTTGGCCAGTTAATGAATTTAATGAGATTCTAATTAGTTTGAACCCAAGCCCCCCCCCAGTATGGCAATTACAGGGTCCTACATAGCATCCCAACTTCTCAAATCCAATTCTTATGTATTTTGAACGGAGGAAATTAAATTGAAAGTAAAAATAGTAATATTTTATTATCTTGTATTTTATTTTCAATTTTTTTTCAAAAAATAAATATTTTATTCCTCTTCTATATCTTTCGTCTTTCACAAAGTAAAAAATGAATATTAAAAATATTTGAAATATGATACTTCCAACTCTTCATTTTTGAACTCACATCTTCTAGTAGGTAGAGCCCTACATGACGGGAGTTTCTAAATCTAAAGGAGCACACTATTTTTCTTAGTGAGCCCACTTTCTATCTGTTCAGATCGAAAAGCCAAACGAAAATGAATTGTCTAGGAGGCTCACCGGGAAAAATGGTGTGCTACTTTGGAAACTCCCCTACATAACCGGCATATTCACTCCTCAGTTTTTAGCCAAAAAAATAAAAAGAAATAAAAAGAAATATTAAAATACTCCTAATAGTTGAGGGCCAGTCTAGGATACCCTACGTATGGTCCTTAGCTAGCTAACAACATCTCAACCACAAGAACGTACTGCCCTCCCCGTGCTGAAGTCATCAAGAGGCAACTGAGTCACATGCAACAATTTCCAATGAGAGAACTAAGAGAGAATGGCTCCACAGAGAGAGAGAGAGAGGGATGCATTTGGGCGGGGGAGGGGCGGGGGCGCGGCATTCCTCTTCACAAAAAGAGAATATGGTAGGACAATTGCTACCTTGCTAGCCTACACGTGTTAGTGGATAAGATTTTAAGGGCATGCATGCATGTCGCTACCAGTCCTCCTGTTGCCTGTGCGACATGCATCTCGTGCTCAACGTCGCTAGTAGCTAGGGCTACCTAAACCCATTTTCTAAGGGATGGATGACCGTGAAAGCAAGGGCACCCACCCTCTTGCTTGTCTCCAGCCAAGACTGCATGCAGAGCTCACCTTTATAGAAAAAAAAAGGTTGATAATTGCTTATGTTTATGGATGTGATCGATACCTCGATTGACATGTTACTTGCTACAAGATTATACGAATATAGACAGTGGTTTAAATTTTGAGGCATCGCTGGATGGGCCAACACTCTAGATGCAGCAAGCACACAATCAAAGGTGTTGGTACATTGTTCAACATATATTGTTCACATCTTTTAGAAAATAACGTAAATAGGGCACGTACCAGTCACCAAAAGAGTAAGTAAATGTAAATGTTTTTTATTATATCCTACATACTACGTAGGCTAGCTAGCTAAGAAGAAAGTTGACTTCTGTGTTCTAATAAGAGTCAACTTTTGATTCAATCTTTGTGGTTCAATATCAAGAGTTACCCCTTGTTTATGAGCTTTGGTATCCTAATAAGTTAATATGTTGGGATCGACGAACCCAAATAGACTTGATTCTTTTGAGTCAATATAGGATTATAAGTCCAAATTAAGAGATATATAAGGCGAAAACATCTTCCTCAATCCTCACGGAGCTTTGCATGCTAACTAATCATATCTGTTTGCTCAAAAATTGGATTTCTCCTTCCATTGTAAAATTGTTTGATTACAACGAAAATATTGAGATTTACAAAAAATCTGAGAAATTACAAGAATGGGAATATTGATTGATTCCCTTTTTTATGTGGGTTCGGGTGGCGATGGAGCCTCGCTGGTGCACTCCGTGGACCGTCTGACTGGGAAGGGGATGGCTCTGCTTCGCTCCTCAATTTCACGAGCTCGCCCAAAATCGTCCAAAAGTCTCATGTCTTTTATAGACCGAGGAAACTTGAAATCTGGCTCCAATCCTCCCTGAAAAATCGGATCACGGGATTTTAGCAAAATAAATAGGAAATAAATAAACGGAAAATAACGGAAAACAACTCGCGGTTGGCACCTGCGGGAGCGCTCCCGCGGGTGGCAACCCGTGGGAGAAATCCCGCGGGTGTCCCGCGGGATTCCTCCCGCGGGAGTCCCGCGGGATTCTTCCCGCAGGTGGGCACCCGCGGGATTCTTCCCGCGAGTGGGAATTCCCGCGGGGCCCACCCGCGGGGGGAATCCCCCACTTTTTTATATTTATTATTATTATTATTATTATTATTATTATACATATATATATATTTTTAAGTATACATTTTAAATTTTTTTAGTATCTACATAACCCCCTCCAAAATTTTTGAAGTTCTGTATTGAGCCGTACTGAATTTCGAAACACTTTGGATTTTTTTAATTTTGGCTATCAGACCTTTTAAAGGATTTAATAGATAGAGATAACTGTTAACGTATTCAATTATTAAATAACAAGCAGAGGTAAGATTTTAACGTGCTCAGCAGAGGTATGATTTTAACATACTTATTTTAGGTCAAGCAGAGGTATCATGTTAACGTGCTCATTTTAATTCTAACCGTTCAGTGACATCTAGTATGACAGATCAGGGAAAGACAGAGGTGATATTAAACGTGTCTTGGAGCTCAACATATTCAGAGGATCTGGTCGTGATAGGGACAAGCTGACTAAACAGAGGTGACGGTTAACGTATTTAGCCTTAAAATCGGACTATAAGAGATAACTGTTAACTTGATAGAGAGATAATTTTCGTCAGAGGTAATTTTTAACTTAACAATATCAAAAACAAATTCATCAGAAACTGTAATATTGGACTTGATGATGTGTGAATTTTCTTTTCTGTCAGAGGTGAAATCTTAACGTGACAGGAGATTAAATCGAATTTTATCTCATTTGATTTTGAATTATGATGTCAGAGGTATGATTTTAACTTGACAAATATTTTGGAGTGTCACTTGCTCTGCTGGAGAAAAATGACGAGAGAAATTTTATTGTCAGAGGTGAAATTTTAACGTGACAAGAGATTCATCTGATTAGGGTTTTTAGTAAACCCCCAGTTATCAACGGATTTGATTAGCCTTTATCAACTACCGTTTGAGTCGGGCTAGCCATGCTATTTCCCTCAGTATGATGAGTTGTCGAGGGTTTTATTTGGGCTTAAATACCAAACTTTTCCTCTTCCCTTTGCCTTAGCAGCTTAGGGCAGTGATGTATCATTATATTCGAATAAAGATACTGTTGTGACAGGTTCGTCATGGGATTTTTAGCAAACCCCTAGCATTAACGGGTTTGATTTGCCTTTACCAACTACCATTTGAGTTGGGCTAGCCATGCTCTTTCCCTCAGCATGGTGAGTTGTCGAGAATTTCGTTTAGGCTTAAATGCCAAAATTTTCCTCTTCCCTTTGTCTTAGCGGCATTGGGCAATTCATACTTTTACCCCCAGCATGAAAGAGTTGGCAAGAAACTGGTTGTCTTCCCGTTGCCTTGACGATATTAGGCAGTTCATACTTTTTACCCCCAGCATGAAGGGGTTGGCGAGAAGTTTATTCTCTTCTCGTAGCCTTGATGGCGTTAGGTAATCATACTTTTTTTACCCCCAGTATGATAGGGTTGGCGAGAAATTTATTCTCTCCCCGTAACCTTGTCGGCGTTGGGTAATTCATACTTTTTACCCCCAATATGATGGGGTTGGCGAGAAATTTATTCTCTCCACGTAGTCTTATCGGCGTTGGGTAATTCATACTCTTTACCCCCAGTATGATGGGGCTGGCGAGAAATTTATTCTCTCCCAGTAGCTTTGTCGGCGTTGGATAATTCCATAATTTTTCTTTTTCTTTTCTTTTTTTTATCATTTTTTTATATGGGGGTTTAAATTAACCGCGCTTAGCTCGTCTTGGGAATTGTTGTGAGCCCAAGTGGTACCTTTAGACCACACACATTAAATGTGTCGGAGTTAGGTCTAACTCCTTTTTTGTTCAGCTTTGAGCGGAACTGCTCCAGCGTCAATCAACGCTTGAATTTTATCTTTTAGAATAAAACAATTCTTTGTAGGGTGACCTATAATCCGATGGTATAGGCAGTAATTGGGATCGTTAGTCTTCCCAAGCTCTTCAGGCCTCTTACTCTCCGGCAACTTAAGCATCTTGCGTTTGCTGAGCAGATTGAACATAGTAGCAGTATGCTCATTCTTAAACGAATACTGCTTTTGAAGCCTGGGCGACTTTGCTGTGTTGCTTATAGTTGGCCATGATTTCTGTTTCGATGTGTTTTCTACCGCCATTGCCATTATGTCTTTCCCTTTAGAACGGGAGAAATGGAATGGAGGTTCACTTGTACTGCCTCCGGTTACAGACTGCCGCTTTTCGAGGCGTCGAAGTATATCTTCGGCCTGTTCACCCTGCTTAAGCAGATCCTTCCATGATTTGTATTCGACCGAGACCATTTTATCTAGAACGGCGGTCAACATGTTGTGTCTGCAGGTTTCTACAAGAGTGTCCTGCGTCATGCCATGTGGGCATCGAACAGAAAGTTCTCGGAATCGCTCAGCATAACCTTTGACCGTCTCGCCTTCCTCTTGCTTTGCTGCTAGCAAGGATAGTATAGAGACTTCTGTATCATCTTCAAAGAATCGGGTTAGGAACTCACGTTCTACATCATCCCATGATCTAATTGTTCCCTGGGGTAGCTGCATAAACCAGGTAAATGCGGGCCCCCGTAAAGTGCTCGCAAATATCTTAGTCATAGTCGGATCATTCCCCATGAGATGTCCTGTCTGCGACAGAAAGTAGAAGATGTGTTGTTGCGGCGAACCTTTACCGTCGAATGAGTGAAGGTTCAACGGTTTATATTTTGCAGGATAAGGCACGATCTCTCATTCTATGGGATAGGGACAGACTACCCCCACCTGTTGCAGTTTCTTTCGATGAAGAAGAGTTTGTAGTTGATTCTCCATCTTCTCCATTTTCTCTACGTGAGGGTTGATGATAACCTTCACTTCCTCTTCCTCTCTTGAATGAGGAGGTACTTCTTCATCCTCGTCCTCGCTATTTTCATTTATTTGGACGGTCGTTTTCCGTTCTGCCAACCAGAAACGGACGACGAGGATTGATTCTTTCTAGTTTGAGCTAACAACTCAATTAAAAGTTGTTTCATTTCTTCTATAGTCTCCTCTTGCTGTCCGAGACGTTTTTCTTGTCTCTCAAACCTTCCAGAGACTTCTTCTAAGTGCACGCCCTTTGGTTCGATAGAAACTCCTTTTGACCCTGGAGTGATTTTCTTATCTGAAGGGTTGGTTCTGACCACCTTTTTGCCTTTATTAACCATATGTGATGAGGCAGCAGGCAGATCGGTTTCCGAGCACACCTTTTTCACTGTTCGCATTCTTTTAGGTTCGGTGATCCGCTCAAAAACTGATCGTTTTGAGTTGCATTTGCAGCTTGATAGAACAGTTGAGGTTAACTATTCGCATTGGCAGTGAGGAATATTTTGTGAGGAGTTCTCCTTCCAATTGAGCTACTCTCTCAAATCTTGAGATACCTTCTCCTCTCTACTTGCATTTTGACGCCTCTTGCGTCGCAAATTTGGTTCATAATACTGGAGAGTTTGCAATATTTCAGGGCTGAACTCTTTTCCAGCATCAGATTGTTCTCCAACCCTTCTGCGAATTCTTCTGGAGTGCACACTAATCTGAGTAGTTGTGTGGGCCCCGCACGCCTCTGATAGAGAGATTAAAATTCTTGGTGTATGTTGCGTGCTCACCATAGGCGTGCTCGAAGAGACATGAGGGTTGTGTTCATTGAACGTAACCCGTCGATTATATCTGCGGGATGCAACCCGCGGTTGCAACTGTGGGTTTGTACCCGTGGGTTCGCTCCTGCGGGGTGCAACCTGCGGTTGGCAGCCGCGGGTTGCGGTTGCATGCCGCGGGTTGCCACCCGTGGTTGCAAGCCGCGGGTTTGCACCCGTGGGGTTGCTTCCGCGGGATACAACCCGTAGTTGCATCCGTGGGTTTGTTCCGAAATTTTTCACTGTCCCGAAATTTTCTGCAACCCTTTCTGTATGATTGAGGCGTGCTCGTTGAGTTTTACATCTCAGATTTCTCTTTTGGGAGCGGGTTAGAGTTTGGTTTGACTTTTGGCTTGACTTTGGAACAGGTGATAACGCCGTATACTTGACAGACGATGACGTCTTGTCAGTTTCAAAGGGCGATGACACCTCGTAAGTTTTAATAGGCGATGACGCCTTTTGATTTTTGGTGGGCGATGACGCCTCACCTTTTTTCATCATCGCCCGGCGATGATGCCTAAGCTCCGAATAAGAGGAAAAAAGAAATTCCTCATATTTTTACTGGTCGACTTCTATGACCAGCGTTTCAACAACCGATCTGATCGCTACCAAGTCAGATTGCGCTATTAGATTCTCTGTTGTGAACAGAGCGGTTCTCACTGTGGTCGCCAGTTCTTGTATGCCCGAAAAATTGAATCTTCTCTAACTTGCCAATTTGATTTTGAATTACAGCAATAAAAGAAAAATTACAAAATAAATTCGAGATTATAAGAATGGGGATCAATTGATTTCGATTCCCCTTTATTTTTGTGGGTTCTGACAGCAGTAGGGTCTTGATTCTGCACTCCGTTGACAATCCGATCTCTCTGGATTGAGGAACTCCTCTCTGGATTTTTGGACTCTGGCCTCGAAAAAATTGCCTCGCTAAAGAATTCCCTCTCCAAAAGAATCTCCTCTTTTTTTCCTCCAGCATGGTGGGGTTGGCGAGAAATTTATTCTCTTCCCGTTGCCTTGACGGCGTTGGGTAATTCATGCTTTTTTACCCCCAGCATGGTGGGGTTGGCGAGAAATTTATTCTTTTCCCGTTACCTTGACGGTATTAGGTGATTCATGCTTTTTACCCTCAGCATGGTGGGGTTGGCGAGAAATTTATTCTCTTCCCGTATCGGCGTTGAGTAAATTTTTTTTTTTTTCAGGTGATGACGCCTAGCTTTTTTATTTTTTAATTATTTATTTATTTATTTATTTGGTAAACGATGAGGCCTTGCAAATTTAGTTTTATTTATTATTATTTTTTTTGTTTATTTTTATATTTTTTGTTTTTTTATTATTATTTTTTAAATTTTTAATTTTTTAATTTTTTTTTTTTTGCATCCGCGGGATACAACTCGTGGGTAAAACACTCATACCGCATGTTTTTTTAATTATTTTTTTTATAACTTTGTCAATTTTTTGTGGGCGATAACGCCCTTTCTTTTTTTCTTTTTTCTTTTCTTTCTTTTTTTCTTTTTTTTAATATTTTTTTGCCTTTTATTATTATTATTTATTTTTTATTTTTTAATTTTTTTATTTTTTCATGCGGGGGAGAGGGAGAAAAGTGCGGGTGGCCCAGGTGGGCCCCACCCGAGCATAGTACTTTTTTTTTAATCTCGTCTCACGTTTTTCTTTATTTATTAACTTTTTTATTGTAATTGAGGCAATTTCAATTTATTATTTTATTTATTTTTATTTATTACTATCTTATTATTATTATTACTTATTTTTAATTATTATTTTTTTTTGTCTTATGGATTCTGTATCCCACTGGTTGCATCCCGCGATTGCATCTGTGGGTTGCATCCCTCGATTCCATCTGCGGATTGTGTCCCACGATTCCAACTGCGGGTTGCATCCTGCAATTCCATCTGCGGGTTACATTCCGCGATTCCATCTGCGGGTTACATCTCGCGATTCCATCTGCAGGTTGCGATAACGCCCCAAAAATTTTTTTTTGGACACGATGACCTCTTGTCATTTTTTATTATTATTTTTTTTGTCTTATGGATTCTGTATCCCACTGGTTGCATCCCGCGATTGCATCTGTGGGTTGCATCCCTCGATTCCATCTGCGGATTGTGTCCCACGATTCCAACTGCGGGTTGCATCCTGCAATTCCATCTGCGGGTTACATTCCGCGATTCCATCTGCGGGTTACATCTCGCGATTCCATCTGCAGGTTGCGATAACGCCCCAAAATTTTTTTTTTGGACACGATGACCTCTTGTCATTTTTTTTTATTATTTTTTTTGTCTTATGGATTCTGTATCTCACTGGTTGCATCCCGCGATTGCATCTATGGGTTGCATCCCTCGATTCCATCTGCGGATTGCGTTCCTCAATTCCATCTGCGGATTGCGTCCCACGATTCCATCTGCGGGTTGCATCCCGCAATTCCATCTGCGGGTTACATCCCGCGATTCCATCTGCAGATTGCGATAACGCCTCAAAATTTTTTTTTTGGACACGATGACATCTTGTCATTTTTTTTATGGGCGATGACGCCTCATAATTTTTTTTTTGACAGACGATGACGTCTTGTCAATTTTTTTTATGGGCGATGACGCCTCATAATATTTTTTGACAGACGATGACTTCTTGTCATTTTTTTTTATGGGCGATGACGCCTCATAATTTTTTTTTTGACAGACGATGACGTCTTGTCATTTTTTTTTATGGGCGATGACGCCTTATAATTTTTTTTTTGACAGACGATGACGTCTTGTCAATTTTTTTTATGGGCGATGATGCCTCATAATTTTTTTTGACAGACGATGACTTCTTGTCAATTTTTTTATGGGCGATGACGCCTCATAATTTTTTTTTTGACAGACGATGACGTCTTGTCAATTTTTTTTTATGGGCGATGACGCCTCATAATTTTTTTTTGACAGACGATGACGTCTTGTCAAATTTGGTGGGTAATGACACCTCACATTTATTTATCGTTACCAGGCGATAACGCCTAGCCTCTGAATAAAAAAAAATTTAAAGATTGGATTGCGCCGCCCAAACTCCCACTGTGGTCGCCAGTTCTTGTTTGCTCAAAAATTAGATTTCTCCTTTCATTGTAAAATTGTTTGATTACAACGAAAATATTGAGATTTACAAAAAATCTGAGGAATTACAAGAACGGAAATATTGATTGATTCTCTTTTTTATGTGGGTTCGGGTGGCGATGGAACCTCACTGGTGCACTCCGTGGACCGTCTGACTGGGAAGGGGATGACTCTGCTCCGCTCCTCAATTTCACGAGCTCGCCCAAAATCGCCCAAAAGTCTCCTGTCTTCTATGGACTGAGGAAACTTGAAATCCGGCTCGAATCCTCCATGAAAAATCGGACCACGAAATATAAGCCAAATAAACAACGGGAACAGACGGAAAACAACCTGCGGGTTGGCATTTGCGGGATCGCTCCCGCGGGTGTCAACCCGCGGGGTTCCTCTTGCGGGTGCACACCCGCGGGAGAAATCCCGCGGGTGTCCCGCGGGAGGAATCCCTCGGGTGGGCACCCGCGGGAGGACATCCCGCGGGGCCCACCTGCGGGGGGAATCTCCCACTTTTTTTCATTTATTTATTATTATTTATTATTATTATTATTATTATTATACATAGATATATTTTTTTTAAGTATACATTTTAATTTTTTTTAGTATCAACAGTATCAAGCATGTTAATTAATCATATCAACAACCTCGTTTATAGACATTTTCATTGCTTAGTGACTCTTCTTCGTATGAGTTTGGATGTGTTGCTTCAAGATTTTGTTAATATGAGTTTAAAGACAAAGGTGGAGCACATGTGCATGCCATATGATATACGAGTTAGTACAATACATGTGGTTAGAATTTCCTACGTTGCACGTCATATTTACATAGGTAACTACACATTGACTTAGAAATAAACTAAAACAAGTCTCAAGCTAAAATAAATAACATGAAATAAATCACATCAAAAAAGATATAATATGTCGACACCTTCTTTAGGATTATGATCTTGTGACCGGTCTACATGTGTTGCTATCCTCATTACATTTTCAGGCTCACTTGGCTCAAATAAAGAAATATATGGATGCACTTGATTTGCCGAATCGTTTGATTGTTTATCTCTACTCAAATTTCGCAAGCCATGATGAATGAAGCAGATCATCTTTATGATATCCACCATTGCTCCACATAAAATGTCATTGTAGACTCATAGTGCACTTCATGTTTTTCCTCAAGCTCTTGATTGGATAAAAGAGAAATCATATATTTTCTCAAGTAAATTAAGAAGGAAAACACGTATTGAAGGGATCCACAAGATCAACAATCAGAGCCCCATCTTGGATTGATGGATGCATGATAGTTGGATTGATATATGTTTTTGGTCTCAACGTGTTTGTTCCTATTGCTAGGCATGACAATAGACGCATTCACGGGCCAATTTTTTACTTTTATTATGCAAAATTTTGAATTAAAAAAATAAAAATTTTATTTTTAATTCAAAATTTTATATGGGACGAACCAAACTGTGGTCCATAAACACGTCCATTATCATCCCTACTCAAGGCCTTGCGTCCTTTCACAACCACAAACTTGCTTAAGAGTCCATGCACATTCTCCCCTCACCACCCATCACCCTTTTAACATTTTAGCAAGATTCATATTTCCTAAGAGCCAATACATGACCAAGTCAGGTCCCATTATAAATTTTAATGAAATGTTTATTTATAATTTCTATGTAGCAACATCCGAACCACATTCCTTATCTCAACAAGCCGATAGAGAAATATGAAGAAGTTAAGATCATTTGCAGGGAGAACATCGCCACTGGAGAATTTAGAAAGACAAGTTACGATTCAGATGACGAGAAGGAACCCGAGCCAATCAATCTTGATGATGAAGATGGCGACGCAGCAAAGATGATTTCATCTGATAAATTGTGCACCCCACAACTCAATAGGAATTCCCCAATTTCTAACTTTCACACATCTCAATATAAGAATGGGAGCACTTATCGTCCATCTAGAAAGAGAAAGAGAGATGAAATTTAAGTTTTATGCGTTCAAGAGCTAACTTGTGGGCTCAAAGATATTGTTGAAGCTATTCAAGCTTCCCGCCAAGGAAAGTGGCTTGAAAGATTAACTTGGTATGAAGGATTTTGATAAAAAAAGATCTTAACTTGGTATTCAACGAGCTATATAAGAATGAGCTTGATGCAAGAACCTTCATAGTTAAGCCCCAAGAAGTTCAAAAGGATGAAGTTGCTGACATCTTGAGAAAATATGGAAGGATGCCAATGCCAGGAAATGTAGGCAATGAGAGGAGTATCAATGATATTTATGATGATGGAAGTCCCAATACTATCTAATGAAGTCCTAATTTAACAAACACTAGTTTTTGGTGATTGACAGCCTCGACTTCCTGTATTTTTTTTTTTTTTTTTTGTGCATGAACATTATGTGACTCGAAGCAATATAGGTTCTAATGTTTGCCTCTATTGACAAGTCATATTTTGTTTTATTTTTTGTGGATGATGATAAACAAATTGAGACCCATCATGTTGTTAAATGAAAAATTGTATAGTTTTTGTTTCTCTTTGACAGAAGTAGTTTGTTTAGAGCTTGATGTTGAGATATGAAGTTTTTGTGAAGTTTGATTGCTCTTGAGATGTTGTGATGTAGTGGAAATTTCGTAGAACTGAATTTTTGCTGCAATTTTTGAATTTCTTTTTTTCAATTTTTGTGGAATTGGAATGTGAAGTGGAAATTGGTTAAATTTTATGAAGATTTCATTCCAAACATTGAGGTTTGAATTTTGTTGTGGTTCCTGAATCTCTTTCGTTTCTGTTTGGAGTGTTTCATGGCCTCTTGACGTGGAGTTTCGTGGAAGTTGGTGGTTTAGTTATTGGATCTGATACCTGGAAGACGATTGAACTTGGTCAATGATTTGTTCTCTCATTTAGTTATATGTCGTTGAGATTTGAAGTGTTTGTGACATTTGACTACTATTAAGTTGATGCTGAGATTGGTAATTTCTTATGTTCTGATTTTTGCTGCAAAATATTTTGAATTTTTTTTAGATTTTTGGGGAATTTAGTGTTATGAGGTCCAATTTACGCTTGAGTTAGTTTGAGAACATGAAGATTCGTGAACAACTTGATGATTTGTTCCATTGAAGTGTTTATGACGTTCAATTCCTGTCAAGGTTCATACCTGTCTTCATTAGAAAATTAAATCCTTATCTTCTTTTTTGTTATTTTGTTGTTGTAGCCAACTTTAAACCTTTTGTGAATGTTTATACCCTGTTGTACTATGATATCAAGTTTTTAGAAATGTTCATTGCATTAATCTTCAATGCTGTGGTCAAGAATCTGAACAAGGGTTTGTATTTGTGTCCACTCTAATTAATATTTCCTTATTTCTTCAATTCATGTTCGGGTGCCAGATGTAAACGAGCAACTATACATTTAACTATGGCAGACATGTGCTAGTCCGCTCTCACAATTCCTTGTGCTGGGGAGAAGGTTTTATACTTCCCTCAAGGTCACATGGAAAAATGGTATTAACATTTTTTCCTTTTGATTCATACTTTACTTGAATGCAAATGTATTTTGAACTTCTACAAATTTGTTTTTCTTGTAGACTGATGCACATGTAATTCGAGCTGGCAATGGGAAAACTATCCAGTATCTGAACCACATGCTAATTTTGAATCGATACTGATCTGAAGTCTTCCCAAGAGCTAATTTTGTTTACTGTTTTTTTATATGTAGGTTTATGATGTGTGAGACTGTACTGAATCATTTGTTAGATACTTAGAAAATCAATGTATGTTTTTTTTTTTAAATGTATGTTTTTTTTTAAAAAAAAACATACATTCTTGAAAGTTATGTCTCATATACATTTATAACTTTATATTGAGATTCCTTATTCTTATTTGCCTTCTTTTTTGCGAGAGATTTGTTGTGTCTCGAGAACTATAGCTCAGTGATAAATTCTTCAATTTACAATCTCACAAAGAACCGTATTATCTAATTTGAAAGATAATGATTATCAAATTTTGCAAAGCAAGCAAATATTCTCTAATAAAAATGTAACAACACAAATGTCATATAAATCTCACTATATCCATTTACATCTTTCGAAACATAGAATGAGAAAAGATGATGAAAATATTCTCATTTGCTTCAAATTTCATCCGAGAGTGACAAGTTCAAGTCAAAAAGAATCTATTGTTTGCCTCATTGAATTGGGTCAAAAAGAATCTATAATTTTTTATTTATTTAATATTTAAATATTAATTTAGTTAATATATTAATTATAATAATTCTTAAAATAATGGTTTTAATTTTTTTTAAAAGATTTGGATATATTATGGTTAAGATCTGAAAATAAAAAGAGAGATTATTTATAATATTAAGGGTGGTAATCTCACCATGGTGTTTGGATCTCTAGTTCCATACTTCCTTTTAACTAGCCAAACAAAAGTAAATGAACAAGTACTATTTCATTGGGGCTTCTTCCTTATGCAAAACAAACAACCTAATTTGTGAAAGTAAAAGAAATATGCTCTTCTTACTTCTCATATGGACCAAACAAACAAAAGAATGTCAAGAAGTAACCTCTTCTACCAGTTTATATTTGGAAAGTTACTTCTTATTCTATTTCCTACTTCCCAAATTTCCAAGTAACCAAACAGGGCCTCAGCCACGTAGAACCCACATCAGCATGAAGGAAGTAACTTTCAAATTACTTCTGAACCCAACAAACAGCAGAAATAATGGAAGTAAGTTACTTCTCATACTTCCTATCCCACTTCAGTGCAAACAAACAAGGCCTAAGTAGAAGTTTTAATGGTAGTGCATGATAGGTCACCACACCCTAAAACTCTCTTTTGGGGCACCATGATCAACTTTTTTAGTGACATGTGGGGTATGCCCTTTTTATATGGGGCTTTTGTGTGTGGCTAATGTCTACTTCTAGTGAAGAGAATATTGATCAAGGGTTGGAAGTTAATGCTCTCTTCATGCAAAATGTATTCTTTGGAGGTCAGTGTTGGGTGGGGCTGTTTAGATGGTCAAGTTGCTATTTTACTCATTTCTTATATGTCTCTAGAATGCAGTAGGAAAAAGGAAATTAATGTTTCTAGTGCTTATGAGTTTCGAAACTTACGTAACATGCAGCTTCTTCCAATGATGATATTATTCCAAATATATTTTTCTTGAGCTAGTAGCTCACCTATAGTAATTATATATATGTGTGTGTTTGCGCACGCGTGCATGGGATTATTGTAGGTGAGCCGCCATCTCAGGAAAAGTTACGTGAGCCAACTGCAAAACTATAATGATCCAAGGATTTCTCTTCAAATATTTTCTTCTTCAATTAGTATCTCTATCTCCTTAAATTCATTCAGATTAAATTTCATAAATTTTGAAGTTCATTTATCCTTCTATCAAGTGCATACAAAATATTTTATTCATTGAAAACCGTTAATTTTGTGCTAACTTGATGGAAGACCAATTCAAAACCAAAACTCAAGAAATTGGTTGGGTCGAGATCATAATCCAAAAGAAATTTTTTAATAAAGATTATTAGAGATAGTTGAAATAAACTGTAGTTCAGGTAACGTGCGTGAGCTGTCAGTTCATTTCTATATCTCTCTCTCTGTATATATATATATATATATATATATATATATATATATATAATTCCTGTAGGTGAACTGTCAGCTCAAGAAAAGTTACGTGAGATAGCAGTAAAAATATAGTGATCAAATGAAGTTTCTTTAAATTTTTTATAGAATTAGTATTTCTACATCTGCAACATCTTTCAGATCAAATTTCATAAATTTTGGAATTCATTTATCCTTTCATGAAGTTGATATAAAATATTATATTAATTGAAAACCATTAATTTTGTACCAACTTGATACAGAACTAAATCAAAACTAAAAGCCAAGAAATTGGATATGAGTGAACCCTAAGAGGTCAAGATCATAATCCAAAAGAAAAATTTTAAGAAAAATTACTAGAGATATTGGAAATAAACTGCAGCTCAAATAACATGACCTCTCCCTTTATTGGAAATTTAGAAATATTGGAAATTTGGAAATATACTGCTCTTAACTTGGCTTTGCTTCTCTCTAACTACTCTCTCTCTCTCTCTCTCTCATCTTTTTGGCTACAGTGACTGGTGATGCCCGATGCTATTGGCACTATTCACTTTAAGATCTGTGATTTTCACTAGAAATATTTTTTGGGATCATATCAGATGGACAGTACAACAATCATAGGACTGTTTTGGATTGTTATATGAAATTGTCAAAGTAAAAAAAATGCTCGCATCCTATACATATATTGGGATCCTTCCATTTTGTTTCACAACTTGAAAGCTTTCCTATACGGATGATCCGATCCGCAAGGACCATGATTGGGAATTGTTTGATCGTCTTTCTCCGAGGAAGAAGCGAATCATAATCAACTTGAATTCGGGACAGCTATTCGAAATCTTAGGGAAAGCTAATCTAATCACAATTCATACTATTAAGCTAGATTTCAAATGTCACATGAGAAATCTATATATATTGGTGCAAGAAAAACAAAAAGAAATACTTCGATATGAAGAATTTATTTATGTGCAAACACATATTATATATGTTGTTTCTCTCAATAAATATATCAAAATATATCAATTGACTAGGATATTTCTTAGATGTCTCTCTCTCAAATAAATAAGTTAGATATTTCTTAAAAACTTTAAGATTACGGTACAAAATATTTGGTCATGCCAGCCTTCGCTCATTCATTCTCGAATTCCAAAGGAGGAACAAAAGGGATAAACTTTTCTCAATCTCTGAATTGAGTTCTTCTAAGAAAAATTTCTTTTTTTTTCTCCCGATGTAGACATGTAAAGTTTCCATTGATCTTGCAAAATGTGAAGCGGCTATTGATCCAATGAGAGGAATACTAAAAAATGCAAGATCAGTGGATGATCGAGATCGAAGCTTTGCTTCCATCCATGAGGTGAATTGTCTCCTCGCATGAACATGCATGTGTGACCTATTCCAAGGACAAACACATTTGAGTTACTTTCCACTTGTAGTAAGAAATTTACATGGACTATTTGCACTAAAATAGCACTATCTAATTGATTCTTGCTTTCCTTTTCAAGAAACTACGTATGTAGAGGGTTGTTTTCGCTAAGGGCTTTGTGCTATCCCCACATTGGTTGCCAACAAAGCATATGTATGTACATGCATATATGATTCTAATTGGGATTACTTAAAATAAGCCGCCAGCTCAGGTAGTTACGTGAATTAGCAACGAAAAACTAATGATTCTATTATCTCTAATCAAAATTTTTTTGGAATCATGATCTCTGCATTAATACATTTTTAAGAATCAAATTTCATCGATCTTGGAGTTCATTTGCCATTCAATCAAGTTTATATGAATTATTGTATTCAATGAAATAATTAATTTTGTATATATTTTATCGAAGGTTAAATCAAAACTAAAATCCAAAAAATTGAGAATGAGTGAACTCTAGACGATTAAGATCCTAATGCAAAAAGATATTTTGAAAGAAAAAAAATTTATCCCAAATAATGGAACTACAATTCAGAAAAATTACGTGAGTTATCAGCTCATTTTTATTATTTTCTTATGATGAAATGTAAAAATATATCATAACTAAATGGATTATATTCAATTAGAATAACTTGTGTTGTAAAAAGAGAGTCATATTTTCCTTAATTACCATGACAACAATATCTTAATGTTCTAACACCATTTCAGGTTTTAAGGTAACTGCTTTACTCACCTATAACTCTTAAGAGAGGAAAAAAAAAATAAACATTAAATACGAGTATAAATTCAATCCAAACACTTAATGTGAGCACTGATAATCCTGTAAAAGGAAGAATAAGGCCTTGGATACTTAGGTTGTGTTTGGTTTGAAAGAAAATAGAAGGAAAAAGAAAACGAAAGAGAAAAAGAAAGAGAAAATGAAAGAAAAAAGAAGTTAGAAATTTAGTTTTTTCCTAACATTTGGTTAGCAAGAAAATATTTTCTTTTCTTTAAATTTTTTCCTCAAACAAAACAATAGAAAACATTTTCATTCTTATTTTTGTTTTTTTTTTTCCCTTCACTTTCTCTCAAATCAAACAGATCCTTAGAAATTTAGCACGAGAGTGATTGGGATCTTCCCTTCCAGACTTGGAAGGGCATTAGAGTATTTTGATAGAATTATTTAGATAGATATAAACAGTTGGACTAATTATCTATTAATCTCATATTCATTAGCTTCTTAAGTTTGGCCAGTTAATGAATTTAAAGAGATTCTAATTAGTTTGAACCCACCCACACCCCCCCCCCCCCCCCGATCCCACATGCATATGCCTCCTCAATCTTACTACTGAATAGAAAAGTAGACAGGTATAGCAATTACAAGGTCCTATATAGCACCCCAACTTCTCAAATCCAATTCTTATGTATTTTGAACGGAGGATATTAAATTGAAAGTAAAAATAGTAATATTTTATTATCTTGTATTTTATTTTTATTTTTTTCCAAAAAATAAATATTTTATTCATCTTCTATATCTTCCTTCTTTCACAAAGTAAAAAATAAATATTAAAAATATTTGAAATATGATACTTCAAACTCTTCATTTTTGAACTCACATCTTCCAGTTGGTGGAGCCCTACATAACGGGAGTTTATAAATCTAAAGGAGCACACTATTTTTCCTAGTGAGCCCACTTTCTAACTGTTCAGATCGAAAAGCCAAACAAAAATGAATTGTCTAGTGGGCTCCGTAGGAAAAATGGTGTGCTACTTTGGAAACTCCCCTACATAACCGGCATCCTCACTTCTCAGATTTTAACCAAAAAAATCAAAAAAAAAAAAAAAAAAAAGAAATATTAAAATACTCCAAATGGTTGAGGGCCCGTCTAGGATACCCTACGTATGGTCCTTAGCTAGCTAACAACATCTCAACCACAAGTACGTACTGAGCCCTCCCCGTGCTGAAGTCAATCAAGAGGCACCTGAGCCACATGCAACAATTTCCAATGAGAGAACTAAGAGAGAATGGATCCACAGAGAGAGAGAGAGGGATGCATGGGGGGGCCATTCCTCTTCACAAAAAGAGAATACGGTAGGACAATTGCTACCTTGCTAGCCTACACGTGTTAGTGGATAAGATTTTAAGGGCGGGCATGCATGCATGTCGCTACCAGTCCTCCTGTTGCCTGCGCGACATGCATCTCGTGCTCAACGTCGCTAGTAGCTAGGGCTACCTAAACCCATTTTCTAAGGGATGGATAACCTTGAAAGAAAGGGCACCCACCCTCTTGCTTGTCTCCAGCCAAGACTGCATGCAGAGCTCACCTTTATAGAAAAAAAAATGGTTGATAATTGCTTATGTTTATGGATGTGATCGATATCTTGATTGACATGTTACTTGCCACAAGATTATACGAATATAGACAGTGGTTTAAATTTTGAGGCATCGCTGGATGGGCCAACACTCTAGATGCAGCAAGCACACAATCAAAGGTGTTGGTACATTGTTCAACATATATTGTTCACATCTTTTAGAAAATAACGTAAATAGGGCACGTACTAGTCACCAAAAGAGTAAGTAAATGTAAATGTTTTTTATTATATCCTACATACTACGTAGGCTAGCTAGCTAAGAAGAAAGTTGACTTCTGTGTTCTAATAAGAGTCAACTTTTGATTCAATCTTTTTGGTTCAATATCAAGAGCTACCCCCTGTTTATGAGCTTTGGTATCCTAATAAGTTAATATGTTGGGATCGACGAACCCAAATAGACTTGATTCTTTTGAGTCAATATAGGATTATAAGTCCAAATTAAGAGATAATAAGGCGAAAATATCTTCCTTAATCCTCGCGGAGCTTTGCATGCCAACTAATGATCGTATCAAGCATGTTAAATAATCATATCAACAACCTCGTTTATAGACATTTTCATTGCTTAGTGACTCTTCTTCGTATGAGTTTGGATGTGTTGCTTCAAGATTTTGTTAGTACGAGTTTAAAGACAAAGGTGGAGCACATGCGCATGCCATATGATATACGAGTTAGTACAGCACATGTGGTTAGAATTTCCTGCGTTGCACGTCATATTTACATAGGTAACTACAAATTGACTTAGAAATAAACTAAAACAAGTCTCAAGCTAAAATAAATAACATGAAATAAATCACATCAAAAAAGATATAATATGTCGACACCTTCTTTAGGATTATGATCTTGTGACCGGTCTACATGTGTAGCTATCCTCATCACATTTCCAGGCTCACTCGGCTCAAATAAAGAAATATATGGATGCACTTGATTTGCCGAATCGTTTGATTGTTTATCTCTACTCAAATTTCGCAAGCCACGATGAATGAAGCAGATCATCTTTATGATATCCACCATTGCTCCACATAAAATGTCATTGTAGACTCATAGTGCACATCATGTTTTTCCTCAAGCTCTTGATTGGATAAAAGAGAAATCATATATTTTCTCAAGTAAATTAAGAAGGAAAACACGTATTGAAGGGATTGACAAGATCAACAATCCCAGAACCCCATCTTGGATTGATGGATGCATGATAGTTGGGTTGATATATGTTTTTGGTATCAATGTGTTTGTCCCTATGGCTAGGCATGACAATAGACGCATCCACGGGCCAATTTTTTACTCTTATTATACAAAATTTTGAATTATAAAAATAAAAATTTTATTTTTAATTCAAAATTTTGTATGGGGTAGACCAAAATTTAGTTCGTGGACGCGTTTCTATCTATCGCCTTGGGTCTCCTTTCACAAGCAGTAACTTGCTTAAGAGTCCATGTACATTGTCCCCGCACCACCATCACCCTTTTTATAATTTTAGCAAGATTCATATGTCCTGGGAGCCAAGACATGACCTAGTCATGGCCCATTTGCAGTTGGCTAAGTAGAAGTTTTAATGGTAGTGCATGATATGGTGCATGATAGATCACGACACCACACCCTAAAACTCTCTTTTGGGGCACCATCAACTTTTTTAGTGACATGTGGGGTATGCCCTTGTTATATGGGGCTTTTGTGTGTTGCTAATGTCTACTTCTAGTGAAGAGAATATTGATCAAATGTTGGAAGTTAATGCTCTCTTAATGCAAAATTTATTCTTTGGAGGTCAGTGTTGGGTGGGGCTGCTTAGATGGTCAGTTGCTACTTTGCTCATTTCTTATATATTTCTAGAATACAGTAGGAAAAAGGAAATTAATGTTTCTAGTGCTTATGGGTTCCGAAACTTATGTACCATGTAGCTCCTTCGAATGATGAGATTATTCCAAATATATTTATAGATTGGTGACTTGAACCAAATTCTCTGAGTTAAAAATCACGAGGCTTCGGTTTCCAAATTATATTGCTTGTCGAATATTGAAATGTCATGAAATTCCATAGGAATAAAAGTACTAGAACAAAAGAAAGCAAAAAACATAAGACAATGCTAGTAATTAGAAAGACGTAACATAATGAAAGCTGGTTGAGACTAGAACGATTCATTTGATAACACAAGTGAACTAAATAAACTTGATCTCGCCAGGAGGTCATACATGTTTAATTTGACGCAAAAGCTTAAACAAAAAAATAAATAAAATTGTGGATATAGGAAATCAACCACAAATACATTAAACTTCTATTAGTTCTATCAAGAATTACCTTTACACTTGTTCTATAATTGCACACAAAGTGTTGAACAATCCAAGAGTAAAAAAGTACACAAAGTAGTTACCATGCAAGAATGGGAATGAGAATAGACCGGTCTATGAGTTATTTTGTTATTTACTCTATTCAAAATTTTGAATTAAAAAAAAATTATTTTCGATTTAAAATTTTTAATAGGATGGACTAAAAATTAACCGTAAATGTATCAATTCTCATCCAGGATATTTTTACCGTCCCCAATCCCCCATGCCAAAAAGAGAAGGCTACCTACCCTACAGCGCATCAACAAACATATATGCCCATCATCCCCCTCAATATTCCACTCACCAGGTTAATTCCAACAAGGCAAGATCTAACCAACTAGTCCACTATTTTTGGCACATGGACGAGAGCTCCTAGCTCATGTCTTCGAGGGTGACAGGTGGCGAGTAGACAACCTGCATGAATCATAGTCCCACAAGAGATAAAAGCACATCAACCTCATCTCTCCTCTTACCCTTTTTTTTTTTCCGCCTTACGAGACCAAACAAATATAAACCAAGATCTAAGACATTTGGCCCCAAAAATTTCTAATCAAGACACCAAACATGTTATCCTTCTAGGATCTCACATGTTGCTCTTGCCTCCTTTGGATAAGTTTTAATATACCTTGGACAGGTCCATAAAATTATTTAACTTCGATACATTCGTTAATAAATTATAACGAAACAATATACATAGAAATGTATATCCCTACAAAAGAAAGGAGACGCGACAACTGTGACAATAAATATCTAAGGAAGTAGTAATGTAACTTACTATCTTTTAAATTTAAAACTCTCAATTTATTATATCAGTTTATTATTCTCACTCATTTAACTTAAAAAGTACATTTTTTTTTTAATAAAATTTCCAAATTACCCTCCTCTCCTCTCCTACTAAAAACTCACCAAAAATATACCCAAAAGAGGATAATTTAAAATTTTCATAAAAAAAAAAAGAATACATAAGCAGGAGTAAGAATAAAATATAGATAGTCTCACTGCAACTAACCCAATATCAAAAGAATGAAATTATCTTGCAAAAAAGGACTCTCTTGAGTCGAAATTCTTGCCAAAGAGGAAAGATTTATGCGATATGCAACACCAATTGGAGAGAGAGCACTCAAACATCATTGAAATTTTGATTCATAATCGATTGGAAGTGACTTGATTATAATACTTTACAATATACATGGCCTAACATTGTTTTCGGCTTAATAAAGGGATCCAACATGCACCCACCAGCGGAAGCCACCTAATGGAAAATTTAAGGAAGAACTTGTTATCACAGTCCCCATTATACAGCAGAGTTTGGGATCAAGAACATGAAATTATTATGCAATAACTGAGATGGATCCAATATGTTAGCCATATTGATATTTTGCTAGATACACCTTAATACATTATGCCTTCTCAATGTATCATCCATCTCCACAGTTCCTCACAAGAATGCCGAAGGATTTTATCCACAAATAATGAAAAGTAATTATATACCGATAATAGCAAATAAAGAATGTGAAAAATGAGTTCAAGCCAGTGAAAGTCATGACCTGTGCTTTTGTAGCTTTCGCATATCATTATGAGAACCAGCCCTTTCCTTTTGCTGTAGTCTTGAGCTTCAGAACCAGCTCCTCACGCTGAGCTTCTACTTCGGCGTACTGAAGGCTCATATGCAAGTAACGCTCTCTCATGTCTTTCAATTCTGCCTCCAATACAGCTATCTTGTTGGTTTGTTGCACGTCTTTTAACTCTGCCTCCAAGGAAAATATCTTAGACTGTTGCGACTTGATATCCTCTATGCTCATACTCACCGTGGTATCTTCACTATTGCTGCTTTGATTTTCCGCCATTACTCTGAAGAACAAATGGTAAAAATTGTGAAGTACAGTCTTCAATTTATTTAGTAACTATATACATATTGCAGTGTAGTAGAAGCCCGTGCAAAGAACGTTGAGGGTACACTGTTGGCTTGAGAACCCACCCATCAGATTATGGGCTTCAAGAAGTACTAAAGTGGTTATCAGGCATGGCATCAGAGGCCAAAAAAACCAGCTTTTAAGAAGCCAGGTTTTAATCAATCCCGGGCTCGATCCTCACAACTGGCTATTTAGGGAAATTTCTAAATGCGCACACCACTAGTCTTAGTAAGCACACTTTTCTTAGTAAGCCCGCCCCACCTTTCTTTACCCCCATTGCCCCATCTCCTTTTTCCCTCATCTCTCCCATCTCCAACCCTCTCCACCTCTCAACCATCCCAACCCTCTCCACCTCTCAACCATCCCAACCCTCACCCCTCTCTGCTGCCCTCTCTCTCACAGCTACTTCTCTCTCCCAGCTGCTCCTCCTCTCTCTCTCTTGCTGCTTCTCTGTCTCTCTCTCTCTCTCTCTCTAGAAAAGTGTAGCGTGGAGTAGAAGACAAGAGTAATTTTGACCTAAAAATAAATAATAAATGTCAAACTTATAAATTTTTATAAATTCAAGAGGTGGGCTCACTAAGCTCAATGCTGTGCTCATTTAGAAAATTCCCTTATTTAAGAGAGATACCGCCTATGAGTAGCCACAGAGATCTTTCCTCTTTTTATTTCCTAAGTTCAACCTTCTGATTTTATGTCTGTTTATCTGTATATCTGTATTATCTTAAAGTATTATATATCATGTACAAAGTTACTGCATATTAAAACGTATTGCTTCAAGCTTAAGAGTTAAATCAGCCTTTCAAAATAAACATTTATGAAATATAAGCATCGTTATATACATATAGTTTGTTTATACATAACAAGACGTACCCTTGAAGTTGAATCTTGTACATGTTCTTTGCTGCCACGGACTCGGCCAGTTCACTTTCAAGTGACTGAATCTTAGCCTCTCGCTCCCGAATTGTAGATTCAAGATCAAGCAGCTTACTTTCGTCCTAGAATGAAGGAAAAATTCAGAATAACTTTTTAACAACTTCCAAAGACATAAAAAAGGAGATAAACAGTAACAGAAGAAAATGTCTACAGCAGTTTTCATTTTTGTTGTTACATACACTTGAGATGAATGATACAAAACAAATTAAAACAAAATGTATTAGAATATGAATTGGAATATAGAATCTTCGAAGATGTATGGTGTGCTAAAAAGATAAGGTAATGTGATGGAATCTCGCTGGGGTCAAGTTCAATTCTAACGTTACTACATTGAGATGAATGATACTAAATAAATTAAAATAAAATGTAATAGAATATGGAATGAAATTCAGATATCTTCCGAGATGAGCCATGTAAAGGATAAGGTGATATGATAGAATCTCATTGGGTTCAAGCACATTACAAGCACACAAGAACCTAAGAGGGGAAAAGATAAAAGAATAATGCTGAAAAAATTATGATTTTGTTACAGTTTGATTTTAACGTATGAACCGGGGTACAGATTCATACAACAGGGGAGTTTCTAAAGGAGCACACCAATTTTCATAATGAGCCCACTTCTCAGTGTATTTTTGTGCGGACTCAAAGCCCCGACTGTTATTAAGTGGGCTCACTAGGAAAAATGGTGTGCTCCTTTGGAAACTCCCTACAACAGCTAAGTTACAAGCTTAAAACAGGGACTTGATAACAAGACAATCAACTATTAGTGCTACTCTTACTTTTTTTTTTTCTTTGCAAGATGCATTAGCACCGGGCCATTAAATATCATGATGCCCAGAATGCACTCAATAGATTTACTTCATAATTTTTTGAACAGAGATTTAATTTATTAATAGAAACAAAAAAGGATACATTAAAAGTTATAATTACAAAGATAAAATATGTAGATTGCTCTTCTGATCTAGCAAGCAGTTCCAGTTTCAGGTTGCATTTTAAAGATAAGATATGCATCAAGCACCAAGTTTTAATTAAGACTAGAAAAGCACATGACACAAGCAACGACACAAACACACAACATAAAATATTAGTGTTTTGAGTATAATAGTTAGCACTTTGAACATACGAAAGCAAATGAAAACATGATTAAAATATCTAACGGCAACCGGATTCAGAATGATCGATCTGCATATGATCAGAAAGAGCAAATGTGGAAACCGAAGACGAGTCACACGTCTTCACACTGGAAGCTTCAACGCGTTCACATGAGTCATCGTTTTGAGGACCTCTACAAAGCAGTATCGTGAAAGAATTTGAACAACTAGTCATACCTAGGGTTTGAAGGCGCCAACATATATGAAACAAGATATTTGAATAGCACCAAAATGATAAATCTTTATTTGTAATTTTTCATCCATCAAACTTCCTCATTACAAGAAAAGGCAAAAACCTATGAATTTTAAATTAACTAAAAGTCTAAAACTACTAGTTTAACACCTAGGAAAACAAATAAAGAAAGAAAAATAAAAAAGAAGAAGAAAGGGAAAAAATCTCTCTCTCTAAATGGTGAGAACTGTTCTCCTACGAAGTTAAGAAAACACGAAAACAAATAAAGAAACCAATTTTTTTTTTCTAAAAAAAAAAAGGAAAAAAAATAGTATAAAATAGACAACAATATAGATAGGCGACTCCTTGATATCATCATCCTCCTTATAAAAAAAGATAACAGAGGATATAGAGGAAAAAAGAAGGGGCAAGGTAACAGAGAGACCTCAATCTTTCAACAAACTTCATATTTCATCCAAAAATCTCCAATGCAAACGCAAACTTGAATATGCTTTTACACCATAAACAAAGAAATCATAGCTAATAAAAACCTAAAGTACCATTAACTGCTTGCATAGTGGCACATCATGCACTTCCCCTCAGCCCGCCCACCCACCCACCCACACACACACACACACACACAATGGAAAAGGGAAAAACAAGAAGTAGAAGGAAGAGCATCACAAGTTTAAATTACAAATGGATGAATCTTTGGAGTGTAAATTTAGTTGCAAATATGGAAACATGAGTGATTAGGATTAGGTGCATGGTCTGAAGGTTTGACTTGTAAGGTTTTGATCGGTCTGGAGTTTATTATTAACTCCCACTAGTCAACCTCCACTGACACATACTAGTAACGAGTATAGCCTTCTTTGATACAAGAATTCAGTATTTAAATTTAGTAAAGGAACTTATCTACTTGGATAAGGAAGCTCCGATCAGCTATCAAGCCTGAATACCTGATAGTGAAGTTATTTGAATATCAATGACAAAAGTAACAATAAACCTTGTCCCAATCATCTGAGATCAACTCAAAGAAACAATCTTCATGAGAATCCCCATTAACACACAACCTCATTTTGCTCTGATTTATTTATCTACATCACTAATTACGGAAGTGACATTAGATCACAGGTTTTAACAAGTGACACCTATACTGGATAACCACAATTTGCATTTGGTATTATTAATGATGTGGAGTGCTTTTAAGGGTGTAAATGGACATTCAAAATAGCCAAATCCGCTTTCTATACGCATCAGTTATATGAACAGATACTTATCAGTATATGAATATAATTTAGCTATGTGTGTATCCGCTCCACTTACAAACGATATTGTGATATCTGCTCCACTTACTATCCACATTTTGTTATTCATACGTCATTACATCTAAACACGCATGTAAATAATATATAATTAACATGTATGTGATTTGTGGATTAGAAACTATACTGGTATTGCAAGTACCAATTTTTATGAGTGTATTTAGAAAATTCTTGCAATTATTTAAATTTCTCAGGTATTCTTATGGATTTGAAAATTTCTGAGTTTGTACAATACCCATCATATTTGAAAATGGCTTCTATTTGCATACATACATTTGGATATTGGAAAACAGATAATATTCTTGGACTCAGATATAAAAGTACCACTACCGAACCTGCTCCATCTAAATCCAGTACCTATGTAGTCGTAGAATATTATGAGCTTTTGTCAGCCTTGTGGTGGTTATATCCTTTGTTAAGTTTGCTTGATGCTGCGTTAACCGGCAAAGAAGGCAACCCATCAGTTTAAGCTATTGGGTAGACAGGTTATGTAGAATTCTTAAATATATTAATAGGCCCCTTGCTATATATGCTTTACCCATGTTTGCTAATCAATAGAAAATTTTGTTTCTACTAGAACAGTATATATTGATATTTTATTTTTAGTTTTAAAGACGAATATGAAGCAAACATGTTTTCTAATTATCATCCAAGAAATAATTTAGCTCAACTGAGCAACCTAAAAATGAATTAAAACATGCTAAAATATGGGGAAAGACACAAGAATATCCAATAACTAGTAGTTTCTGACAATACAGGGAGAATCTTTTGAGACGAAATGTGGATAATAGACCAGTGACAGTGAGAATTAAGTAAAAGAGCTTTTAGGATTGGTAGTAGAAATCTGGAATGAGGAAATAGAAAAGGGATATCACTGGTAATGTAAAAGGGGAAATCCTTATAGTGCTGAATTAAGTAAAAGGATTCATGAACCCTACCCAAAAAAGGGGATAAGGGTTCTTTGTTGTTTTTTCCGTCAACTTTTTACTATATTGAACTCAATCAAAGTAGTTGTTATATTAAATCAGCAACATATGATCTACAATTTGAAACCTAAAAGCTAACAGAGAGTACATACCGTTCTTTTGGTTTGATCAGCATCTGCAAGCTGCGAGACATCTTCTATCGTTGACTGCCTTCTGTCCTGTTCACTGCTAGGCTTCTCCACCCCACTCTACAATATAAAAAAGATTTACTGAATAACAACTCCCTTGACTAAATGAGCTCAGAAAAAAGTTGAATGAAAATCCTTATTAACTAAAATTAATAATAGAAACCATGAGATTTAAGAATAATTTTGGGAATAATGAAATTTCAAAAGCACATTCAGATAATTCAGAAAGTCTTTATGCTCACCTTGTCTGGAACTATCTTATCCTGGTTTTCTTTGTTCTTATGCACCTGAGCTTCTCTCATTAGTTCACACTTCTCCTCCTCCAGACATTCTATCTTCCTCTGATACTCGCTATTTGCCCTCTTAATATGGTCAATTTCAATCTTCAGTTCTGCTTCATGAGTATATGATGCCTCTTTTGCAGTCAGATCGCCCTCCAGCCTCAGTAGCTTTTCTTCTAAAGCAATTCTACTGCGTCTTTCATCTTCACCATCATGCAAAGCCTTCTGCATGTTTGAGATTTTCTCCATGAATGACATTCTCTCTGTTTTCAATCCTTCACATTCTTCAGATACTGACTGTAAGGACTCTTCTAGTTTTCCTTTCTCAAACTTTACCTCTTCAAGGGAGCTCTTAAGAACCAAGATTTCATCTTGAAGATTAGCTATCTTTTGCACTTGAATCTTCAAACTGGAGGTTTCGTCTATTATTTGCTGTTTTTCATAATCAGAAGCTTTTAGTTTTAATTCCAGTTCACTTGCCAGTTTTCTAAAATTTTCTTCACCAGATTGTGCAGCCTCAGCTTGCGTCTGCAACTGCTTAATGTCAGACATCAGCATTTCCTCGCTCTGTTTGGAAGCATCTAGCAAGTCAGCTAACCCTTGAACCTTCTTGCTGGACTCTTGTTTGAGAGATTGAAGCTCGGTTTCATAAAACTTGATCTTAGCAAGGGCTTCCTGTAAACTACTTTCAAATTTAGCTTTATCTGCTCGTAGGCCAGAGACCTCTAGTACTGCATCTGATGCCATTCTCTGGCGTTCGTCATGAGTAGAACATAACTGTGAAGAGAGATGTGCATTCTCCCTCTTAAGGTTCTCCACTTCAACTGTTTTTTCTATGTCTATCTTATTTACCACGAGTTTTGCCTGGCTTATTTTCTGCTCTTGTTCCTTGTGCTCCTGAATAATATTCTCTAACTGTGAGGTTAGCATTTTTTCCTTCGAAACAATGTTTGTTTGCATTGAGGAAAGTTTTGCTTCTAAGAATTCAACTTTCTTCAAAAAGTCGGAAGTCCTTTTCTGTGATTCACTCAATTCAACTGCTAGACGTGCACCATATTCATGCAAGTCCAAATTCTGCCTCCGTAGATCTCCATTTGATTTCTGAAGCAAACTTTTCTCTTCAATAAGACTCTCCACAGTTGATTGTAATTTTGAATGAGATATCTTTAGATACTCGGTTTCCTCTTGTGTTTCAGACAATCTTTTCTGTGCATTCAGCAATTTTTGTTCTAGCTCCCCTTTCTGTGTTCCAATCTCAGCTTGCTGTTTCGCAACTTCAATCTTAAGATCTTCTACAAAAGACCTAGAATCTTCCAGTTCCAGTCTGTTGGACTCCTTCTCGTCTGTTAGGTGTCTTAACTGGGCCTCTAAGCCTGATACAAGTTCAGATAACTGTACATTTTCTTCCTCTAGTTCTGATACGTGTACCTCTAGTTCATGTTTGCTGTTTTCAAGTTCCATCAACTTCCTTTCAAGCATCTTATTAGTAGAAGTATGAGAATCCACACTACTAGAGAGAAGTGTCATCTCATGTTGCACATCTTCCAAGCACTTAGATGTTACAGTGCTTTCTTTAAGTGCAGCAGCCAGATTTTCCTCCAATTGAATTTTGTCTCTTTGTATATTTGTAACGAGAACTTCTAATTCCTCTTTGGCATGTCTTAGAGCATCAATCTCCTTTTCTTTCAACGAAAATGCAAACTTGAGGTCCTCTATGTCAGATTTGTTACCAACATTTTCTTTATTGTTTCTCTCCCGCTCTTCTGTCTCATGCAGAGCAGTAGCAGTATCAAAACTTTTTAGCTTTTCCTGTAGTTCAGTTAACTCTGACATCTTCCCTTCTACTTCCAACTGGCTATCACGAAGCTTGCCATCAACATTGCAGGCTTGATCCTTAAAATATAGCAGTTCGACTTCCAGATCAGCACATTTCTTTTCAAGGTTTTTCATCTGGATTGCAGATGTCTCTGCCTGACCTCCATTCAGCATTTCCTTTGTTCTAATCTCCTCTTCGAGCCTGTGTATGTGCGATTTAAGAAAATCAATTTCAGATTCAGAATTCTCAAAATCCTTTTCTCCCTTGATGTCATTTCTTGATTGCTTCATCTTATATATGAGCTCTAGGTTCTCATCTGTGAGTTCAGCACAATCTCTTTCCAGCTCCTGCACTTTATCTCTCAACTCCTCAATTTCTTTTATTAGATCGGGATAACCACGACTTGATTCGTTTTCACTAGTATATTCTACATTGAACTTGCCAGACAGCTGCTCCTCTAACTTTCTGATTTCTTTCTCCTTCACAGATAGCTTAGCTTCCCACTCTGCCTCGACGTCCAACAGTTTTTGACTCCAATGATCACCTTCGGATTCGCTCGGAGGACTTTGTTGTGGAAGGTTAGCTAGCTCCAACCTCTGCTTCTCTACAGTCTCTTCCAGTTCCTCGAGAATAGAAACAAGCTCAAGATTTGCTTCTTGACTTCTATTCAGCTGGAGATTTAGATTGGCATTGGATTCTTTCAGATACTTCACCTCGTCCTCCAATTCCTTCTGCACACGCAGCATAACTTCGTTTTTGGAAGCTCTCGTGGCAATTTGTTTCCTTGTTGCTTCCTCTAAGGAAGCTTTCAGTTGTTCAACCTCTTGCTTCAGGGTATCTTGTTCAGCGTATGCAGCAGAAAGCTCCAGATCCAGCTCAGCCTGACGCTTTGTTTTGTCTGAACATTCCTTCCTAAATTTCTCGACATCTAGCTTCAATTTCTGAGCATGTCTCTCCCACATCTTAGCCTCATCCTGAAGTTCCTCAATTGTTTCTTCAGCAGCTTCAAGGAAATCTTTAGAAGAAGCAGATTGCCTTAGAGATGTTGGTGAACGACCAGGACCTGAAGTTTGCATCGTAGAGTCTTGCCACCTAATTGGAGTAGAGGAACCCGAGGCCCTAGAATTGAAGGAAGATGGGTTTGATCTAGAAAACTCTTCAGCAGGACCTGCACTAGAAGCTGCACTAACATGGGAGTCAGCTGAATCTTGACGTCCCATGTATGATCCACCCTTTAAATTGTTTCTAGGTGAGAAATTCAACTTGCCAGCAGCACTATCCCCAGAGTCAGAACTACAATGTGACCCTGGAGCTGAGAAACTTGCGTCCTGCAGAAAGCAAAGTGCGACAGATATGTACTCAGAAAAAATACGGAGCTGAAACTTTGTAGGTAGCAATAATAAATCACCTAAACTGCAGGTCTCTTCTCAGAGTGAGAAGCATTTTCATTGGTCATACGTAGGACTATAGGATAGGTTCAGCTGATGAGACGAGTTCAAGATGAGACAAAGAATTTGGTAATATTATGTGGTGTTTTCGAAATCTTTGAGAATGGAATTTCAATCAAAATAAATCTTGTGTATTTTTTCATCATTCTGCTTATTCTCAACTCTTAAAGTAGGAAGCTAAGTGCTCAAATGGGTAACAGTGTTCAAAGCACCAACTCAACATAAGCTGTTGACCTGCCAGGTGATGAAAATAGCAGCAAATGTGATCTTGACTCTTGTATAAAGAGTAAGCCCGAGTACTCTTATCTGAGAAGGAAGTAACTCTTGTTTACAGCATAACTAAATTAAAGATTTGTCCTAGGTTGCATAGACGATACACATTCTCTTGCCCAGGACCAGCACTAGTTCCTCCTTTTCCTTTTAGATATTTATACAAAAAAGACCACGTTTTCTTTCTAGATATTTATATAAAAGACATCCTGTCTACTATAGGCATATTACGTGGGAAGAGATCATACGTTGACGGGATTAAGGTTGGAATACCCTTATCATACTATTAAGGATCAATAAATTGATCAAAGATGGAAAAATTGTCGATTTGCTAGCTGGTACTAGTATTATGCAAGTGAAACACACCCGATTTACAGGTTCATCTAGATGGTTGCTTGGTACAGACCCCAAATTCCGGTTCAATATGTTATCTGATCCATCTGACTGGCTATCTGCATTATAATTGGTAGTATGATGACTTTCAAGATAGGATTCCTTTGAACTTTTCACCTCCCTGCAATATAAACCAACAATGATGAACAAATCGGAAAGGGGGGCGTCACAGTCTCAGCTCACTACAAATAATTGACGTTAACCTGAATCCTTTTTTCGGGTTGAGGCACTGAATCCTGACCTGTACATCAGAGAAAGAAGTTAACATAGCAATACTTTCACACAATACCCAGAAGTGGTGGCAAATATCATAGCTATATTTTTTTAGTGGCATAGGTTTATTCCAGGATGAAACATAAGCAGATAGACAGTGGGACATAAATGTGTGTCAAGCACAGTTCATATTGAACTAAAATAGTTGCTCTTTTATCAGACAATTGAATATAATTTGATTCTCATAATATAAGAATTTCCTTCACCTAGAGAAGTTCATTGTTTTAGGAGACATGGGATTGAAATCCTATATTAAAGACGGTTGAAACATTATAAACCAAAATCTACATAATATTTACCAATATCTTTTAGAAAAATTGGAGCTAACAGGCTTATGCGACATTGACTGCAGGTCCTCAATATTACTACATTAGAGTGCACAAGAACTCTAGTAAGTACATAAAAATTGATGGCGCTCGCCATAGTACTCTATGTATTCTAATATCATTGAAATAAACGATAATGCAGTGAACCATGGATGGCAACCTACTGATGCAGGCTGATCATTAGCGAACTGAAATTTCCTATACTTACAGTCTGATAATCAAGGCATTAGTATTCCTCCATGTTCTTAAAGAGACGAGAAATGGCCTTTGCTAAGATTGCTAAACATGCATTCTTACTCCACAAACCATCAACTCAAGCTTTCAAGTAGAGCGGTTACCCAACAGGCTGACATGGAACCAGAGTACCAGACCACGAGGTTGTTTGTTCAAACCATGGTTGACAATTTAAGATGTTATTTATTTACTTAATTTGTTCTGTATTTCCAAGTGAGTCACCTTTCTGCTGGCGGCCTTTTGCTGCATAAGGCCCTTGTGACTCAAAAGTGAAAGCATTTTGACATAACATTGTTGCCCTACTATCCATCAACTTAAGCTTTGAGGTGAAGTTATTATTTGTCAGTCTTGAAGTTCCTTTCATTAAAGTTTAAAAACCACATAAAAATCTTGGCCAACGGACTATTTGCTTTTGATATATACAGAATCCAGATTTCTGTTGAAGGGTATAGATTGACAGGTGATAGACACAGATCGAATATCGTTCAAGCTACCAAATATTGATAGATATCGACCAGAGGCCTTTCCATGTGGCCCAAGGGTAATGTGTGAAGTAGTCATAAGATTATTCAATACATTGTTCACCTACAACTCAACAACTTAAAACTTTATCTGACAATCTCAACTATAGATAGATATCGACCAGAGGCCTTTCCATGTGGCCCAAGGGCAATGTGCGAAGTAGTCATAACAATCACCTGGTACATTGTTTGCCTACAACTCAACAGCTTAAACTTTCACCTTAGGTTATCTGACAATCTCACACTTCCTTGAGTTGAGTCCAAAGTAATATTTGGTACAAGAAGACTTGCCCTTCCACAGAAGTAACATCCAAATTATTTTGGGCGATAGACAAGGATTGTTTAATTGTGCCTATAACACACACACACACACATAAGGAGTGTTGCTAAAGTACATAAACATAGATAGATAACCATAGCAATTCCACTTGACCAGATTACATATTACAGTAAGACTCCTTGTACAAGAAAAAGTTCCCTCCCATATAAGTACGATCCAAAACATTTTGGATGATACAATAATTTTTTTTTAAAAAGACAGGTAGATATCAGTTTCTTTTGTTAAGAGACTTTTGTTGAAAGAAAGAAAGAAGGGTAGATGGATAATGATAGATAGACAGATAACAGGACCAACTATTGCAACAAGTTTTTCTAATTTTCGCAGATAGAGAGACATGCTACATCATACAAATCCAACTCTACAGGACCAAATATTACAGAATGGTCCTCTACTGTTTCCAAGGTGTGAACCCGTCTCTACCACATTTGGATAGACTTGAAAAGCCAATATTGCAGGTACTTTTCTGTTTTTATACTTTCATATAAAAGTCTAGCTAGTTAGATCATTATGTCTCATTTTGCATAACCAAGACTATAACTTGCACATAGAACAATTATAAGCATGCAGTGTCATAATGTTTACTTATGAACACAAAACTGACCTGCAAAAGTGTCCCATAGTTGCAGTTTCTTAATGACAACGAAAGCGAACCAGAGTCTCGTGAACTTAAATAATCCGTTAGGTTAATAGTAATATCTCCCAGTATACCTGATCTATGTGATCCCTGCAGGATGAAATATATCCGATAAGTTCATAAATTAAGCCAACGAGAGTCGACCAAAAATAAAGAGATAAGGAGCAATAAAACACTAAGCTAGACGATGCAGAGGAACTAATGTTGAAGAATAGTAAAATGCAACTAATGTTGAAGAATAGTAAAATGCAGGTATTATACCATGGAAACAACTATTTTTAACATGCATTCTTCAATATCCTTTGATTCATTATCCTGAGGAATCCATATGGACTCTGAGAAGGTCTCTGTCCACTGACAAGTTCCACTGCGAACAGTTGCTTTGTTGGCCTTTGCAATTGTTTTTCCAGTCTCCATAGAGATTAGTGACAAAACAAGCCTGTCCCATCCTCTAGGAATCTGTATAACCCAAAAAAGGAATAACAAAAGCTTTTACGAGCTGACATAAAATCTGTATAAGCACTAATACGATTCCAGAAATGCAGCACTGTGAAGAAAATGGTCACAATAAAGAAAACTGAATGCCAATTAGATAGAAGATTATTACATCACATGGCATGATGAGACTCAAGGAAATAATTCTACTTTTGACTTTTAGATCTCCAAAAAAAAGTTATGTTGCATAGATTATATGAATTAATCAGAAATTAACAAGAGAACAGGTCACATGCCAGTATATGATGACTGCTACATTAAATATCCATGTATCAACTACATAGTATATACTAATATAAACTAAAACAAATCTGAAGCATAAAGATATCAAACATTTATTAAAGCTACAAGAGGATCCATAACATATGATGCAAATGTTGTAGGGGATTAGCAGCTGCATGCAACTAGCCTGAAGTTTAAATTCCGAAGTTTCACATGATCATACACTCAATCACCGTAGTCCTCAGAGCTGAAGCCCCACAGTTAATGAAATCATAAAATTGTGATATGCAGGAACTTCCTCCTGACAAAGAAATGGCTTGTCTGACACACCTAGATATGGCATTTATGCCCATTTGCATCTGACACTTACAAATGTGTATGGTATGTTCGCCAGCAAAATATATTCAAGGTGAAGTATGTTGCACCCTTTCAACAAAAGCTGACTATTTTATTGATAATTTCACAAAAAATAGGTTCACTCATATATTAATGGCAAGTGGTTTACACATTTAAGCGAGTCAAATTTATAATATACGGGCGAAATATACATATATAGTTGTGACCTTGTATTTGAATTTTTACAATTCCCATGCTACTAACCCGTCTCCATGTCAAGCATGACATCTCCATGTCTACTAATCAAAACAGAATGTAACTAAGCTTAACTAGAGTATCCTATAAAGAAGTCAGTAAAAACGAAATACAGTGTCCTGACTAAACAGGACAATTTCTACCGCAAAGCGCAAACCCCAAGATCTCATCATTATCAAATATTTTCCCATGTCAACTTATTATTTCTCTACAATCTACATGCCATACTCTTCACTGAATTATTATAATGAATAGCGCTGGGCACATAATTTTTAAATACACGGCATCTTGACCTCTATCTAACACAGCAAGAAATTAAAATTCAGCAATGAATCTCAAGGGATTCTCCATTATCTTACCTACAATTAATGCTGCTTCTAAATTTCATAAGCATTCTACATTTTTACATGTTTTCATTAGCCATCTCAATTTCCATTTGGGTTAAATTTTTTTCTTGAATTCCTAATTACCCAAGCTCCAGATGAAGCACAGCCTCTCTGTAGCATTTATTAATTTTCTCCTTCAGTCACATAGTACTTCAATAGAAATCGCACTGCTTTGACCATCCTGCTTTGATTACATGAAAAAAATCCTCCTCGACCTCACATTACGCTGAATGATTGAAGTGAATAACCAAAGAGCACATAAATGGGAGCGTCTTGACCATTAGTTTGAACTATACAGTTGTTGTTTTTGTTGTACTTCACAAAAATTATTTTTCATAAACTCTTATTTCACTTGGCCAATTCTAGACCCTTTGGATTCCAAAGCTTCTATCAATGTTTCTACTTTACGATCATTTCTTCTATTGTCACGTATCAATTAATATAATGTCATACTCAATGGGAACTCAGTTGAATAAGTCTAGCAAGCTCATTCATAACTATAAAGAAATAAGCACTTTATACTGATCCTTCATAAAAACCTATATGCTAATGAATAAAATCCAAGTCGGAATCTCCTTAAGTTCAGCACTCTAGAAGCTATTCCATCAGATATGTACTTACATCAATTTATTTTTCAGGCATATGTTTCTATGAGAAACCAGAGATCCTACCCCATTAGTACTGTAGTATGATGTCAACTAAATTTTGTATACTTTCTTGGACATATACCCTTACATCAACTCAGCTTTCAGGCGTATATATGTATACTAACTCACAACAACTTAGCTTTCAGGTTATATGTTTGTATACTTGCATCAACTTGGCTTTCAGGCATATGTTTCTTTGAGAAACCAGCGACCCTACCATGATACTCTAAATAATAATGCTTCTAATCTTTGAGTGGATTGAGGCATAACTGAAATAGGTGTTATACATTACACTCTCATGTACCCTCCTTTTTTTGTACACATAAACCATTGTAAACCAGAAATTATGCAGAAACTCTCAAGGAGTTTAGAAATTGATTGCCCGATACTCTAAAAATGTGAAGGAAGTAAATGGGCACAACCATATGTATAATAAACTCATAAGGCAGATAAGTTCACCATGAAATTATAGAAACACGGCCAATGGCATATGCCAAAGATCGAGTTAAACTAAAACTGAAATCAAAATCTCATTCAACCCATAGAACTGAATTGCTATTTGGGTAACTATAAAGCTACTAAAGTTCCTTCGTATGCACATAAAACTCCTAAAGAAGGCACTAGTGGACAATAGAAAAACAAAATGTTAATTCTCTTCTTCAACCTAAAAGCTAGAAATTGGGAAAATTTTCCCCATCACCAATTTCTTATTTAAAATAGAATACGAACAAATTAAACGGGCATCTATGTATCATAGAAGCTCGCTTACTCAATCTAAGTGGTACAACTTGAGCAAAAACTCAAATTGTGTATAGAAAACTGCAACATAAGAGCAACTGGTCAATCGTAAAGATAAAAGAACAATTTCAAGCACTCTTAAGAGTCAATCTGAACCATAAAGAATACCATAAGCTCATTCACTTCATTCAAGCTGAGTTTGCGTATCGTTTAGGGCAAATAAAAACTAAGCAGCCAGAATTCCACTAAAATTGACATTTTGCCCAGTTTTTATCAATTTTATTGACAAAAGTAAGACAAAAGCTCATTAATTCGCTGAACCTAGGGTACAAATTGAGCGCAATAAAAAAAAACAAACTAAAATACAAATGGGTGTACGCACACTGAACAATGAGGTAACAAAGCTGAAATTTTGGCGGAAACCCAAGATGGGCAATCAAAAATCACAACGACATACCAAAGAAGTATCCTCAAATCCCCAAAAAAATTAGAAGAAAATCAAATTAAAACACAAGTGGGTGTATGCACACTGAGCAATGAGGTAACAAATCTGAGATTTTGGCGAAAACCCAATTCGGGCAATCTCAGCACAATACCAAATGGGCATCCCCAAATCGCCACAAAATCTCCAAAAAGTTCAAAATTCAAACCAAATGCAAATCACCTGAAAGGCCTGGAAGCTGGAGAATCTGAAGTCGACCCGCTCTCCCAATCGCTCAGACCTGTGCCTGTGCAACTTGAACATGGTTGGCTCTCCAAAATAGGGGAATTAATCGATCGAGGGATCCACAGAGACGAGAAAGGTAACAGCTTTCTCTCTCCTTTTCCCAACAATTGAAGAAAGAGAGGGAAAAAGGTTGTGCCTTGGGATCCCCTTTTCTACATGCTTGTTTAATCTTTAACGGGTCTCATCTCAGGGTTTTTTGGCGTATTGGTTGAGGAAGAGAGAGAGAGTTAAAACCAGAAGAACATGAGATGTCAAAAAATTTAATTCTTATTTTTTTTCTCTCATTTGGGGCTTTGGATGATCCGAAGGAGAAGGCCAAACAAAGAATTTGCGAGAACTGCAAATTTTTTGGCTCATTTGTACATTTTAATTGTATTAGAGGGAAAAAAAAAAAAAAAAAACAGAAAGAAAGAAATAAAAAACAAGTGTCCACCTTTGACTTATAAAAGAGGTACAGATCGGGTAATACTAAATGCGCACCACATTTTACTAGTGAGAACCTTTACAACATAGAGGAAAATGGTGCTTACAATAAAATACGGTGCGCATTTAGCATTTCCCGTACAGATAGCTACTTAAATTTCGGGGGAGTTTCTAAAGGAGCACACCATTTTTCCTTTGTGAGCCCTCAAACCCGGACAAGAAAAATGCGCTATCTAGTGGGCTCAGTGCGAAAAGTGGTGTGCTCTTTGTAGACTCCCAATTTCAGATAGATTTGATTTGTCATAAACCCCATTCACATTTAGTTTTAACTTTTAATTTTTTGTGATTAACCACAAAAATTACTTTATCTGATTAACATGTGGGGAGATTAAACTTGAAACCTTTCCTTATTCATTAATAAAACATTTTGTAGTTTTATTAATGAATAAGGACTATGCTCCATCTTAATTTTTTCTAAACAATTATTGAATGGATTGTTAATATTAAATTTAAGACATCTTAAATTTTAAATATTTACTTATATGTAGAATATGATATGTAGCAAGCAGTCGTGCATCCTCAATATCTTAAAATTACTAAAATCTCGATACTTCAAAGATACATGCTTTATCATCGTATCAACAAAATGTACTTATATTCATACTAATCTATTTCTTAATAATTCTAGTTACATTCCTGCATCTCCTCTTTTCACCGTTAGTACCTCTATATAATTATTACTAAATTTGTAATTTGAGAAAGTAACTAGTTTGTTATGATTCAATCCAAGTCATATTTTATATTTTGCATTTATAACCTTCTCAAAAATTTTATTTGGAATGGAAAAGTACTTTGAGACTAAGATGAATAACATAGATGTTTCTAATATGGTATTAAATGTAGATCCAAAAAAAAGAAAGAAAGAATAGAAGAATAAATTAAGTAAATTTGTAAAATTTTGAAGTTAAAAAGTATAATGTGATCCAATTTCTCCTCGGACTTCAAAATATGACTATATGATAAGAGTTGTTTAAAAGAAATAAACAAAATAAATTAATAGCCTAAAAAAGGAATAGTGAAATGAGCAAGGATGTATGCGAAAAAGAAACACAACTCGCACAAGAGGAGTTTCCAAGGGAGCACACACCACTTTTTCTAGTGAGCCCATTAGATAATTTATTTAAAAGTTTGGACAGTTGAATAGTGTGTGCTCCTTTAGAAACTCCCCATGCTAGTAGCACACCATTTTTTCTAGTGAACTCACTTTCTAACTGGAAGTCCGAACAAATAAGAACTATTTAGTGGGCCCACCGAAAAAGGTAAAGTGGTGTGCTACATTGGAAACTCCCGATTTTAAGCTATGAACGCGGAGTGTTAGCGGCCACAGTCATCGACAGAGCGTTCGCATGACAACTATTGCCACCCATGGGAATTGCGAGTCGTGGGCCCCACGCACTATTATTTTGTTGTTGGTCAACTAAAACCAAATATGATGTCTAAACTGACAATGGATGAGAGATCCCAAAACTCAACTAAAACCAAATTTGATGTCAGTGGTTGTTAATCAAGGAATCTTTCTAATGCCCCAAATCTTTTTTAAATGGACCTAACTTGATGCAAGTAGAGCTTGAATAAGGAGTGAGTGTTAGTCGGTTTCCATTTGGTTCACAAAATCAATCTGAACCGATTAGGAATGTGAATCGCAACTGAATCAAACTAATTCAGTATGATTTTCTTTAGATAGGTTATTCAGTTATAACTTTTTAAATAATAATTTTTTTAAAAAAATTATTATTTATTCATTTTAATAATGCATACATATAAAGATATCCAATTGGTATTAAATTTATTATCTATAATTTATAATTTATTTGTGTATATATATATATATATATATATATATATATATATATATATATATATATATATATATATATATATATATATATATATATATATATATATATATATATATATGTATATTTTAAATAATTCAATTAGTTCAGCTAAGTTTGACTTTAACCAAACTTACACATTTGTGCAGGTTTCTGTACTATCTTGCAGAGGTTTCTGTACTATCTTGCATGAGCACTTGTCTAGTGTGGGACAAGTTCGAAAGGTCCATGAAAATTATTTTAGTTGAGTTTTTTTTTTTTTTTTTCCTTGATTTGGATCGCTCTACATTTTGATAATATGTTTAAATGTAAATGCCATAGTTATTCTATCTCAATCATTCCTATAAAACTATGGCATATGATTGAAGCGACCATTATTTTTTTTTTTCTCTCTTAAAATATGTAGTTATTTTTGTGTTAGATACAGAAAAATAAAATAAACTGACGTGATAGAATCTTCTACAGACGCAAATCCAAAGCGAAAGGAGAGCATTGACAGCTTCTCTCTGTATATCTCTATGTGTGGATTGAGTAAAGCAAGAAACTAATCATTCACCTTGTTCTCATCGCAAAATCTTTTTGGTTTGTAACTATATAGTCTATAGATATCTTCGATGGGGACTTTGGATGTGGAGTTTGGTTTCATTTTAACAAATAAAAATAAAACTTATCTTTAAATATTTGGCTCCACATGCATATTTTCTTGCTTTTGCTATGTTTTTTTTTTTGGGTATTTACGGATTTGTCCCTTAAATCTTTATAAATTATGATTTAGTCCCCCAAATCTTCATATTTAGGATTTAATCCCCCAAATCCTCTAAGTTTCTACAATTTAGTCCCTCCGTTAGTTTTTCCGTCCAAATAAACGGCAGAATTTAATTTTTACTTTTTAAAATAATGAAATGACTAAAATAGCTCTATGAAGAAAAAGGAGAGAATAATAGAGAGATAGAAGAGAAGAAGAAGGAGGGAAGCTAATGAATCCAATGAAGAAAATGAGAAGAGAGGAGAAAGAGAGAAGGAGAAGAGGGAAGGAAGAGAGAAAAAGGAATTAAGGAGGGGTAAAATGGAAAAATCAGGTTAAAAAATAAGGTGGGCTAAAGGAAGTTAGGGAAAGAGACTAAATTATAATAACTTAGATGATTTTGGGACTAAATCTAAATATGAAGATTTGGGGACTAAATTATAATTTATAAAGATTTAAGGTACAAATCTGTAAATACCCTTTTTTTTTTTAACTAGTCAAATTCACATACACATTTTTTTTTACAATATTATTTAAATTAAACTCCAATCGAGTATCGAACTTGGAACCTATTATAAATTAGAGAGGGGTGTTATCCGACAAAACTCATTGGCTGGTTCTAGTCTTGTTAGAAGTGATATAGAAAACGGTAGAAAACAAACTCTAAAATCATCTTCAAAATAAAATTTGTAATTTGTGTTACCTTTTTTATTAATTTATAGGAGTTGTTTGGTTCAATGAAAATGGAGTTGTATTATATAGTAAATATTAATTACAACAAAATAAATAAAAAGAAAAGAATTACAGCTATAGCATTTTCGACTTATAACTCTTCATTGAACCAAACAACCTCTTAAATTTTGCTAGAAAGGAAAATTTTAATTAGGATTAATTACACACAGACCCCCTGTAGTATGAGACATGTAACACTTAGACCCCCTGAAGTTTAAAACTCTCACTTAGACCCTCTGGACCAGGGGGTCTGAATGTAATTAAAACACGGTGATTTAGATACTTCAGGGGGTCTAAGTGAAAGTTTTAAACTTCAGGGGATTTAAGTGTTACCTGCCCCATACTACATGGGGTCTGAGTGTAATTAACCCATTTTAATTATTTAGGTGTTGTTCAGCAAGGAATGAACTGTATAAAAGTTTGAAAAACTAAAAGACTTAAATATAAATTAGATTAACTATGGCAATGGGTCTCGTTTGGATCTGGCGTATAACGTTCATCTTGATAAGCTTTAAAGGTATACATATCCGATTCATATCCACTAACCATTCGATTCTGCCACCATAGTAAGTTGGGAGTAGCTTCGGAAAATCATGGCCTACTCGAAAATGATTTGAAAGTTAACGTTAACAATATCCTAGCCTACTTAAACATGAGCATTGAAAGTTATTGCCAACAATATGAAAAAGTACACTTTGGTTGCCAACTAATATGATTATAAATCCAATTTAATCCATGCGCCTTGCAATACCATGCCTCCCGATCTATAATAACCGGCAAGTCGGAACATGTACATAACCACGCTTCGCATTGGGTGGAAAATTGTAAGAATTTAAAAGTCTCTTATGGAAGAGAGAGAAAGAAAAGCTCGAGGCTGGATTATCCATATCCATCCACTTTATTCATATTAAATTACCAATACTCATATGTAGACAAGAGTAGTACAAGAAAATGAAAACTAAACTCGTTATTTACTTTAACATTATAAATAAAAAATAATAATATTGTCTTACTAGCACATTACACTTGTAAAACTTACAAATTTAGTAACATTCTCTTGGAATCTTAAGAGGCATGGAATCTTTATAATTTTGAATAGTGATATCATATTAGCAAGAATAATACAAGTATATCCAAATCCAAACCCAACAAGCTTGTGGGATGAATCGTTTAAATCCAAATCCTACTTGAAATCTTTATCATGTATGAAATTAAAATCCAAACTCGAAAATTTAGATCAAGTTCGAATGTGTTTAGTAGGTTATCAGTCTTTCTTTGCCACTCATAGGATTGATTCATGCATTTTAAATTATTTGGATCATCTCACAATCCACCTATATAGACGAGTCACTAAACTCTCATTGGCCAGAGAAGACAATAGGGTAGGGTAGGCTCATTGTTGTTGAATCGGTGCCACCTCGCTCGTATTCTACTTCTCCGATCAAATATTGCAAAGCAAAAGAATAGGTGGGTGTAGTAAGCAAATCTAAATTAATATACTAATATACAAAATAGAAAAGAACAAAATTGCTTATTCAATGGGTGTGTACTTTGAGTGTAGGGATAGTAATAGACGCGTTCTATATAAAATTTTGAATTAGAAAAATAAAATTTTTATTTTTAATTAAAAATTTTGTATAAAATGGATTAAAAATTGATCTATGGACACGTCCATTACTATCCCTACTTGAGGGTGTGAAGCCCCATCCCAAAAATTAGAAAGAAGGTATATGTGTGCACTTGACATAGTACTATCCCAGGATGATTGCTTCGGATACCCCCGGTCCTTGTACAGAGGACGACAGTTACAGGCATTGATATGCATTACCGCACAAGGAGACTTGGACGATAAGGAGTAGGGACAGTGGATGCCCACGCAGAGCCCAGTTGTCTTCCTATTATCCGTAGCATGTATTGGATTATGATGTAACCCATTCTGCTTATGGATGGATATTTGTACTTTCTACATTTCTTTTTGTACTTTTTTTTTATGGTTTTGCCTATATAGTTATGTTAAAATCGTTTTAATGGAGCGCGGGGGCAGTAGTTCACCGTTTCTTATAAAAAAAAAAAAAAAAAACTGATTTTTGTTTTTCAAAAAGATTCCAGAAAGAAACATTCTATAGATCTTTAAAAAGAAAAATTAATGAATCTTTATGCAAAAAAAAGAGATGGAGTTTTAGGGGGAGCTTCTGTGTGCAGAGAGATCGATGGACAGGTTATAGGTTGTAACTAGAAGAAGGAGCAATAAAGTCATCAAAAATGGAGCTAAAGTTTTGATGCATAGTTAGCGTATACATACAGTAGGAGGGAAAATAACTGACCTAAGGTTTTGAGCCCTTCAGAACAACTACCAAACCATGTGAATTTGGGTGTTCTTATTCTGTGATTGTATTTTGATCTTGCATGCTCCATGTTAGATCTCATAGCAAGTTAGATTAGGATAGGAGACAAATATTTATCCACAATCTGCATCAAAGCTATAGTTGCGAGATCGAGTTTCAAGATGCCGAAATTGATATGAGTTGGCAAGGGTGACATCAAGTGCAATGGCAAGAAGAAGACGGAAAAAAAATAGCGACCGGCTAGTTGCATGGAGGCGTGTGGGCTCGTGCGAGTCACCTATGTGAGCGCCAGTGACGAGGGACGGGGATGCTAGCTAGGTAATGGCAAGTGGTGACTCACTTATCGAGATTGGGGTATCGCTCAAGTGTGGGAGACAGAAACACGTAAGAAGGGAAAAAGTTTTGGCGTAGAATTTCGTATTGGGTCAAGCTCCAAATATCAGATCTAATTTGGAGCCATGTAATAGCATGGTGGGCTCCCGAATAAAAAATACCAAGGGATTGGCTGAAAATAGTGGTGAGATTTAAAATTTAGATCGAGGATCAAGGTTTATCGAAGCGTGGATCAACGAATCGGTGTCAAAAGCTATGCTTATTAGTATTTCAGATGCAGTAGTTGAGATAATTTTAGCAGAATCCACTATTTGGAGAAGGTTCATTGCAGCATAGTAGTGATTGACGTTGATCGAGGGGTTGTTGACTGGAATGATAGATAATCAATAATTTGCTAATTGTACGATGATGAGATATGATACCGTGTTTCATAGCAATAAATGTGGTTGTTTCATGGCATAGTATAATAATACATGATGATTTTTATTTCTGGAATTGAGTTGGATTTACCGCTTGTTATTAATAATATACAACTCCGATCGAATTTCTTTCTAAATTCCGACCTCAATAATGATAAAAAACAACGAATCATGTGAAGTCAATGTGGCATAATTAGGATATGTTGGGGGGAGAAATTGCATGAACTCAATGGTGTTCGTGGGTTCGAGGGTTCCAGAAGGCGGCCAAGGTTCCGGTTACTCTTGCATTCCTAATACTAGTAGGATCTGCTACTGCACTCTAATGTAATGTAACTTGACAGTTTGGATCAATGTCCTTGGATGTAATTTGTTGGCCTTGATGTCCATATATGTGGATTATTTATGCAGAATTATTAATTCTTGATAACTAACTAAGACTAGTTATGAAGAATTATCGCAGTTAGCATGGTCTCACTTCTAAGTTCTAACTTCTGAAGCTCTCAATACAGTGCGCATGCAGTATTATGTTGCAGCAAAATCTTTTCATAATCAGGATGTTTTTGAAATTTGAGTGAATTCTAACAATCAAGATGTTTTTTCATTAATCAGGAGAGATTACAATTGAGATTTCTAAGTGTGACTATAGAAGTATGATCAGATGACTCTTTTTTTTTTAACTTCCGTTGACTATTCGGTAATGAATTTGGGTTGAATAAGAACTTTCTTTGTGATATTCTGGTATTGTTTTGCGGTCCCTTTATCCACGTACTCGGAATAATCTTAACTTGAGTGTTATAACCGCCCATCGTAGTAGAATTGAACCACGATATGATTCAAGAGATAATGGTGAAACTGTACCACGATTTGATCAGTTTGAATAATTGTCTGCCAACGAGGATAGGATGTCTTCGTTGGCGGAGCTGACTTCCTTGGTTGGCGGAGATGGATGTTTCCGCTGGCAGAGATGGACTTTGTTTTTAAAGTATGTAGACTGGTTCTAGTTGTCGAGAAAACTTGTTTTGTTTGGCAAAACTAAGATTCCTAATTTGGTGAAACTGAGTACCTTCGGTGTGGTAAGGATGAGATCTTTTTTTTGGTGAGGATGCTTATATTTTTGCCAACTCCTCATGTTGATTTCCTTCGATTGGTCTAATCAGCTACTGATAAATTTTTATTGTCTACAATAGATAATATGGTAAATGTAAATTTTGAGAGTCGTAAGACCAGCTAGAAGAATAGTTGAGGTTAATAGTTAAATGGAAAGGCACAAAGATGGATAGGATAATAATTAAAGGAGTTTGATGAACAGACTTGGCACCAGTTTTTGTACTCCCTTCTCCTTGTTAGCAACTCTATAATCTTTCAACTGGACATAATACGCAGTGAGATGAGAAAAGCATCGATTTCGGACATGTGTCTAATGTAATTCTGCCTGCAGTGCATGCAAACAGCTCATACACCTCGAGTGAAGATGTACTCGTTGTTTTTTAGTCCCACATTGACTGCGACAGTGGAGGGAGCGCATGGGTGCCGCTGTAGACGGGGCCTATGGGCCTCCCTTCCAAATCATAGGCTTTTCGGCCTAAATCAAAGGGTAGTATCTGTTTTTATCAGTTTAATGCCTGATATGTGGGTCATTGGCCCACGAGGGTATTAATTTAATTTTTATAGGGAGAGGGCCCACCTACAGCTTGCTGCGGGGGCCCTTTTGTGTTGCACCTCTGCATGGGCCTATCATAACCCCTACAAAATCTAATTACCTAAATTTTTGACCAAATCTAACTACCTAAATTTTTAATGAACTACTTAATAAAGAATAACCTTCCTTATGAGTTAGACTGAACTGGATTATTATTGATAGTATTTGAACATGGATACTATTAATACACAACTCAAAGCAAAAATCTATTTGAGTAAATATGATAAGTTGTTCATAAACCAAGAACAAATAAAGTTTGAACCATATAGACGATAAAAATTTGGATAACCAAGTCCAAGAAGAAGCAGCGCAGGGTTAAACTAGCCCTATACATGCCCAAATGAACGCCCACCATGAATCAGCATCCCCACCACTGGACATGCACCCAAGCAAGCCGCGTGGCGTAGACCCGCGCCCCCGCTGAGCACCCTGTGCATGCCCACCAACACAATGCCCTCACACGCCTAGGGTCACGCATGCCTAGGTGCGCGTGGGCCAAGGCTTGTGCACGCACACAGAGTCGCACACGCTCAGTGTCGTGCGCACCCAGCCCCTCGAGCGTGCCCAGAGGCACGAGCTAGCCCCATGCTCCATATAATTCGAAATCTAAAGAGTCGTAATTTTCTTTTTTTTTATTTACTGTAATCGATTTTTAAATGGCAATGGAAAAAAATGCTACGATTTTGGGCGTACAAGAGATGGTGACCACCTTGATGCACGTGCGTCAGTGCCCCGCGCACATGTGCGCATGAGTGTTGCATGCGCTCGTTCTGGCCAAATTTTTTTTGTAATGGGGACTCTGACCCTGCACTCCCGGTAGGGGCGTGCTGCCCCCTGCACCCCCCGGAGCTATCCAGGTAGTATTTTATGGTTCACTCATATCTAATTTCTTCGATTTTAGTTTTGATTTTGCCTTTTATGTAATAATTTCTGTTTATATCAGTTTGTTCTTATCAGTTCAATATCTGATAGTTGAAAGTTAAGTTTTATTTATTTACATTTATCTATAGTTAATTTTATTTTTGGCATTTGACAGTTTTGATGCCGCCCATCTAAGCTAGTGGTGAAAAAATAGTTATCTCATTATTTTTTTCTAGATTTTTTTAATTATGGTCTCAACAGCCCATAGTTTACTTATATCCAATTTCTTGGATTTTAGTTTTAATTTAACCTTCTATGTAATAGATATAAAACTAACAATTTTCAATAAATATGACTATCTTGTATCTATTTGATGGAAGGACAAATGAACTCTAAAAATTCATTAAATTTGATTCTCAAGAAGGTAAAAAAGTAAAGACTTTATCTCAAATAAAATTTTAAAAATATAATGGGATCACTATTTTTTTACCGCTAGCTGAAATATGATTCCTAAATTGGTGGCTCTTTCACATGCACGCCCATATGCACCGACTCACACGCATGCACACAAGCATTGACACACACATATGCACGCATACATGTATCCACATATGCACACAGATCCACGCGCGCATGCGAACACATACATACACACACATGCATGCACATACATATGCACACATACATGTGCACATGCACATTCCTGCACATAAGTATGCAAGCACATACAGACACGCATGCACATGTGGACACATGCACACATGCGTGCACATGCGCACATAACATGCACGCACACACTCACACACGCACATTAATGCACACACACAAACACGCATGCATACACGGCAAATGCACGCACATATACACATGTTCGCATGCACACACTCATGCGTATGCGTGCGCACATACACACATGCGTATACACTTACACACAATAAATAAGCTTCTAACTCAGGTAAGCGCAAGAAATGTAGTAATCCTATTATTTTTTTATTGAAAAAAATGATAGTTTAAGCACAGAGCACTTTTTTGAAGATATAGTATAAATGTTTACTATTTTAAGGAAGAGGAGGAGCGGAGGGATGTATTATTTTATAGACTATGTAAAGTACAATTTATAATTTTAAATAGAGAAGGAACTAGTTTTAAGTGGTAAAGATGAAAAATCAATAATAATTAATATTTTGTTGAGCTCTAAGACTTGTTCCCACAAAAAATTAGACCAAGAAAGAGCAGAAAGTATGGTGCAACAGAAGATTCACATCATCATAATATATGAAAATTTATTTCTAATCTATTTCTTAACCAAATATTGCATTCATTATGCTTTATTAATGAAAAGCGAGTGCCCATAGCCCATCATTATCCCAAAAAAAAAAAAAAAAAAACCTCAACAGCATAAATGGAGATCTTCTTGTTGATTTAATTTTGTGTCATTTCAAAAAAAAAAGAAAAAGAAAAAGAAAAAAAGAAATTTAGGAGTAGGACGAATCATCAACTAATTTTCATTGAAAGTTAGTTTCTTAAATTCATCATCAACTAATTTTCATTGAAAGTTAGTTTCTTAAATTCATCTTCTCTGAAATAGCACGAATCATCAACTAATTTTCATTGCCAAAGAGTACAAGAAATTTAGGAGCTAGTTGATAAGGGAGTTTAGAGAACTGGATCACTAAACACTGCTTGCAATTTTTTGTACTTATGTATTCCTTTTGTGGGCTTTTCCTACTCACGGCCCTTTACTTCTTGGCATTTTGATACGAAGAAAAGAAGAATATATGCACTTTTTTTTTTCTTAAGAAAAAGATTGAACATCACTATACTCTTTTATGTATTACTCTTGTATTCTATCTTTTTAGTGTCAGTACTACAAAGATATATTCATTCTATAATCTAACTAGAAAGGACTTTTTTTTTCAATATTTTTGTAACAACACATATTCTATCTCGTTAGTGTCAATACTACATAGATATATTCATTCTATAATCTGAACTGGAAAGGGCTTTTTTTTTTCAATATTTTGTAACAAAACAGAGATAAAAATAAAACAAGAAATTTGAATGATTGGTATTGTGGAGGAAATAATAGTGAATCCTCATCCTCTTAATGAGCCCATTTCTTTTTTGCACATAATTGTCATATGTCAAAAACTAGAAATATTGAATTAGTATTGAAATGTTAATTCTTTCCCAAGTAATTTATTCTGAAGTACATGAGACAAAAAAAAATTGATTAAAAAAAACAAATTTGATGTAGTTTAATTAGAAAAAAATCATTATCCTCCACTAAATAGAAAACACGAAATAAATTATCAACGTCTGTCCTAACATTATCTATGGTCCATTGCTATGATTACAAGTCCTGTTGTCTTATTCTATCCAAAATGTATCAACTTTTGTTCTTCATGCCACTAATCACAATTGCCTCATTTCTACGTACTTCTACAAATTTAGTTCCCATCAATATCTCACAATGATATTTTGTAACTTGAGAAAGGCAAAAGCAACCTCTCTCTTTTTAAGAAAAACAAAAGAAAGTTGATAAGAAGAAAATAAAAATCAATAACAAATTCACCACGATTGAGTTAATTTACTTAAGTGATAAACTCTATGAAAATAACACAGCAACTTTGTCACAATTAAACGAAGCACCCTCTCGCTTAAATCTTTGAGGTGATTATTTGGATCTCTAGTTAATAATCTCTCTCACAAAGAAAGTAGGCTATTGTAAACTATAGAGTTTAGGTATTTCACAATAAATGCATGACTATTTTTCTTTTGACAATAGTAAATGCATGACCTTTATGGCAATTCTGATAATAAAAATTATACAAGTGCTGTGATTTATAGCATTTACACTATAAAATCATAAACAAACTATTAACCGCAATGAAGTTGAAAGTAGAAGAAATTATCTGTTTGGCCTGTCAAATATGTAATAATGATCTCATATCGATTATAACAATACTTTGATCTCGGGTTTGACTTGGACACCCTGAGCAAAACAAACAAATACCACTAGATGAGTAACCTGAGAAACATTTACGAGGTTTAGTCGAGAAGGTCGTGAATATACATCCTTAAGGAAAAGGCAACTGTTTAGCATAGTTTTACTAGAAAATGGAGATTACAATCTCTCTACCTCTTTTACCACTTAAGGTTACAGGTTACTAACTCTATGAATAGACATGATTGTCGTTCCTTACCACACCACAAAGAAATAATGTATTTATAGTAGAGAACCCCGAGGGTTAAAATATTTGGAGATTTTGCAATTAAGAATTTCTTTGTCAGTGTCGATCTAGTAACATTTTGACTTGATAAAAGATTTTATATATCCGACGGGACAAAATTGGATCAGATCCGACTATCCATAAGATGTCCTGAGTTTGGATCAATGGGCTGCAATATGCTGATGGGCTTTCTAACTTGAGTCTTAAGGTGACAAATTTTTAACTTTTAACAATTTACATTATACTTTTAACTTTAGGATAGAAGAGAAAAGTTATATCATACTTCAAAAAGAAAAAGGAAGATTTTAGTAATTGTTGGTGAAAGCATATAATAAGTGAAGAAATTTAATTAAAAAAAAATTATTTAGACCCTCAAACTAATCATGGATTGGATATGATAATGTGCATGTGCAGCTAAAACATGAATACAATAACACAAATATTTGGAGAGTAACACCTCATCATGCATACTTTATCAACAAAGTATTTTGAGTCATAAAAAATTGCTTGATAACTAGTCCCTTCTAAAATTATCGCATTTATTTTGACCGCGCATGGAGCAACAATGAAATATCCAAGTATCACTTTTCTCGCTATCAAGTGCATGCATATCAAACCACACATCTTGAGTGCATGCATGCATATCAAGCCACACGTCTTGTCTTCATTGACTTAGTCTACACACACAAACAGAAAAGTAATGGAGTGTATATGAAACGATATAAACCGTTGATTGTAACTTTTATGTTTTAAATAGATAGCATATAAAAAATCATGCGATTTAGATTCTTTTTTATTATTGATTAAGGGGCTTTATTTGTTCTATTGTTAAAAAATTGTTCATTTTGTACAATCTAATATACAATCAAAATGTATCTAAAATGCATGATTTGTTGTATACCATTATTTCATGATTAAATATTTGGATCTTTCACAAACACTATCGATTTATATTCAGATTTAGGGAGATTTCATAGATAACTCTTTTATGATGTCACTTTAAGTATATTTTTTCCATATAAACTTTGCAAAACCTAAAACCCCAATAGAAATTAGAGAAACTATATCATCTTTATGCATGAGAATGAACAAGTCTAAGGATTAGCCCTTCTCCCAACCTGATCAAAAATTTGAATTATATATATATATATATATATATATATATATATATATATATATATATATATATATATATATATATATATATATATATATATATATATATATATATATATATATATATATATATATATATATATATATATATGGATTACTGTAGGTGAGCCGCCAGCCCAGGAAAAGTTACATGAGCTAGCGACAAAACTACAATGATCCAATAACTTTTTTTAAATTTTTTTTAACGATTACTATCTACACCTACTTAACTTCTTTCAGATTAAATTTCATAAATTTTAGAGTTCATTTACCCTTTCATCAAGTGCATACAAAATATTTTATTCATTGAAAACCGTTAATTTTGTGTTAACTTGATGGAGTACCAAATCAAAATTAAAATCCAAAAAATTGAGTATGAGTGACCCTTAGGGAGTCGAGATTATAATCCAAAAGAAATTTTAAAAAAAAGATTATTAGAGATAGTGAAAATGAATTGCAGCTCAAGTAACTTACGTGAGCTGTCAGCTCATTTCCTTTTTTCTCATATATATATATATATATATATATATATATATATATATATATATATATATATATATATATATATATATATATATATATATATATATATATATATATATATATATATATATATATATGTAGACACTAAAAAAAAAATATAATTTAAAAAAAAAATTAACTGTGGATACCCGCGAGAGAACCCCCGCGGTTGCAACCGCGGGTGCAACTCGCGGGATAACTCCAGCGGGTGCACCTGCGGGGGGACTTCCGCGGGTGGGCATCCGTGGGAGCGATCCCGCAGGTGCCAACCCGCGAGTTGTTTTCCGTCTGTTTCCGTTGTTTATTTGGCTGATATCTCGTGATCTGATTTTTCAGGGAGGATTCGAGCCAGATTTCGAGTTGAGTCGGTCTATAAAAGATATGAATTGAGTCCAGAGAAAAAACTTTTAGACGATTTTGGAAGAGCTCGTAAAATCAAGGAGAGGAGCAAAGCCATCCACTTCCCGGTCAGACGGTCAACGGAGTGCACCAGCGAGGCTCCATCACCACCCGAACCCACATAAAAAAAGTAATAAATTAATATTCCATTCTTGTTATTCCTCAATTTTCTTTTGTAATCAAATAATTTTGCAATGGAAGGAGAAATCCAATTTTTGAGCAAACAATATATATATATATATATATATATATATATATATATATATATATATATATATATATATATATATATATATATATATATATATATATATATATATATATATATATATATATATATATATGGATTACTGTAGGTGAGCCGCTAGCTCAGGAAAAATTACGTGAGTTAGCGGCAAAACTATAATCATCCAATGATTTTTCTTCAATTTTTTTAATAATTACTATCTCTACCTTCTTAAATTCTTTAGGATTAAATTTCATAAATTTTGGAATTATTTTACCCTTTCATCAAGTGCATACAAAATGTTTTATTCATTAAAAACCGTTAATTTTGTGTTAACTTTATAGAGGACCAAATCAAAACTAAAACCCAAAAAATTGGGTATGAGTGAACCCTAAGAGGTCGAGATCACAATCCAAAAGAAAATTTAAAAAAAAATTATTGGAGATATTGGAAATGAACTGCAGCTCAGATAACTTGTGTGAGCTGTCAGCTCATTTCTATTTTTCTCATATATATATATATATATATATATATATATATATATATATATATATATATATATATATATATATATATATATAATTCATTTTCAGAGGGCCTAAAATGATTCTTCTTGGGGCCGTCAAAATTAGGCGTACAGCCGATAAACTTTAGTCTACTTAATTAATCATATCTTCCTGCAGTCTATTATCAAGATTTTGCTAAGTGTGCCAAGAAATGAAATGACAACATCCAAATAAACTTGATTGAGTGCTCGACTCGGGTAGAGAGTTGAACCATAACCACCTGCACTACATTACTCATTTTACGCTAGAAGCTCAAAAAGCCCAAACAGTTGGCTTCTTCTTCTCTAACCTAAACTAACTTATACATAACATCCTTAAACTAGACTAATTAAGACATATAATAGCCTAATTAATCCACATTTAAGTTGACTGGCATAGATTTTAGAAATATCATGTTACTAATCAATCTTTGATGCCACTTGTAACTGTCCTACTTCTAGGAGCTACGTCAGTGGGACCATATATATATATATATATATGGATTACGGTAGAAGAGCCGCCAGCTCAGGAAAAGTTAGTAAGCTAGCGGCAAAATTATAATAATCCAATGATTTTTCTTCAAATTTTTTTTTTATAATTACTATCTCTACTTCCTTAAATTCTTTCAGATTAAATTTTATAAATTTTGGAGTTCATTTGCCCGTTCATCAAGTGCATATAAAATATTATATTTATTGAAAACTGTTAATTTTGTGTTAACTTGATGGAGGATCAAATCAAAACTAAAACCCAAGAAATTGGGTATGAATGAACCCTAGGGGGTCGAGATTATAATTCAATTTTTTTTAAAATATTATTGGAGATAGTGAAAATAAACTGCAGCTCAGGTAACTTGCGTGAGGTGTCAGCTCATTTCCATTTTTCTCATATATATATATATATATATATATATATATATATATATATATATATATATATATATATATATATATATATATATATATATATATATATATATATATATATATATATATATATATATATATATATATATATAGGGATTACTATAGGTGCGCCGCCAGCTCAGGGAAATTTACGTGAGCTATCGGCAAAACTGTAATGATCCAATAATTTTTCTTCAATTTTTTTTAACAATCACTATATCTACCTCTTTAACTTATTTCAGATGAAATTTCATAAATTTTGGATTTCATTTACCCTTTCATCAAGTGCATACAAAATGTTTTATTCATTGAAAACCGTTATTTTTGTGTGAGCTTGATGGAGGACCAAATCAAAACTAAAACCCAAGAAGTTGGGTATGAGTGAATCCTAGGGGGTCGAAATCATAATCCAAAAGAATTTTTTTTTAAAAAATTATTAGAGATAGTGATAATGAACTGCAGCTCAGATAACTTGCGTGAGTTGTCAGCTCATTTCCATTTTTCTCATATATATATATATATATATATATATATATATATATATATATATATATATATATATATATATATATATATATATATATATATATATATATATATATATATATATATATATATATATATATATATATATATATATATATATATATATATGAAGAAACGGAAATTCACTAGCAGTGATGAGAGTTCCTTCACCGCCGCTTAGGTGGCCCAATAAAATATTACACGTGGCGTCACTTAAACTAACAAATTAAACTAACAAATAAAATAACTCTTTTAACCATCATTTTAATGGCACGACGTGTAATAATTTTATTGGGCCACCTAAGCAGTAGTGAAAGAACTCTCTTTACCTTCGGTGAATTTCCCGTTATATATATATATATATATATATATATATATATATATATATATATATATATATTAAGGCGTGACTCATTTGGTACGGGCTATATATATGGTGGCCAGGGAAGCATCCCTCTTAGGCTTGGTGGTGAATTCACTCATCTTTTAGGGTTGGTGGTAAAATTTAATCATGTTAGGAAATTGTCTCGCATATATTTGGTGACAAGTGAATCAAATGCGTCCAAAAAAAAAAAGGGGATAAAATTGGTATTTAGCACCACAACGACCAGGTGAATATGCGATCAGACATGAAAGAATGACATTCTATTGTAACAGCTTTGTTCTAAAGGAGAAGATTCTTGGACGGATATCAGGTGCGAGATTTACTTTAGGTTATTAATCAGATTAGATCACATCTTTTAGAATACGGAATGCTAGGCTATAAAGAAATATTATTTACAGAAAATAAATATAACAGAGATGTACATGCTTCGTTTGATGTGTAGCAACAAAAGGAGAGATAAAGTGAGAAATGAAGATATTCATTGAAAGTAGGGATGCTAATGGGTTCGGGCCTGTCCAAAGCCCAATCGGGCCAGTCCGAAAAGGCTGGGTTTAAATCCATCCGTTTTGCAAGTGGATCCAATTGGGTACCAAATATTTCAGTTTTTCCTTTATCGGGCTGAGTTTGGACATGTCCAAACCCGTCCAAAAAATAACCCAAACGAACCAAAACAAATCCAAAAAATAACCCAAACGAACCAAATTTATTCCCAAAATTTCTGCGTTCATTTGCCCTAATTCTTTTGCCGAATCCAAAGACGACGCTGAACTCTCTCTAGCTCGATCGCTCGAAAGCCCTCCTCTCTCTCCTCTCCATCCCCTTCTCCTTCACTCTTATCGCCAAACGCCGAGGGATCCCATAGGCAGCACCCCTATGGGCTCCGACTCTGTCATGCAAAGGCTCGCCATTGATTTCTTCCTCTTCCTCTACATTGTTTGGTATCAGGTTCATTGGGTGAGCCTGAGAGATCATCGCCAAGGTCTCAACAGCCGCAGCGGCTTCTTCCTGTTCCATTGTTCGTCCTCGCATTGCTCTGCCACCCCAGCCCAATACTGGAGGAGAGCTAGTGGCCGGTTGCTTGAGGCTACGGGTCTATGCCGGCTTGTTTGCACCCCGCTGACCTCGGTTCCGGCGCAACCTTAGATGACCATAGAGAGCTTTGCAGGATCGGAAGGTCTTTGAGCATTCTGGACAAGCGTAAATCTCCGGTGAAGTATCCTTGATAGAAATGTTTTTGCTATAGGAGCTCCCACATCCCTCATCGGCCTTCTCTTCGAGCTCGCCCACTTCAGACCCACTTCAGAGACTTGAGCTTTAGCAGAAGCCACGCCAGAAGATCCTTGCTCATTGTGATCTTCTTCTTCTTCTTCTTGTTGCATTGGGACTTTGTTGCCAGCATTTTTCACATCGGATGCTACTTCTTCGTCAAAATTCCTCAGCACTGGGAATTTTATGGTAATGCGAATACGGGTTTGCCCGTATCGACGACATTACTGCTGAGTCGCTGGTTTATGTCCTGCGGTGTGGATCATTTTTTTTTTAATTTTGATATGGGCAGATCCAAAAAGCTCATGGGCTGTCCGAAGTTCATAGGGCCGAATTGGACTTTTTTAAAGAATGGTCCATTTGGGATTTAGATCAGTCCAAAATCCAAAATTTTAGTTTAGACATTGAATGGATCCGGCCCGGTCCGATTCAGCCCGGTCCGTTCTCGTCCCTAATTGAAAGGTATGTGCAGCCTCTATTGAAGAGAAGATGCGAGAAAATCATTTACGATTGTTTGGCCATGTATAACGTAGGTCTATAAATACACCAATTCAACGAGGAGAGGTTATCAACATAAAACAAGTTAAAAGAGAAAAGAGAATATCGAAGAAAACATAGATGGAGCTAATACGAAAAGATATTGATTCAAAAGGTTTAAATGAGGATATATTACTCGATAGGAATGAATGGAGAAGGGTTATCAGTGTGAGCAATCATGTGTAATTCTCTTTTGGTTCATGAAGCCTACTCCAAGTATTTCGGATAAAAGGCTTAGTTATTGTTGTTGTGGTGACTCACTTAAGAGTTAAAAATTTTAATTTTTAATTTGAGTTGGTGTGAGGAACCTTGTGCAACCCAAAAACTGGTACTTGGTAGGCCTTTGATAGATATAACCTTAGATTATGGATGCATGTGAGTAGGACAGTAACATGTCAGACTCAATTTGGGTTTGTGTATGATCCTAATAGGAACACGAATGACAAGTGAATATTCGATCCCTAACCTGAAAGGAGTTATAGAATCTAAATCCAATCCATAACAAAAGGGAAGAAAAAAAAAACTCAAATTTGTCAAGGCCAGTTTTATGTAATATTGTAGATAAGAAGATGATCCCTCTAAATAAATTTCTAACTCAAATCAGATTTTATGCATATGTATCAGTTGTCGGGTTTGGGATATTTTTTACTTGCAAGTGAATTTGAATCAATTTTACATTTGATTGCACTTTGAATCTGAAACGTTTATTTGGATGTATTAAATAGAATAAGTATAATTAATTCCACATATTCCATGTTCGTTTTCTGGTATTCCCAAAATTAATAATCCTTCATTTTATTCCTTTGAATTTGATATCATTTGAATAGTTTTGTCGATATATACGTATTGTTATTTTATAATCAAGACCGTCTTGATTTTCTTTATCCCTAATTTAAAGTAGCAAATAAACACATAATTATTTGGATCATAATTAATTTCATGTTAACTATCTTATCAAACAAGTACAAAATTAAAAGTCATAGAAGGAATTATTAGTCTCATAATTAACTATCAAGTACAAAATTAAAAGTCATAGATAGAAGAAATTATTAGTCTCAGAATTAACTATTCTAGAACTGCTAGTTTGTTAATTCTAGACTAATTCTACAACAAAATATGGTATATATAGACAATGTCTCTGTGATCAAAGTGCCAATAATATATATGATCAATTGCAAATATAAAAGAAAAATTCAAAGAAAGGAAACAAGATACGAGTAGGGCGGAGTAGAAAACCGAGAAAATCGAACCGAACAGTAAAATCAAACCGATCGGTTTGGTTTATTCGGTTTTCGGTTCGATTTGGTTTAAAAACCGAAATTAATTTTGGATTTCGGGTCGGATTTTAGTGGTTCTAGCTCCCACCGAAATCGATCGGAAAAACCAAAATTTTACAATTGTAGTTTTTTTTTTATTTTCAATATATTTTTCTTTTAAATTTTTGATAAAAAATATTTTATTGTTATTTTAATAGATAGAAAAGAAAAAAATAGAAAGAAAAATTATTATCTTTCTTATAAAATACAAGTGTTTATCATATATTTAGTTTCAAATCCAAATAACCGAAAACCGACCGAACCGAACCGAATCAAAAATTCGATATTACTCTTTATACAAAACTACAATTTTGAAATACTATATTATTGGTGCATACAAAATTTTGCCAACTTCACTCTCTCGCTCCTTTCCTCTAACTCCTCGCCCCCGTCACCGCGTCACTCCTCCGGTTCACTTTATCAGTCCTCGTTCATTCTCCCTGTCTCGTTCATTCTCTCTCCCCCCCTCTCTCTCTCTCTGTACAATGGATGAATATAGAGACCAAGGCGACGGATTTAACTTCAAACCGCCGGAGATTCTGGCCGACCCGATGGAGTTCCTCTCTCGATCCTGGAGCGTATCCGCGATGCAGGTCTCAAAAGCCTTGGTTCCGCCGCTGCTTCCGCCGCTGCCGCCGTCGGCGGCGGCCGCTAACGCGGCGGAGGCGGTACCGAAGGAGATCGATGAGGATGCTGCGGTGGCCGCCGTTGCTGGGAATAATTTCTCCTTTGCTTCTTCAGCGACTTTGCAGTTGGTCTTGGAGAGAATAATGTCACAGTCTGTGAGTTTCTTTTAAAATTTTTTATTTCATTTTAGATTTTGGGTTCCTTCTAATTTCTACACAAATTTTAGATTGGAAAAAAATCATATTTTATTAGAAAAGAGCATTTTTTTTTTTCCTTATTCTGCTGTAACTCAGCTATCATCTCAGATTCGCAATGCTAAAAAACTAGATTTTTTTTTTTCAATAAAACATTTTTTTGTTCATTCAATCTGTTTACTGTTTCAAGCAATTTTTTTTTTTGTTCATTTATCAAAACATTTTGTCTTCGTTTCCATCATATAGTTCATCAAAAAAATAAAAACTTTCGAAAAATTGATATTATTTTTATTTTTATTTTCTTGTTTTCAGGAAGTGTCACAGCTGACCTCCGGTCGCCTCTCGCACAGCAGCGGCCCACTCAACGGCGGCGGTTCTCTCTCCGACAGCCCACCGGTTTCTCCTTCAGACGTAGAAGATGTCAAGGTCTTAAAAATCTCATCTTTTTTTTAATTACCTACCGCTGGTAGTTTCCTACTGATTAATAGCTTCGGACGCTCTGCAAATTTATAAAATTTAAAGACACAAAGCACTGCAGACAAAGTCTCCCGCCTCTCTTTAAAAAATTATATCGAGAGAGAGAGAGAGGAAAAAGAGAGAAGCGAGATTGAGAGGGAGCGAGCTTTGATACCTTTTTCTCTTCTCCCAATAAAAAAAAAACACAGCATCTGACATTTGCTTCAACTTCGCAAGAAAGTAGGCCTGGTAAGTGGGCCGTGTCTGGACCAGCTCGGGCACGATCCATAGATCGACCCATTGGCATGGCCCGTCGGGCACGTGCCGTGCCCGGGCCGACATGTTTTTTTTAAATTTTTTTTAAAGTATTAATTCTATTATTAAGTTAGTTTGAGAGAATAATTAGCTTAATTTAGTTATGTTTAATAAGAATAAACGATAACTCTGTCAGTACTATACTCTGCCTGTCCCAAGCCAGGATAAAAAAGGAGGGTTGTGATAGATCAGTGACAGCCAATATAAAACATTATCACATATTATGACATGAGCCAAAACACGAATTTCGTTGGTGCGTTTCCTATTGAGCGACGCGCTACATCGGAGTTCGGGTATAGTAAAAAATGTGTGAGCATTGTTATGTCATCGTCCAGAAGCGACGTGTCACATCGGCGTCCGGATGTGGTGTCAAATATAAGAGGGTTCCCACATCTTAATGAGTGGGTTGGAATAAAGAAGTTATCTCATAAACATAAATTTTGGTTGACATCATAAAATATATGTTTCCTTACAGGTAAATTAGCAGAGTTAGTTGATGTTATGATTAGAATGAGGGTTAATATTTTGTACGTGCAGGAGACTAAGTGGGTAGGTGAAAAAGCTAAAGTTATAGAGCTTTGAGATTATAAACTTTGATATACAGGTAGAGATGGAAATCATAATGGGATATGTGTGATCATAAATAGGCAATTACTTGGAGATGTAGTGGAGGTTAGGAGTGTTGGCAGTGAAAATTTCTAAGTAAAAATGAATTTTCCACACAGAACGCGGAGCTAACTCCGTAGCTCCACGTTTGGCTATTTTAGTCTCGCGTTTGAGCAAAACGCTGAGCTAATCCATAGCTCCGCGTTCTGATGAATTTAATTCCGCGTTAACTCCGCGTGAGCAGATTTCATTAGAATTCCAAATTGATTGTGATTGAGATTTGGACTTATCTAATATCCAAATTGAGTCCAATCAGAATCCTAAATTGATTGTGATTGAGATTTGGGCTTATCCAATACCCAAATTGAGTTCAATCAGAATTCCAAATCAAGATATTTAAATCAAAACTAAGATATTTGATTGGAATCCTTGATAAGAGCAAATTCTATTTAGATAGAAACTCTCATATGATCCTAAGGCTATAAATACCCTCTTGGGGAAGCCCTAGGGGTCTTCTTTTCGGCATCTGAGATCTTTTTCTGGAGTTTTGGAGAAGTTCGAGTTACGCATAGAGCCTTGAATGAACCAAGACCAGAGGAGATCAGTTCTACAGTCGGCCGCCATCTTCAAGAGAAGAGTTCGACGTCAGATCGTCCAAAGGAGCTGCTTGACAGATCTCATCGCCACACAGATCCCACACTATATTGTAAATGAGAGAGATTGAGATATAAAATTCTCTCGTTTATTCTTTCTTTTTTTTCTTGTTCACTTTCATTGTAATTTAAGTTAATTCAATGGAAGGAAAGTGAAGAAATTCTGCTGCGAACAAACTGGCGACTACAGTAGGAGAGTCTCTTTCACCAGAGAAGAGATCGCGGCGTAATCTGACGTCGATAGGATCGGATCCGACGTAGATATGCTGATCGTGGAAATCGACCAGCAGAAGTATGAGGAGTATCTCTCATCTGAATCAGGTAACCTGAACGAAACGCGACACTATCGTCGCGTGCGCTCCAATACCTGAGGAACGGGTAAAAAAGGTATCCACCGATGAACAGGGATCCTTGGAGACCGCGACCATAGAGTCGTTGTTTGGGCAGGAAATCCTAGCAGAGGATGACATCTCTACTGCCGAAGAAGGCATGGGAAATGGGTTGACCAGAACCCAACTCCGAAATAGAAATCGGAGAGCTAAGCGAAATGCCCTCAAAGCCCGCATTGAACGCGAGGCTAACTTCATTGAATACGAGGCTATGATCCCTTGCAAACTGGCTCGCGTTAATCGCAAGACCAGTCAGTATCGCGTTAAACGCGAAGCTACAACTTGCGTAAATCGCAAGGACAAACCAGCGTGTGATTCTGCACGCGAGGCTATTACTGGGCTTAGCGATAAACGCGAAGCCAGCAAGATTTGCGTTAAGCGTAAAATTTCTGACACTCGCGATAAACGCGAGGATAAAACTTTCCTAAAACCAGCGTGTGATTCTCCACGCGAGGCTATTACTGGACTTAGCGATAAATGCGAAGCCAGTAAGACTTGCGATAAACGCAAGATTTCTTACACTCGCGAGGAACGCGAGGATAAAGATTCCTTACAGCCAGCGTGTGATTCTCCACGCGAGGCTAATACTAGGCTTAGCGAGAAACGCGAAGCCAGTAGCACTTGCGATAAACGCAAGATTTCTTACACTCGTGAGGAACGCGAGGATAAAGATTCATTAGAGCCAGCATGTGATTCTCCATGCGAGGCTACTGCTGGGCTTAGCTATAAACGCGAAGCCGGTAGCACTTGCGATAAACGCAAAATTTCTTACACTCGCGAGAAACGCGAGGATAAAAATTTCTTACAGTCAGCGTGTGATTCTCCACGCGAGGCTAATACTGAGCTTAGCGAGAAACGCGAAGCCAGTAGTACTTGCGAGAAACGCAAGATGCCTCACCTCTGTGCAAATCGCGAAGATGATTGGCAGATTGTCGTTAATCGTAAAAATCGCGCTAGACGCGAAGTTGTGACTTGTGTTAATCACAAGAGTAAACCAGCGTGCAAGAATTTCCTTCCACGCGTGGCTAAGATTTCAGAAAATAAACTTATGAAGAAACGCCAAGCCAGCGTAAAACGCGAGGCTAGCGTAGCAAAACTCGAAGCTAACCACCAGCTCCGCGTAAATCAGCCATTATACAGAATAAAGGTTGATAAGTATAGCACAGATAACGCCACCAGTCATGGGGGGTTACAGCAGGCTCCTGGACTCCTCCATCAGCCAAGTGGACCCCATGTCCAAAATATAACTGAAGATTCTCTATTTTCTAAAATACTTGATCTCAGAGATTATTTGACGAGTAAAAAGAAAACGAGTCAAACTCAGTTGCATTTGACATGCCATTGCGAGCAAATAATATCAGTTGTACTGAATAGTTACTGCTGTGGTAAGAAAAGAATTTCTTTATTTAATAGAATAACTGAGTCTCATACTCCGAAAAGGAGGAAGGATAATCTGAGATATCAAATCAGGGAAAAAGAGGTAAAGACGGTGACTTCAAATATGGTCGGTAAAGGTAAGAAGGCCATGGAAAAAAAACACAAGTCAGATGCAGATGATGAAAAATCTCGCCATCTTACATGACTCAAGTCAGGTATTGTCTGTATACCCAATATAGACTCTTAATTTTAGATATTTGGATTAGATAGAAACTTAAAAAGATTAAGTGTAAGTTAGATTCTAATATTAAGTGGTGGCAATTAGAAGATAATCAAAAAGTTTTTGTAAATAGAATAGTACAAGAAGCAGATTGGAGGGACCATGATAATTCTAATATAACATTGAACAAAATGGCTAGCTACATTAAAAGAATAGCTAAATATGTATTCGCTGAGTCGAGGGGCGGTACTCTACCATGTAAGGATACATTATGGTGAAATGAAGAGGTAAAAAATGCTATTAAGATCAAGCGAGACCTTTATAGAGATTTGAATAATAATAATAATAATAATAATAATAACAATAATGTAATAAGTTTTGAGAAGTATAAACTAGTACAGGAGGCTAAGAAAATTGTTCGAGATGCAAAAATTAAATTATATAAACAAGTGTACGAGAAGTTGGATAATAAAGTGGCAGAAAAGAATATATATAGAATTGCTCGAAGAAGAGAGAGAAAGTTTAAAGACTTATGTACTGTAAAGTGTATTAAAAATGACGATCAGACGGTTCTAGTTCGAGACGAAGAGATTAAAGAAAGATGGAAAAATTATTTTGATAGATTATATAATAGTAATTTTACTCAAAATTTGGGAGATCTTACTATTCAATTTGAGGATATGAATCGTAGTTTTATGCGCAGAATTAAAGAGTTTAAAGTAAAATAGGCTTTAAAGATGATGAAATCAAGAAAAACTGTTAGTCCAGATGAGATTCCTATAGAGATATGGAGATATTTAGGAGGGATTGGTGTGAGGTGGCTAACAGATTTTTTTAACAAGATTTAGCAAACTAAAAAAATGCTAAATGAATGGAGGAAAAGTACCCTAGTAGCTCTGTATAAAAATAAGGGCGACATTCAGAGTTGTTCTAACTATCAGGGACTAAAACTCATGTGTCACACTATGAAGGTTTGGAAAAGAGTAATTAAATATAGATTGCGACAAACTGTTAAAATATCAGAGAATCAATTTGGATTTATACCGGGACGATCGATGACAGAACCTACTTATTTACTTCGTCAACTTATAGAGCGATTCTGAGAGAGAAATAGAGATTTGCATATTGTATTTATTGACTTAGAGAAAGCCTATTATAAGGTTCCACGAAAGATACTTCGGTGGACATTGATAAAGAAAACAGTTCCCATCAAGTATATCGATATAATTAAGGACATGTATGATGGAGTAGTGCCCAATATCAGAACATGTGGTGGTTTAACAAGTGATTTTTCTATCATAATTGGATTGCATCAAAAATCTGTATTAAGCCCATTTTTATTTGCTATAGTGATGGATGAGCTTACTAAACCCATTCAGGATGAGATACCTTGATATACGGTATTTGCTGATGATATTGTCTTAGTTGATGAGACAAGAGCAGAGGTAAATATCAAGTTAGAATTATGGAGGCATACATTAGAATTTAGAGGTTTTAGATTAAGTATGTCTAAAACATAGTATATAGAGTGCAAATTTTGTAAATGACGGAGTATAAACTATAATACTGTAAAACTGAATAGGCAAGAGATACAAATAAGCAGTCAGTTTAGATATTTGGGTTATATTATTCAGAATGATGGATAGATCGATAATAATGTTAACCATAAGATACAAACTGGCTGGTTGAAATGGAGGAGGGAAATGAGAGTTTTATGCGACCATAACATTCCGTTAAAATTGAAAGGAAAATTTTATAAAACTACTATTATGCCAGTTTTATTATATGGTATGGAATGTTGGGCTATAAAGAAACGTCATTCATAGAAGATAAGTGTAGCAGAGATGCGCATGCTCCGTTGGATGTTGGACAACACTAGAAGCGATAAAGTGAGAAATGAATATATTCGTGCTAAAATAGATGTAGCTCCTATTGATGGGAAGATGCGAGAAAATTGCTTACGATAGTTTGGTCATGTGCAACGTAGGCCTACAAGTGCACCGGTTCGAAAATGAGAGTTTATCAATGTAGGACAAATTAAAAGAATGAAGGGAAGACCGAAGAAAATATGGATGGAGGTTATACGCAAAGATATGGAGTCTAGAGATTTATATAAGGAGATATTACTTGATAGAAATGAATGGAGAAGGAATATCAAAGTGATCTATCCGATGTGATTCTTTTTTTGGTTCATTTAGCCTACCCCAAATACTTGGGATAAAAGGCTTAGTTGTTATTGTTAACAATAATAAATGATAGTAAAAATAAAATTTTATTATATAAAATCTCATTATATTAATATAATTGCTCTATAAATCTCTTTAGAAATCATACAAAACCCGAAGATAGAGGAGAGGACCATGTCCGTCACCCTCATCTTATTCTTAGTATTTTTTCCAAGAGATTTATAAGTTAAAAATTACATAAATTTTTTTTAAAAAATACATGAATCTTAACAAATGTAGAAATTACAATTTGAAAAGAAAAAATAAAAGTCTAGTTTCATTTATCTTTTGGTGAGGTCTCTAATTTTATTTCATTTGACGATCCTTATTCTTTTTCTTCTGCATCTAACTAGTCCTTCAAGCAAACACACATCTCCAGTGTGTCTGCTGCCATTGAGCTTCTCCACTCCGTGAGCACTCTACCACCTGCACTAAAAGCAGACTCCGATACTACAGTAGACACTGGAGGAGTAAGTAGATCACGGACCATGTTGAAAAGCACAAGATATGTTTTTTCCTGTGATTTCACCAGGCCAAAATATCAAAAGTTTTATAATTTTCTGGTGACACGTCATCTTAATAGTTATTCCTTTCTAAATAATAATATAGTTCATTAAAATATGTACTACATTGTCTAGCCTTTTTTTGGTGAAATACGGATGATATTATTGGATTTCGGGTTTCCTTAACAGTTGGTTCCTTTGTAGATTGTGTTTTATTACTATACATATCTTCATATATTTTGTACATAATATTTAAACAAGTTTTAATACCAGTAACTAAATCTCTGATATTATCTTCATAACACATTTTTATAAAATAAACCTATTAAAATTTTAAGCCCATCTAACTTACAACGTGAATCTACAACAGTTACAAAATACAATAAGTATGGAAAATTTCTAAAAAATTTATTAAATTTAGTTTTCATAGGTTGAACAATATGTTCAAGTATTGGGTGATTCCTACATTCATTAAAAACCGAACTAATTTCGGTTAGATAATATAGTGCAATATGTGTAGTTGGGTAATAAGTGTCTGAAAATACTCTAATTGCAATTTCAAATTTACATAAAAACTTAGAAATGCAAGAAAGCGTGTTTATTCCTCAGCCAGAACTTACACTCATGTGAAAATTCAAGCCATTCGTAAGAAAGAAAAAAACTAGCTGGTCTTGAAGGTCGAGTGGTCGATGTTGGCAATATAAAGATCCATATCCAAAATGGCATAGCCGAAGGTGGCTCTTCATGAGTCTACAGAAAAAGCACATGAGTAAGACGATGAGTCGTAGTTTCCAATTTTAAGAATTCTTAATTTGGAATTTAATGGGTAATTTAGTAAAAAACAAAGAGTAAACTTGTAATTATTTACAAGTTTTAAAACAGTACGTAAAAAGTAAATTCCCGTATGCAAATAGAATTTTCCGTCACTAATAATAATCAAAAGTTATACTAAAAGTTAATAAATCAGACACTATCTATCTGTTATTTAGATACTATGACTTGTTAGAATTTCAATTGTTAGAACTATACTTTATTTTATTAGTTTGGATTGTTAAGAATTACTGAGTTATTGAGCATTGTTGAGAAATTTATTTTAATTATTTGATTTTATTTTTATTGATTGATGTCATTGTACCTATTTAAACTTTCAAATATAATATCAAAAATTCATCATATACAATTCTATTTTCTCCTGAGAATTCTAATATATATTAAGCAGCCTTTTCTGAAAGGGGTGTTTATAGATCAGTCCCTCAAAGCTTTATAAATTATAATTTAGTCCTCCAAATATTCATATTTTGAATTTAGTTTTCCAAACTCTTTGAGTTACTACAATTTAGTCCCCCTGCCTAACTTCTGTTAGAACTTTTTATATTTTAGCTCGATTTTTCCGTTATACTCCTGATTTTTTTCGCTTAATTTCTCATTCTCTCTTTCTCCTCTCTTCTCATTTCTTATTGGATTTCCCCTTTGTTCTTATCTTTTCTCTCTCTATTTATTTATTAGGTTCTCCCCCTTTCGTCTCAATATAGAGAGTGAGAATCTAATAAATGAATTGAGAAAGAAGAGGAAAACAATGGGAAAAATCCAATATAAACTGAGAAGAGAGGAGGAAAAGAGAAGGGAGAATTAAGTGAAAGAAACCAGAGGTATAACGAAAAAATTAGACCAAAATATAAACAGTTCTAACAGAAGTTAGGGAGGGGACTAAATTGTAGTAATTTAAAGGATTTGGGAGACTAAATTCTAAATATGAAGATTTTGGGGACTAAATTATAATTTATAAAGATGTAAGGGACAGATCTGTAAACATTCCTTTCTGAAATAGGCATAATGAGGAAATTTCGGTGTGATGTTCTTTTCTACATAACAAGTTATGGTGACCGCAAATAATTACTTGAAAGCCTAGCTGCAAGTGAAAGCAATGTCTCCCGCTCTTTGAAAAAGTTTTCACGTTCAATTTCCAGCGACATCCAGCGATGTCAATCAGAAAATTACTAATTAAAACTATTTACGGTACAGCCCTTCTTTCTGGAAAATAGGGTTTGTGGACAATAAATCCCTTCATTAAGAGATTAATGTTCTCCTCAATAAAAGCTTTCTCCACCTAAATGTAAGCTTTTCTCCCCTTAGAAAAGATTGATGGTGGGCATACCTGCCAACGAGTCGTCGCTCAAGTGCATCACCTCTCTCCAATTTACAAGAGATTCTAATTTTGATTCCCAATATAGACTCAATTTGAGTAACGTTGCAAAAGAAATATATATATATATATATATGAGTTTGACTAGCAACAACAACAACAAAAACTAAGCCTTTTAACTTAAGTATTCGGATAGCCTACCAAAAGAGAATCACGCCGGATCGATCATGTCGATAATCTTTCTTTATTCATTCATATCAAGTAATATCTCCTCATTTAATCCCCTAAAATCTATATCTTTTTGTATCACTTCCATTCATATTTTTCTTCGGTCTTCTCTTTACTCTTTTAACTTGTTCTACATTGATAAACTCCCCTGATCGAACTGGGACATTCATAGGTCTATATTGCATATGACTAAACTATCGTAAGCTATTTTCTTGCATCTTCTTATCGATGGGGGATACACCTATTTTAGCATGAAAATCTTCATTTTTCACTTTATCTTTTTTAGTGTTACCGCATATTTAGTAATTTTCTCGCATCTTTCCATTTATGAGTTTGACTAGCAAAAAAAAATAAAAAATTAAGATTGTGGGTATATGTGTTCCCACACTCCATTAAAAAGTCTTAACGATACATAATACATATGATATTATAGTGTTAGTAGATATAATAATTTCTTATTTTACAAAAATATTGTCGTAGTTCTCCTTATGCACTATTATAATTTTATTTATTTTATCATCCACTCATATGAGAGGGACTATATATGTAATATATTGTAACTTGTCTCATTAAAATTTAATTAATGAAATGTGGAGGATTACCGACCGTTTATGCTAAAAATAATACATGCAGGCTACATAAATGCTTCTCTCTCTGAGAAGACAACTAGAGTGATGTAAGCTTTTCTAAGTAAGAAGAGAAAACAATGCACATGCAAATGCTAATAGATTACACCAACAGCTGCGTTGTCCATTTTCCATTAATTTGCGGTGGACTAAAATCAAACAAGTCTTGATTACAACAACACGTAGAATAATAGAAACCCCAATTAAAACCCTCGTCTAGTTACCTTACTTATTCTGTCAACCTTTGTATTAATGCAAGTTTGTTGGCACGTACAGGGCTGGCAAAAGTAGATAGATATGTAGCGGGGACTAGTGTGCCTAGTTAGTGAGAAGCTGAGCAGTGTTAGTTAATGCATATGCATGCATGCATACCACCTTAATAAAGTGAGAGAATTATTCAAGCTGATCATCTCTCGCTCACTCCCAAAAGAAGTGTAGGGCTTCTCCTGTTCAATTTCTCTCTCTTTCAAGCTGATCAACAGTATGCTTGAACTTGTGGAGGGAGAGAAACAATATAATTTTCAACCACAAAACTCTCTCAGTTGATGGTTGTGTATATGGAACTTATTCTGATTTATCATTTTGGACAAATCAGTTGTCAGATAGGGTGAGGATTTGTATCACTGATTACGAGGAGAGCTATATTCTACAGCTCAGCTCATGACTAGAGGATGAGAGGGCCAGAGACAAAAATGTGATGTAGCGTATGGAGAGACATCGAGACATGTTACAGAGCCTTTGGCCACCGTTGTATTTGTCGTTGTATTTTTGCTTTATTTACTAGTTCTATTACCTATCGTTAATAGAACACGAAGGCTTCTAACATGCAGTTTTTACCAAAGAAAAAAAAGAAAAATCTTCACTCTTTCCCAAGATCAGTGACCAGAGTTGGATAGCTCGGTTGACTATCTCTAACATATAGCACTAGCACGCACTCCTAGGATCAGAGAGAATGAAGTCAACTCCCTCTCCCCGGTGAATGTAACTAGGTTTTTTTTCTTTTTTCTTTCTCTTTGTTTGTGGGTACGTACGTAATTGTATTGTTAATAGAGTCTTATTTTCGCAACAGATTCCTCTGTCCAAACGGGTCTAAAATCGGTCTAAATCCGTTATGAGATATAATCTATAAAAAGAGGTTTGCGGCTAGGATATGAAATTGGCTGAGGATTTTTCTATTTGTTGGTGGCGGCTTCTGCTAGCTCTTGATTTTGGCCGAAAGCAAAGAAAATCAAAAGAGGTAAATGTTTGCTCAAAAATTGGACTTCTCTTTCCATTGTAAAATTGTTTGATTACAACGAAAATATTGAGATTTACAAAAAAAATCTGAGGAATTACAAGAACGGAATATTGATTGATTCCCTTTTTTATGTGGGTTCGGATGGCGATGGAGTCTCGCTAGTGCCTCCGTGGACCGTCTGACTTGGAAGGGGATGGCTCTGCTCCGCTTCTCAATTTCACGAGCTCGCCAAAAACGTCCAAAAGTTCTTTCTCTGGAGTCAACTCATGTCTTTTATAGACTGAGGAAACTCAAAATCCGGCTCGATTCTTTCCTGAAAAATCGGATCACGAGATATCAGCAAATAAACAAAACGGGAATAGAAGGAAGACAACCCGCGGGTTGGCACCTGCGAGATCGCTCCCGCGGGTGCCCACCCGCGGGAGTTTTCCCGCGGGTTGCACCCGCGGGAGCCTCCCCGAGTGTCCGCTTTTTTATTTTAATTTTTTTAATTTTTTTTAATTATATATATATATTTATTATTATTTTTTTAGTGTCTACATAACCCCCTCCAAAGTTTTCGAAATTCTGTATTGAGTCGTACTGAATTTCGAAATACTTTGGATTCTTTAATTTTGGCTATCAGACGTTTTAAAGAATTTGGTAAATAGAGATAACTGTTAACATATTCAATTATTCAATAGCAAGCAGAGGTATGATTTTAACATGCTCATTAGATGACAAGCAGAGATATGATGTTAACATGCTTATTTTAGGTCAAGCATAGGTATCATATTAACGTGCTCATTTTAATCCTAACCTTCAGTGACATCTAGTATGACAGATCAGGGAAAGACAGAGGTGACATTAAACGTGTCTTGGAGCTCCACCTATTCAGAGGATCTGGTCATGATAGGAACAAGCTGACTAAACAGAGGTGACGGTTAACGTATTTAGCCTTGGAATCGGACTATCAGAGGTAACTGTTAACTTGATAGAGAGATGATTTTCGTTAGAGATAATTTTTAACTTAACGATATCAAAAACAAGTTCATCAGAAACTGTAATATCGGACTTGATGAAGTGTGAGTTTTCTTTTCTGGCAGAGGTGAAACCTTAACATGACAGGAGATTTAATCAGATTTTATCTCATTTAATTTTGAATTATGATGTCAGAGGTATGATTTTAACTTGACAAATATTTTGGAGTGTCACTTGCTCTGCTGGAGAAAAAATGACGAGAAAAGTTTTGTTGTCAGAGGTGAAATCTTAACGTGACAAAAGATTTATCTGATTAGGATTTTTAGCAAACCCCTAGCTATCAACGGATTTGATTAGTCTTTACCAACTACAGTTTGAGTCGGGCTAGCCATACTATTCCCCTCAGCATGGTGAGTTGTCGAGAATTTTGTTTGGGCTTAAATGCCAAACTTTTCCTCTTCCATTTGCCTTAGCCATGGACGGTTCATGCTTTTTACCCCCAGCATGGTGGGGTTGGCGAGAAATTTATTCTCTTCCCGTTGCCTTGATGGCGTTGGGCAATTCATGCTTTTACCCCAGCATGATGGGTTGGCGAGAAATTTATTTTCTTTCCGTTGCCTTGATGGCGTTGGGCAATTCATGCTTTTACCCATGCTTTTATCCCAGTATGATGGGTTGGCGAGAATTTTATTCTCTTCCCGTTGCCTTGATGGCATTGGGTAATTTCATAATTTTTCTTTTTCTTTTTTTTTTTTATCATTTTTTATGGGGGTTTAAATTAACCGCCCTGAGCTCGTCTTGGGAATTGTTGTGAGTCCAAGTGGTACCTTTAAACCACACACATTAAATGTGTCGGAGTTAGCTCTAACTCCTTTTTTGTTCAGCTTTGAGCTGAACTGCTCCAGCGTCAATCAACGCTTGAATTTTGTCTTTTAGAATAAAACAATTCTTTGTAGGGTGACCTACAATCCGGTGGTATAGGCAGTAATTGGGATCGTTAGTCTTCCCAACCTCTTCAGGCCTCTTACTCTCCGGCAACTTAAACATCTTGCGTTTACTGAGCAGATTAAACATAGTAATAGTATGCTCATCCTTAAACGAATACTGTTTTTGAAGCCTGAGTGACTTTGCTGTGTTGCTTTCTACCGCCATTGCCATTATGTCTTTTCCTTTAGAACGGAAAAAATGGAATGGAGGTTCATTTGTACTGCCTCCGATTGCAGACTGCCGCTTTTCGAGGCGTCGAAGTATATTTTCGGCCTGTTCACCCTGCTTAAGCAGATCCTTCCATGATTTGGGTTCGATCGAGCCCATTTTATCTAGAACGTCGTTCAACATATTGTGTCTGCAGGTTTCCACAAGAGTGTCCTGCGTCATGCCATGTGGGTATCGAACAGAAAGTTTTCGAAATCGCTAGACATAAGCTTTGACCGTCTCGCCTTCCTCGTGCTTTGCTGCTAGGAAGGATAGTATAGAGACTTCTGTATCATCTTCAAAGAATCAGCCTAGGAACTCACGTTCTACATCAGCCCATGATTTAATTGTTCCCTGGGGTAGCTGCATGAACCAGGTAAATGCGGGTCCCCGTAAAGTGCTCACAAATATCTTAGTCATAGTCGGATCATTCCCCATAAGATGTCCTGTCTGCGACAGAAAGTAGAAAATGTGTTGTTGCGGCGAACCTTTACCGTCGAATGACTGAAGTTTCAACGGTTTATATTTTGCAGGATAAGGCACGGTCTCCCATTCTATGGGATAGGGACGGACTACCCCCACCTCTTGCAGTTTTTTTTGATGAAGAAGAGCTTGTAGTTGATTCTCCATCTTCTCCATTTTTTCTACGTGAGGGTTTATGATAATCTTCACTTCCTCTTCCTCTCTTGAATGAGGAGGTACTTCTTCATCCTCGTCCTCGCTGTCTTCATTTATTTGGACGGATCGTTTTCCTTTCTACTGACCAGAAACGGACGACGAGGATTGGTTCTTTTAAGTTTGAGCTAACAACTCAATTAAAAATTGTTTCATTTCTTTTATGGTCTCCTCTTGCTGTTCGAGATGTTTTTCTTGTCTCTTAAGCCTTCCAGAGACTTCTTCTAAGCGCACGCCCTCTGGTTCGATAGAAACTCCTTTTGACCCTGGAGTGATTTTCTTATCTGAAAGGTTATTTCCAACCACCTTTTTTGCCTTTATTAACCATATGTGATGAGGCAACAGGCAGATCGGTTTCCGAGCACACCTTTTTCACCGTTCGCATTCTTTTAGGTTCGGTGATCCGCTCAAAAACTGATCGTTTTGAGTTGCATTTGCAGCTTGATAGAACAGTTGAGATTAACTGTTCGCATTGGCAGTGAGGAATATTTTGTGAGGAGTTTTTTTTCCAATTGAGGTACTCTCTCAAATCTTGAGGTACCTTATCATCTCCATTTGCATCTTGACGCCTCTTGCGACGCAAATTCGGTTCATAATACTGGAGAGTTTGCAATTGTTCGTCACAAAAGTTCCCTCGCTTCCTCCCATTGAATTAACTTAAATTACAATGAAAGTGAATAAGATATAAAAAAGAACAAACGAGAGGATTTTATAGTTCAATCTCTCTCTTTTACAATATTGTGGGATCTGTGGCGATGGGATCTGTCAAGCAGTTCCTTTGGACGATTGGTACGTTGAAATCTTCTCTTTTAAAGATATCGGCCGAATATAGACGATCTTCTCTGGTTTTGATTCGTTCAAGGCTCTCTCGTGTAACTCGAACTTCTCAAGAACTCCAGAAAGAAGATGGTGGTTTTCTCTGATCTTCACGAACTCAAGGCTCTGTGCGTAACTTGAATTCTCCAAGATTTCAGAAGATGATCAGCAAAGGCTTCAAGGCTCTCTCGCGTACTTGAATTGCCAAAGGATCGATAGGAGGCTTCCGATGCCGAAAAGAAGAAGAACTCTGATCTCTGGTTTTGATTAGTTCAAGACTCTCACGCGTAACTCGAACTTTACCAAAACTTCCAAAAGATCCAAAAGAGCCTCCTTTAGGGTTTCACCAGGAAAGTATTTATAGCCCCAGGTTAATGCAAGAGTTTCTATCTAAATAGAACTCGCATTCATCAAGGATTCCAATCAAATATCTTAGTTTTGATGGAATTCTGATTAGACTTGATTCGGGTATTTGGATAAGCCCAGAATCATAATCTCAATCAATTTGAGATTCTGGTTATCTGCTTACGCGGAGCTTTAATCGCATCAAAACGCGACGCTAAATAACCAAAACACGGAGCTAACGCGGAGCTATTGATCATCTCCGCATTTTACTCAAACGCGAGGCTAATATAAGCCAGACTGCTGAATCAACGTGGAGCTATTAAACATCTCCGCGTTTTATTCAAACGCGAGGCTAATATAAGCCAGACTGCGGAATCAACGCGGAGCTATTAAACATCTCCGCGTTTTATTCAAACGCAGGGTTAATGTAACCAAACGCGGGGCTATTGAATTAGCTCCGCGTTCTGTTGTGGAAAATCTTTTTAACTTAGAAATTTTCACTGCCAACAGAACCCCCTCCAAAGTTTTCAAAATGACTTAGACTTCAGCAGATTTTGAAATACTTTGGATCTCTAAACTGAAACGCGGAGTTAGAATACCAAGTCTATCTCGCGTTACGCCCACTTACGCGGAGCTAATCAGCTTCACTTCGTCTTCAGTGAAATGAGTAATTATGTCATTAATTACCCTGAGTTTCCACGCCGAATACCAAGCGACGGAAATTCTGTTTAAATAGAGCTCCCGGCTCATCTTCTTCTTCATCTCATCCGAAGAATTTCTGAGAACTCGAGTGACTCACGAATGATCTTCAACTGATCTTCGTTCAATTCTTCATAGGATGTCTCTCCAGAGGAGTTTGGCTTTTCGCAAGTTGGCCGGCGTTGATGGCAGCAGCCGTGAAGGTAGACGCAACGGCGAACCAGTCTATGCACCGTCTTCCGAAGGTAAAAACCTCATCTTCTGGTTTTCTAAGAACCATTCTGAGATATTTTGGCTTGGTTTTAATCTGGACGATTGCTTATCTTGTTGGCGAGATCGCTGTTTTATTGTGTCGTCCCTGCGCTTGAAACGCGGGGCTTTACTGGTGGTCTTAATGAATCCGCGAGGCTATCCTTGATTAGCAGTCGCGATGAATTGCGAGGCTATCTTTGATTAGCAGTCGCTATGAATTGCGAGGCTATCTTTGATTAGCAGTCGCGATGAATTGCGAGGCTATCTTTGATTAGCAGTCGCTATGAATTGCGAGGCTATTTTTTATTAGCAGTCGCTATGAATTGCGAGGCTATCTTTGATTAGCAGTTGCTATGAATTGCGAGGCTATTTTTGATTAGCAGTCGCTATGAATTGCGAGGCTATCTTTGATTAGCAGTCGCGATGAATTCGAAAGAGAAGGAAAGAGCAGAAAGAAATCTTGTCCCCCTTTACGCGAAGTTATCGCATCATCCTCTGCGTTTAAAGCGCGAGGCTATTTCTTCAACTATGCGCGGAGTTAGCTTAGCTCCGCGTTTTCACTCTTTTGGAAACTCTGTTCCTTTTGCAGTAAGTTCAATCCTTTCTGAAGAGGAATGTATGTGGGTCCATCGATCTTCATCAGCAGAAGTGACTCTAAGGAAGTCAGAAGCATATGCTTTACAATATAGTTGCAAGTTTCAAGCTCTGGCTCCGAGAGATAAACTCCAGAAGGGGCTGTAAATAAGGAGCTGCAGCACTTGCAGTGCAGAATTGCGCTTCAGTGCAGCACTTTCCTTTCCTCTCGTGCTTCATTTCAGATGACAGATCCGAATTGACATTTGCAGAGGAGATCTTTTGCATGTGAACCAGGGAACTGAGCTTCAACACCCCGTAGAGAAATCCTGAATTCCTTTTGCATGTGAACCAGGGAACTGAGCTTCAACACTCCGTAGAGAAATCCTGTTGTTTTTGCTTATTTGATGAGTTTGATCATATAAAAGCTTTTGGGAGAGCTATAACTCCCTCTTTGTAATCTTTTGCTTCATGAATAAAGATAAATTATTTTCCTCTCTATCTGTTGGCTTCAAGAATTTTGCTTGCTCAACAAACAGATGGTTAATAATTTTGGTAAAATAGTCTAAGGCACTTCTGCGCAACTTAGATGATCGGATAATGATCACTTTAACTTAGATGGAAGCGCTCAATTGCACTCGTCAAAAATCCAAGTCTTTCAATGAAAACGCGAAGCTAAGGCACAGGCTATCCTCGCGTTTTGTATAGTTGCGCGGAGTTAATCAACTTCGCTTTTTCTTAGTCGCGCGAGGCTAATAGCTTCGCGTTTTAGAGAGTAACTGACCAGTCACTTTCTCCGAAATCCGCGCCGAATTCCAAGAGGCGGTTCCTTCCATTTAAAAGAAATCTCTATTTCTTAGCCTTCTCACTCTATTTGAGAATTTTCCAGAAACTTAGAGATTCAGGCGATCAGAGTTCAGACGACCCAATCTCCTTCCGACCGAGTTTCTCCAAATTTTCAGTCGATTTTTCACAGCAATGGCTCCCAAAACTCGTGCTACTTTTCAAGCGGCTCCATCTTCGGCGACTGGCGCAAGCAGTGGTGGCGGCGGCCAAGGCAGCGACGCGCCAGCCCACATTTCGCCTATCGGGGTTAAGAATCTCTCCATCGAGACTCTTTAGAACATTTTTAGAGTGATTTGGCTTAAATCTAATTGATCAATCAACTCCTTTACCGACGAGATCGCCGTACTCCTGCCGTAAGGCTTGGAGAAGAAGAAAAGTCTCTGACTGCCTTCTTACGCGAAGTTATCGCGTCATCCTCGCGTTTAAAGCGCGAGGCTATTTTAAGTAGCAGTCGCGCTGAAAACGCGAGGCTATTTCAAGTAGCAGTCGCGCTGAAAACGCGAGGCTATTTTGAGTAGCAGTCGCGCTGAAAACGCGAGGCTATTTTGAGTAGCAGTCGCGCTGAAAACGCGAGGCTCTTTTAAGTAGCAGTCGCGCTCAAAACGCGAGGCTCTTTTAAGTAGCAGTCGCGCTAAAAACGCGAGGCTCTTTGAAGTAGCAGTCGCGCTAAAAACGCGAGGCTCTTTTAAGTAGCAGTCGCGCTAAAAACGCGAGGCTCTTTTAAGTAGCAGTCGCGCTAAAAACGCGAGGCTATTTCAAGTTCTGCGCGGTCTAAATTTTAGCTTCGCGCGGCGCTATTCTTAGCTTCGCGCGTTCTAATTTTTAGCTTCGCGCGTCCATACTTAGAGAATTTTTTCTGTCTTATAGAAACTTCTCTCACACTGCTTTCTTTTTGCAGTAGGGTATTCGATGGAATCTCTTCCCCACAAGAACTACTTCGGCTTTGCTGGGGGTTCTGATCCCTCCGGCCAATTCTGTTTCACTACCATCCTGCCCTCATACAAGCCAGACCCGAAGGAACGCAAGGAGAAGCTGATCAAGTACCACCCCACTACTGCGCGAGAAATCATAACTGACGCAGCTTTTGAAGATGTGAACAGAAAGGCGATGGAGAAACCCGCCTTCCTCTTTGGAAACCAGATGGATTAATCAGATGAGATCCTTTCTGAAGGGGAACGTGTTTGGTTATATAACTTAGGCGAAATGCTGATGTTTCTGCCTAGAATGGATCGTAGCTATCCTCTGGTCTATCTTCAGAGGCTAGCGATGCCTCGAGAATTAAAGTGGGGACTGACTCAGGAGCAAGATGGCGTCCCAACAGGCAAATTTGGTGCAAAAGGGGTTTATCAAGATGGTTCCCCAAGATGCATTACTGGCTTGCTTCCAGGCCGATTTGGCAAGGAGCTTCCAGTGGGTGAAGTCCCATCTCGTGCCCGAACTTTCTTAAGTGAGTTCTTGGCGAAGGATGGTCAGTACCCGGCTAGCGACTTCAGGATGCCAGGCTGGGTTCATTCTTCTAACAATATGTGGTGGGCACGCCTTGTTCAGTACATGCTGGATTCCCACGAGCCCATTTTAAAGGATATTGGCTTGTATAAAGCCATCAGGAATCTCCAATTCGGGTTTTCCCAGAGTGCTTATCACTTTTACTGCCTCTTGGAGATGTATAACCCTGAAACCTGTACTTTCTTTACACCAGTGGGTGAGCTAGGGTTCGCTCTCCACGAGATGTTTGAGGTTTCTGGGCTCTCGATGGGCGAAGTCCCTTACGAGGAGTATATCCCTACCACTGATGAGTTGAACATGCTATTGGCGAGGGACGAGCGCATCCATGCCACATACTGGGAGATGATGTGCCATTATCATATTTGCGCTGACTTGACGGGTGCGCGTAATCACGGTATTGGTCACAAGAAGTGGGCCGAATATCTCTTTGCCAACTTAAATTCTAAGGATAGCTCGGCCATTATCCATGGTCATCCACCCATCTATGGCTCAGAGATTGATCACCGTATTGCTAAGGACTGCCATCTATTATATTATACCACTGAATCCAATGAGAATGGATACGGTCCTGGTACTTCATTTAAGAGCTATCACTATCAAGCCCAGTTTCCGATCTCCAACAGAGGTCTCATTGCCGGGTTTCTGATGCTGTGGCTCAAAAGATGCGTCGTGCCGTCATTGCCCAAGAAAGCGATTGCAGTGACTGTGGTATATCCAGCGGTTCTTCTTGCATACGGCCGACCCCTTGGACTCCTTCCCGCTATGGTATGCAATTTGCAGTATGGACTGAGGGTATTCTGTCGTGATTTCCTCCCTACTATTAAGGTCAAGGGGAAAGGAAAGGGCAAGTCGAAAGAGACTGCCCAACCGAAAACTCCAAACCCTAGGGTGGAGATGCCCTACACCTATTTGATGGCGTGACTTGTCTTGCACTGTCCCTCCTTAATGAGTGCGTCAGAGCGTCGTTCGGGCGAAAAGTGCTTCCTCGTAGAACTGTATGAACGTTCTTCATGGAGGCAGAATTATATGTCCCAGATTCGGAAGACTCTTCGTAGCTTTCAGAATTACGAGATCTTCCGGTGTTTTCCTGACTTTCCCGGCGGAGGATATGGGACGAGGCTAAAGGATGCCATGGGAGCTGATAAGTTTACTACTTTATCTGCAGGAGCGTTCTGGTGGCTTCTCAACATCCGTCCCGGACACTTGGTGTATCGTCAAGATCTCCAGTGTCAGATTGAGCCATATACTCCGAGTCGCTTTGCTCGCCAGTTTGGATATTCTCAACTTTATGTGGGTAATCCAAATAAAGATCTCGCTTACGAGGGGAATTTATACGAAGGTGCTCGTGGCTGGTTCCATTTTGCAGCGGGCGGGACCGAAGCTGAATTCTCCTTGCCCCAGAAGGTGCCAGAATTAGCCATGACCCTCAGCTCCTGCAATTGGTTCAACATTGCGAATGCTGACGTGCCCGGCTTCTCTCTCAATCGCAGTTGTTGCAAAGAGATTGAAGCCCTTTATATTAGCCGTCAGGGTGCTTCTAGGGTAAGGATAAAAGGAATGGAAGAATTCCTTGGCGCTGCGGCTGAGCCTTCGGACATCAGCGAATCAGACGATGATGCCGGTGATGATGATGATGATGATGATGCTGGTGCTGGTGGAGCTCCTCAGCCTATTGTCAATCGTTCTCTGAGTCCAATTCTCAAACGCCGCGGCACTTTAAAGAAAAGGCCTGGTAAGAAGCAAAAATTGGGGCAGGAAACCTTGATAGTCCCCCAAGAAGTGGCTATCAAACTTGCTTCCGACTTGTTGGCTTCAGCTGTACCCCCAGCGTTGGCAAGGGAGGATGAACCTGCCAAAGTTCCAAGTGTTGCTGAGATTTCAGCTCCTTCGGCCGTAGAGCCTGTGGCAGAACCTGTGGCGCAACTAACGAGTAGCGAGACGGGTACGTTGTTGGAAACGACAATGGCTCCTCCTTCAAGTCCGACAACTGGATTTGTATCGCCTGGTATGGCCTTTAACATTTTATCTTTTGCCCGTTATTTATTTTAACGTAACACTGCTTTTCTGGTCTTCTGAAATGTAGGTGATCAACTTCTTTCGCCAATGCACTCGACTACCCAAGTAAAGTCTGACGATAGAATGGACCATTCTGGCTCTGTTGGTGGTGTGGGTAGCTTTGCTGGTGAGTTTACGGCTGATTATTCCACACCGGCTCCTGCCTCTGTTTCCTCTTCGATTCCTCCAATTGACGAATTGGGGAGCGATGAGAGAACGGAAGTCATTATTGCAGCTGCTGCTAATGAGGCTACACCTTCTCCTAGCATGCCGTCTCCAACACCCGTTTGCTCTACTGAGACATTTCCCACGGTCGTTGGCGTGCCTTCTCAGTCAGTGATTTTAACATCGTCTGTTATCGTGGCTGCTGAGATACCTGCAACTCTTCCGACTCCAAGCCTTCCAGCAGGGGAGGAAAATAATTTGAAATTCTCGTTCGAAGATGCTTCTCCCACCGGAGGAGCTTCAGGCGAAGTGGTCCCATCTTCTCTTCCTGTTGGTGGGGGTACCCAAGTGATCTGTACCGACGGTACTTCGTCTGGGGTCTCCAGTTCTTCCAGATCTGCACTGGGTCTACTGGTCCCTCAGATCATGAATTTAATGCAGGGACGGGCTTCTTCTTCTCCAATCCCAGCCACTACTGCTCCCTTACTCACGACACCTCTTTTGGCATTGCCTACTTTGCCTACCGACACTGCAAATCCTCTTGAAAGACTTTTCGGCTTCACTGTCGAGGATTTTATGCATTTGTTAAGAAGATGTGTCGAGATGGTTCTTACTGGCCATGATTTCTTCAGTTTTGCACGTCCACTGTTATTCCGCTATCTGGGAAATATTGAAGAATTCGGTGGACAAGATCGAGCAGCTCCATACCGGGCCCGCCTTGCAGCTTTGGAAGAACAGGTGACCACACTACACACACTCCGTCAGGCGGATGTGGAGGCGATCACTGAGATAGAGTTGGCACGGCTTCGGGCAGAATCCTTATCTCGAAGAAATATTTTAAGGCAGCAGGAGGAGAGATGGTCTCAAGAGCTGTCAGAGCTTCGGGCCAGTCGGGAATCCGTTCTTGGCGACCTGCAGAGGGTAAACTTTGGAATTGAGGAAAGCCAGGCGGCCATTTCTAAAGCCCAGGAGACGATTGCCAGAGCTCGAGCTACCTTGATAGAAAATGAACTCCGATTAGGAGAATCTGTCAAGAAACGGGAGATGTTGCTTGTCCAGCAGGAGCAGATTCAGCAGGAAGAGATAGCCAGGAATCATGCCATAGAAGAATCTCGTCAGCAACAACTTTCAATAAGTGATGATGAGTTGCGTAGGCAAGCTCAGCAAACCGTGGAGGCTTCTCATCGTAGAAATTTGGACGAGACAATAAACCAACTGAGACTCCTGGGAGACCAATAGTTTCATCTCTCTTTACGCTTTTATCTTCCTTGTAATAAGAACTTCGTAAACAGGAGAGAGATAACTTTACTATGTTTCTTTGAAATTCTTTTTGTATCTTCACGTTTTTAGTAAAGATGATTCTTTTGACTCTTTTATTTGCCGGCTTCAAAACAGATTTGCTAGCCCAACAAATAACCTGTCGTCAAAACGATTTATCTCGGTACCGTTTATGCTCAATTTCTTGAACCGAAAATAACAATTAAAGTTTAATATGGGATTTTTAGCAAACCCCCAGCTATTAACGGATTTGATTAGGCTTTACCAACTACCGTTTGGGTTGGGCTAGCCATGTTATTCCTCTCAACATGGTGAGTTGTCGAGGAATTCATCTCCTCTCCCCTTTGCCTTTAATCAGCATTGGGTAGTTAATCTCATACTCTTACCCCCAGTATGGTAGGGTTGGCGAGGAATTTAATCTCCTCTTCCCGTTGCTATAAAAGCATTGGGCAATTCATACTTTTACCCCAGCATGATGGGTTGGCGAGAAACTAGTTCTCTTCCCATTGCCTAATTGGCGTTGGGCAATTCATACTTTTACCCCAGTATGATGGGTTGGCGAGAAACTAGTTCTCTTCCCATTGCCTAGTTGGCGTTGGGCAATTCATACTTTTACCCCAGCATGATGGGTTTGCGAGGAATTTAATCTCCTCTTCCCGTTGCTATGAAAGCATTGGGCAATTCATATTTTTACCCCAGTATGATGGGTTGGCGAGAAACTAGTTCTCTTCCCATTGCCTAGTTGGCGTTGGGTAATTCATACTTTTACCCCAGCATGATGGGTTTGCGAGGAATTTAATCTCCTCTTCCCGTTGCTATGAAAGCATTGGGCAATTCATATTTTTACCCCAGTATGATGGGTTGGCAAGAAACTAGTTCTCTTCCCATTGCCTAGTTGGCGTTGGGCAATTCATACTTTTACCCCAGCATGATGGGTTGGCGAGAAACTAGTTCTCTTCCCATTGCCTAATTGGCGTTGGGCAATTCATACTTTTATCCCAGCATGATGGGTTGGCGAGAAACTAGTTCTCTTCCCATTGCCTAGTTGGCGTTGGGCAATTCATACTTTTACCCCAGCATGATGGGTTTGCGAGGAATTTAATCTCCTCTTCCCGTTGCTATGAAAGCATTGGGCAATTCATATTTTTACCCCAGTATAATGGGTTGGCGAGAAACTAGTTCTCTTCCCATTGCCTAGTTGGCGTTGGACAATTCATACTTTTACCCCAGCATGATGGGTTGGCGAGAAACTAGTTCTTTTCCCATTGCCTAATTGGCGTTGGGCAATTCATACTTTTAGGTCAGAGGCGCTTAATTACACATGCCTAAAAGAAGATTGGGGGCTGTTCAAACTTGAGAACTAAGCACACCAGGTTTTGGGTCAGAGGCGCCAAATTGCGCATGCCCAAGAAAAAAAGACTGATGGTGGTTCAAACTTGAGAACCAAACAGGAGGTGGTTCAAGGCTCTCTCGCGTAACTTGAACTGGGCACTCCAAACACACCAGGTTTAGGTCAGAGGCGCACAATGCGCATGCCTAGGAAAAGACTGGAGGTGGTTCAAACTTGAGAACCAGACACGCCAGAGTTTAGGTCAGAGGCGCACAATGCGCATGCCTAGAAAAAGACTGATGGTGGTTCAAACTTGAGAACCAAACTCACCAGGTTTAGGTCAGAGGCGCCAAACTGCGCATGCCTAAGAAAATACTGGAGGTGGTTCAAACTTGAGAACCAAACACGCCAGGGTTTAGGTCAGAGGCGCCAAACTGCGCATGCCTAAGAAAAGACTGGAGGTGGTTCAAACTTGAGAACCAAACGCACCAGGTTTAGGAGGTTAAAATCACCAGAATAGAAGAAGTCCAAGTGCTCATCTGCGTAACTTGGATAAATTGGAGGCTTATACTCTCAGAGATATTAAGCATAGTATTTCTTCAGAAATTTGCCATTGATCGGCATCATCATCCTATCGCCGTCTTGATTCATTAAGCGATAAGCTCCACTGGAGTAGACTGTCTCCACAATGAACGGTCCTTCCCACTTGGGTTCAAACTTACCCTTAGTCTTGTGGGTTAGCACCATTGGCCTTTTAACAGCCAGAACCAAGTCTCCTTATTTAAAGGTCCTTGGTTTAACGTTCTTATTGAACGTTTGAGATATTCGGGCTTGATACAACTCAATTTGTTGTTGAGACCTGAGACGTTTTTCATCTAACGCCTCTAGTTCTTGTAATCTTTGCTGATGGCGTTCTTCTGTCGTCATCTTTGTAGCTAAAGCCACTCTTAATGATGGTATCTGGATTTCAAGAGGCAAGACAGCCTCACTTTCATAAACCAAAGAAAACGGGGTAGATTTAATCGGGGTGCGAACGGTGGTGCGATAGGCCCACAAACATTCTCCCAACTTTTCATCCCAATCTCGTTTATTGGAGGAGACGAACTTCCGAAGGAGTTTGATGATCGTCTTGTTGAAAGCTTCGGCCAACCCATTAGCCGCAGGGTTATATGGTGTAGAAGCGATATCTTTGATTCTGAATTTATTGCAAAATCTGGAGAATCCCTGACTGATGAATTGCGGACCATTATCATGAATAATCCGTCGGGGGATGCCAAATCGGTAAATGACATGATGCTTGACGAACTTGATCACATCTGTCGTCTTCACCTCTTTCATGGGCACGGCTTCGGCCCATTTTGAAAAATAATCGGTTATTGCAAGAATAAACCGATGTCCTCTGGATGACGGGGGAGTTATTGGCCCCACAATGTCCATTCCCCAGGTTTCAAATGGCCAGCTTGCGACAGTATTGTGCAAGTATTCTTGGGGTTGACGAATAAAATTGGCATGTATTTGGCATGCATGACATCGTTTAGCGTATGCCATTGCTTCCGTAACCATGCTCGGCCAGTAGTACCCCAGCCTTCTTATACGGTCTCCAAGTTTGGGACCGGGCTGATGAGCTCCACATATTCCATCATGTGTTTCTTTCAGCACTTGTTCTGCTTCTGCTTTCGATATGCAGCGTAGCAATAGACCACCTCTTGACTTTCTATACAAAGTCTGAAGTTTATGATCATAATAAAATCTTTGGGCCTTCCTCTTTATTGAGGTGGCTTCCTTAGGATCTTCTGGTAATATCTCACGCAAAGCATAATCCACAAACGGAAATCGCCAATCACGGGGCTCTAAGTTTAAGCCAATCTGGCATACCTCTTCGGTTTGAGATACCACATCTGGGTGGAGGAGTTCTCTGCTACCAATGGTGATGCTTTTAGCTTCACCTGGCGGGATTGCCAGCGTTGCTGCTAATGCGGCAAGAGCATCTGCATAAATGTTCTCGTTTCGAGATACGTGATATATATAGAATTGTTCAAAATATCCTGCTAGCTCAATAGCTAGCTGATGATAGGGGATGAGGGCTTCATGTCTGACTTCATACTCACATGTCATCTGATTGACAATGAGCTTAGAATCTCCATATGCCTCTAGATGGTTCACCCCTAGTTGCAGAGCTATTTTTAAGCCGATAATGAGCGCGTTGCACTCCGCTACATTATTAGTGCACGGTTCTGTTAATGAGTAACTGTTAGGCAATATATGTTTATGTGGAGTATTAGCACAACCCCCACTCCAGCAGCAGATCGTCTCGCGGCACCATCAAAGAACATTTGCCAAGTTTGTTCTCCGGTAACTGTGTTGACTTCTGATGTCTGCTTTAATTTGGACCAAATTGGATGGTCTGCAAGGAAATCAGCGATTGCCTGTCCCTTCATGGCCTTTTGAGGGACAAAATGTATGTCATAGGGCGACAGTAAGAGCGCCCATTTTGCCAATCGGCCATTCAAGGATCCCGGTTTTGTCATCAGAATCTTCAGGGGATTAACCCGTGATATGACATGAATTGTTTGCCCCGAAAGGTAGTGTCGCATTTTCTGAACAGCAAACACTAGGGCTAAACATTCTTTTTCAATCGGGGTATACCGCTGTTCTGTCCCAATCATTGTTCTACTTATAGTAGAGGGCATGTTCATGGCCGTGCTCATTATATTGAGCAAGTAATGCTCCTAAAGCATTATCCATGGCCCTTACATATATAAGGAAGGGCTGCCCACGGACTGGTGCCATTAGTACAGGAGGTTTAGTAAGGTACTCCTTGAGGTCATCAAATGCCTGCTGACATGCCTCATCCCATATGAAAGACACTCCCTTCTTCATAAGTTTGGAGAATGGTTGGCATCGTCCAGATAAGTTGGATATAAAGCGCCGAATATAAGCGAGTTTTCCTTGTAATCCCCTTAATTCCTTTAGATTGCGGGGAGGCGGCATTTCGCTAATCGCTTTTACCTTTTCAGGGTCGAGGAAAATTCCTTTTGAAGTTATTACGAACCCTAGAAACTTCCTGCTGGATACCCCCATGAATGACTTGGTGGGATTCATCTTCAAATGATGTTTCCTCATAAGTTAAAAACCACTCTTAAATCGTGAAGATGATCTTCTTTGTCTTTGCTTTTAACTGCTAAGTCATCCACATAGCACTCTACTATTCTGCGTAGGTGTTCTTTAAATATGGCGCTCATTGCGCGTTGGTAAGTGGCACCTGCATTCTTTAATCCGAATGGCATCACCGTATAACAGTATACCCCCTGTGGCGTTCTGAAAGCTGTATGCTTTTCATCATCTGGGTGCATCTTGATTTGGTTATAACCTGAGAAGCCATCCATAAAGGACATCCTTTCATAACCGCAAGTATTATCGATCATCACGTCGGTGATGGGGAGTGGAAATTCATCCTTGGGACATGCAGCGTTCAGATCTCGAAAGTCAATGCATATCCAGATTTTGCCATTCTTTTTACGAACTGGCACTATGTTTGCCACCCAGTCAGGATGTTGTTCTTCACGGATGAACCCGGATTGTTTAAGCTTGTTGACCTCAGCAACTATTGCCTCCATCAATTCCGGTCGAAAACGCCTCTGTTGTTGTTTAACAGGTTTGACATCCTCTTTTATATTTAACCGGTGTGTGGCAATTTGAGGGTCAAGCCCAGGCATATCTTCATAACTCCATGCGAACACATCTATATACTCTTTGATAAGAGATATAAGTTCCTCCTTTTCTAAAGAAGTTAGTGTGTCGCTTATGAAAATGGGTTTCGGGTTTTCTTCTGTTCCCATGTTAACCTGTATTAATTTATCTTCTGTGGGCGGATCACGCTGTTCAAAGCGGACATCCCAGAGAGTGTCCATATGCCTGGCCCAGGCATCGTCTTGAACGTCAATTGGTTCCTCGTCGCTTTCTGGCGCGGCTGAAACCATATTGGCTGTCAAAGACTGAAACCAAGCACCGGTGCTTATATCCGAATCATGATCTGGTGAAGATGTTTCTTCTTTATCCGAAGAATTCTCTTCATCCTTTAATTGTGACGAAGGTGGAGTAGATACATAACCCAACCCCCTGCGGGTCTTCTGATAATAATCAGGGCTCTTTCCTCTCGGTCTAAACGAGGGTATGAGATTCCGCCGCCCTTTTCCAAAGTTTAATCCCGGCTTCTGGGTAAAATTATATCTCATTTTCTCCATCATCTGTCGGGACCTTTGCTCATATAAGTGAAATTGAGGTGATGTTTGTTCATCACTTTCACTACTTTGCCTCTGTCGAGGCGACGTGGCCACTTTGCCGAACATGATCGGCCTTTGGGACTTCTGTCGGGGAGGCACTTCAAATAAGTGCCCTTGATCCTCGGTTATTTTTAATTGAGAGAGGAGGGAAGACTTGAGGGGCAAATGATATGCCGCCAGGACTTCAAGTTCGGTCAGGCCATCCGCTTTGGTGGAGGTACAAAAGGGCTCAGACTCAGTAGCTACAGCATGCTCGTAGACTAACTTTACACTTTCATTAATAACCCATTCACTTTCTATTACATCCACTATATTATCAAGACCTAAGCTAAGATCTAGGTGATGGTTGATTTCGTAATCACCCCCGTAAGCCACTGTTGTCAGGCCTTGGAGATTTGTTAAGACTGTCATTGGAAGCTTCATGTGCTGACTTGTAGAGTGCAGCATCTGTGAAGTAATTTTCTAACCTTTTGAATGGCTGCTTGTCAGCAATTAGTGTCCGGACCTCTCCTTCCTCATCGCAATATTTCATGCACTGGTGAAGAGTCGACGGAACTATCATATGAAAGTGAATCCAAGGTCGCCCCAATAAAATATTGTAGGAGGTATCAGCATCAATTACGTAGCATGTAACCTCCGTTTTCAAGTCTCCAATTTGACACCGCAATCGGATCTTACCAAGAGGATGGCTATTATTAGCGTTGAATCCATAGATGGTAGTGTGTAGAGGTGTCAAGCGATGAAGGAAAATTCCCAACAGCTGCATCAATCTACTGGGCACGACGCTGAGTGCAGAACCTGGATCAATCTGAATTCGGTCCACTTTTGTGGACCCGACATATCCAGTGAAATATAAAGGCCTATTATGCTTTATATTCCTCACCTGAATGTCTTCTGGAGAGAAGATAATTTGTGAGACCTGCCTCCTCACTTGATGACAGTGGGGGCAAGAGTCCCGCTCTTCGATGACCGGCTCGACAATCTGAGCTAGGAACGACTCAGAGTCTGCCAAGGCCTCTCTTAGAGCTTCACGTGTTGATTTTGATAATCTCAACAATTCGTAAAGCGTCACCCGTGCTGGGATATTAGCCAACTGCGCGATTATGTCAAATTCGAAGAGAGTTTCTTTGGCTCCTTCATCTCTGGTAGAATTCTTCTGGAAACGAAGTCTTTTCTGCTTCGCAGGCTTTGCAAGTTCTGCATAGATATCTTTTGGATCCACTCTAGTGTAGTCCTTAAGATATGTCTTTCCAGATCGAGTACTGGAAGGGCCTGTCCCATCTTGATGGGTGGCCATAGTTTCGGGTTCTTCTTCAGAACTTGTGAAGGCGCCTGAAGCTATATATTCTCCCTTTATATCCGCAGAAATGGCATTGACAGCCCGTTTCTTCTCTGGACTTCTTGAAGTAGTCCATTGTTCATCTTCCAGCAAATCAGGGTGAACCCACATAACTTCCCCCTTTTGGGTTGTTACGGGGACAAGTCCCCCTTGGGCTTTATTGTGCGGATCAAGATTCTTCGTGACCATCTTACTCTTAGGGATTGGGGTCACTCCTGCGGGAAACTCGTGGGTTCAAACCATTATGGTTGCCATATTGGCAGTGACTTTCTTCTGTTCTTCCTTAAGCGTCAGAACTCCAGCCTCTATTAGTGCTTGGATTCTGTTCTTAAGAGGAAAACAATCCCTGGTAGGGTGCCCAACATTCCGGTGATAAAGACAGTAATTTGGGTCTTTAGTCTTACCCGTATCTTCTGGCTTCTTATTCTCCGGAAGTTTTAGTATTCCCTTCTTTTGGAGCAGGTGAAAGAGGACTGGTGTCTGTTCAGCTTTAAAAGTGTAATTCCTTTCTTGTTGCGGTCTAATTTGCCTTGACCCTCGCTGACCTTGAGATTTCGGCTCTGGCGGAGGACTGGTTTTCTGAGGAGCAGTTTCTGATGACATTACTGCCTTCCCTTTATTCTTGTTGTTGTTGTTTTGGGTATATGATTTACTACCCCCAGCACTTCTTGGCCCGCGGGACTCTTCAACTCGGCGAATCAAGTCTTCAACTTGCTCTCCTTGTTTGAGCAGGTCCCTCCACGTCTTAGACTCTACGGCCCCCATTTTGAGGAGCACATTGGTCTTAAGGTTGTGTCGACATGTCTCGACTAGAGTTTCCTGGATCATTCCGTGTTTACAATGTACGGACTTCTCCCGGAACCTTTCTATGAAATCTTTAACCGCTTCTTGTTCCCCCTGCCTAGTTGCAAGGAGGGAATGAACCGTTATCTCGGTGTCATCCTCGAAAAAACGTGAGAGAAATAATTTCTCAACATCTAACCAGGTATTAATAGTACCTGGGGGCAGCTGCATGAACAAGTAAAGGCAGGCCCTCGCAAAGTACTTGCAAATACTTTGGTCATGATGGGATCATTACCCATTAAGTGTCCTGCTTGGGACAAGAAATAATAGATGTGCTGACTGGGCGATCCCTTCCCGTCATAGGGCTCCAACTTGAGCGGCTTATACTTTGGAGGATAGGGTATCACATCCCATTCTGCTGGATATGGTCTAGAGACTCCTGACTCCTTCAACTCTTTTTTACGCATCAAGGCTTCGAGTTGATTCTGTAACTTTTCAAGCTTTTCTTCATGCGGATCATGGAAAGAAAATCTATCTTCTTCCTCATGCATCGAGTGGGCTTTCTCCTCCTGTTCTTCTTCATTTGGAGTCTTCTTGCTCTGTTTAGCATTATCTTCAACAACTTTTAAAAGTAGCATCTTATGATCTTCAATCGTTTTCTGTTGCTCTCGAATCATTCTTTCTTGAGCCTCAAATCTCTGATTGATATCACCAGATTTATCTGCCATGTGCGATGCTGACTTCTGTAGTCTAGATGACGCGGAGGAACGAGGTGAGGCTATGGCTGAATTATCGCTGTCCTCGTCGTAAGAAACCCCTGCGAGCTTTTTATAATTTCGGGGCGGAACGGCTCCTGATCTTAGTCGAGTAATACGATGAAGTTCATCATCGCTCGATTCTGAATCATCATCCGTCTCTGCAATTTTCTTCCCTCTTCCTACCATGTTGGAAGTTACAGCTCTCCCTTGTTTCAGGGGAGTGGTTCTTGTCTTCTTAGCAGGATTCTGGTTTGACTCATTTAATCGGTCGAACACAGATATCCTGTTCTTGCTGCAGCCACAGTTATTCACCACGGCTGATACTGTCGTTATAAGTTGCTGGCAATAGCAACTATATTCAACTTGAAGTTGGTCTATGCCTCTCTTCTTAGAAAGATGCTCCCTGAGGTCAGTGCCTCTAGCCATGAAATCAAGAGGTCCATTCAACTCTTGAGAGTGTTTAGGAATCCACTGAAGCTTCTTTGATTGATCAACCCTGACTCTGGGGTCGGACTGATCCTCGCGTGGCTTAGGAATAGCCTCGCGTTTCATATTGCGGGCCTGAAAAATAGCTCCGCGCTGATCCACACTAGCCTCGCTTTTCTCGCTGGCTTGGTGTGTTCTTGGAAGTTTAGCCTCTGGAATAATAGCCCCGCGTGAAGGGAAGTTCTTGCACGCTGGCTTATCTTCGCGGTTGACGCAGATCATAGCTTCGCGCTTAGCGCGGTTTTTACGACTGACAACTATCTGCCAATCATCTTCCCGTTCCTTGCGGGTGTCAGAAGTCTTGCGTCTATTGCAAGTATCACTGGCTTCGCGTCTCTCGCTAGGCACAGTAATAGCCCCGCGTGGAGAATCACACGCTGGCTTTGAATAATTTTTATACTCACGTAACTCGCGAGTGTTGGGTATTCTGCGACTAGTGCAACCCTTACTGGCTTTGCGTCTCTCGCTAGGCACAGTAATAGCCTCGCGTGGAGAATCACACGCTGGCTTTGAATAATTTTTATACTCGCGTAACTCGCGAGTGTTGGGTATCTTGCGTAACTCGCCAGTATTACCAGCCTCGCGTGGAAAATCACACGCTGGCTTTTCCTTGCTTTTAAGGCAAGTCGTATCTTCGCGTTTAATGCGGTAGAGATTGGTCTCGAGCCAATTTGCGAGGGACCATAGCCTCGCATCCTCTAGAGTTAGCTCCGCGTCCAAGGCGGGCTTTGAGGGCTCTACGCCTCGCTCTCCGGTTCCTGTTCCGGAGTTGGGTCCTGGTCAGTCCAGTTCCCATGTCTTCTTTGGCAATCGGAAGCTCTTCCTCGGTTAGGATTTCTTGTGTGGACTCCGGCGTTATAACCGTAGTCTCCAAGGATCCCCGTCTCTCGGTGGATACCTTTCTACCCGTCACTCGGGCATTGGAGTACATACGGCGATAGTGCCGTGTCTCATCCAAGTCACCTGATCCAGAGGAGAGAAACTCCTCGTACTTCTGCTGGTCGATTTCAACGACCAGCGTGTCTACTTTGGATCCGATCAAGTCAACGTCCGATTGCGCCACAATCTCTTCATCAGTGAAAGAGATGGCTCCCACTGTGGTCGCCAGTTTGTTCGTCGCAAAAGTTCCTTCGCTTCCTCCCATTGAATTAACTTAAATTACAATGAAAGTGAACAAGATATAAAAAAGAACAAACGAGAGGATTTTATAGTTCAATCTCTCTCTTTTACAATATTGTGGGATCTGTGGCGATGGGATCTGTCAAGCAGTTCCTTTGGACGATCGGTACGTTGAAATCTTCTCTTTTAAAGATATCGGCCGAATATAGACGATCTTCTCTGGTTTTGATTCGTTCAAGGCTCTCTCGCGTAACTCGAACTTCTCAAGAACTCCAGAAAGAAGATGGTGGTTTTCTCTGATCTTCACGAACTCAAGGCTCTGTGCGTAACTTGAATTCTCCAAGATTTCAGAAGATGATCAGCAAAGGCTTCAAGGCTCTCTCGCGTACTTGAATTGCCAAAGGATCGATAGGAGGCTTCCGATGCCGAAAAGAAGAAGAACTCTGATCTCTGGTTTTGATTAGTTCAAGGCTCTCACGCGTAACTCGAACTTTACCAAAACTTCCAAAAGATCCAAAAGAGCCTCCTTTAGGGTTTCACCAGGAAAGTATTTATAGCCCCAGGTTAATGCAAGAGTTTCTATCTAAATAGAACTCGCATTCATCAAGGATTCCAATCAAATATCTTAGTTTTGATGGAATTCTGATTAGACTTGATTCGGGTATTTGGATAAGCCCAGAATCATAATCTCAATCAATTTGAGATTCTGGTTATCTGCTTACGCGGAGCTTTAATCGCATCAAAACGCGACGCTAAATAACCAAAACGTGGAGCTAACGCGGAGCTATTGATCATCTCCGCGTTTTACTCAAACGCGAGGCTAATATAAGCCAGACTGCGGAATCAACGTGGAGCTATTAAACATCTCCGCGTTTTATTCAAACGCGAGGCTAATATAAGCCAGACTGCGGAATCAACGCAGAGCTATTAAACATCTCCGCGTTTTATTCAAACGCAGGGTTAATGTAACCAAACGCGGGGCTATTGAATTAGCTCCGCGTTCTGTTGTGAAAAATCTTTTTAACTTAGAAATTTTCACTGCCAACAACAATATTTCAGGGCTGAGCTCTTTTCCAGCATTAAATTATTCTCCAACCCTTCTGCGGATTCTTCTGGAGTGCACACTGGCCTGAGTAGTTGTGTGAGTCCCGCGCGCCTCTGATAGAGAGATTAAAATACTTGGTGTATGTTGCGTGCTTACCATAGGCGTGCTCGAAGAGATATGAGAGTTGTGTTCATTGAACGTAACACATCGTTGTTTCCGCGAAGTGAAATTTACGGGGTGCAACCCGCGGTTGCATCTGCGGGATGCAACCCGCGGTTGCAACTGCGGGTTTGCACCCGCGGTTGCAAGCCGCGGGTGGCAACCCGCGGTTGCCAACCGCGGGTTGGCACCAGCGGTTGCATGTCGCGGGTGGCAACCCGCGGTTTCCACCCACGGTTGGCACCCGCGGGTTGGCACCCGCGTTTGCAACCCGCGGTTGCCACCCGCAGGTTTGCACCGGGGTTGATTCCGCGGGATACAACCCGCGGCTCCATCCATGGGTTTGGAAATTTTTTACCGTCCCGGAATTTTCTACAACCTTCCTGTATGATTGAGGCGTGCTCGTTGAGTTTTACGTCTCAGATTTCTCTTTTGGGAGCGGGTTAGAGTTTGGTTTGACTTTTGGCTTGACTTTGGAACAGGCGATAACGCCGTATACTTGACAGACGATGACGTCTTGTCAGTTTCAACGGGCGATGACGCCTTGTAAGTTTTAATAGGCGATGACGCCTTTTGATTTCCGCTGGGTGATGACGCCTCACCTTTTTTCATCGTCGCCCGGCGATGACGCCTAGGCTCCGAATCAGAGGAAGAAAGAAATTCCTCATATTTTTGCTGGTCGACTTCTACGACCAGCGTTTCAACAACCGATCCGATCGCCACCAAGTCAGATTGCGCCACCAGATTCTCTGTTGTGAACAGAGAGACTCCCACTGTGGTCGCCAGTTCTTGTTTGCTCAAAAATTGGATTTCTCCTTCCATTGTAAAATTGTTTGATTATAACGAAAATACTGAGATTTACAAAAAAATCTGAGGAATTACAAGAACGGGAATATTGATTGATTCCCTTTTTTATGTGAGTTCGGGTGGCGACGGAGTCTCGCTAGTGCATCCGTGGACCGTCTGACTTGCAAGGGGATGACTCTGCTCCGCTTCTCAATTTTACGAGCTCGCCCGAAATCGTCCAAAAGTTCTTTCTCTTGAGTCAACTCCTGTCTTTTATAGACTGAGGAAACTCAAAATCTGGCTCGATTCTTCCCTGAAAAATCGGATCACGAGATATCAGCAAATAAACAAAACGGGAATAGAAGGAAGACAACCCGCGGGTTGGCACCTGCGGGATCACTCCCGCGGGTGCAACCGCGGGAGTCCTCCCGCGGTTGCACCCGCGGGAGTTTTCCCGCTGGTGCAACCGCGGGGTTTCTCCCGCGGGTTGCACCCGCGGGAGCCTCCCCGGGTGTATGCATTTTTTTATTTTTTTAATTATATATATATATTTATTTATTATTATATTTTTTTAGTGTCTACAGTAAATCAAGTGGTGGCTTAAGAAAAATTGCTTGGTGCTGCTGCTATAAAACAATGAGGGGTTGCAATTATTTTTGCCAAAGAAAAATAGTGGACTGCTATTTGTATTTGGCTGAAGGGTTTGGCCGAAGGGAAGAATAAAAGGAAGATGGCCGCTTTCTTTGGAATTTTTGCCGGTCGAAAAAAAGAGGAAAATCACTGTAATAAGAGGTTAGGATTTGATCTCAAATTTTCATGTGATTTCTTTCTACTTTCTCTTGTGGTTGAGAACTAGAAAGTTGTAATTTTTTTTGATATAGTGGAAACTTTCGATCGTGTCTCCGTAGACGTAGGCACATTCTCGAACCACGTTAAATCTGTGTGTTCTTTGTCTCTGCTAATTTTCTCTTAGGTTAACTATTTGATTTCGCTGCTTGTTGCATTGGTATTATTCCTATATTTTTGCTAACAATTAGCATCAGAGCCCTGGTTCGGGTCATATTTCGCTCAGATCGGTGTTGATTTTGAGTGGGAGTTATGGCGGAAGATAGGAAGGGAAAGATTGAAAAATTTGATGGGACAAACTTCTAATGGTGGAAGTTGTAGATGGAAAATTATTTATATCAGAAAAATTTACATCAAGCACTGTTTGAAGAAAAACCAGAAAAGATGATTGATGAGGAGTGGGAATTGTTGGACATGAGGACTTTGGTACAAATTCGATTGTGCCTGACAAAATATGTTGTGTTCAACGTCTCTAAGGAGAAGACCGTTTCAGATTTGATGTCAGCGTTTGCTAAATTTTATGAGAAGCCGTCTGCTTCAAATAGACTGTTTCTAATGAAAAAGTTGTTTAACTTGAGAATGTCTTCTGATAGTTCAGTTGTTAATTATTTGAACGAATTTAACACATTATGGGCACAACTTGAATCCTTAGAGTTTATCTTTGTTGATGATATTAAACCTTTGATGTTTATGTGTTCGTTACCAGATAGTTGGAGTAATGTTGTTATGACAATTAGCAATACTTCCAACACTACTCTTAAATTTAATTGATGAAAAAAGTATGGGTGAGAGTACAGTTTCTACAAGTACTGCTCTATCTATTAATAATGACAGAAAGAAAGAAAGAGGTAAAAATTTAAGAAGGGAGTCAAAACAAAAAAGGAAGATCAAAATATAAGGGAAGTTTAAGAAAAAATTAGTGTGTTGAAAATGTAAGACAGAGAGTCATATGAAGAGCGATTGTCCAAACAAAGATAAGGAGGGAGCGAATGTGGTGAATCCAAGTAAGGAGTATGATGATTTATGTTTGTCTGCTCATACAGAATCAAGGTTAGATATGTGGTTTGTGGATTCATGGGTTTCGTTCTATTGCACTGCTCGCAGAGAATGGTTTGATAATTATGTCCAATGTGAATTTGGGCATGTGACTGTTGGTAATGGACATGAATGCAAGATTGTTGATAAGGGGACAATTCAGTTGAAATTGCACAATGGTAGAAAGTTAATTTTATAAGAGGTCAGGATATCTATTAGCAAGCTGGATAGCAAGAGTTATCAAATCTCATTTGAGAGGAAATAGTGGAAGATCAGCAATTGAGCAATGGTAATGGTCAAGGGTGAGAGACTGGAAACTTTATATTTACTCTCAAACTCGGTGGATCACGTTGTTTCTTACGCCACCGTGAAAAATGAGAATGCTAGCTTATGGCATCAGAGGCTCGGTCACTTGAGTGAGAGCGACATGAGGGTGTTTCAATTCAGAGATATGTTGACATATATAAAAGATACTAATTTTGATTTCTGTGACAACTGTATGTTTGGGAAGCAGAAAAGAGTTAGTTTTATGAATGTTGGTAAGGAGAAGAAAACTGAGAGATTGGAGTTGGGGCATACAGATTTATGGGGGCCTTCTTCGGCGAAGTCTCTTGGAGGTAATTTTTATTTTGTTACTTTCATAAATAATGCAAGCAGGAAGACATAGGCGTTTACACTTAAGTAGAAATCTGATGTCTTCAAGATCTTCAAGATATGGAAAACTCTTGTTAAGAATAAAACAAGTTTGAAGATGAAATGTCTGTTGTCAGACAATAATGGAGAATTTTGCAATAAGTAGTTTGATGACTATTGCTTTACCAATGGGATCAGGAGAGTGAAGACTGTATCTAGGACACCGCAGCAAAATGACATGGCTGAGAGGATGAATATAACCATTTTGGAGGGAGCTCGTAGTATGAGACACATGCAAGTTTGCCTTTGCAACTTTGGGGAGCCGCTATAGATACGACAGTATATCTGATCAATAGAAATTCAGCTAGTGTTTTAGATAGAGGAATTTCAGAGGAGGTGTGGTCTGGTAAGACTGTGAATTATTTATTCTTAAAAATATTTGTTATATAGCATATGCGCTTGTGGATCATGAGATGAGAAAGAAACTTGATTCTAAATCTTAGAATTGTGCATTCATTGGATACAGTAGCGACGAATATGGTTATCGGTTTTGAGATTATAAGCATAACAAGGTGATTCGTAGCAGAGATATAGTATTCAACAACGGCTGTATGTATAAAGACCGAATGGAGAGTAAGAGTGAGAAAATAGTTTAGAAAGAATAATTAGAGCTGGATGAGCCATAGGATGGGATAGATTACATGGATGAAAGAAAGAAAAAAAATACCTACATCTGAAGGAGAAGAAATGGCTACACCTGAAAATACACAAGGTTCAGATGAGACAGAACAGGACAGAGAACTAAAATAGATGGTTCCAGTTTTTCATCAGAGAGTATTCCTACTTTGAGGAGGAGCACTAGGATAAGAAAACCAACTCAAAAACTTTGTCTTCTTTTATATAATATTTTGTATACTAATGCAGGTGAATTAGAGAGTTACCAAAAGGCTATGCAGGATAAGTTTTGTCTTAAGTGGGAGCAAGCGAAGCGTGATGAGATGTCTTTTTTGGAGGAGATCACACATGAAAATTGGTGAAGCGACCGAAAAATATGAAAGTATTGCATAACAAATGGGTATACAGGGTGAAACATGAGGCATGAGAGACACAAAGATACAAGACTAGATTTGTGGTGAAGGGATTCGGTCAGAGGAAAGGTATTAACTTCAATGAGATATTTGCATCAGTTGTGAAGATGACTTCTATCAGAATAATATTGAGTATTGTGACTATGAAAGGATTGTATTTAGAGCAGCTTGATGTGAAAACTGCTTTCCTTCATAGTGATTTGGAGGAGAAAATTTACATGGAACAACCGGAGGGATATAAAGTTAAAGGAAAGGAGAATTGGGTATGTCGACTGAAAATGAGCTTGTATTGATTGAAACAGGCACCGAGGCAATGGTACTTGAAGTTTGACAAGTTTATGTTGGATTCGGATTTTGCCAGATGCAATTCAAATCATTGTGTATATCTACAAAAATTTAAGGACGATAACTTTATATTACTTATTTTGTATGTAGATGATATGCTTGTAGCATATCATGCATGAAGAAAATCAATTATCTAAAGAGAAAGTTGGCAAGAAGATTCTCTATGAAGGTTATGAGGGAGGCGAAACAACTTCTTGAGATGTAAATTACCCGAGATAAGAAAATTAAGAAATTGTGGTTATCTCATGAGGGGTACATCAAGGTGTTGGAGAGATTCAACATGGATAATATAAAACCGGTAACTACAGCTCTTGGTGGTCAGTTTAAACTGTCAAAAGAGTAAGATGTTAAGACAGATGAGATAAACGGAAAATGTGCCTTATTCATCTGCCGTTGGGAGTCTCATGTATGCAATGATGAGTACAAGACCAAATATTGCACATGCAGTGGGAGTAATGAGTAGATTCATGAAGAACTCTGGGAAGAAATATTGGTAAACAGTGAAGTGGATTTTTAGGTATCTAAAAAGTACTTCAAAGTATTGTTTGTATTTTGGGGGTGAAAATATTGATGTACAATGTTTTGTGGATTCGGACAATGCGGGTGATAGAGATAATGACAGGAGCACCACATGTTATGCCTTTACTGTAGGAGGGACATTAGTAAGTTGGATTTCAAGATTACAATCAATTATTGTTTTATTTTCGACGGAAACTGAGTATGTGACAGCTGCAGAAGCAAGTAAGGAGTTTATCTGGTTGCAGCGATTGATGAGTGAATTGGGTTTTGAAGGTGTGGATTGCAGATTGTTCAGTGATAGTCAAAGTGTAATTCATCTTACTAAGAACTCGGCGTATCATTCATGGACTAAACATATTCGTTTGAGATATCATTTCATTAGATCCTTATTGGAGGATTGCCAATTAAAGTTGAATAAGATTGATGACAGTAAGAATTCTGCAGATATATTGACAAAACCGGTTGATGGAAAAAAGTTGAGTTATTGCTCAACTTTGGTGCATTTGTATTGAATGCTGGAATTTGAACTTTGAACGATCGAGGTAAAAGTTTTGGACGCTAGTATTATCATATATAGAGATTACAATTTTTACAATAGGTCTCCAAGTGGGAGATTAATGGAGCTATATTGCCGCAATGGATTCGATTTGCCCAAACAGGTCTAAAACCGGCCCAAACATGTTATGAGATATAATTTATAAAAGGGGGTTTGTGGTTAGGGCATGAAATTGGCCGAGGGTTTTTCTATTTGTTGGTGGCGGCTTCTGCTCTTGATTTTGGCCTAAAGCAGAGAAAATCAAAAGAGGCAAATCAAGTGGTGGCTTAAAGCGAAAATTGCTTGGTGCGGCTGCTATAAAACAATTAAGGGCTGCAATTATTTTTGCCAAAGAAAAATAGTGGGCTGCTATTTGTATTCGGCTGAAGGGTTTGGCCAAAGGGAAGAATAAAAGGTAGGTGGCGGCTTTCTTTGGAATTTTTGACGGCCGAAGCAAAGAGGAAAATCACTGTAATAAGAGTTTAGGGTTTGATTTCAAATTCTTGTGTAATTTCATCGTAATTTCTCTTATGGTTGAGAACTAGAAAGTTATAATCTTTTTTTTATGTAGTGGAAGTTTTCGATCGTATTTCCGTGGACGTAGGCACATTACTGAACCACGTTAAATCTGCGTGTTTTTTGTCTCTGTTATTTTTCTCTTCGGTTAACTATTTGATTTCGCTGGTTGTTCCATTAGTATTATTCCTATATTTTTACTAACAAATTGGATCCAATGTAAATTGCCTGCAAGAAGCTATTTAGTTGAGCACTTGTAAATATATATTCAAGCAAAATGGTTGGTCTGTGATTGTATCAAATTTGCTAGTGTAGGTTGGTTCAGATTAGTTGGGCCATACGTACTGTAGGCTGTGGCCTACCAAATTCAAGAAAAATGTCGTATATATTCACATAATTAGATCATATATGATACTTAAACTCCATGTTTATAATCATTTTTTGGGAGGGTGGGAGTTGAGAGCGGGCGGTAAATCGTCAAATCACATAAATGATGCAATGAAAGAAACTTTCTCCTTATAACACACTAACTACACTTTAAGATATCGATAATCATGAGGAGTTCAAAAAATAACTAGCTAGCTAGGTCAGGTATGGCCTCAAACTTAGAAAATTTTCTGATATTCCCACATTTGAATTCAAAAGAAAAGAATGGACTACTCATATAATAACAAATCATGATTATCGATCAACATCTTCATGAAAAATCTGGTCTTAAAATTTCAATAGGGAGAGAGAGAGAGAATGAAACACAGAGAGGAGAGTCACCAAACAAGAAATATAAGAGTGTGAAGATCCAAGGTGGGAAGGCAAACCAAAACAGTCACTGGCGCGAACGATATATTGTAATCAAGCATATGCAATATTAGCCTCGGATAGCAGGGCATATATAGTAAAACAATTATATATATATTATCTATGTATTTAAAAGCTATTTAATGAAATAAGAGGGGCTTACCCATCAGATTTGCTAAAAAAACAAAAATAATAATAATAATAATTTTACTTAGGGACCGCTAACCAAATAGAGATATAAATGAAGGAACCAACAGAATTAGCATGCTATTAAACGAGTTTGTTGAAGGTGTAGTATTCAGCGTGATCAAGAGAGAAGATATTGTTTAGTACACAAGAACAACCGCAATTTTGGGCCGAACATCTAGTTGTGCTTCTCGACCGAGAAGAACCTTTTTAAAAAGTGTCACATGCTTAATTAATTTGCTATATTTGGAAAGCTAATAGTCCTAATCTGTTCATTTAGCAATTTGACATGATTACGTACTATGATGTTGTTTTAGTGCATTTTTTAAGGAAAACAATGTTTTATTGGATTTAGAAACTTCATAGCAATTTTCTAATTCATGCAAGCTATTGTCATGCAACTTGGCCACTTAGGTAAAGATTATTGATGAAATGTTCACTTAGGTAAAGATTATTTTTTTCTTTTCAATATTTTTTACGTGACTAACAAAATTAAACTCTGCAGGCATTTTTTTTTTTTTTTTTTTGTTGTAATAATGTAAAAATCTAACTAATTATCATTTTTGTTCGTGGAAGAAACTCTAAGGTCCTCTTTTAACTGTATAATAGAAAACAGATACGGTTTATTTTCTTCCTAATTGCTATTGGCATGGGAATATTTTAAAGGAGACTTTATGCTAGTTTTATAAAAAAGAACGAAATTAAGAGATATCGAAGTTAATTAATATGAACAAGATAAAAGTCTTTATTCAAAACATTAGAACCTAAATTATATTACTCCAATTTGTTCTGAAGATGTAGTTGATCCTTGACATTAGAAATCACTGGTGAGCTAAGGTTCAACTTTGAGGCTCACATGTGACTTGAACTCCCAACCGCCGTGGAGTTTGCTTTTATCTTTAAAATGTGCGCAGGTCAATATTATAGTAATGTGGAGCTAATTACTTCTCCTTGACCAACTTGGATGAGTTTTATGGTCAAAATTTTATTTTTAAAACGTTTACTCTTTCGGTAATCAACTCCGTGATTTCAAATCAAAGTTGTGGCTGTTTAAGAAAACAAATTCTCGAAGTCTCAGCTCAAGTCACATTCATGTATATCAATAGTTATCTAGTGATGCAATCGTTGACAATTGACAATTTTAGCTTGTTAATCATGCATGCGTAAGATTACGTTCTCATTGCATAACCTTCTTGCTAATATGGCCGTTAATTTCTTCAAAATTAAAAATTAATATGCCAAATAATTGGGGAACACAAACGACATGCAGAAACAAAATTAAAAGACGCGAACTGATGTTCATTACATTTAACTTGAATTATAATTATAATGAATAAGAGATTACTTATGACTTGGAAATTAAGGTGGCTATTCAGATGTTTAAGAGAGTTTGAGCTTATAGTATTTAACAACGGGACGATTTTTATACCTTTATATGTGTAACATGCTGGGCTATAAAGAAACATCATTCACAGAAGATAAGTGTAGTAGAGATACGCATGCTCCATTGGATGTGCAGCAACACTAGGAGAGATAAAGTGAGAAATGAAGATATTCGTGCTAAGGTAGGTATAGCTCCCATCGATGAGAAATTGCGAGAAAATCGCTTACGCTGGTTTGGTCATATGCAACGTAGGCCTATAAGTGCACTAATTCGAAGAGAGGAGTTTATCAATGTAGGACAAGTTAAAAGAACGAAGGGAAGACCGAAGAAAAACATGGATGGAGGTGATACGCAAAAATATGGAGTCCAGAGGTTTAAATAAGAAGATATTACTTGATAGAAATGAATGGAGAAGGAATATCAAAGTGATCTATCCGGTGTGATTCTTTTTTTGGTTCATGTAGCCTACCCCAAATACTTAGGATAAAAGGCTTTGTTGTTATTGTTGTTGTTGTATATGTGTAACATGCTGTATAGTAATATTCATATTCATCTATACAGTTATTCCAGGAGCTATTTGGTTGTTTGCAAATGATGTTACATATACTTGAAGTTGAAGTAATAGAATTTGCTAAAACTTATATTAGTGCATTTAGTTTGGGAGTTGCAATTGGTAAATAAAGTTGAACAAATTTTAAATATTAATTTTTTAAATTCAAAAGGCCTAAGAAATATACCATTCATCGATAATGTAATCAATGTTTATCAAGAATAGGGGAAAAGTGTCTTATATATAGTTACTGTAGGAACGTAAGTTGTTGCAATTATAATTTCAAACTTTTCCAATTATAGCTGCAACTAAATAACAGAAAATATCACTTGCAGCACTTATGCAACCGACCAAACATCTCCTAAATTCCAAATTAACTCCGTGCAAAACTAAGAAGTCACACTCAACCTTCACATGTATGCACTGAAATCATGTTGCAGTGAGAACATCAGATTAATAGAGAATATTCTTTTGAAAAACAATGGTGAGAGAACACACAATACATATTTAATTTTGTATTCTTTTTTTAATGCTCTCTCTCAGCCAATCAGATTCAAGGTTTATAAAATCCAAGATTATCCAGCTTAACTGTCCATAACAGGAGTTTCCAAAGGAGCACACCATTTTTTTTAATGAGCCTACTAAAGGGTTCTTTTTCGTTTGCAGTTGAAAAGTGGGCTTACTAGGAAAGAGAGAATAATGAGCCTACTAAATGGTTCTTTTTCGTTTGCACTTGAAAAGTGGGCTCACTAGGAAAGAGAGAATGGTGTGCTCCTTTGGAAACTCCCTCCATAACATAGTAGTAAAATCTGATGACGTAGCCCCTTAAGGCTCCTCTATACCTTTCTCACAAGCAGTCTCCATAGGTCAGCCAGCAGTCTCAACGCACTCGGCCCCCAACACTCTGGTAGTTAACAATTTACACCTCCCCTTAACCTACACCCCCCTAAACAATCCCATGTGCCCCCACATTCAATAACGTACACCACAATAATAACAGTATCCCAATTATTCTATATACCAAGCAAAATAAAAAAAAAATAATCTAATTCCATTTGTTCTTCCTTCAAGACAAAAAAAGGAAGAAAAAATAAAAATGTAAAGCCCCTGTTCGGAGTTTGGGTAGCAAAATACTGACAATATGTTCACCTAGAAATATGCTAAATCTTAAGTATAATAACAAGAGTTATTTAATTTATATGACCAATTATTATAGGCTCCTCCCTAAAAAAAAGTCACAGTAACGCATTTACACTTCATCAAGCTATATGAGGATGGAATAATTAAGTTACGATTTACTTTATTAATTTATGGAAATCAATATTATAAACTACACTAATTTTTATATCACATCCAATATATGTGAAGGTGGTACTAAAAGATATGGATTCTAAAGGTTTAAATGAGGAGATATTACTTGATAGGAATGAATGGAGAAGGACTATCAATGTGATTATGGATGGTAACGGACACACCCAAGGGCCAAATTTTGACCCGTCCTACACAAAATTTTGAATTAAAAATGAAAATTTTATTTTTCTAATTCAAAATTTTGTATAGGAAGGACTAAAATTTGGCCCGTGGACACGTCCATTACCATCTCTAAATGTGAGCAATCTGATATGATTTTTTTTTTTTTGGTTTATGTAGCTTACCCCAAGCATTTGGATTAAAATACTTAGTAATTATTATATCCAATATGAAACTATTTGAGATAGAAATATTGCGCAGGGACAATATTCATACATAAGCCATTTGCAAAGAAATTTTCCAACATGAAACAAAAAATTTAAAATTAAAAAAAAAAAAATAGGTTGGTCGCTCGCCCAACTCCAAACTGCTTAAATCCTCAAAAACTGTTGGCCAATTTCATCTCTCTCTCTCTCTCTCTCTCTTCTTTGATCTCTCTTGCTCCCCTTCCAGCCAATCCTATTTACCAATCCTATTTACACTCCCATTCATTGCCATTGCTTGCTAGCCATTAAGGAGTTAGGTGCTCTTCTTGCAATTTTTGTACTAGCTACTTGCCAACACTCCAATGGCAACAAAAGCTAAAAAAATGGAAAAAAAAAAGAAAAAATAAAATAAAAATAAAAATAATTTGTTTTTGCATTCTCAACCAACCCTGACAACATTAATTGCATCCCTCTTCTAAGTTTTCATGCACCATGTCAATGAATATGAACAACTATACAACTGCAGCCCCAGACAGGCCTCTTAAATGCCTCTCATCACCTCCACCTCCGTCTCTATAAAGATCTCACCACTCCCCTCATCTATTCTCTCACCACAGTCTGCATCCATGGATCTTGCATTGCTCCTAGTCGCGCTGGCCTTCGCCACATCCTACCTGTTCTGGTTCTACAATCTCCTGCCGAGCCTGCGGCGCGGGCCGCGGGTGTGGCCGCTCCTCGGCAGCCTCCCGGGCCTAGTCCACAATGCGGAGCGCATGCACGACTGGATAGCCTCCAACCTGCAGGCGGCCGGGGGCACGTACCAGACCTGCATCTGCGCCGTGCCCTTCCTCGCCCGCAAGCAGGGCCTCGTCACTGTCACCTGCGACCCCAGGAACCTCGAGCACATTCTCAAGAACCGGTTCGATAACTACCCCAAGGGCCCGACGTGGCAAGCCGTGTTCCATGACCTGCTCGGCGACGGCATCTTCAACTCCGACGGCGAGATCTGGCTGCTCCAGCGCAAGACCGCCGCGCTCGAGTTCACCACACGCACCCTTCGCGTCGCTATGTCGCGGTGGGTGTCTCGATCCATCTGGCACAGATTCATCCCCATTCTGCAGTCCGCTTCCGAATCCAAATCTAGTGTTGATTTACAGGACTTGCTGCTTAGACTGACATTCGACAACATTTGTGGACTCACTTTCGGGAAAGATCCCGAGACCTTGTCTCTGGACCTGCCCGAGAACGCCTTTGCGCTGGCGTTCGACCGGGCTACGGAGGCGACCCTGAACAGGTTCATTTTCCCCGAAGTGGTGTGGCGGTTCAAGAAATGGATGAGGCTTGGGATGGAGACGACCCTGTCCGACTCCGTCACACACGTTGACAAGTACCTGTCGGCCGTGATCAAGGCCCGCAAGCTCGAGCTCGACACGAACCCGAACCCGAACCAGGACAACGACAACCTGCTGTCCCGGTTCATGCGCAAGGGCACCTACTCCGACACTTTCCTGCAAAACGTCGCGCTCAATTTCATCCTGGCCGGCCGCGACACCTCCTCGGTGGCCCTGTCATGGTTCTTCTACCTCGTCTCGAACCACCCCGCGGTCGAGCGGAAGATCCTCGTCGAGCTCTGCTCGGTTCTCTCCGTCACCCGTGGAGGAGATAACCCCGAATCCTGGCTGTCCTCGCCTCTCGCGTTCGAAGAGGTCGACCAGCTGATCTATCTGAAGGCAGCTCTATCCGAGACACTGCGGCTGTATCCGTCAGTTCCCGAGGACTCGAAGCACGTCGTATCCGACGACGTGCTGCCTGACGGCACGCTCGTGCCGGCCGGCTCGGCGGTGACTTACTCCATCTACTCGGCTGGGCGGCTGAAGTCCACATGGGGGGAGGACTGCATGGATTTCAAGCCCGACCGCTGGCTCAGCGAGGACGGGACCGCGTTCAAGTCGCATGACCAGTTCAAGTTCGTAGCGTTCAATGGCGGGCCGAGGATTTGCCTCGGCAAGGACCTGGCATACCTGCAGATGAAGTCGATCGCTGCAGCGGTGCTGCTCCGGTACAAGCTGGCGGTGGCCGAGGGGCACAAGATCGAGCAGAAGATGTCTTTGACTCTGTTCATGAAGTATGGGTTGAAAGTCAATGTGCAACAGAGAGATCTCTCGGAGATCGTTGTTGATGTCCGTCGCCGCCGGGCTGCCATTGCCGGCCAGTGATGCCGATCGAAGAAGGTGAGAATTACGGTGGGGGTGGATGTAGATAGATAGACGTAAAAAAATGCAGATGTGTTCGAATGGATCATCAAGTTTACTATTACTATTACTATTATTATTATTATTACTATTATTTGGGAAATTTTATTTTTAATTCTTATATAAATTGAGGAGAGGGGGAATTTATTTCTCTCAAGTCTCTCTCGTGTTATTGCTAATTATGGGATTGAATAAGAGATCAAATTCAAGGTTGATGGTGGTTTGTTGCAAGATAGGTGGTCTATTTAATTTTTTTTTTTTGTTTAATTTTTGTTTTTTGAAAATTATCAAGAATGGTTCAATTGTGGAAAAGTATAAATTTGATTTTTGTGTGAAAAGTTAGGTGAGCGCTTTCTTTTTCCATGGTATCATTAATTGCTGTGCGAGTTGATGCCTATCACAAGGGGTTGTTTTCCTTTGGCTATAATAGTTTTTTTTTTCCTAAACAAATTACTTTAGATGTTGCCATTTCGGGGTAGGTTGCGGACCTGTGGAGTTAATGTTTGTTGGGCCACACTGCAATGCTCGCTTTTGAGAGGAAGAAAGGGTGACAGTTGTTGGGCAAGTAATTAAGAAAAATATTAATTTCTAGATTCATTAATTTATTGAATACTTTATTATTTGGGGTTTTTACATATATGTCCCTTGCATCTCTAAAAATTAGAATTTAGCACCCAAAATCTTCATATTTATATTTTAGTTCCTCATATCCTTTAAATTATCATAATTTAGTCACCCAGCCATATTTTTTGCCCGAAATTTGCGTTATAATACCCTTGAGTTACTTCAGTTTAGTCATCCCTTCTCTCTTCCTCCTTTCTTTTTTTTCTTATTGGATTCTCTTCTCCATTCTTCTCCTCTCTCTCTCTTCCCTCTTCTTATTGGGTTCTCCTAAATTACTTCACTTTAGAAATTAACTGGGAGGGAAGAAAGAGAGGAGAAGAATGGAGAGAGAAACCCAATAAGAAGAGGAAGAGAGGAGGAAGAGGAAAGGGAGGACTAAAATGAAATAACTCAGGGGTATAATTGGAATTTTGGGCCAAAAATATGGCTGAGACTAAATTGTGTTAACTTAAAAGGATTTGAGGGACTAAATTATAAATATGAAGATTTGAGGGACTAAATTATAAATATGAAGATTTGAGGGACTAAATTATAAATATGAAGATTTGAGGGAAAGATATATAAAAACCCCTTTTTATTTTTAAGTAATCAACCATACTGAAAGACTTGATTATATATGTTTACGGTTATAATAACCATTAATACTAGAGTTTTATGTCAAAAAATTATAAAGTATTATTTTGGTGGATCAATATGTAAAGAGAATGAAAACTCTTCCTTCGTCTTTTGATATTTCAAATAAAATCCTTCATCCATTTATTTTCTTCGTTAATCAAGTTTAACTTAGAACTCATTTTCACCCCAATTCATCTGTTGGACATATTTGCCTTGATGACCGCATAAAATTGGCAAATGTCTATTAGGATAATAATTACACGTCTTTCTCCAGACCAGTAACTCAATTCCTTCTTATTTATTATTATTATTATTGGAAATTTTAGAGGAAAAATGAGTTTTTATAGGAAAAAATTCTATCACTTTCAAGAGGAAAAAAAAATATCTTAAAATTACATATTGCGGAGAGCTATATAAGCCAGTTTATAGATTTTGAGGGATATTATCCTAAGTTAGTATATAGAATTTGAGAGATATTATCCCAACTCAAGAACCTAACATGACCCAACTTAAAAGCCCAAGTCACCTGAGCTCTCAATAGGATCTAATGATATAGATGCGGTTTTTGGTGATAGAATATTCTTTACATACTTTCTATTATTTGTTTCATAGATTTGTAGCAAAGAAAAAGGTATATGAATTTGGGATAATCAGTATCAAATATTATTTTTAAAAAAGAAGGTGAAAAAGAAAATATTGTTGTTGTCTGATAGATTTAAAAAATAATTATAACCAATCAATTAAATCAAGTCAAATCAATCAAGAAATCAAGAAAAAACAATGGTAAGAAACACAACTTTAATATGGATAATCCATACAAAAAAAAAAAAACAATGGATCATAAACTACACAATTACAAAAAGATTTTTACAGTCGTTTGCTCACACAGTTGTTAGACTCCTACAACTAGTAGTAATTGTAGGCTCGTAAAATATACAATATGCAAATGGAAAGTACAAGGTTATCTTTACTAACAAAGACAAGATTAGAACGTGAGATTAAATCTCTTGTAACTCAGCCAAAATGCAAGGCTAAATCTCGTATTGGACAACCAGAATACGAGGCTAAGAAATAACCTTGTATGAATCACGTAGAATGTGAGGCTAAGAAATAATCTTGTATTAATCACGTAGAATGTGAGCCTAAGAATTAGCCTCGCATAGCAGTAAAAGACACAAGGTTAAGAATTAACGTCACGTAAACGGGAGTCTCATCTCCTGTGAGTACAAGCTTCGTGTATTGAATGTTTCAAAGCCACCGAAAAAGGAACTATTACACCCATGATTTCCACTCTACATGGGATTTTTTCCCCATTATGAAAAGATTAAGGAGGGTGATTATAACCCCTTAATCCCTAGAAGGCCTACAAATGGCTCTTGAGGGAGAAGAAAAGGGTGCTTCTTTTAGAAAGCTTTTGGTATGAGCAACCCTACCACCACAAAGTGACCTTCGTGTGTTTTGGAGAGACTTTGAAAGAAGAGTGGAGCTGCAAGTTCTCCAATTCGAAGAGAATATAAGTGAAGCTTGGTCGATAGAGGATCCAAGAGTGGCGTCATCAGATCGTTAATGAAAAACAAGATCAACTCTTAACACAACTTCAAGTACATAGCACTAAACAAGTCTCCTTCAATGCTTCTATAAAAAGTCATGCAATCTTATTTTATTTTGTAAGCTTTCATCAATTGTAAACAAAACTTGCTAAAAGAAATTAAGAGTTATTCCAACAAATATTATTGATATGAAAATCTATCCCCTAAGTTGTTCAACACCCATAAATTAGAAATTAAGAGCATGTTTTGTTACGTGGTGTTGCAGTTGTTTTGCATTACCAATGACATATGTACACAACAATTATAAATGTAATATGGGCTCATGCGTATGGCTTATACACGAACACAATATAACAAGTAATTAATGAGAGAATGATAAATCAATAGGATGAGTTATCAATAAGTATATTTTGACTTTTCTAGTAATTGACAACTCCTATATATATATATATATATATATATATATATATATATATAGACACACACTGAGTTGTCATACTCCTTCGTATTTTTGTCTATAAAATATAGTTCAAGCGTGTGATTAAATACTTTTGGGATGGTTGTAGTTGTTACTCCACAGTATAATAATATACGTTTAATTAATAAGCTTTTAATTACTATTAAGGTTTTATTGATAAATTATTAAATATGTTCACTAATATATAGGTTGAAACGAGCTGGTAGCTTTTCACATAGACAACGAGATATAGTTGCTGATGCGCTCAGTACCAACGGCCGCTTGGAGCTTCATTTCTCACGAACCAAGCAAATGTGTTTGTTCATGTGAAATTCTATTCGAGCACACCGCTTTGTACAGTGAATCAGAGATTAGTCTCCAGACAGATTTAATATCGTTCAGGAATTAACTCTCAACTAGGTAAAAATATATAAATATATAAATAAATAAATAAATAAATAAATAAATATATATATATATATATATATATATATATATATATATATATATATATATATATATATATATATATATATATATATATATATTTATTCACAAAAAATAATAGAAAACTTATAATTTTTACAAATTTAAGCGATGGAATGTAAAATTTAAGATATGGGATCATTGAACAAAATTGTGTGGTCAAATAGAATTTATCTTACATTACAGTTGAAACTTGAAACAACAACTTGTATTTCCAACTATTGTGAACCAAGACACCTTGAAAAGAAAAGAGACGGAGAGAACAACATGAATTGTCCTTTTCAACGTAGCTAGCTATTTCCCACTCCAAAGAGGAAGAAGGTTCAATGAATAAAACTTTGACATATAACCACAGAAAGCCTAACTTTAACTACACCCGAAATCTCAACAGTTAATTCAAACTCAACCATTTTCTTTATAACGTTCTATTTCCATATTAAACCTTCTTGCTCATCCACGCCGTCTTCAATATTTGAACTCAATCAATTCTTGCCAGTAGCCAACTGTCCATTTGTCAATAAGCATTGTATCTAGTGGGATTATTAATCTCCAATTTGTGAGAGATTTCGAATTCGATTCTTGATGGAGACTCAATTTGGATAATATTGCAAAAATTATGCATTTATGTTTTGATGAAACTAAGAACTGACAGAGAGAACGAAGAATAACTTTGTATTCTGATGTATATATAAAACGTTACAATGTTTATCTTTTATAGATCAAGGAGACGAATATAAAAGGTAAAAATAAGAGAATATATAATTTGATCATAATTGCATATAATTCTAAATCAGTATAATCAGCCTAATTAGATATATTTGATAAATATACTAATTTAAGAAGATATCCTGATATATACTAATAAATTAGAGTATTTGTCAAATATACTAATTTAGGAAGATATTCTAAATTAGTGAATATTCTAATATCCCCCACAAATTCAAGATGGTTTGGAAGACACAACTTGAGTTTGAAAACGAGATCATAATGACGACCAGGTAGATAATTAGCAAACAGGATCTCTAATACAGGAGACGGCGACGGAACAACATATAGAGTCACCAAAGAAGGAGATAGAGGTGGTAAAGGTTGCATCATTGAAGATGACAGTGGTAACTGAGTAGGAGCCAAAGATAACATACTAGATTTCAGCAACAGAGCAGCAAGCAAGATCTCTATCACAGGAGGCGGCGACGAAAAAACAGACAGAGTCACTAGAAGATGAGACATTGATGACAAAAACTGCACCTTTGAACATGGCAATGACGACGGAGCAGGAGCCCACACTAGATTTTGGCAACAGAGCAACAGATAGGATCTCTATCACAAGAGGCGGTGACGAAGCAACAGACAAAGTCACCGGAAGAGGAGACAAAAATAACGAAGACTGCACCTTTGAACATGACAGTGACGACGAAGTAAGAGCCGACGACAACAAATTAGATTTCAGCGACGGAGCAACAGATGGAGTCACTGAAGTACTAGACGGAGACGACAAAGGCGGCGCTTGAAGATGGCAGTGACGACGAAGCAGGACCTACCATAAACGTAGGAGTTGCAGCCGACAACGGTGAGACGGTGGAGTTGGCATGTAAGGGGCAGAGTAAGAGCTGTTCCCGCGGCAGAGGCAACATCGACGCCAATAAGCAATGCAAGCGCTATCACATCTTAACCTGGATCTGATACAATGATGAAACTAAGAACTTTTTTTTTATCCATAATTAAACTTAAACTAAAAAATGGTTGTTCTTTTTAACCATGAATTTTCTTTTTAGTATTTATCTTTAGCTTAAATTAAGTAAATATACGTTTATATATTTCTTTCTTGTTTTATTTGTATTATTATTATTATTTTGGTTAAGTTTTCTATTAATTGTGATTTTGTGTCAGCTTTTTTATCAAGATGTTTTCTATGTGGTTTTTTAATTATGCATTTTTGGGACGATATATTCTTGACTTATCCATCTTCACTCTTGCGCGACGGCATACAAAAATATGGGTGGGTGTCGAACACAAAGACGACGACGATGACGCAGAGTGTGAAGAGGAAGAGGAAGTTGAAGACAATATCAATGTCGAACTTGGTGAGGAAGATATTTACAGAAATAAAGAAGACAAAAAATATTAATATCGAATTTACTGAAGAAAATAAAGATGAGGATAATGGCGTCAAGATAAAGGAGGAAAAGAGAAATTGTGCAGGGGCAATATGGAAATTGAAAAAGAAAAAGTCAAAAGACGGGCTTAACGGTGAGATTTTTAAAATTAGAGGTTTTTTTTTTTTTTTTTAATTCGTAAAGTTTAGCTAGTAGTTCTTCAAGATTCTATTCTGATAATGCTAAAAAAAAGATTTTACTCTAATATTTTTCTTGAGCTGCTAAATTGGTGGTCGTAAAAGGCTACCATCTTTAGGTTCGTAAAAAGATCGTTTGGGCCTGTAGGCCTTTTATACTAGGCCCGTTTATTTCACCCAACCAATTAACTAATTATACGAGTTAGTTTATTTTTTTTTTAAAATTTCTAATATTTAATAACTACAAAATTATTTCCCCCCTCCACCCCACTGAGGGAATTTCCAAAGGAGCACGCACTTTTTTTTAGCTAGCCCACTTTTCCTAGTGAGCGTATTATCTTTTTTTAAAAGAGATGATTTTTTTCTGTGAGCACACCATTAATTTACAAAACATATCCTCTCATCCATTTTTTAAAGTCCCTTTCTCCTCCTCCGCTACAGTATCTATTGTAGATCCGCAGTTTGCCTCCTCCGCTTGCCACTTTCGCCTCTGTACCTGCTGAAGGTTTTTGTTTTTGTTTTTTTTTTTTAATTGCGTTGGAGCAATGCAGAGAAGGAGAAGAGAGGTAAGAGGCATTTTTAAGTAAAATAAAATCAATGAGAAATTTGTAATATTAAAGAAGCTTTTCAAGTGGAAAAAAGTGTGCTCATCTAGAAATTCCCCATTCACTTTACCAAATCTGAGAGACTTCCCCAGATCGGCCTCACTCTCTCTCCTCTCACTCTCTCGTTCGATAAAACCGCAGCAAATCTGAGAACTGGTGGGGTTTTGCTCGCAGCGCCAACATTTACTGGGGAACTAATCCTTGGAGAATTTAGGTGCAAGTGGATGTTTTCTTGGAGCGGACAGCTGCTCACGGTCGAATGCGAGGGGTAAGCTTTGATTTGTTTGCTTATTTCAAGTATTTGATTTATTTGCTGAAACTCAAAAGAGCTTGTCGTAATTTTGTTGTTTAAATGTTTACGGCAGTGTATTTTTGGATGTAAACCAATTTCCATACTTTTGGCGATTGAACTAATAAAACAAGTGAATGGAAACAATTCTTGTACCCTAAGTGTAGATTGGAGTGAATAACGGGGAACTGTGGGGAAATATACATTGGTGGTATAATTGGAATAATATTAGAGAGATTTTCATTGGAGGTGCAGTTAAGTACTAGGAAATCTCTCAAATGATTGGATTTGGAAGGATTTAACCATTGACAAGTATATGTTGGAAGTATAACTAGATGACATATATAATTAATGTTACATTGAGATGCAAGAATCTTTACATGATGACTGATATTGCCATGCAAATTCTCTTGTTTGGCATAACCATAAGTCACATTCCGGAGGATATTGGATCCGTACTATGGTAATATGATCCCCTTCACAATAGTCCATTATTTCTAATGTCGACACCTAGTGTTCTAAAGCCCAGTGAACTTGGCTGAGTACTCGGACTAAACCATCAAATGCATATATATGCTGAAACTCGCTCCAAAACTCAAACATGCTAAGCACATGTCCAAGTTCCGAGTTTTGGATATAGTCCCGATGCGACCCGCTGTTATTGCTTATTAGGTTGAAAATTTCTATTGGGTTGAAAACCAATTAACCTGAACCCCGATCTCCAGTCGCTCTCAACTAATTCCGCAGGTACACATGTTAATCTCTTGAAGTGACCGTCAGGATTCAGATTCATCTTGCATCCTCTTGAAGCGAGGGTCATTTGTAATTGTCAGGACTCTTGTAATTGTCAGGACTCTTGTACCCAGTAAAGAGTAGAAGCCACCAGCAAAGAGCAAAGAGAAGAATCTGAGCTTTCACTCGGGTCAATTAAAAAAGGCAGTCTGATACTTCTTTGATCTTGGTCGTCAGCACCAATGAGACTTCCCTAGTAGAAAACTACATATTGGTAAGATTTTTGGACTCTGTTCTTTTTTTTTATCTTCAATAGATGTAAAATGTTGCAAAGTTTGAATTTTGATTGGTTTAGTTAAATATAGAAGCCCGGATGAGTCTTTAAAGATTGGATTTTATTTGATGGGTTGTTAAGCGACATGGTTGATTTGGCTTATTTATTGAATGTAGGGGAACTGAAGTGGTTTTGGCCCTTTGTTTTGAAAAATGAAGTTTACTCTTTTTTGTATAAGTGAACAAAACTTTGTTTTTTCGAAGTGTTTTTTTGCATTTAAATGGGGAAATTGAGTACTCTTAAAAATTAAGTTTTGTTTTATGGGTTGTAGAGTGACATGCTAATAGGAGCTTCTTTTAATTAGTTTTGCTTTTCGTTGATTTCATTTTTTTTATTTAGTATGCTTTTGCTGACTTTCATTTATTGGCTTTGCTTGTGGAAGTATTAAAATTGTTTAAGTGGGAAAAAAATTTGGATTTCTAATTATGGCTTCTGTTGACTCACTGGTCTAATAAATTTATTGTATACTGCAAGTTAGCAAGTGTTTGAAAAAAATGTATATTGCAAGTTGTTTGCTCTTTAATTAAATTTGACTGCTGAGCGAAAATGTGCTAATTTAGTTAGTTAGCAACTAGATGATATTGGTAAATTTAGAATGAAACTTATCTTATTATATTTGTATTATTTTGATTTTTGAGTTTATACATATCAAAATATTATTATTTTGAGTTTTGAACAAGTAATTCGTGTACTTGGTATGTTTTCCGAGTAAACAAGCCCTCCCTACTGAAGAGTAAACAAGCGCTCATACAATTCAAAAACTTTAGAGATATTTTTCTCATTCTCATGGACTTCTTTGAGTGTATCCCATATTTCTTTTGCAATTTTCAAAAATACACCAGAACTAACTTTCTTCTCCATACTATTAAGGAGTCAAGTAACTTCACAATAATTATTAGCAAGCCAATCTGGATAAGTAGGATCTTTTCATTTGTTAGACTATTTAATAAATGCTTAATTTTTCGTTTAGCACCAACAAGCACCCTAAATAATTGAGCCTGCAATAGATAATTATTGTCATTCAATTTTACAGTAGTACCGGCAAGAGTTTTTAAAAATAAATTCTCAAACATATTTGGTGGCATAGTAGTTATTTGGGATTCTCAGGTATATTTGCCAATATAAAGAGTAAACAAGGGGTCATTATGACCATTTCGTATTTGTTCAGTATATGACTTCTAGGTTTGCTCTTCTCACCATCTATGTGGATGGTATTCTGTTGACCGAAAGTAATACAAGAGTCTTTATAGAGATGAAAGACCATTTTAAGCAACATTTTTTAACCAAATATATGTCAAAATCAAGGTATTTTCTTAGAATTGAAGTTGCATATTAAAAGAACATACTGCTTTTCAGAGAAAGTATGCACGGTGTCTATTGCAAGCGACTTGTCTACTTTGGTGTAAATTTGTTAGTACACCTACGAAGCAAATGCGGACTTCTGGAGTGATGATAGTAATGTTTATGATGATGTCAAATGATAAGGAAGAATGATTTCAAAACTTATCTATCTCACGGTTGCTTTGTTGTTGGATTACTGAGTTAGTTCATGCATAAGTTAAGCCAAGCCAAGAGATTTACTGGAAAGCTACTTTGAGGTTTCTTGCATACATCAAGAGTTCTTCATTAAAGTGGTTATTATACAAGAGATATGATTATATTCACATCTTTGCATATTCAGATGCTTGATATGCTGAAGATAAAGGTGTGAAATCTACTACTAGTTATTTAATATTTGTTGGTGGCAATTTGGTGACATGATGAAGCAAAAACAAGATGTAATCACTCAGTCAAGTGCTGTGCTAATGAAGAGTATCGAGCTACGGCTCACATAACATGCGAGCTATTATGGTTAAACTATTTATTGATTGAGTTTGGTTTTGATCAAAAGTCCTATGCGTATACACTATATAATCAATTTGCCATCTATATTGCTAAGAATCTTGTGTTTCATAATCACATCAAGTATATCGAGATCGATTGTCATTTTGTTTGAGATTATTTGGTGAAGAAAGAACAGTTGGCTTATATCTCACTTAAAATTTTCTCGACATTGTATGACAAGTTGGACATAATTAATATCTATACTTCAGTTTGATTGGAAGTAACATTAGATTGTGGGTTTAGTATACTGGATCTAGACCCGCGTTAGATTCTATCCACTTTGTAATTCTATATATTTGCAGCTGTTCTCTATCGATAAGATCAACTTGTTATTCTATAACATACATCTTGCAAGTAAACTCTTTTCTTCTCTTGTTCTTATCGTCCTTACAATGCATGTCAAAACTTTCGCTGGATCATCAATGGGGCCAAAGAATCCTTCTAGCTGGGCTTCTTTTATCACGAGTTCCCATATATATATGAAAGTTGTGATTTTTATTGAGTGATATAATAGTGAATCGTGTTTTCATACTATTTGAGAGTAGGATTGTATATTCTTGCTCTTTTAATTGTTTAATTATATAAACAATTTTTTCTCAATTTTTTAAGTTTCACGAATTTCTACATGAAATACCCGTCACTCTCATCTTGATTAAACTGATTTCTTCTCACTAGTATCCTTTAGAAGATATTTTGCTTCGGTATAGTGTAGGGCTTGTTTTGCTCTTTAGTCTCTGTCCAGATCTAGTGGGAAAGGGGGAGGAGAAATTCACGATTCACTTATTATCCTATAGTGCAGGGCTTGTTTTGCTCTTTAGTCTCTGTCCAGATCAACTTGTTATTCTATAACATGCATCTTGCAAGTAAACTCTTTTCTTCTCTTGTTCTTATCATCTTTGCAATCCATGTCAAAACTTTTGCTGGATCATCAATGGGGCCAAAGAGTCCTTCTAGCTGGGCTTCTTTTATGACAAGTTCCCATATATATATATATATATGAAAGCTGTGATTTTTATTGAGTGATATAGTAGTGAATCGTGTTTTCATACTATTTTAGAGTAGGATTGTATATTCTTGCTCTTTTAATTGTTTAATTATATAAACAATTTTTTCTCAATTTTTTAAGTTTCACGAATTTCTACATGAAATAGAGGTCACTCTCATCTTGATTAAACTGTTTTCTTCTCACTAGTATCCTTTAGAAGATATTTTGCTTCGGTATAGTGTAGGGCTTGTTTTGCTCTTTACTCTCTGTCCAGATCTAGTGGGAAAGGGGGAGGAGAAATCTAATTTTTTTCAAGTATATTGGATCTTTTGACAGGATAAATTAAAAAAAATTCGCTAAGATTAGGCCTTTTTGTTGTCTCAATATTAGAGCTAGCTCTCTACATATCCATCCTTATAATTGAAAATTTTAGCCCGAGGTTGAGAGAAGGTGAGAACTTTGCTGGGCTATGAGTAGCGGCATTAGTTAGATGAGGAGGATGCCCTTGGATAAATTTCAATGTCAAGGTGGTACTTCATGTTTCAAGAGCCGCAACAGCAAAAAGGAAGGAGGATAGCAAATTTTTGGGGAAAACAATAAGAAAAGGAGGAAAAATCAGATTCGAATTGAAGGATTAATTGAGCCATGATATGGGAAGGATCCCAATCTCATCATTTTCTTAAACAATTTCTTCTTCCATGTGCAACGACAATAGAAGTGGTGGCTGTACTTCATTGCACATCATTTTGATTTGTTGTGCAAGGTCACTGTAGCAGAGTGTGTGAGGGAGGGAGAGGCTATTTTGGGTATTAAGAGTTAATTATTAACCCATTAAACATAACTTAAAGTAAACATAACTTAAAGGAAGATCTTGTTTTTATTCTGTTAGTTCAATGGAGAGGTGTGTAACCAATGCATTTCAAATAATATGGAGGGTGAATATGAAGATTGGGGGTATATTTCTATATATGAGAGGTCTGAAGCGAATTTATCTGAAAAACCTTTTTTATTTTGTGGGGGTGTTTGAGCCATGCCCTGGACTTCGGCTCCCCTCCCCCCCCAACCCAAAGCTTAGTCTCCAGCAGAAACCTATATCTAAATTAATTTCAAAATCACTCTAACATTGTTGGACTAGGAAGTAAACCTTAAACTTATTTATGTTCTTTCTGAATGTGGGTGATTTTTCTTGCTTTTCAAAAGGTGCTTGAAATTCACGAGCCACGAGTCTACAAGAAATTGATTGTATTCAGTGATTTTGAACTGCTGAAAATTGCCTCTTTGGCATAGGCACATCATATTCTGATGCAGTCATGGATGTTGATTTAGTATACAGTATGCAACTATGCATGGGTAAGCATGCATATGTTTTGCATTTACAATTATGTACTTTCGGCTTGGTGTTTTTATAATACAATTCATATATAGACACCAAAAGGTGGTGTAGGAATATCATTTACACTGATATACTATTTCAGAATGTGGGAGTATTTGTTAGTGTCCACATCAATGGATGTGGTTGTAACATTGGATGCAATAGTTTAGTGGGAAGCAACTCAAGTATTAACATGTCCTAGGCTCAAAAACTATGAGCTAAGTTTATGAGAGCCATTCCCCTTAAAGATCTTGTCAGTTGTAGAGCACAACACAAATCATAATCTTGAAAGAGCTGCACAAAAGAGTTGACTAAATTTGTAACACCTCTGTCAACCTTCTTCAAAAGCCTTTTTTATGAGCTAACAATCGGTGGATATCATAGTTTTCTTGAATTTCTTAGTTGGGTGGTTATTCCAATGGTTGTCCCCCATTAATTGACGGAAGCAGATACTTCTTATTTGAGATGTTGAATCTCATTCTGGAGTTCTACTTTTGAACATAACTCTCTACCTCATCATTGGTTTTTGCCCTTTTGTTTCCCTGGTAGCATGTTTGTGCCCTCTGTGGATTAAAGTTGTGGTACTGACCTATTTGAGGTTTATTTGTTGTGCTTTTCAATGGCTAGGTTGCTGTTTGAATGTTGAGCAACATCTTTATTTAATTCTTATTACTGTTTCATTATGTAATTTTTAAAACGTCAAGTAGTCCCAATAATTTCGCAGACAATTTTTTGGATTATTTCCGTATGAGGACCTCATAAGTTTATATTCTTACAGCATTCTTAGAATGTCATGTATTTGTTATTTATTGATCTAAATTGATCTCTAAATACAAAAAGCATTTTAGAATAGCGGGGTATTAGCTTGTGTATGTTAATAGTTACAGGTGGTCTTTTCAAGATTCATTGGAATCTTTGGAGTTGACATTTTGCTACTGCAGGCCCTTTGTGGCAAGAAATTGAATCAACGCTCTTTGGCTTTCTACTCTATTCTACACTTCAATATACGTAGGTCTTCCTGTATGTGTGTCCATTAATAATTTCTTTGCATGTATATTCATGGGCTACATGTGGCTTCGTATTTACAACTATAAGTATCAAGCTTTTTTGCACTGACTTAATTATAAACTTTATTTCAGAATCTGGAGTCATGAAGATTTTGTTGCTGCTCTTATGCAAGTAAATAACTGGAATAATGCTCTCTTACAGGACATTAAAAGAAATAAACAGAAGTATAAGATCTGCTTGTTGATGATTGTCGTTCGTCGAGCTTGACAGCTTATTAGTGTGGTGGTTTATGCTTGATATCACAATTGAGTATTGAAACGTCCTAGTTGGTTCCCTGGTTACTGAAAGCACTCTTCTAAGTCTGATTTGTCTGTTTGCCATCTAGGAGTATGGGTTTTGGGTAATATTCTTCTTAATAGTGCATCTGAGTTGTAGAAACTCAAAGTAAGTCTTCATTCCAACATCTGAAATGCCGTCATGGTGGGGCAAGCCTTCGTCGAAAGATGTGAAGAAGAAAACGACCAAGGAGAATTTTATTGATACTTTGCAGCGTTTAATAAGTCCAACTGAACAACGGGGAAATGTCAAATCAGGAGGGATTCGAAGACGTAGCCGTGATGCAACTTCAGAGAAAGGATCTCGATCAAGGGCAGAATCTCGATCTACATCACCTTCTACTCTAGTATCTCGCTGTCAAAGTTTTGCCGATAGGCCTCATGCTCAGCCACTTCCGCTTCCTGGGGCCATAACACGTAACTCCTCTGGGATCAGTATTTCAAAGCCAGTGTTGGAAAAGCGCTGCAAACCTCCATTGCTTTTGCCACTTCCAACGCCAGATAGGGTTCCAAGACGACCGGACACTAGTGATATTGAAGCAGAGTTGGCTACTGCATCTGTTTCTAGCAATTGCTCTGTTGATAGTGATGATCCAGAAGAATCTCGACTTCACAGTCCTGTAGGAAATGGATTTGACAATGGAAGCAGGGTTGTGGCAAACAACCATTCCTGGTATTCCTCCTTATTTGTAACATGTCATAATTGCTCTACTTTGTCTGACTATTCATCATTTTGCTCTCTTACCATTTTCTTTTCCATGTCTGTTGCAGTCTGCCACAGAAAGATCAATCTCTTATTACTGCTCAAATGAATACACGAGAAACTGTGAAGCCTGCGAATTTACTTCTCAATAACCCAAATTTATCATCACCACCAAAGCGTGGAGTTTCAGGTAATCTGCAAACCAACATTCTGGGTACTCGGCATGGTGTTTTTGGAAGTGCCCCTGACAGTTCAATGTCAAGTCCTTCTAGAAGTCCTATGAGAACAGTTTGCCCAGAACAGATTCCCACGTCTGCTTTTTGGGCATCAAGGCCTTACCCTGATGTGACTTTCCTTGGGTCTGGTCAATGCTCTAGTCCTGGTTCAGGTCAGACCTCTGGTCATAATTCAATGGGAGGAGATATGCTGGGGCAGTTATTATGGCTGCAAAGTAGAGGCAGTCCAGAATGTTCGCCTATACCTAGCCCTCGAATGGCAAGTCCAGGTCCAAGCTCTAGGATACATAGTGGAGCTGTATCTCCACTGCATCCGCGTGCTGGAGGGACTTCACCAGGATCACCTACAAGTCGGCATGATGAGGGGAAGAAGCAAAGCCATCGGCTCCCGCTGCCGCCAATAAATGTTCCTGATATGTCTCCTTTTTCTCCGAACAACATGCAAGCAAGTACTTCTCCTTCAATACCCCGAAGTCCTGGAAGGACAGAGAACCCACCAAGTCCTAGTTCACGCTGGAAGAAGGGAAAGATGATTGGTCGGGGTACATTTGGCCATGTTTATGTAGGCTTTAACAGGTGTCCCATCTTTTTCAGATTGGCCTGGAATTTATCTAAATGGTTTCACTTCTATTTTGTTGGAATTAGTGTTTGACAAAGATGTTCTAGTATCAACTTTGTCAATAGTAATCATTATTACGTTGCCAATATTTACCTATGCATGTGCACTTGCACACTCACGTCTAACTAAATAAATTCGAATTAAAAAATAAACATAGAGTTGCAATCATGCCCTACTTAGAATTCAATGAAATTTTCTTTGCAGAGACAACAAGATAAAAAAATTTAAAGAAGTAACATATCTATTTAGAATCTTAGATGGTAGAAACTTGCTTTATAACCTCATAAGCTGTAAAGTTTCTTTAGTATGTATATGTTTAAATAGACCAAACTACAAAGTTGTTCTTTTTTTGAACTATCAGGTACGGGATTACCTGCCCTATAATCTCAAAAAAAGTTTTTATTTCGTTTAATTGGTTTGGCCTTCATTTTTGCTTTCAGATACTGACAATTGTTCGACACTTGCTAGATGCACCTGTTAAGGATCTATTCTGGAGCATACGTCAAAACAAGAGAACCTGGATATCTGAAAATGCTTTTTAAATGAATCTTATTATTAGTTTTCAATTTTTTTGGTCTTTTTTAAATTTTTCCCATGTTTTACAGTGATGGCAGCTGGATTCTTTTTTCGTCAATCAATTTGTTCTTTTATGTGCGTGCATTTATTCACTTGTTTCTCTGTTTTTTTCGTATAGTGAAAGTGGTGAAATGTGCGCAATGAAGGAAGTTACTCTTTTCTTAGATGATGCCAAGTCAAAAGAAAGTGCGAAGCAGTTGGGGCAAGTGAGTCTATTTTATTTGTGGTCTAGGTCTTTCCTTTGGGACTTGTGTTATAATTGAATTCTGTTTATACTGCCATTTGATTATGCATCTTGATTGCTGTGTTGTTATGACAGGAAATATCTCTTTTGAGTCGGCTGCGGCATCAGAATATTGTACAATATTATGGAAGCGAAATGGTAGTTTATACTTCATTAATCTAGATACTAACTTTTATTTTCTGGTCAGCAGACAGTTACATTCGTAATTAGTTCCCAAGTCTTCTCATCTATTTTCTATATTCTCTTTCCAATTTTGATCATAGCTATATTATCATTATCTATGACTAATAAGAACCTAACTTTGCATCTTTGACATTCTTTGAATGTAGAGGAAACTGGTTTGGTTGTTATCCAGTGTCCTTGTTTTTGCAAATATAACATAGTTTGTTGATTGAGGAAATTTTTTATAGCAGACACATAATGCTTATTTTCTAGATGCATCAGATACGTACAGTAAGCAAAGTATGGTCCTTCCATTGGCTTGTTATTCTGCATCTCTGTCCTTTTCTTCTTTCCTTCTTTCTTTTTCTTTTCCTTTTGTATAAGTTTCTTTGTGAACTATAGTAAAAATATGATCTCCATTATCACTTGTCATATTAATTTTTATTAGGCTATAGTGTTCTTGTAAGTTAAGTAGGTGTTTTGACCTTTCTTTCAGATATGCATCGAGGGTTTTAGTTATTTACTTTGTAAATTAGTATCTTCAATTTTAGTATTCCTTTATCTCTCTAGATAGCTCTGTGCTTTTCCTAAAAGGTTTCCGTACGGAATTTCCTTTATCTATGTTAAAGACTATAATTTTCTCTGATGGCCTTTTTTGTCGCTTCACATTAATTTTCAACCTTAAATGTAAGCTGATAAAAAGTAAGTTTCTTCTGTTGTAGCAATAGACCACAATTTTAGCAGTTTCTTTCAGGGGAGGGATGCTAATGTTTATAAAAAAGAAGAAGAAAGCTAGCTTTTGTATTTGACTATAACCAATTGTGAAATGCGAAATGCATCATAGGGACTGGGATTCTGGGAAAATAAGAGCCTGCAAGGATAAGAGAAACAATGTTAAAATAATGTATTCTTGAACATGATAATTGATTCTCTTTGAAATATAATGCTCTGTAACTCGTGAAGATCCAGATATCGGGGCTTGGAGTTTTGTGCTCAGTTTCAAGTAGTTTTCCAAAGCTCATAAAAGAGGGAAAGGGTCTGGTATGGGCATTCTGTAAAAAGAAAATAATGAAACTACCTGTAGATGCTAGCAACATTCTCAAATTAGAAATATAAACTATTATATGAATCCAGGCCATGTGCATTTTCCTTTGCTTGCCGCGTAAACTCTTAAGAAATGCAAATCGTTTAAGTTTCTGCAGAAATGCATATGCATAACCATTAACTCATAAGGGGAAGGAAAAAAAAATTTCATTTAGCAGAACTTGTTTAAAAAATCACAGGAGTATTCATAAATTAGGTATGATGATATACGAACTAGCATGGAAGAACTGTTATGGTGTTAGATATTAAGAGGGGCTTGAAGTCAATGTTGGGGCCTCAACTCGACCTCTAGAGGTGTTAGGAATTGATCGGAGTTGGTTGAGCTTGAGAGGGAGGAGCTTAGGAAGAGTGATTCTAACTCGAAGTCGGAGTCGGAGCTGCAGTCTTGAACTCAGGATTAGGGTTTTAGTGGTTGACTTGGAGACTTGGGTTTGAGAAAAAGGGACTTAGGAAGGGAGAGGGGGCGTGGGGTGATTGTAACCTGGTGATTGACTAGACTTACTGGTGGTTGGGACTCGTCAGGTCTAGGATGGAGAAGCGGAGAGTATTAGTGGTAGCTGAGAGCGGATGGAGGAGAAGAATTTGGGCAAGGGTTGGTGTGTTAGGTCTAGGACTTGCCTTTGCTCATAAGAATATTTCTTTTTCTTAACCGAGGGTAAATTTATTATTTGGACCCCAAGTTAACAACACTAGATTTACTTGTTCCTGCGAAAGCCAGGGTACCTTGCTGTTAGCACCATATGTTTACTCGAGGAACTTTCTCCTGACCCGGGTATATTTAGTTGGTTGTGTGAATGTAACTATATTTTTTTTTTTCCTTCTTTTTTTCATATATAAATATTTCAAGATGGTTTAACACATGAACATTCTCAAGCTGGAGGTCGAGCTGAGCCTAGTGCAGCCTAGAACAGATACTTGTTCTTGCTTTGTTAATTTAACCTTGTTGATGGCATACTTACATATTCTTTTCATCTATTATTGATTATCTGATGGCATATCAAATTATCAATGATCTTTATATCTTTTATTGCTTAAAAGTATCAATGTTTCTTAAACAGATAGATGATAAACTTTTTATCTACCTGGAGTATGTATCTGGTGGTTCCATACATAAGCTTCTGCAAGAGTATGGGCAGTTTGGTGAACCAGCAATTCGGAGCTATACCCAGCAAATTCTTTCAGGATTAGCATATTTACATGCTAAGAATACTGTCCATAGGTATGCATAATCCCAACCTTTATCAATTTGCGTACTATTTGTGCTAGTTTTATTAGTTTGATTGCTCATAGCCGACCGAATTTGCAACTGTTATTTCTTTGATATTTTGTCTACTTTAAATACCTCTTCACTACTTTTCAGGGACATTAAAGGTGCAAATATACTTGTAGATCCGAGTGGACGAGTAAAGCTGGCAGACTTCGGGATGGCAAAACATGTAATATTTTTATAATATTTTTTACCCTCTGTTGACCTGACAGATATGTCTACATCATTAACAAGGAACATGTTTTCCTTGTCTTTGGGGTTTAGAGGACATAGATATTCATGCTCATATGCTTCATTCATTTTATGATATTACATGTGCTTAAGATGTTTTCTGTTATAGTTTCCTCAGTGATTTTTTTGAGACATAATTTCAAGGGGAAAATGTCAGCAAACCAATGTAACAAGCTAGCTGAGATACTATTAGCATTGAGTAATTCTAATGGATGGCATTTCTTGTTGGACAAGAAAAACAGGAGCAGACATCTAGTAGTGTCTCTTCGGATGGTATAGTATAGATAGTGGGGTTATTCTTCTATAGATAGTGTTGAATCAGTGAGGTTAGCTAAACTACATTCATGTGATGTATGACTATTTCCCTCTTTGGTCGCCTGAGGTTTCCTTCAGTTAGTAGAACGAAAAGGTTTATCTGTAACAGCTTGACTAAACATAGAGAACTGTGTTTCTGTTTCTCTCTCCCCAAAGGAATAATATAGAAGGGCAAGGAAAAGAAAAGTTGAACCATTTAAAAATTTCCAGATCTCCCCTAGAATATACCAGTTGCTTTTAGATTCACACTGTAGCACAAGAGATCTAAAGCGAGTTAATTTCATAATTGTGTGCTTGATCAGGCTAGGATTTTGTTGTACCACAGTACTACTTCTCTACTTTAACTATAAAATGCTAGACTTGTGGATATAAATGATATTCTTGTTTGTCACTTGATCTGTTTTCCGCTACCAGCACAGCATTGTTGTAACAAATTAGTTTTGGTTAAAACTTGAAAAAAATGCCTCACATTAGTATACAAGTGGTTTTTGCTAGAACTTGTAGCAGATAAATATTTTGTCGATTTCAATTTATAATAATACATCTGGTTCAGACATGCTACCAAGGAGATCCAGTTCCTTACCAGCAAGAGGAAGGTACCAGATTTGATTAGGACAGATGTCCATCGGGGGGGATTCTGACTTGTAATTGGTCTGGCTATGGCCTACTTCTTAAAGGGGGAAAAAAAACAAATATATCATCAATCATCATCAAGTACTTCAATAAATTTTTAAGATCGTGTTGTGCCTAATTAACTTACTTGAAGGGATGCTTATTATGGAATTGTTTCATTTCTTAATTTAATTTTTAAAATACAATAGTGATCAAACTTAACTCTGATTGTTTATACTATACTTTATTCAGAATGTCATATATGGGACTCTGAAGTCTGAATACTCTGTTGTTTAGGTCTAGGAATCAACTTATAGTCCAGTTATTTTGGATCTCTGTTTGCTATGCTCCTTTCTAAGACTTCATCTGAGGCTGTACAAAAATAAATGATCTATTGGGGAAATTGGTTTTAGACATTGGTGTGGTAATTATGTAAATTCTGAAGGACAAGGATTTCTTTTAAAATGTTAGATAGCTGTTAGCCGGAGTTAAATAGTCATTGGATCTTTGTGAAATGAACCCTTAGCGTCACCAACCATTTTCAATAAAGGCTTTTTTGTTATTGGTGGGGGTGGTATTGATGCTTTATGAAAATTAAGGGCAACATATAATGTAGCCATTCCTAATACTTTGTTGATAGTGTAGAAATCAATTATGTTAATGCGTACAGCAATATTATTCTTTTTTATTTCAGCTGATTAATATATTAGCCATAACTTCGTATGGTGTTCCTGTTATTTTCAGATAACTGGACAATCATGCCCCTTGTCATTCAAGGGAAGTCCTTATTGGATGGCACCTGAAGTGAGTTTATTGCAATTTTAAAGTTTTGTATATCAATTATTGTACAGAAATTCGCTTTTCTGCCACTTTCTCTTTTGCTTCTGTCTCATGATTTAATAACTCCTGTACATGCTTCATTCAGGTTATAAAAAACGCAAGTGGGTGTAATCTTGCAGTCGATATATGGAGCCTTGGGTGCACTGTTATGGAGATGGCTACATCAAAACCACCTTGGAGTCAGTATGAAGGGGTAGGTATTTTGGACTTGGGAGCTGCATTATTGAATTTCCTATATACTCTTCACTGACACAAGCAGGTGCGCTTGCTCACATGCGTGTGCACTCAAGCATGAACATGTCCGAATTCAAGCGCACACACTCAAACATGAACACATCTGAATTCAAGCACACTTGGGCATGCACACAAACGCATGCACTCTTAAGCATGCACATGTGTACGCTCATGACACATGCATAAAGAACTGCACGTGTTTGCACTCGGAGGAACCCAGCTCATTCCTAAGGGAATATAGAGAATCATAAAGCTCATGTGAGAGTCATTTTCATCTTTTCTTGGGATTGTCATACAGATGCATATACTATATCTGGCAATGCTTGTGATAAGTTCCTTCGTCTCTTTTAAAGCAAACGAGTGCTCTTTTTGGGGTCAAAATTTGATGTCTGGTAATACATTTCGTAAAGTTATTTAAAGTGAATCTCAAGTGCGGTTTGCAGTCTGGTTTCTCTCAATTGTAAATGTCGCATCCATCTAGCCGGTCCCTCGTATTTTTGCTCATATTAATTCTCGTGCATGACCTCTTATGATTTTCCTTTCAACCAGATCTCTTCTCTCTATTTCTCGCTCATAAACTTATTTGGTCTTTCTTTCTTGCACGCGTATTGTTATCCAACTTTGTGAAGATAAATTTATTTCAAGTATTTATTATTATGATTAGCGCATAAATTCAAGGTTTTATCTTTTTTTTAACATCATCCTTTTGAGGTCTGATAGGGCAAAGGAACAAAATGTCACATTTCGTTCATATACATTTAACATGTGATATCAAGATTTAGTGATTGGGGTTGCAATCATACCAGTACTAATGCACCTAATGAAAATTGCTTTATCCCACAGCAGGAAGGATGTGCTTGGGTACTACATTGTTTTGGTGGGGACGCCGTTTTATGAAGCACGATTACGGATACGGGATACATATACAATACAGATATGGGATATGGCAAAAAGTAGGATGTGATGATACAACTAGCAATATTTAATAACATTATTATATAGAGAAATTTATAAAATTTAAACAACAAATTAAAGATTATGCAATATATTGTAAAATAACAATGAGGAAACTCTAACAAGTTACAAGATGGTCTCAATAGTAGGTTCATCAAGAGAAAAGTTATGTTATTAAAAATATTACAAGACGACCTCCATTGTATTATAAAATAACAATGAAGATGTTCAATTGTCATTTATAACAAGCCAAAATATTACATCATCAGAAATTTCAAGATGAAGCAACTCAAATGCTTCTTTTTCATCATTCTCAAACAAGACTACCTCCGTAGTAGGTTTATCAAGAGAGACTAGCAACCTCTAAAATATCAGAACCCTCAAATGAGTCAAAGCCATCTCCACTAATATCCCAGAACCTTGTTTCCCCTTCATGATATTGTTAAGTATTTCAGGATAGTAAACAAAAGTTGGTATGCACATAAACCAAATCTTTTGCTCATGCCGGGGTTAGTATGTTCCTCTTTAAGGAGCGGACAAAGGAATATGTACTCCAATTCCTTTCACAACACAAGGAGGAACATGGCTGGCCTAAAAGCTTTTAAGGCCAACACATGCAAATTTAGAGTTGAAGACCCATAAAGAACGACTAAGTGTTATTGGCTCCTTTTTTTCCTTGATCACGAAGAGAATCATGATCAACAAAATATCTGTTGCGATTGATAATTTTTACATATGTTACACTCACCGCTCGTCTTTCCTCATTGCTAGGAATGTATCTCTTCAAACACTTGGTTGTTTTGGAGGAGATCTCATCTTGATGGGGAGTCACTTGACTTGTCTTCTTAAGTAGCCAATCCTGACTGTTATAGGTAATATTGTAAGCGAATACAAATAACACCAACATCTAATTAAAAATAACATCATTGTAGATGTTACCTTAGATTCAATGTGTGTGCCAAAATATGAAGTGGCGTATTGCATTTATTCCAATAATCAACTAGAATGTTATGCACCACATCATAAAAAAAGATTCCTTGTCATCTCTTTTATCCTTCATGTCGACGAATAACATTGTTAAACCTCTCAATCATTGTGCCCTACAATCAACTATGGAGCTCACTTGCCGGTGTAGGTAATCCTTAACATTTCATAGATTGGTTTAATGTGGGAAATGATGTACTCAATTTTGTCCCACCACAAATTATTTAGGACTTTCACTTTTATAAATTGTGCTTTCCCACATCAAATCATCTCTACACATAGCCCGTTGGTCACTAAGCACCAAATTTTGAAGGTCTCTTTTAATGTTCTTGAACCTTCCCAATGAGATAATTACCAATGCAAATCTAGTATCGGCAACTGCAAAAAGTTTCATCTTTGTATGTTCATTGAACATAGCAAGCTTCATGGTATGATTCATGATTAAAAAAATTTCTCTGAGAAGAGCATCACTTCCGACCTTGGTACTAGTTGCATTCTTTATAAATTGTTTCATTTGCCTCTGTGTTCTTAGCCGCACATATATTCTTCAAAGCAAGATTAAGAGTATGCACCACACAGTCCAAAAGATGTGGAGATAATTATCTCTACAATATCACCTACAGACTTGCATACTTGTGCAGTTTGATGTCCAACCTCCTCAATTCAATTTATGAGCTTCTCTTCATTATAATACTTGTTCTTTGTATGACTCTCGGCATTTACAATATTTAAGAACATTGGTCCACTCTTGATCACCACTTTGAAATTTATGATCGACCTTCTTTGCATATCTAACCATCCATTTCTGCAAATGGATGTTATATTAGTTCATTGTGAGTATAGTTCTATATCGGATAAGACAAAAAAAATCTATAAGTTTAAATACAAAGTTAGGAGCTTAACCTAATGGCTTAAGATTTTGGGTCAAACTGGTTTTCAGCTTTGTGTTTAGGCCCATCATGCTCCTTGTTGGACCCGGTATTCTCCTCAACAATTGGTATCAAAGCTCAGGTTCCGACCAAATTGTCGTCGGGTCAATGGGTCAGGTTATGGCCTAAGGGGGAATGAAGCCGATGTTTGAAGCTCGAATTGGTCGAGTTAATTTTGGGTTTGATTTTCTACGTGTCGGCTCTCTACGTGGATGGTTGCCAAAGTTAAGTTGGTCGGGTTAATTTTGGATTTGATTTTCTACGTGTCTGCCTCCACGTGGATAGTTGCCAAAGTTAAGTTGGTATACTCACAATGAAGGGAGAAATTGTTAAGTTAGTTCATTGTGAGTATAGTCCCACATCAGATAGAACAAAGAAAGTCTATGGTTTTAAATACAAAGTTAGGATCTTAATCTAATGGCTTAAGATTTTGGGTCAAACTGGTTCTCAGCTTTGTGTTTAGACCCATCATGCTCCCGGTTGGACCCGGCGTTCTCCCCAACAATAGAGGCCCCCTTGCTTGCCTATAGCAAGCAACATCCTCTCTATGTCAGCTTTCTCACTTTGCAAGAGAGTGGTCCTAGGCTTGTAACTGGGAGGCTTGTACCGATGCTTGGATGGTTGGCTGCATATATGTAAAAGCCATGAAATAGTATGGATTCCTTATTAAATTAATTGACAATTTGCTGGAAATCGCAATTATCGCATTCAATTATTTCCTTGCCCTGATAGTGAATGCATGCTCCATCATATTGCTCCCCTTCTTTATTCGGTCGTTGCGGTGCCACCATAAACCTGGTATTTGCTCCAGCGTCACCACTTATTCCACTTCCTCCCGTCACACTTGAAGTTGAGGATGCGGACAAAGTTACGGGCTTGGGCATAGAAGCTTTCAACCTCATTTTTGCTTGATCCATCACTTATTTCATTTCATTTCATTCAAATGATGGCTTTTAATTGCACTGTACATCTTGATTCCTTGTCTACTAATTCACATGAGATGTGCTTTGACTTTAGAGTTAGCGGATGTTAAAAGTTTCACGGCAACAATAACATATCCATTTCCAATTTTCTCCTCCCATTCATATTTTCTACAATTTTATAGTGTACTTCCAAGGAGGTGATTGATTATACATACTTGGCCTTATGCAAAAAAATAGATCTTCATAATAACAAGACATATTTTGAAATAGAAACATACAAAAATAAATTTCAATTTAAATTCCAAACTTCAATTCCAATTTAAATTTCAATTACAATCATAACTAGTCATGCATTAAACTAAAAAAAATTAAGTAAATATTTACTGTTTAAAATAATTCGGTCAGTGATTATTATGTCAGTGAGATTGTCATATGGCTGGGACTGCCATTCATAGCTATATACAAATCTCAGTTCAATTTTAGACCCAATTTCAACTTAATTTGCATTTTCTAATTCTTAATTTCAATTCAGTCATGCCCCATCTCAATTCTAATTCATAATTTCAATTCAGTCGTCCTAATTTTAGTCCCAATCTCAATTCCATTTCAGTCAAAAAAATTTTCAATAACAACATCAAATTAGGAATAGAAATTAAGAACTTGTAACTTAGAAATTGAAATTAAATATAAATATTACCTTTAGCTTCCGTTGGCGGCGAGTCCTGGTCGGCAAGATAGAGAGAGAAGCCATGAGCTTTTGGCAAACGAGGAGTGAAGACTTACGAGCTTTCAATGAGGAGAGATAGAAGGTGGTGGTCGTGGATGGGAGAGAGGCGGCGGCAGTCTCATGTGTAGAAAGGAGGATAGGTAGTGGTTGTGGATGGAAGAGAGAGGTGATGGTGATATCACGAGAAGAAAACATAGAGGCAGTGGCCGCAACGTTCTCAAGTGGAGCGAATGGAGTCGTCGGTGGTCGTGGATGGGAGAGGGGTCGTGGCAGTCGTAGACAGGAAAGAAGGGGTTGGCAATGGCCACGGATGAAGGGGAGAGGCAGCGGTTGTTGAAGAATTGAAGACGAAGAGAGAGATCTGAGAAGTTGATGTCAAGGGAGAGAGTGGGAAAATTGAGAGTTTTGATTGGTTAAACGGCTGGGCGAATTGTGAATATGAAAAAATACATTACCCACAATCCGCGACATGTCCAAACCATATCTGGCCATATGTTACGATCACATGCAATCCTCTGATAATTGACTTTTGACCGGACATGGAAAATCTATGTCCGACCCGTGTCGGTCACCTGTTGGGTATGGATGACACGGGTTCGGGCACATATTTGACATGTCCATGCTTCGATTGTATATTTGGCCGAAATGAGTTGGTGTTTGCACAACTCTTTATTGGAGCGCATAGCCGGGTCCTATAAAAATACTACAGTTACAAGCATTAGTGCTAGGATGCATGACCTGGGAAGTCCTCATTGTTGCACCCTTTTGATTATCAACTAAAGATTGCCTCTCTGTTGTCAGAATTCAATTTCAATCTATCATGTCATATGGTTAGACTGATAGCCAACTACTTTACCTATTTGACATGGGCACCGCTAATAATAAAAGCTGCAAATAGCCAGCAGATATATGTAACTTGTGATGCCCTTTCTGGACTTTCTGGTGGAACAATTTAGTTCACAGAACTCCAGTTTGTAAGTTTCATTTTCGGAGCAACGCTACAATAACTTCTGATGTTCTTGGCTGCATAGAAAATTGTGGATATTATGTCTTCTACTTGAAACTTTTGTTTGGATGTCATGATTTTCTGTGACGTTAATTGCTGAATTCTGAAATTACCAAATTTTGAGCACAAAGGTTCAATTTAAATGCCTAAAATTTGATTTTCAGCTGCCTAATTTCTCATAGCCCCTGTGTTGGCCTGATCTCCACATCATCTGGGACACAAGTCATTTACTCAGTTTTATTAACCTAGCACCAGACGTAAACGTGGTTTTGGAAATGAGGTATCTTGAGGAAGCTTTGTGCCTAAGTGATGGAGATCAAATTTGATTTAGAAATAGATTTGATTAGATTTGATTAGATTTGGATCTTGTTAGGATTTTAGAATATTTGATTGGATTCTGATTTTATTAGAATTCTGATTTTATTAGGATTTTGGATTCTATTAAGATTTGTTTGTTGGAGTTTCCTATATATATGGGCTTTGTATGAAGTATTAAAAAAAGAGATGAATAATATTTGAAAATTTCTTGAAAAATTTCTGGCGTGGATTTTACTTGAGCAAATCTTTCCTCGTGGATTCGTGGAGAGTGGGCGTGGATTCGCCTGGGTGGATTCCCAAACCCCGTAAGTTTTTCCCCAACTTATTTATTTTCCCTAATTCATCAAAAAAACCCTAATTTTCAAAATCCTAATCCTAATTTCGCCTCCGTCCTGCGTCAAATTTGGTATCAGGGCCTAGATTTTCTCCATCACCATCTTCTTCTTTCACATCTCCATCATCTTTTATTTTATTTAAGTTTTTATTTTTTATTTTTGAAAAAAAAAGAGGGGAGAAAAAAAGAAGAAAAAAGAAGAAAAAAGAGAGAAAAAGAAAAGAGAAAAAAAAAGAGAAAAAATTCAGAAAAAAAAAGAAAGAGAAGGAATAATTAATTTGGGTTCAGTATAACAGTGATCTGACCCGATAGCAGCAGACCCGTTAAGGGTTTTCTTTTGATTTGGAGCCCGTTTCAACTCTGATTCAAACCGTTTTCGAGCCTCCGTGATTTTTGGGTATTTTCTAAACTTTTGAACTAAAATTTTGAGTTGATTATATATGGAGTTCATATTCCATGGTCACTACATTAACACCAATGCTTATCACGAGTTGAGCGTGATATGTATGCTACTATACTCATTTTTTTTCGGTTTTGACGATCGGCAAAATTATGAAGATTGGGAGAATCATCTCGAAGATTTCTTTAGATATTTTGATCTAACATCAACACAAAAATATTGTTACGCCCGACAAAAGTTGGGTGGAGAAGCTTATATTTGGAGTTGAGAGTGTAAATTATACTTGAATTGGGATATCTTGTGACGTCTATTTTGTCATTGGTATACTCAATACCACATTCCAAATTTATCTTCTCATCGATTTCAATCGTCTGAGCCTAAAACAATGACTACTGATGGAAAACTTTAATATATGATTGATGAACTTGAAAAGTGTAGTCGAATACTTGACAGTTTCAACAAAACACTTAAACATAGGGATGAAAGAAGTCAAATGGTTAACGATGATAGTATCACCAACAAGATTGAAGCAAATATTCATATTGTTGATTGCGAATTGCAGCCTATACTGAATACAGAAGTTCATGATGAGCCACTATTAATGCCAGATAGAACTTCTTTTCCATCCATAGAAGTTGAAAACTCAAAAGGTCAGATTTCTGACGATCTCTCAGTAGAACCAACTGAGAAGTTTCAGCCACATAAAAATATATCTGATGATCATATTCATGAGCAGAAACCAACAGAAGTACCTCCTCCTCACCTATATCACATGCCCATAAAACCGACAGTTTCTTTAGAAGACCTTCTGCTAAAATTTCATAAGAAACTTCGTTGACAATTTGTGTTTACTGATAGTATTTGCATATCAGTTGCAGATGTACAGGGAGTATAAGAACTTCAAATGCAAAGCGAGACTTCAGATAGAAAAGAAGTTATTGTTAATGATGAGGTAAAAACTTCAGTTCCTCTTGAGAGATTCATTATAAAAAATTATGAAGAAGTTACCGACTCAACATACAGATTCATATGAAGTTTCGAAGAGGTTTGCTTTTACTGTTCATGACCAGAATAATTTGTGGGATTTACGATAATCTGAAACTGATTTACTAAAAAAACCAGTTCCACCTTCACCACCTTGGTTCAGATGTGATATACTAGATACGGTTTCTCGACCACCACCGTGCCCCAATTGGGATACTTCGTGGATGCCAATTAGTTCAACATGTACGTGTTTATCATTCCATATCTCCGCATTCATCAGGAATGAATGTTTTGAAGCCGGAGAGAATTGATGGAGATCAAATTTGATTTAGGAATAGATTTGATTAGATTTGTGTTGGCAGTGAAAATTTTCAAGTAAATAGAGTTTTCCACAACAGAACGCGGAGCTAATTCAGTAGCTCCGCGTTGGGCTATTTTAGCCTTGCGTTTGAGTAAAACGCGGAGCTAATCAATAGCTCCGCGTTCTGGTCCCTTAGCTCTGTGTTTGATGAGTTTAACTCCGCGTGAGCAGATAACCAAAATCTCAAATTGATTGAGATTATGATTTGGGCTTATCCAAATACCCAAATTAAGTCCGATCAGAACTCTAAAATTAAGAGATTTAAATCAAAACTAAGATATTTGATTGGAATCCTTGATGAGTACAAATTCTATTTAGATAGAAACTCTCATATCATCGTAAGGTTATAAATATCCTCTTGAGGAAGCCCTAGGGATCTTTTTATGGAGTTTTGGAGAAGTTCGAGTTACGCATAGAGCCTTGAACGAATCAAGACCAGAGGAGATCAGTTCTACAGTCGGCCGCCTTCTTCAAGAGAAGAGTTCGTCGTCAGATCGTATAAAGGAACTACTAGTTAGATCCCATCGCCACACAGATCCCACGTTTACATTGTAAAAGAGAGCGATTGAGATATAAAATCCTCTCGTTTGTTCTTTCCTTTTCTTTTGTTCTCTTTCATTGTAATTTAAGTTAATTCAATGGAAGGAAAGTAAAGAAATTCTGCTGCGAACAAACTGGCGACCACAGTGGGAGAAATCTCTTTCACCAAATAAGAGATCGTGGCGCAATCTGACATCGATAGGATCGGATCCGACGTAAATATGCTGGTCGTGGAAATCGACCAGTAGAAGTATGAGGAGTATCTCTCCTCTGAATCAGGTAACCTGAACGAAACGCGATACTATCGTCGCGTGCGCTCCAATACCCGAGGAACGGGTAAAAAGGTATCCATTGATGAACGGGGATCCTTGGAGACCGCGACCATAGAGTCGTTGTTTGGGCAGGAAATCCTAACAGAGGATGGCCTCTCTACTGCCGAAAAAGGCATGGGAACTGGATTGACCAGAACTCAACTCCGAAATAGAAATCGGAGAGCTAGGCGAAAGGCCCTCAAAGCCCGCATTGAACGCGAGGCTAACTTCATTGAATGCGAGGCTATGATCCCTTGCAAACTGGCTCGCGTTAGTCGCAAAACCAGTCAGTATCGCGTTAAACGCGAAGCTACAATTTGCGTTAACCGCAAGGATAAGCCAGCGTGTGATTCTCCACGCGAGGCTATTACTGGAATTAGCGATAAACGCGAAGCCAGTACAACTTGCGATAAACGCAAGATTTTTGACACTCGCGATAAACGCGAGGATAAAACTTCCCTAAAGCCAGCGTGTGATTCTCCACGCGAGGCTATTACTGGGCTTAGCGATAAATGCGAAGCCAGTACAACTTGCGATAAACACAAGATTTTTTACACTCATGAGAAATGCAAGGATAAAACTTCCCTAAAGCCAGCGTGTGATTCTCCACGCGAGGCTATTACTGGAATAGCGATAAACGCGAAGACAGTTCAACTTGCGATAAATGCAAGATTTTTGACACTTGCGATAAATGCGAGGCTAAAATTTCTTTACAGCCAGCGTGTGATTCTCCACGCGAGGCTAATACTGAGCTTAGCGATAAACGCAGAGCCAGTAATACTTGCGATAAACGCAAGATTTCTCAGCTGCGCGTAAATCGCGAAGATGATTGGCAAATTGTCGTTAATCGTAAAAATCGCGTTAAACGCGAAGTTGTAACTTGCGTTAATCGCAAGAGTAAGCCAGCGTGCAAGAATTTTTTTCCACGCGGGGCTAAGATTCCAGAAGATAAACTTCTGAAGGGACACCTAGCCAGCGTAAAACGCGAGGCTAGCGTAGCAAAACGCGGAGCTATTTTTCAGCCCCGCGACACAAAATGCGAAGCTAATTCTCAGTTTCGCGTTCCAAAATGCAAAGCTATCTCTCAGCTCCTCGTAGATCAACCCGAATACAAAATCAGGGCTGATCGTTACACTAATGGACCAGAACTGAACTCCGGTAATCTCAAGAAACTTCAGTGGGCTCCTGGACTCTCTCAACAGTTGAATGGGTCCCATAATTCTATGACTAAAATCACTGACCTCAGGGAGTATTTAACTAAAAAGAGAAGTATAGAACAAGTTCAACCTGAACCGACTTGTCACTGCCAACAGCTTATGACAGCAGTATCCACTGTAATCGATAATTGTTGCTGCAGCAAGAACAGGGTATCGGTGTTTGACCGATTAAATAAGTTAGACAGAAACCCTGTTAAGAAAACAAAGGCTACTCTTCGAGAAAAATGGAGAGTTGTAAGTTCCAACATGGTCGGCAAGGGTAAGAAAGTCATTGAAAGAGATGATAACTCAGAGTCAAATGATGAAGAACCTCATCACTTCACCCGACTAAAATCAGGAGCTGTCCCGCCTCGAAAGTATAAGAAACTTGTAAAAAATTCTTATGACGATGACAGCGATAACTCGGCTATAGCTTCACCTCGTTTCTCTGCATCATCTCGGCTACAAAATTCAGCATCACATATGGCGGATAAATCTGACGACATCGATCAAACATTTGAAGCCCAAGAAAAGATGATTCGAGAGCAATAAAAGACAATTGAGGATCTTAAAATGATGCTCTCGAAAGTGGTCGAAAATACTCAAAAGATTGTTGAGGATAATGCTAAGAAGGAAAAAGAAAGCTCGTTCAACAAACTGAACGAGGAAGATAAGAAAAAGCTCACTCAACACATGAGGATGAGGATAAGTATTCTTTTCATGATCCACATGAAGAGAAAATAGAGAAGTTACAAAGTCAACTCGAAGCATTAATGCATAAGGAGTTGAAAGAATCAGGGGTCTCAAGACCATATCCGCCTGAATAGGATTTGGCGCCATACCCTGAAAAATACAAACCGCTCAAATTGGAGCCGTATGACGGGAAAGGATCTTCCAGTCAACATATTTACTACTTCTTGTCCCAAGCAGGGCATTTAATGGGCAATGACCCAATAATGACCAAGGTATTCGCAAGTACCTTGCGAGGGCCTGCCTTCACTTGGTTTATGCAGCTGCCCCCAGGTACTATTAATATCTGGTTTGATATTGAGAAATTGTTTCTTTCACGTTTCTTTGAGGATGATATCGAAATTACGGTTCATTCCCTCCTTGCGACTAAACAAGGGGAATAAGAAACAGTAAAAAACTTCATAGAAAGGTTCCGGGAGAAGTCCGTGCATTGCAAACACGGAATGGTCCAGGAAACTCTCGTAGAGACATGTCGATCTTAAGACTAACGTGCTCCTAAAAATGGGGGCCGTAGAGTCTAAGACAGGGAGGGATTTGCTCAAACAAGGAGAGCAAGTCGAGGACTTGATCCGTCGAGTTGAAGAGTCTCGTGGATCGAGAAATACTGGAAATAATAGGCCGTATATCCAAAATAATAATAAGAATAAAGGAAAGCGGCGATGGCGTCAGAGGCAGCTCCACAGAAGAAAAATTCTTCGAATCTAAAGCCCCAAAATCAAAATGGCGCGAGACAAAATAAACGCCAGCAAGAGAGGACATATACCTTCAAGGCAGAGCAAACGCCTACACTTTTTCATCTACTCCTTAAGAAGGGAATGTTGAAATTCCCGGAGAATAGAAAACCGGAGGACGCTGGTAAAACCAACGACCCCAACCAATGTTTAAAATAACGATAACGTTAACGTAACGTTTTTTTTTTATTAGGTTAAGTAGCAAATAACGTAACGAATAACGTAACGCATAATGTAGATTACGCAATTTTCAATTTATTTAATTAAAATAAATATAAAACTGTATTTAATAATGATCATAAATAAGTGAATAAATCCAAAAAATCATATAAAATACTGTAAAATCAATTTAAAGACATAGAAAAATTTTAAAATTTGTAGCAAGTATGACAACAATTTTTTAAACTATGTTTAAAATTCATAGTTCACATCACAATATACATAAAAGTCTTAAAGCTCTTAAGTCTTAATAGTTAACATATTAACAACTTCATAACATACAAAATTACACATTAAGTATTTAAGTTATACAAAATATTCTCCTCCAATATATACAAATTAAGTTCTTATGCCATCATCTACTCTACTACAACTAGATCATCCTCGTCCAAAATATAATTAGCATCTTCAGGATCGATATCATCCCCCGTCTCATCCACATCATCAATTGATTTTCCTTTGTCCGAGGAAGATGCTACAAAATAAATTCACAAATTAACAAGGTTATATAATACTTAAAGCCATAGGCTAGACACCAAATTTTAATTACTTACATGAAGTATTGACCCTCCGTTTTTTTTCTTGTAGTTGCATTCTCATCTTACTTGTCACCCTTATCTGTAGAGGCCATAACATTCTGATTGTTATTAATCGCGGTGATATCTAGAAAATCCCTTGTTTTTGTATCAACAATATTCTCATTTTGGTCAGCAAATAATCCAAGATCATCGGAAAGACACGGTTCTTCACTCTCTACAAGCCATTCATCATCAGGAGTCGCTTCATCTATAAGAATCGGATCCAAATTCATTCGTTTTCTCCATATATTCCTCTCTCTAAGTTTAATATTATACATGACATAAACAAGAGAGTGTAGACGTTCTTACTCCAAGCGACATCTTTTTTTTGAATGAACCTTCAACAAATTTGTGAAATGTAAATTTGTATAAGTAAATTAAAAAAATGTCAATGAAATAAAATATCAACCAAAAATTTTTTAGTTTTAAATTTTCATACTTGCTCAAAGTGCTCCAATTGCGTTCACATCCAGAAGCACTAGTAGTAAGAGAGAGAATCCGAATTGCAAACTTTTGGAGTGTAGGAACATCTTCTCCAAATCTTTCCCACCAAGCAGCTAAAATAATTTTGGAGTTAAAAAATTTAAAAATGAATGATATAGCTAAATATAGAATCATATAAATAAATAAAATTATACCTGAACTACGGATATTCATAGTCATTTGAGCTAGTGGGAATCCAAACTCTCCAAATTTCTGTTTATAGTGATCCAACTCGACATCAGCTTGTGCATACTCATTAAGATCAGGTATCATACGTTGCATGCATTCACGAAGGCCTCTCCTCACCTCTGGAACATTGGAAAAGGTATCGCTATAGAAATATCTGGTATTAAGAAAATATGCTGCTGCATGGAGAGGCCTATGTAACATATCTGTCCATCTCTTATCTATCATATTTCAATAAGGCATGTACTTTCTCTTATTGCCATCACAAACATCAGCAATTTTCTCTTTGCAGCTATCAAGCATTTCATAAAGAAAAGGCATAGAAGGCCTAACATCCGAATCCACCTCTCGTAATTTATAGACAAGTGGAAGAGTGGTGCTAAAGCAAAACAGAACACAACCCTAGAAGCTTCGGCTAGACAACACTGCTTTCTTGGCCTTAATTGCATTCGGTTTTTTGGGCCAAACACTCTTAGTAAATTCATCAGATGCAAACATTTTTCTTATAGGTTGCCTTAATTTATACAACATTTGCAAAGTCAAGAATGAGATAGCAAATCGAGTGATGGTAGGCCTTAGAAGTTCTTTCCCCTTTGTATATGTCCGCATCAAACTGAGAAGCCAACAATGATTGTAAATAAATTGTATTATACATTTTGCCGTATCAAGTGTCTCCTTGTGAATTTTCATCTTGCCTATGTCTTCAAGCATCAGATCAATACAATGAGCTGCACAACGAGTCCAATATAAATATTTTCTTGATTCCATAAGCTTTGTACCAGCATTCACATAAGAGGCATGGTTGTCGGTAATGACTTGAACAACATTCTTTTCTCCAATCTCCTCAACCACCTTGTCAATACATTCCCACAAATAAGTTCCAGTCTTGAACTGATCTGATGCGTCAATGGACTTATAAAAGAAAGTGCCCTCCGGTGAATTTATAAGAAAATTAATTAAGCTTCTGCTCTTCCTATCAGACCATCCATCTGACATAACTGTACATCCATATTTCTCCCAAGCCAATACATGTTTCTCCTTGATTTTATCAATATCCTCAACTTCGGCTTTAAGGACTCGTGTCCTTATCTCATAAGGTGATGGTTGTTTCAAACCAAATCCGAAGTTACCAACTGCTTCTATTATTTCCTTCCAATATGGACTATTCAATATATTAAATGATAATTCATTAGCAAATATGCATCTGCCAATCTTCCTTACGCAATCCTCTCTTGCCTCCTTCTTTAAAGAAGTTTCAAGTTTTGATTGACGGGCTTCCACATTAATAAATTTGTCTATTGCACCTAAAGTTCGAGGCTCGGAGTTGCTTCTTGCGGCACTTTCAAGTTCTTGGCTAATCACATCAGTCTGTGGTTCACCCATTCTTTCAATTTCACGGGTCAATGCTAACTTCTTTTTCTCTATCTCTGCAACCTGTAGCGTCTCTTGACATGCTTTCTTCACATTTGCTGTAACTCACTCACAAACTTTAACACCATTTCTTGTACCAGCCAAATGATGCTTCAATCTTGTAATTCCAGCAGTGATATGGTGATTGCAAAATTTGCAATAAAAATAATTGCTTGGTTCGCCATCTTTATGAATCCCTCATTCTCTTGCCGGATCTATATGTTTAGACATGATTCTTTGATTTGTTAGAAATCAAGAATAAAAAAAAAAAATTTAGTTTCAACAATAACAAAAAAAAGATATATCTAATTATTTTTATGACTTCTATTTCAATTTCAGTAGTATCATGAATGTACTGTTTTAAATTTTGCAACAGTGCATAGGAGAAGACAACACAAAGAGAAATCTAGCCACTTCGACGATCTTATCCTATTTAACTTTTTAATCAAATGATATTTACCTAAAGTCCATGGGAAAAAACAACACAAAGAGAAGAATTAACACTAATACAGTAGCTCCTCATATTTCATATTTCAAATTTTTTCAGTAGCACACTAATACAGTAGCACATTTCATATTTAAGTAGCACAACATCAAATTAACACTAATACAGTAGCACATCATATTTCAAATTTTTTCTTATTTGATATTTCATATTTCAGTATCACACTAATACAGTAGCACACATCATATTTCAGTAGCACAACATCAAATTAACACCAAGAAGAAGAATTATAACTGTAGCAGTTAGCACATCATATTTCATTACTTGGAATACACTAATACAGTAACTTAATTGAATTGAAATTTAATTAAATCCCAACAGAAACTTAATTAAATTCCAAAATCCCAAAATAGCAGCAACTTAATTGAATCCCAAAATCCCAACAGAAACTTAATTAAATCCGAAAATAACAGCAACTTAATTGAATCCCAAAATCCTAAATTAACAGTTAAAAATTTTTAATCAATGGAAAAAAAAAACTAGGATTTAATGTAAGCATTACATTAAGCATTAAAATAAACAAGAAAAAAAATTAGGTTAAAATTTTTACCTGTCGAAGTTCGCCGGAATGACTCGCTGGAGTTAGCGATGGAGAGGATCGGCGATCGAGAGGATTGGCAACGGAGTCGGTGATGGAGGGAATCATAATCGACGATGGAGAGGAGAGAATCGGCGATCGGCGAGGAGAGAATCGGGCGATCGGTGAGGGTGGAGATGGAGATGATCGGAATCGGCGATTGGCGAGGATGGAGAGAATCGGCGAGGATGGAGATGGCCGGCGTAGATGGGGAGAGTCGGAATCGAGCGAGGTTGGATATGATGGGGCGATCGGCGATTTTTCGGGGGAGGAATCAGAGGAACGAGCGATTTTTTGCGGGGGAGGGAAGCGGAGGTTCGGTCGCGAAAAGGAAAGGGGGAGGATTTTAGGATTAGGTTACAAGTATTTATACCCAAAACACCCTAAGGAAATAGCGTTCGTTATTTTGCGTTATAACGTTACGTTATGTAATGTACGTTATTTAAAAATAACGTACCGTTACGCAAACCTGCGTTTTTTTCCCTTGTTACGGAGCGCCGGGTCCGCGCTTCGTTACGAAACAACGCGTTTCGTAACGCGTTATTTTTTACATTGACCCCAACTATTGTCTCTACCACCGGAATGTCGGACACCCTACCAGAAATTGTTACCCTTTGAAGAACAGAATCCAAGCACTGATAGAAGCTGGAGTTCTAACATTAAAAGATGAGCAAAAGAAGGTCACTGGCAACATGACAACCCTAGTAGTTGGAACCCATGAGTTCCCTGCGGGGGTGACCCCAATACCAAAGGGGAAGCTGGTTACGAAAAACCATGACCCGCATAATAAAGCACAAGGACTTGTTCCTGTAACAACTCAAAAGGGGGAAGTCATGTGGGTCCACCCTGATTTACTACAGGATGAACAGTGGACTACTGTAGGGGTCAAAGGAAAAAGCGGACTAGCAATGTTATTTCCGCAAAAATAAAAGATGAATACATAATTGCAGGGGCACTTACAGACTCTGAAGAGGAGCTCGAAATCATGGCCACTCATCAGGATGAGGCAGGCCCTTCCGACACTCGATCAGATAAAACATATCTTAAGGACTACACCAGAGTAGACCCAAAAGGTATATACGGAGAACTCGCAATGCCTGCAAAGCAGAAAGGGCTTCGTTTCCAGAAAAATCCTGGAAAAGATAGAGTCAAGGACGCTACCTTCAAATTTGACATAATAGCTCAATTGGCAAATATTCCAGTTCGAGGCACGCTGTACGAGTTGTTACGATTATCGAAATCAATTCGCGAGGCATTTGAGAGAAGCCCTGGTAGACTCTGAGTCATTCCTAGCTCAGATTGTCGAGCCGGCTGATCAAGAACAGGACTCTTGCCCCCGCTGTCATCAAGTGAGGAGGCAGGTCCTGCGGATTACCTTCTCTCCAGAGGATATGCAGGTAAGAAATATAAAACACAACAGACCTTTATGTTTCACTGGTATATCAGATCCACGAAGGTGGATCGCATCCAGATTGATCCAGGGTCTGCACTAAGCGTCATTCCCAGAAGGTTGATGCAGCTATTAGAGATTTCTCCCCATCGCCTGACACCAACTAATACTACGATATATAGGTTTAATGCCAATGATAGCTATCCCCTTGGAAAGATCCGACTCCGATGTCAAATCGGAGATTTGAGGACGGAGGTCACATGCTACGTCATTGACGCAGACACTTCCTACAACATTCTACTGGGACGCCCTTGGATCCACGCCTATATGATAGTTCCATCGACTCTCCACTAGTGTATGAAATACTGTGATGAGTAAGGAGAAGTCCGGACTTTAGTTGCAGATAGGCAACCTTTTAAAGGGTTGGAAAACTACTTCACGGATGCAATGCTCTACAAGTTAGCCCACGAAGTCTCCAACGACAACCTCAGTAAGCCTCAAAAGCTTGACGAAAGCGGCAACGAGGCGGATACTGAGTACGAGCCTCCCAAAGATAACGATGGGGGTGATTATGAAATCAATCCTCACATAGATTTTAATTTGAATTTTTACAATAATGTAGATGTAGTAGAGGATGAGTGGATTATCAATGAAAATATAAAGTTAGTCTACGAGCCTGCTGTAGCTACAGAGTCTGAACCTTTTTGTACTTCCACCGAAGTGGATGGCCTGTCTGAACTTGAAGTTCTGGCGGCATACCATTTGCCACTCAAGTCATCCCTCCTCTCTCAATCAAAAATAACTAAGGGACAAGGTCACTTCTTTGAAGTACCTCCTCGACAGAGATCCCAAAGGCCGATCATGTTCGGCAAAGTAATTACGTCACCTCGACAAAGACAAACCAGTGAAAGTGATGAACAATCATCACCTCAATTTCACTTATATGAACGGAAATCCCGACAAATGATGGAAAAGATGGGTTATAATTTTACCCAGAAATCGGGATTAAACTTTGGAAAAGGGCGACAAAATCTCATACTTTCGTTTAGACCGAGAGGAAAGAGCCCAGACTATTATCAAAAGACTCGCAGGGGGTTGGGCTATGTGTCTACTCCCTCATCATCACACAAATACGAAGAAAGCTCTTCGGCCAATGAGGATTTTCATCCACTTGACCATGACTCGAATCAAAGTACCGGCGCTTGGTTTCAATTTTTAACTGTAAATATAGTTTCAGCCGCACCAGAAAGCGATGAGGAACCAATTGACGTTCAAGATGATTCCTGGGCTAAACACATGGACACTCTTTGGGATGTCCGCTTTGAACAACGTGACCCGTCCACAGAAGATAAATTGGTACAAGTCAACATGGGAACGGACGAGAACCCGAAACCCATCTTCATAAGCGATACGCTAACTCTCTTAGAAAAGGAGGAACTTATATCTCTTATCAAGGAGTATATAGATGTGTTCGCATGGAGCTATGAAGACATGCCCGGTCTTGATCCTCAGATTGCCACACACCGGCTAAATATCAAAGAAGATGCCAAGCCAGTAAAGCAACAGTAAAGGCGTTTTCGACCGGAGTTGATGGAGGCAATAGTTGTTGAGGTCAACAAGCTTATAAAATCCGGATTCATCAGTGAAGAGCAACATCCTGATTGGGTGGCTAATATAGTGTCAGTTCGTAAGAAGAACGACAAGATTCGGATATGCATCGACTTTCGCGATTTAAATGCTGCATGCCCTAAAGATGAATTTCCACTCCCAATCACCGATGTGATGATTGATAACACCTGCGGTTATGAGAGGCTGTCCTTTATGGATGGTTTCTCAGGCTATAACCAGATTAAAATGCACCCGGATGATGAAAAGCATACAGCTTTCAGAACGCCGCTGGGGGTATACTGTTGTACAGCAATGCCTTTCGGATTGAAGAACGTCTGTGCCGCTTACCAACGTGCGATGAGCATCATATTCAAAGAACACCTGTGCAAAACGGTAGAGTGCTATGTGGATAACTTAGCAGTCAAAAGCAAGAACAAAGAAGATTATCTACATGACTTAAGGACAGTCTTCGACCTTATGCGAAAATATTATCTGAAGATGAATCCCACCAAGTCTTTCATGGGAGTGTGCAGCGGGAAATTTCTTGGGTTCATAGTTACTACAGAAGGAATTTTTCTTGATCCTGAAAAAGTAAAAGTGATCAACGAGATGCCGCCTCCCCGAAATTTTAAAGAGTTAAGGGGGTTATAAGGAAAGCTCGCCTATATCCGGCGCTTTATTTCTAACCTATCTGGATGATGCCAGCCATTCTCCAAACTTATGAAAAAGAGGGTTACTTTCGTATGGGATGAGGCATGTCAACAGGCATTTAACGATCTCAAAAAATATCTCACGAAGCCTCCTGTTCTTATGGCACCGGTCCCTGAGCAACCATTCCTTATATACGTAAGAGCCATGGATGATGCTTTAGGAGCATTACTTGCTCAATATAATGAGCACGACCATGAACATGCCCTTTATTACTTAAGCAGAACAATGATCGGAGCCGAGCGTCGGTATACCCCGATTGAAAAAGAATGTTTAGCCCTAGTGTTCGCTGTTCAGAAAATGTAACACTACCTTTCAGGGCAAACAATTCATGTCATATCACAGGTTAACCCTTTGAAAATCCTGATGACAAAACCGGAATCCTTAAACGGCCGATTGGCGAAATGGGCATTATTGCTATCGCCATATGATATACACTTCGTTCCTCAAAAAGCAATAAAGGGACAAGCGATCGCCGATTTCCTTACAAACCATCCAATTTGGTCTAACTCTAAACAGACGTTGAAGGTGAACACAACTAGTAAAGAACAACCATGGCAGATATTTTTTGATGGTGCTGCCAGACGGTCTGCTGCTGGAGTGGGGGTTGTGCTGATATCCCCACATAAACACATACTGCCTAACGGTTACTCATTAACAGAATCGTACACGAATAATATGGCGGAATACAATGCACTCATTATCGGCTTAAAAATGGCTCTGCAACTGGGGGTGAACTATCTAGAGGCATATGGAGACTCTAAGCTCATTGTCAACTAGATGACGGATGAGTATGAAGTCAGACATGAAGCCCTCATCTCCTATCATCAGCTAGCCATTGAGCTAGCAGGATATTTTGAACAGTTTTATATCTGTCATATTTCTCAAAATGAGAACGTCTATGCAGATGCTCTTGCCGCACTAGCTGCAACATTGGCGATCCCGTCGGGTGAGGCTAAAAACATCACTATTGGTAGCAGAGAACTCCTCCATCCAGATACGGTATTCCAAACCAAAGGGGTGTGCCAGACAGGCTTAATACTGGAATCCCGTGATTGGCGATTTCCATTTATAGATTACGCCCTATATGGAATATTACCAGAGGATCCAAAGGAAGCCGCCTCGATAAAGAGGAAGGCCCCGAGATTTTACTTTGATCGTACACTTCAAACTTTATCTAGAAAATCAAGTGATGGTCTCCTGCTACGCTGCATATCGAAAGCAGAAGCAGATGAAGTGCTGAGAGAAACACATGATGGAGTGTGTGGAGCTCATCAGCCCGGTCCAAAACTCGGAGACTGCATAAGAAGGCTGGGGTACTACTGGCCGAAGATGATTACAGAGGCAATGACATACGCTAAACGGTGCCATGCATGCCAAGTATATGCCAATTTTATTCATCAACCCCAGAATACTTGCACAATACCATTGCTAGTTGGTCATTTGAAGCATGAGGAATGGATATTGTGGGGCCAATAACTCTCCCGTCATCCAGAGGACATCGGTTTATTCTTGCAATAACCGATTATTTTTCAAGATGAGCCGAAGCAGTGCCCATGAGAGGTGAAAACGACAGATGTGATTAAGTTCATTAAGTATCATGTCATTTACCGTTTTGGCGTGGACCGCAATTCATCAGCCAGGGATTCTCAAGATTCTGTGATAAGTTCAGAATCAAAGATATTGCTTCAACGCCATATAACCCCGCGGCAAATGGATTAGTCGAAGCTTTCAACAAGACGATCATTAAACTCCTTCGGAAGTTCGTCTCTTCCAACAAACGAGATTGGGATGAAAAATTAGGAGAGTGCTTGTGGGTTTATCGCACCACCGTTCGTACTCCAACAAAAGCTACCCCGTTCTCCTTAGTTTATGGAAGTGAGGCCGTCTTGCCTCTCGAAATCCAGATACCGTCGTTAAGAGTGGCCTTAGCCACAAAAATAACGACAGAAGAGCGTCATCAACAAAAATTGCAAGAATTAAAGGCGTTAGATGAAAAACGTCTCAGGGCTCAACAACAAATTGAGTTGTATCAAGCCCGAATCTTGCAAATGTTCAATAATAACGTTAAATCAAGGACCTTTAAACAAGGAGACTTGGTTCTGGCTATTAAAAGGCCAATGATTCTAACCCACAAGACTAAGGGTAAATTTGAACCCAAGTGGGAAGGACCGTTTATTATGGAGATAGTATACTCTAGTGGAGCCTATCGCTTAATGAACCAGAATGGCGATAGGATGATGATGCCGATTAACGGTAAATTTCTGAAGAAATACTATGCCTAAAATAAACCAGAATGATGACAGAGTAACTGTCACATCTGGTTCAGATCCCTAGGAGTATAACCATCCACCAGTTCAAGTTCGCACATGAGCACTTGGACTAGGCATGCGCAATTAGGCGCCTCTGCCGAAATCTGGTGATCCTGACCCGATCATCTTGGTATGAGCAGTTTAAGTTACGCATGAGAGGTTTGAACCGCCTCCAATCAAACTCTAGGCATGTGCAATTAGGCGCCTCTGCCGAAATCTGGTGATTCTGACCCGATCATCTTAGTATGAGCAGTTCAAGTTACGCATGAGAGCCTTGAACCGCCTCCAATCAAACTCTAGGTATGTGCAATTAGGCGCCTCTGCCGAAATCTGGTGATTCTGACCCGATCATTTTGGTATGTACAGTTCAAGTTACGCATGAGAGTCTTGAACCGCCTCCAATCAAAAACTAGGCATGTGCAATTAGGCGCCTCTGCCAAAATTTGGTGATCCTGACCCGATCATCTTGGTATGTGCAGTTCAAGTTATGTATGAGAGCCTTGAATCGCCTCCAATCAAAAACTAGGCATGTGCAATTAGGCACCTCTGCCGAAATCTAGTGATCCTGACCCGATCATCTTGGTATGTGCAGTTCAAGTTACGCATGAGAGCCTTGAACCGCTTCCAATCAAAAACTAGGCATGTGTAGTTAGGCACTTCTGTCGAAATATGGTAATCCTGACCCGATCATCTTGGTATGTGCAGTTCAAGTTACACATGAGAGACGTCAACGCCTCCAATCAAAAACTAGGCATGTGCAATTAGGCACCTCTGCCGAAATCTGGTGATTCTGACCCGATCATCTCGGTATTAGCAGTCTAAGTTACGCAAATAAGACTTGGATTGTTTACCCTAAATAAATGAACTATTTTTATGACAATTTATTTGTTGTGCAAGTAAATTTTCTAGCCAACAGATAAAAGAATCAAAAGATTTTCTTTATTCATCAATAAAAAAGAATGAAGTTACAAAAGAATTCAAAGAATCAGTAAAGTTCTCTCTTCTATTACAAGTTCTTATTACAAAAAGAATAAAAGAGTAGAATGAAAGAAAGTTATGAATCTCCTAGAAGTCTCAACTTATTCATCGTCTCGTCAATTACTCGACGACGAGTCTCCTCTACGGAGTGTTGAGCCTGCCGGCGTAAATCATCATCGTTTATTGCCAGTTGCTGGGCCAACCGCTGACAAGATTCTTCAATAGTACGGCTCCTTATTATGCCTTCTTGTTCGAGCTGTCCTTGTTGAAGGATCAGTTCTTCCCGTTTCTTAACGGATTCCCCTAACCGAGACTCGCTGGCTTCTAGAATAGCTTGAGTCTTAGTGATAGTCTCTCTGGCTCTAAGGATGGCGGCCTGACTCCCCTCAATCTCGAAGTCCACTATCTCTAACCCCTGAAGATTGATTCCTGACTGACTCGTAGTTCTGCCAACTCCCGAGACCAGACTTCCTCTTGGCGCCTCAATTCCTCTTGACGAGCCACCAATTCTGCCCGTAGCCGCGCCGACTCGATCTCAGTAATCGCTTCCACATCCGCTTGGCGAACCATGTTTAGCGTGTTCACCTGATCTTCCAAAGTTTCAAGGCGGGCTCGGTAGGGAGCTGCTCGGTCACGTCCCCCAATCCTTTCAATATTGTCCAGATAGCTGGATAACATTGGATGTCCAAGATTAAATAAATCTCTTCCGTCCAGGATCATTCCAATACACCTCCTTAGTAACCGCAAAAAATCATTTACACTGTGGTTGAAGAATTCTTCGAGAGGGTCCACAGTGTCTGTGTTTAAAGCAGGCAGTGCTAAGGAAGATGTTGCTAGGGGAAGAGTGGCATCCGTTAGAGTCGAGGAAGAAGTCCGTTCCTGTATCAGACTCATTATATGTGGAGCCAGTAAAGCCAATAAAGACTTGGCAGAACTGGGAACCCGAGATGAATTATCACCAGTACAGATCACTCGAGCAGCACCACCAGCAGGAGTAGACGATGGAGTGTTTTTACCTGAAACTCCTCCTACGACAGAAGTGGCTTCAAATGAGAACTTCAAATTCTCCTCATCCCCTGTTGGCGGATGACTTGGGGCTGGAGGAGTCACCAATGTCTCAACAGTCATTATTATCGACGATGTTAAAATCGCTGGCTGAGGAATAGAGGGCACACCAACTACTACTGGAAAAGTTTCCTCGGAGCATACTATTGGTGTCGGAGATGGCAGACTTGGGGATGGGGGAGTCTCTCTTGCTACGGCCACAACGACAACCTCTGTCCTATCATCACTCCCTAGTTTATCAATAGGAGTCGATGAAGGAACTGAGCATGGGGCCGGCGTGAAGTAGTCTGCGTCAAACTCGTTCGCAGAACTATCCAGTCTACCCACAGACCCAGTTGTGCCAGAATAATCCACTAGTTCCTCAGACTCCCCCCTGGTAGTCGAATGCATTGGCGAGTGGAGTTGACTACCTGCATTTCAGAAAACAAACAAAAAGTGTTACATATAATAATGAAATGAATAATGAACAGAAGATAGAATATAAAAACCGTACCAGGAGATACAAGTCCAGTGGTCGGACTTGAAGGAGGAGCCGTCGCTGTTTCCAGAAGCGCACCCGTTTCGCTACCCAGAGGTTGCGTCGCGAAGTGTTCGACAGATTCTGCGGTTGGGGGAGCCGAGACCTCTGTAGCACCTGGAGCTTCAGCAGGTCTACTTTCCTCTGTCGGCGCCGGAGGCAGAGTTGTGGCCAGCAAGTCTGAAGCAAACTTGACCGCTGCCTCTTGAGAGACTAATAGGGTCTCCGGGACTAATTTATGCTTCTTCTTCATTGGTTCGCCCTTTACAGACCCGCGGCATTTGATGGCTGGACTCCGGGAGCGGGGAACCAAGTCTTGAGGAGCACCAACAGCATCGCCATCATCGTCATTACCATCATCGTCATCTCCGTCAGAGTTGCCAACATCTGACGGATCGGCCGCCGTACCAAGGAATTCATCCATCCCTTTTACCCTCACTCTTTTAGCCCCTTTGCGGCTAGAGTAGAAGACCTCTATCTCCTTACAGTAGCTATGGTTGATAGAGAAATGGGGCACATTAGCATTGGCAATGCTGTACCAGGTGCAGAAGCTTAAAACCATGCTTAGCTCTGGCGATTTCAGGGGTAGCATAAATTCTGCTCCGGTTCCTCCAGCAACAAAATGGAACCAGCCCCGTGCCCCTGCGTACAGATTTTTCTCGTACGCCAACCCTTTATTTGGATTTCCTACATAAAGCTGCGTATATCCAAATTGACTAGCAAATCTACTCGGGATATACGGCTCTATGTAGCACACGGTGTCTTGCCTGTACACCAAGTGTCCGGGGCGAATGTTCAACAACCACCAGAAGGCCCCTGAAGATAAGTTGAACTTATTTGCTCCCAAAATATCTTTAAACTTAGATCCATACTCTCCCCCAGGGAAGTCTGGGAAGCAGCGGAAGATCTCGTAGTTTTGATGATGACGGAGTGTCCTGCGGATTTGAGACATAATTGCTCTTCCAGACAGCGCTCGTACTTCTCTACGAAGAACGGCTTGTCAATTGGGTTGTAATCTGCGGCACTCATCAAAGACAGACAGTGTATGACTAGCCACGCCATTAAGTATGTATACATCTCTACCCTTGGGTTCGGTATCTTCACCGTAGCAGCTTCTTTGACCGCTTTACCCTTTCCAGCTTTGCCTTTGTTCTTCTCTGCTGGCATAAAACTGTTGCAGAGGGCCCGGAGTCAGCTTTGAAGGTTGGCAACCATTGCTGGTAATAGCCCGAACGGTCGCCCGTAAGCCAATAAAACGGCAGGATAGACGACGTTCTTTGCTATGGCCTCCTTGGATAGTGAAGGAACAATGCATCTCTTTAACCAAAATATCAGGAATTCCGCAAGCAGACCCCTATCTGAAATTGGGAACTGTGCTTGGTAATGGAAGCTTCGGAAAATGGTATCAGGACTGAATCCTCCTTCATTGGAGTCAGTCGTATAAGTTATGGCTTCCAGTTTGGAGATGCGCTCCTTTATTTTTTCAACACTTACGGGTGGGCGTTCCCGAACCATTGGAAGACTCTTCTTCAAATTAATGAAGAGGTAGTCAGCCCACTTCTTATAACCAACTCCCTGGTTCCTCACTCCGACCAAGTCAGCGCAAATGTGATAGTGGCACATCATTTCCCAATAGGTTTGGTAGATGTGCTCATCCCGCGCTTTTAGCATCATCAATTGTTCAGCGGTGGGGATATATTCCTCATAAGGGACTTCGTCCATTGATAATCCCGACACTTCGAACATCTCGTAGAGAGTGAATCCCAGCTCACTCACTGGTGTAAATAAGGTGCCGGTTTCAGGGTTATATATCTCCAGCGGGCTGAACAAGTGGTACGAACTTTGGGGCAAGCCGAACTGGACGTTTCTAATGGCTTTGTATAAGCCAATTTCCTTCAGGGTCTGTTCATGGGTGTCCAGTATGTGTTTGACAAGCCTGAACCACCACATGTTGCCCGAGGTATGGACCCATCCGGGCATTCTGAAATCTTTGGCGGGGTACTGTCCACCCTTGGCCAAGAATTCGCTAAGGAAGGTCTTAGCACGAATGGGAACTTCACTAACAGGGTGCTCTTTTGTGACTCTGCCTGGGAGGAGTCCCGTAATACATCTGGGGGACCGTCTTGAAAAGCCCCATTCGCCGAACTTGCCGGTCGCAGCACCATCATACTCACGAGTTAGCTCAAATTCTAACTCGCGATGGGAAGATAGCCTCTGGAGATACACCAAGGGGTAGCTACGCTCCATATCAGGCAGAAACATGAGCAGATCCCCGGCCTGGTACAACCACTTACTCTCTTCTTCAAAGAGGATCTCATCCGAGTGCTCCAGCACATCCCCAAAGAGGAATGCGGGCTTCTCCAGTATTTCTCGGTTCATTGCTTCAAAAGGAGCGTCAGTGATAATCTCCCTCGCAGTCGCAGGGCTGTATCTTATCAATTTCTCCCTTCGCTCTCTAAGACCTGGCTTGAAGGCGGGAAGATCAGTGGTGAAATGGAACTGAGTTGCTGAATCTGCACCACCAACAAAGCCGAAGTGATGCCCTTGGGAGATTGGATCCACTGAATACCCCACTGCAAAGAAGAAGAATCAAGAGTTAGAAAAAGATTTGAGAAATCTGGAAAATTTTCTAAGTATAGAAACGCGAAGCTAAAAATAACTCCGCGCGAAACTAAAAATAACTCCGCGCAAAGCTGAAAATCAGACCGCGCGAAGCTAAGAATAACTCCGCGCGAAGCTAAGAATAACTACGCGCAAATCTAATAAGATAGCTTCGCGTTTGCAACCGCGAAGCTAAAAATCATAGCCTCGCGTTAAAACGCGACAGCTAGTCAAAATAGCCCCGCGTTCCAAACACGAGGATAACGCAATAGTTTCGCATAGAGAAAGACCAGAGATCTTCTCCTTCTTCAAACCATTTGGCCAAAGTACGGCGATCTCGCCGGTAAAAGAGATGATTAGCCGGTTAAAACTGAGCCAAATCACTCCTAAATTGTTCTAAAAAGTCCAAAAGTGAGGAATCTTACCACCAATAGGCGCAGCGTGGACTGGCTCGCCGCTGTGGCCACTTCCACTGCCGCTGCCGCCGCTGCTTGCGCCATTCGCCGACGGCGAGGGTGCGCGTGAAGAAGCACAAGTCTTGGGTGCCATTGCTACGGAGGAAATCGACGAAAAAACTCGAAGAAATCGAATGAAGATTGTTCGGTCGCTTGGATCGCCGGAGTTCTGAAGCTCTTGGATTCTTGAATTCTTCAAATGAAGTGAAGTGAAGAAGAAAAAGAAGAGACTCTATTTAAATGAGAAAACCCGCCCCTTGGTATTCGACGCTAGATTCGGTGCAGTTGATCACTGAAACGCGAAGCTATTAGCTCCGCGCAAGTAAACAAAACGAGTAGATAAACTTGGTATTTTAACTCCGCGTTTTCAGTTTGAAAATCCAAAGTATTTCAAAATTAGCCAAGTTCTAAGCTATTTTGAAAACTTTGGAGGGGGTTCTGTTAGCAGTGAAAATTTCTAAGTAAATAGAGTTTTCCACAACAGAATGCGGAGCTAATTCAGTAGCTCCGCATTGGGCTATTTTAGCCTCACATTTGAGTAAAACGCGGAGCTAATCAATAGCTCCGCGTTCTGGTCCTTTAGCTCCGTGTTTGATGAGTTTAACTCCGCGTGAGCAGATAACCAGAATCTCAAATTGATTGAGATTATGATTTGGGTTTATCCAAATACCCAAATTAAGTCCGATCAGAACTCTAAATTCAAGAGATTTAAATCAAAACTAAGATATTTGATTGGAATCCTTGATGAGTACAAATTCTATTTAGATAGAAACTCTCATATCATCGTAAGGCTATAAATACCCTCTTGAGGAAGCCCTAGAGATCTTTTTCTGGAGTTTTGGAGAAGTTCGAGTTACGCATAGAGCCTTGAACGAATCAAGACCAGAGGAGATCAGTTTTACAGTCGGCCGCCTTTTTTAAGAGAAGAGTTCGTCGTCAGATCGTCCAAAGGAACTACTAGTTAGATCCCATCACCACACAGATCTCACGTTTACATTGTAAAAGAGAGCGATTGAGATATAAAATCCTCTTGTTTGTTCTTTCTTTTTCTTTTGTTCTTTTTCGTTGTAATTTAAGTTAATTCAATGGAAAGAAAGTAAAGAAATTCTGCTGCGAACAATTTGGATCTTGTTAGGATTTTAGAATATTTGATTGGATTCTGATTTTATTAGAATTCTGATTTTATTAGAATTTTGGATTCTATTAGGATTTGGTTTGTTAGAGTTTCCTATATATATGGGTTTTGTATGAAGTATTAAAAAAAGAGATGAATAATATTTGAAAATTTTTTGAGAAATTTCTGGCGTGGATTTTGCTTAAGCAAATCTTTCCTCGTGGATTCGTAGATAGTGGGCGTGAATTCGTCTGGGTGGATTTCCAAATCCTGTAAATTCTTGCCCAATCTATCTTTTCTTCCCCAATTCCTCTAAAAACCCCTAATTCTCAAAACCCTAACCCTAATTTCGCCTCCGTCCTGCGTCACTAAGTTTTTACCATTTCTTGAGATGGAGTTTCATGAGTATGAGAATAAATTAAAGCTGATTTTCAGCCAGGGTTTGCAGTTGTATGTTTATAACTGATATTGTTGCCTCAAGCTTATCGCCTTTCTATATGAAAATTATTTGTTCCTGTAATTTTTTTTTAAGAAAGCTGCTATTTTTGGCTAGAAAGTTATGTAGAAATAGCAATCCTTGTGACTAAAGAACACTACTCTTGACGCTACACCATCGAGCCATTTTCATGTTTTTTATAATGATCATTTTCTTCTAATGATCATTTTCTTATAGTTATGTTCCATCGATCTTCCTTGTTTTATTATTGACATTTTGCTCCGTTCTGTAGATTGCAGCTATGTTCAAGATTGGGAATAGTAAAGATCTTCCACCGATTCCTGATCATCTCTCAGATGAGGGAAAGGATTTTGTAAGGCAGTGCCTACAACGTGAACCATCAAGCCGTCCTACTGCTGCTGAGCTCTTACAGCACGCATTTGTGAGAAATGCAGCTCCACTGGAAAAGTCTGCTCTTGGTTTTGACCCATTAGACCAGCCAACAGCTTTCTCAAGTGGATTGAAATCAAAGGTATTGACGTTTTCAACCACCCATGAACATCTACTTTGCTTCTGTTTTATTTTGATCATAACCGTGGATTTAAATTTCAGGGTACTGGGCATGCAAGAAACCTTTCTTCCTTAAATATGGAAGGATTGACTATTCATCAGCTTAGGGGATCAAAATTCTCTGCAATGGCCAGGTAACCTCACCTATGTTTCCCCTAACTCCATCAACTGTTTCTTTGTGAGGGCCACAGGCCGAGCACAGTTGCTGTTGATGCACCTCTATGATAACTTTGTGTGTTTGGAATTGCTTGTCAAGCTAATTTAGCACTCAACTCTCCTCGCAAGTTGCAAATCATGGTCTAATTAGGAACTCTAGCATGACCCTTGAAGAAACTTAAATAGTAAATAAATACCTCCTTGGCCTCAAAAGGCCATCTTAAGCTACTCAGATATGGCTCCAAAGGGAGTTGTGGAGGCTGACTGGTGGTTCTATATTGAGGGTTTATCATGTGGTGTCCTTTGGAAAATCTTGATAATTAACTGGTGATATTCTTTTTGATTTTACTGCTTTGACTGTAAAACTGAAGTGGCTATTGTTCTTGTAAGGATCTTACAGGAGTTTTCCTCTTTATATGGATTCTCCTAGAGCGCATTTTTAGATACGTCCACTTTACTTTTATTTATTCTATTCAGTTTTCTTAACTTCTTGGGAAATCATGTTACAATGCATACACGAAGCTAAACTAAGTGTGCTCTTACACGCTGCAGTGATATCCATATGGGGAATGTATCCTGTCCAGTTTCTCCCATTGGAAGCCCATTGCTTAATTCAAGGTCACCTCAACATGTCAGTGGAAGGATGACCCCTTCTCCCATGTCAAGTCCAAAGACCACTTCAGGCTCATCTACGCCCCTAACAGGTGGCAGTGGAGCAATTCCATTCAATCAGCCAAAGCAGGTGCCTTACTTCCATGAGGGTTTCACGTGCATGCCAACATCTGCAAGCGATCTCTATGCTAGTGGGTCCACTTATCATGAAGCTAGGCTTGACTTTCTCCAGGGGATGCAGCAAGGTTCGCCTATTTATAGAGAACAGTCATCAGAAACGGACATTCTCAGCCCTCAGTTTGAAAGGAGATCCAATGGCAATATCCAAGAGTCATATGATAGGCAGCCGATCTTGGCAGATCGTGTGCCACATCAAATCTTGCGGGATCCTGTGAAATTGAAACCGTCACTGGAACTTAAGTCAGCATCACCAATTCTTGGTCGAACAAATGGCACATGATTTTTAAGAGCTGGAAACATGATACAGGTTTCCGTATGGATTTTTCATTATTTTATTGGTTGTCTCATATACCGGCTTCATATATAACCTGAGTACAGTTCTATATAACCTGAGTAACAGAACTGTACGATAAGGCACTAAGCTTTACCCACACAATAAATTTTTTGGTTGTTGGAGGCTGAAGTGGTGCTCGAGCTGATCTTCAATACTCATCATCAAATTTAAACTGGTAAGCTACTCTTATTTTTCCCCTGAGATTTCCTTCTTATCTAATATTCTAACCCATGTTTAAGATCGGTTTGTTTTAATAAATAAATATTTTTTCTGAAATGATGGAACTTGCTGGATTTCACACTTAGGAGAAGTAGCCATGAATGTTGAATAAATCTTTTCTTCGATGTGCTGATTTAAGAGTGTGTGTGTTTTAATTTTCTAGTGGATGTAAACCAACAAAAAAGGATTTCAGTATCTTTTTGTTTTTGTTTTTGTTGGTTTACATCTATTGTGTTGGTAACTCACTGAGGTTCTATGTCGTGGTAACGAAGCAAGAGATATATAGTATTGCAGTACTTCATGGTTGACTTGCTATTCTTTCATTTCCTTGATCACGAATGCATGTATCAATATGCTAACTGTGTTATGCATCTTCTTCAGTTCAGCTGATGATCAATCGGCAATGATAATTCTGGATGGACCAGTTCCTTCAACAAAAAGTTTGAATCCCAAACAGTTCCAGATTAAAGACGGAACCATGTATCTTAAGATCCTCACCAGAGGAAAACAGTTGCAGAAATTGTAAAATCTCACTAATTTACTCTATTATTTCTAATCTGAGGCCACTGTACAGAAGATGAGCATATGCTACCATGATATTACTGCACATGAGAACTTCAGGCCTTCCAGTGCTCTATTAATACTTCTCATCATCTAAGCTTTCAAGTCCCGCTTTTTTTAGAGCTTTGTGGAGACATTTGAAACATTTCACAACTGTTGTATGTACATCATTTGATGAAGAGATTGTCACAGTAAAAAGACATGAAAGGGCTGTGTACATCAAATATGATTCATGAAAGTTCTTTCTTGGCCATGAATTTTTTTGAGCATACTGTGTCATATTATTGTACCTTTAATTGTGCTTCATGTCTTATCCTATTCTTTACCTGGCCCAGGCCAGGTAAAGAGAGAGAGGTGGGTTATGTTAGGGTGCCGACAGCCATAAGACCTATTTGGATCTGTATGAATTGAATCCTGCAGAACATCTTGGATTATGCTTTCTATTGCAGCAAGCTTAAAGTGGCAACAAGATTAGCTTGCACTAATATTGTAAGTATTTTCTGGTTGTATGCTTGACTCATCTGTCATATACCCAGTTGTGCAAAGGTTTAGCTAGCCTCTGAGCATCAAATATTTGTATATGCATTCTCGAGTGTATGAATTCTGTCATACAAGACTTTGACCAATCTTAAAGCTTAATTGACAAATAAAATTGTTGAGCTGGGATGCATTGTTCAGTGTTATGCAAGAATGCAACAACTGATAAATTGATAGCATCACCGAATTCTCGGCTTCACCTTTGATCAGTTATCCTCTCTGCATTATCTGGGACTTGCACATCATTTGGTATCTATCACAACTAAATACATGTGGAGATTTTTAGACCTCTAGATGCAGGATTTGGTCATAGTACAAATTCCTTTCATTAAGTAAAGGCTCCTTTTGCATTCAAGGTTTCATGCAACAGTGTCTCGGTAAAGAATCAGGAAAAAAAAACCTCCCAGCAATTATGATCATATATTGCAAGCATCAACATTTGTACCAAGAATTTCTTTTACACTGATTTTACATGAAATCCGATATTTTTCCAGATTATGACAATAGAAAGGCAACAATTACACCTAATTCTGGAGATTTGACAGGCAGCTAACATCAAGATGAAACCATTTTCCAGCTGAAATCCCATAATTTTTTGGCTAACTCTGTGTCTGTAGCTTTGGGACTCGGTGTGGCCAAGTTACTGTTGCTGAAATACTTTCCTGTTACTCCTTTCACTTGGGGATTCAGTGCCAAGTAACAGGTTGTTGCAGCACCCTGTATAAGAACATGTATGTGAACGATAGTATTCATCAACTATTATATTTAACCATTGTTAACTTTACATTGTTCAGATTCAAAAACCACTTTATAGATCATAGCATTGGGCAATTAATAAACTTGTCAAGGATACAAGTGTAACTGAGATGAGAATTAGAGATGACTGAACGAGAATAAAGGTAAGTATAGAATAAAAAGTTAAAGAGGTTGCTTCAAGCGATGATAATATTGAAGGGACGTAAGTTCAGAAGTTGCTCCGATAAATGGTCTCGACATTGTGCAACAGAGACTAATGACAATTGAGTGTTTGTTATAGGATTATAGTTGAAACAGCAAAATTGAACTGTGGTTGTATCATATATTAAGATTTTCTTCTTCACTAGAAGATAGCCTATCACAAAAATTGGGATATGATACTGACACGCGGGTGAATAAGGACAGGTCTACATGAGAGTGAACATTCATGTACATGTAAGAGGAAATATAAAAACCTGCTGAACGTTTTTCATGAGCATCCTGCCAACTGTATTGGTAAGGGCTGCAGTAAAATGGAAGAAAAATTAGCCAATCACTTGCACTGATAGCCTATATATTAACATCTACATCAAATAATATTAATATAGTATGGGTTTAGACACGTCCAAATTCGAGAGTTTTTGACACAAAAAATATCAGTATCTGAAGCAATGTTTATTCTAGCTAAATATAATATGACCTCAGGTGAGGCCTTTGTTGATCATAACTTTCTTAGGTAAGAGGACAGCCAATGCCAATTGTCAAGAGTGTGAAAGCTTATTTTTCTAAAATAACTAAAAGTACCACCTCACACTCGAACAAAAAAATAAAAAAAATCATTATCTTTTGACACATGTAAATGTTATAGTTTTGGAAATATCTGCTATGGGAGGATCCAAGAGTTCAAAGACTATCTTAGGAAATACATTGCATGATACCCTAAAAGTTTGAATAGTTGCTAGCATGGCCAATCTCATAAGAAGTTACACCCACAATTTTATAAATCTAATTTTACAAAAATCTATGATTGCAATTGCCAGAGTACACTTGTACTTTGAAAGCATTGACATATGTATAATCAGTGCGATACGTAATATTACACTTGTCAAGTTTATTAAATAATTTCAGATTCTTGTGCAAATTACAGAAATGACGCAATACACTGTCTAATTATCACAAGGCCCCTCATTTGTTGCATTCAGTCACCACTTGCTCTAGTCTATCAATCCCAGACGAGAGGGTGATGCATATTGCACACACATTTATAAAGATAGCAGAATAGGACAAGCATACAGTAGATTAAGAAGAACATTACCATGGTTGTCCAAAAAAATTCACATATATGAAAATTTGAGAAAATTTTGTTTTAGACCAATTAGGAGAATAAACCCTGTCTTGTACATAAACATGTATTCAAGAGATTAACTACAGAAATCTCAGTTGTTTCTTAGTTAAACTCTGATTAATTTCCCAAGTTAAACTCAGACTAGAATATAAACAAGTATTCAAGAGGTTTAACTATAAGCATCTTAGTTGTTTCATATCTTACCATTTATGAACTTATGGTAACGAAAAAGGTTGGTAACAATAACTCCTGGATGAAGTGAATTAGCAGTTATGTTCACATTTTCTTCCTGTTTAACAAGAAACAATATTAGTTATTAGCATTTGTAGCAAGCATGTAACAAACATAGTATTTTGCGAGAAGGAAAATAAAGAAATGGTATGAAATTGTAACGACAGAAGCACTAGCGAAGTCAAAATTGTGCTCTCTAAACTAGATTGTGACTCTGCGAGGATCCAAGTAATGAAACATGCCAAGTAAATAAATATACTCCGTTTCTATTTGTGTCTATTTGTCTTTTTTTTTCATTATCTCTCGGTTGGAGGGGGCCATGAGGAGACTGTGGAGACTATGAGTGACACAGAAATATGCAAGATACATGTGAATACATGTCAGACATGTCCAGCACGTGTCCAGACTTAAGCCAGCTTGGGGAAAAGGGGATATATGGGACTGATACCTCCAGGAAATAACATGGACATGGTGGACATGTGTCCGACACGTTTAAAATGTGCCCTATCTTAAAACTGGCTTCAAAACAAGGGTGTGTACGGGCTGGATATGTCCAGGACACATCATGAATAGGTATTGGTAGTTATTGTGTTCGTAAATAGGATCTTTTGCTGTTGAACATATGGTTTTTTTTTTTTCTTTTTTTTTCTAACTAGAATTTTTCATGCCCTTTGGATGTCTGCTTTTTGGATGGTGTTTACTTTTCATGTTTATATTATTCGAGCATTTGGGATCGTATGAACTCTGGTTTATGCGATTATTATTATAAATATTGATGTTACATCATGTCTCCTTAAAATTTTATATTTAAGACTGTCAGTTTGAAAGGTGCATCATCCAGTTCAAAGGGGAAATGTCCAAGTTCGAAATACATTTTAAGTACCAGCTCATCAAGAGATTCTAAAATATTTTTCTATATATAAAATATTATCATTTTTTCTAAGGCTAAAATGACATTTTTCTTGGCAAGTGATTGATGCATGAGACAAAAATATTGAAATATTTTCTATAATCAATTTTTTTTTTTTAATAAGGCTTACCCAAGTTGAATCTCCGATCAACAACATTGAGAACTGAACCTAGAACCTTTCTCTTGGGAGGAAGGGGTATTATGGTACTGGCAAGGGTAAGCACTTTCACGATCTATCGTACTATTACATTGTTCGATGTGTAGAAGAAGATGAACCATGCAGATTGTTCAAAAATACCAATTCTATCCTTCACCTCCAAATTCCCGTCTCCCAGCTCCTTTATATATTTGGCTGGACTTAGAAGGAATTCAACCTCTAATTTCTTCCAACTCCACTTGCCAAATGCAGCCAATAAGAGCATCCGAGGGTTTTGAAACTTTTTTTCCACATTTCAAATAAATTGATTTTTTCTATGGTTAAACTAACATGTCTTTTTGCAAATGATTGACGAATTGGAGAAAGTTTTTAAAGCTCAATTTATAAGCTCATTCTTAAACTAATTGAATGTGTAACACAAGATGAACCATGAGGATTGATGCAAGGGCACAATATGATTAGGCCCCATCCGATCCAATTGCTTTGGGCCAATAAGTTCCTAAAACACAATAAAAGATAACAACTGCGCCCAGAACATATGACACTCCTTAAGAAACCAGAACACATACTCTGCACAGGTTTTGCTTGAGAAGAAGCCATGATGCTCTTGGCACTACTAGGAGGGTCGAAACCATCTCCCTAGCATGTGAGTTGCCTTACGGAGACCCAAAAGAGGTCGAAAACTTACGAAGTACAAACACTTCAATTATTGTATCTATGTTGGATACATATTGTACATTGACTCTTACAAGATACTTGTCAATACGATGGGACACATCGAAACCGTGTCTGATTTTAAAAACTCAAAAACTTGAGTCAGAAAGCCTGTTTTCAAAAAGATATAGATCGCATATCGGACCATGTTCGCTTTAAAAAATAATAAAGAGCGCATGTTGACCACTTGTGGAGTTGTATATTGCCTAAACTACATATAATTTTCCTTGACTTAAAATGGATATTTAGTTCTTGCATAATGGAATCATGCGGTACCAAACACAAGATAGATCTTCCAAAGAACAAGGTCGTTTTTTAAATAAGCCAATTCATTTGAGATGTGAGGGAATACAATGCTCGACAAAGTGAGGAACGGGCAATAACTCATGTAAGGGTGAAGTGTCAAAACTGGTAAATCCACATTGGAAAATGTGAGCTTCGGGAGGACTAGAACATCTTCGACAGTGCCAGGTGAAATAGGCGATATATAGCTTGCTTCTGATGCTGGCCCAGCCACAAGGAATCAAGAGATCTTTGCCTGCGATAAGCCATGAAAGTTTGTAATAAAGTGTGATATCTGCCATTCTTTCGCTCGCGCTAAAGCAAGATAAGCCAAGTCGGAAGGCAGTGATGATGGTAGAAAGAGAAAGTCAGTGTTACATGTCTAGTTCCGGGACTCTTAATTAATGAGCCCCAAAAACTTTGCAGAGATAGCGGTTTTAAATATTTATTTAAAATACTATTCCATTGAATTGAAATTGGATTCTTTTCTCTAATATACTTACTTGATTAAAGTCTACATTTTAAATTATTAATTTTTTCTTTTTCTTTCTATTTAAAAGTAAATATATCTTAATAATTACTAGTTATATATATATATGAGAAAACGGGAAATACACCGGCGGTGAAGGAAGTTTCCTTCACCTCCGCTTAGGTGGCCCAATAAAATTATTACACGTGGTGTCATTTAAGAGAATTCATTTATTTGTTACCTTGAATAACGCCCCGTGTTATAATTTTATTGGGCCACCTAAGCGGCGGTGAAAGAACTCCCTTCACAGCCGGTGTATTTCCCGTTTTCTCTCTCTCTCTCTCTCTCTCTCTCTCTCTCTATATATATATATATATATATATATATATATATATATATATATATATATGTGAGTAAAAGGGAACTAAAGTGTCTCTCTAGCCAAAATTAAATGTTACACATATTTATAACGTCCTGTCTTCATATCCTGCTTTTTAAGGTTTGTTGTATTTTCGTATCTGTATCGTGTCATATCTATGTTCTATGTCCGTGACAATGCTTCATAATCGAAAACACAAGCACATTACGTGAATTACTATGAGAGTTATAGATGACGAGTTAGAGTCGTATAAGAACTCTCGTAGGCTTACAAAACCATAGCTCCTTGTACCACCCTAAAAGAAATTTCTATCACCCATCACACACGAAACCTAATTCCAGTGATCAAGATAATTTAGGCTAGCTCATGATAACTCCAGAAAAGATTTAAACTCATAATCTTGCTCTCCAGAATAAAGACTTGCATCGAAAGATAAATACTTACTGACTAGTTCAAGATCTAAAAGAAGACAATAAGTTATCTCTAGGGCACAATCCTCACTTAATCTCGACCATCCAAGTCTATACAGCCCAGGTATATATATACCCCAATGCTCATGAGGCCTCAGCTAGAACATAATCTCCTATTATGAACCCTAGGCAAGAGAGTAACCTTAACCGTTTGCCTCCTTTGTATTGACTTGAGTGTCGGAGGGGTGATAATAAACCATCAACTTCAATGATCCCCTTATTTTGCTTTTGCAGGTCTCTCCAGCTACTAACTCCCTTGCACGAAAGCTTGCATGCCAACATATTCTATTGGTGGAAGATCCAACCCCTTATTAGTTGGTCGATCCGGCATCACAGATCATCCAAAGAATGGCCAACTATGGAGTTCTTAAAAAAGTTCTGTATACATGTAGAGAGAGTGATTGACATGCACGCACAATTTTTTTTGACATTTCATTACATATTCGTATGGGGGATTTTTAGAGATTTCAACCCATAGTGCCCTTGCCAGTTTTTATGCTACATAGCTTATCAATCAAGAAGCCACAAGTGGCATGAAAAACAAGTTGTTTCTAAATTTTACGGTCTTGGAAGGATGTTGCATTATAATGTTTAGCAAATAATGACCAACATCTTGGTTTTTCAATCTGTGTCTCGAAGCATGGTTCAATACTCTCATAATTTCTGTTCAGTAAGTCTATGTTATTTTTTAAAACACTTAGGTCATTCAGAATCCATGAGCAGGATGGATATTATATTATGTTAAAATAATATATATGCATAATCACATCCAGAGAAAATTTACCAGGTAATCTAAAAGTAGGTTGACACAGTATAACTGAAAAGTGAAAACAATACCTCAAAACGTCTGGACAGTTCATTTGCGTGCAAAATATTTGAAAGCTTTGACTGTCCATATGCAAAATAGCTGGCATATCTGCCGGAAATTTAAATCACATGAATTAACGTTTCTAGAATGTCAGGAAAGAAAAATTTAAAAAAAAAGACAATAATTTTTTGCTTCTAAAATAAATGACTATTAGAATTTCAAAGCCAAAATCACAAATGAATTACCCCGACTCTTCATTGATCTTATCAAACCGAATCCCTTCTGGGTAGGTTATTTTGTGGGCCTCTGATGATACATTAATGATCCTACCTTCAACGTTACTTTTCCGGGATGTATAGTTCATGTTATCCAACAAAAGATTTGTTAAAAGAAAATGGCCTGCAGAATGAGGGAATCAACTGAAGATGCGTAAGAATATCACCTGCAAACCTCATGCTTAAACAACTGTAAATAGATGAAAAGTGTGAGGACTTCTTGCAACCGATTAGCTCAAAGAACATTAAATTTATATGTAAAATTGTAAATGAAATGACTGGTCCAACAAAAATAGATAAAAGATGGCTTTAAGATCAGATTAAGACACACTTTGAAATAGAATTGGGCTTTGCTAACTAAGATTCAAAACCAATGCCCTTGTAGTAACACTGTGAAAGCAGCTGTCAGTAGCTAGAAAATGAAAAATCTTTCTTACACTAATAGAAAGATACATAGAATTTGCAATTTTCTGTTATGAAGTTATGAAATCAATGTTCTGAGATGAAACAAATTACAGATAACTTTTTCGTCATTATGAGTTCAGGAGAGGTGTCATATAATCTCTTGCATCTATCCGCCTCTTGGAGATGTTCACATTAAGAGAAAAAAAAAATAATAAAACTTAGAGGAGATGCTGATGGATATATTTTGAAAGGCAAACAGGTGTTCGTATCTTCAAATGCTTCAGGACAAGTAAAGAGCTGATATTTCTGTACTAAGATTCCAACGTGCTGCCAAGCTAAGATATAGCATTTTTAAACATGCAAGGCATACCGATGTGATTTGTAGCAAACTGAAGCTCCACACCATCTTGTGAAAGTAAGTATGGAGTAGCCATAATTCCTGCATTATTGCTTTAAACAAGAAGAACAACAGTCATTTTCAATTTATTTAAGATATAGAGTACCTGAGGACTTTTAAAAGAATTATAATTTTCCATCCACCACAAAAAATAAAACACTACCCTTGCGGCATCCATGCTCTCATGAATACAGCAAGGAAGGGAAAAACACGCAAGGCTCCCAAACGTTGGATTTCTTACATCAGAATGTTCAGTGGGAGATTCAAGGAGTCAAACTCTGAAGCAAACTTTCTCACTGATGCCATGGAACTGAGATCTAATTCCAGTACATCAACTTTGGCAGTGGGTATTTCCTTAACAATTGCTTCCTTGACAGTATTTCCAGCAGCCAGATTTCTAACTCCCATAGTTACATGGACACCACGCAATGAAAGAACTCGAGCAGTCTCGGTGCCTATTCCGCTTGATGCTCCTGCATAGGTATTAAATTAGTCTGAAAATGAACATCATCACAGACAAAACATTCATTTCAAAACAGAACCAATAAACTTGTAGTTGTCCTCTCATACTCTTCATGTGATAGTCTCATCACTCTAATCCTATCAATTATGATGCAAGACCAGCATATTTGAATATATTTAAAATTTCAAGTAGAATAAAGTTCAAGATGAAAAATTTGGCAAAATACTATTTGATCAAAATTACTTAATGCACAGTTCCTAGATTGACACGGATTATCTTGTTGGAGGTTTTAATTGCAAAAGAGTTTCCAAGAACCTTGGGTTAGTTTTCAAACTATAAAGATTATAATGCATTACTTTCACAAAACAACTTGGTGGCTCATTGGCAACACTTAATTCTTTATTTAATTTAATTCCCCACAAAGCTAAGAACTGGGCTTGGGTTCGGGCCAGGCTCAATCCTTGACCCACTAATGTGTTAGTGGGTGGCTTAGATGGGTTAAATGAGGATTTATAACTATTATATATACATAAGATCAGGCTCATGGGCTCCTACTAATGGGGCTCACGTAAGAGGTTATGACTCTTGATTTCGCTCAAGGGACCTATAAAAGGAGTACCTAAACACTTCTATATGCACACCAATAGAGAGAAATTCCTCTTAAAAAGTCAATACTAGAAAGTCAACCACCTGAAACAATCGAGAAAGTCAGCTTTTTGAATTGACGTGGATTGTGGCATTTGCCATGTTTAAGCACTACTAACAGTATTTTTTTAAAGTCTAGTATAGCTTCTTGAAACAGGATATGACATACACTTGAAAGTAATAACGAATGATTGCAGTTAAAATACAAAATAATTCACCTCAACCCTCACCAAAACTTCGGAGTTTTGGTATAGTAGAAGAGTCTTTCATCTTGGTATCAGAGCAACCCAGTTTTAATTCCTGTCAGGCACGCATTTAATTGCGGGTTTTTAAAAAAATTATACCACTGCGTTCAACCTGCAGGGACGTGTTAAAATACAAAATAATTCACCAAAACTTCGGAGTTTTGGTGTAGCGGAAGAGTCTTTCATCTATTGCAAACGTGGTTATGTATAGAAATATACTATGTACCCATAAATTAAATATACAAGTGAATGATTGCAAACTAGTTACCATCAAAGTTTGCAAATAAGCCCTCTTTGCTTCCTATCACTTCACCCAAATTTGCATCACTCCAAAAAATCCTTGCACAGCCCACATCATCTTGAGATGGAGACAATTCCCTCAAATAATAATATTTCAACGAAGCGTAATACTAAGAAAGGACCATATAAGCGAAACCTAATCCAAGTAGTGCATGAGCTTCTTGAGTTATGGTGGTGGGTTTTAATTGAACAACCTATTTCTTGAGTTGGGTAAATTGATTCTTCCTTATTTTTTATGGAACAAACTAAGTAAATCAAAGTTACTTAACCCAAGTGCCAACTCAAAACAAGAGTTAATGAAAATAAACATAATCAGGCACAGAAAATTCACGAGGAGAAGGGGAAAGAAAAGTCGAAACCTGTGACAATGGCAGTGAGGCCATTGCCGTCAACTCCTTGCGTTACTTGCTCTGCTGTTGAAGATGATGAGAACCCAGATGCCCCTTTCTTGTTGAATGGCCACATCTCTCTCTCTCTCTCGAACTCACTCGCGTGTTTTTTATGAGGGCTGGCCTTGTGATTTATGAGTTAGCACAGACTCTATCTTACGACAACACTTGTGTGGTGGTAGATAATCTTAATTAAGACTCTAATTAAGTGACAGTTAGCCAACTTAATCAAGTTGTTAGCTCTGAGAAGGATAGGCAAAAATGGTCCAACAATTTGAGGCCCAGAAATGTGTGGCAAATTCAAGGGCAAGCTCAGAAGAATCCAAGGGAGAATCATTCTAGAGACGAAGAATCTTGTTGCAGTGTGACTCCGGAATCAAGGCAGGCGGACTACACTTGACCATAGTTCCAAACTATTAAAGCTCGACTGAGCCCTCCCTGCCACTGCAAAAACTGGTAAAACTTTATGGCTACTCTCCCCGTAACTTTCCATGAGTGAAAAAACCATTAAAATTTTAGGAAAATTCTAAATGCGCACCACTTTTGTCCTAGTGAGCACCATCTCCTTAGTGAACATCATATAACTTTAAAATATGGTATTTTTTTTCTTAGTGACCACCACCAAATTTCTATTTTAACATTATTCCTCTCCCGTCTTTTTTTTCATAGTCGGCATCAATCCTAACTCCTCTCGTCTTCGCCCGGTCGCTCCCTTCTCCTTACCTTCGTCATTCTCCCTGCATGAAGAACTTCGTTGCTTGTCCCTTTTCACTCTCGCAGTCCGCTGAATCATGTAGAAAAAAGAAGAATGGAAGAAAAAAGATTAGGGAAAAAAGAAAAAATATTATGATTTCACTAAGAAATAGTGAAACTCATTTTTGTCCAAAAAATAAATGGCAAACTTATAATTATTTCTAAGTTAGCATATTATATTATGCTCACTAGGAAAAAAGTGGTGCGCATTTAGAATATCCCAAAACTTTATGGCTACTTCCCTAGTAAATTTCCATGAGCGAAATGGTAGGTATCATGGCCCATCCGTAAACGAGTACATGTAAAGATTTACAGTGAGTGAAATAGTAAGGGTCACATCCCATCCCGATATACGATAAATGAACATATACATATATTAATAATATATTCAGTTTGAATGTACTAGTGCTTCTGGTCGGATAATAATATTCAGTTTGAATATACTAAAGCCTCCGATTTGATAACAATAGTTAAAATAGTTTATAATTAGTTTATAATTAGTCATGGATTTATTTATTTAATGATTACATTGAAATCACGATAAACTATTTTAGTTTTTATCTTACATCACTATTTTAGTTTTTATCTTACATCACTATTTTAGTTTTTATCTTACATCTGATGTATCACGATAAACTACTTTAGTTTTTATCTTACATCTGATATGGAACTATACGCAAAGTTGTTACAGTATCCGTCCGATCATAAATTTTGGCTTTTTTTTTTTTTTAACATTTTGAGATGAATGACTTTTTGTATGGACGCGGAGATGGAGATGGATAGGATTCCGAGAGCCACAGAGGACAGAAGATCTAACAGGGAATATCACAATATTCATAAATGGAGTATTTTTCTTATTTTAATTAATCTTTACTTGCAGTCCAATATATCAAGATTTTAGCAGTAAAAGAAAACATTTACTCGTGTCCTTTCCTGTCAGTTGCAACTGCGTTTCAAATTAGTTTAAGAAATGCCTCAAAACTATGAACAAAAAAGTTTCTTATTATCATTTTAATTGGCAATAAAAATAGCTAGGTTTGAAATATTAATCTCTCTCAGACATTTTCACCTGTATACATGGCTATTCCTCTTCATAAGATTGAAAATTTACATTTTCATTATCAGAACTTACCTTTGCACATAGTTTAATGTATATCTTGTGAAGTTAAATTTCTACTAAAATTTCATTCAAATGATAAAATTTTGCTAGCATACCCAATAATCTAGAAGAAATTTCTCCATATATGCTGTTACAAACTCAAATTCCTACAGCTCTCTCAAAATGCCAGTTTTCTGTTTCAACCCCTGTATTATTCTTTTCAGCTACATCAAAGACTTAGATGTAAGAGGTACATCACAAGTTTGGATCAAGACGATATCAAATCCATGCTAAAATCCCATAATTTCTTTGCCAACTCTGGATCCGATGCCTTGGAACTCGGGGTGGATATGTTACAGTTGTTGAAATACTTTCCTGTAACCCCTTCAACTTGAGGATGCAGTGCCACAAAACAAGTTGTTGCTGCACCCTGCAGGAAGTGAAACGCACCCGGCAATTAACATTCACCCTTGCTCATTTCATAACATTCATGTTAATTTATCTTAATTTTATTTTGCCTTGGCACAAATGCCAGTAGAAATGAACAAATTCTCTAATAAGTAGAGCAAAATTTTTATTAAAAAAAATAAAAATGCAATGGGAACCAAAGGAAACTTCGCAAAGAAAGGAGCCTGAGTTTTATGGATGTAGCTTGGCCTCACCTAAATATTAAAAGGTGATGAACTATCAGCTAACTTGTTGGTTCCTAAAACTTAAACAAGATCAATCAATTTTATTTGGGGCGAGATTAGGTAAGGCTGGCCAATCATTAGAGAAAAAGAAAGCTTGAATAGATATAAACTTGGATCCGTATGATCAGACACAGATCCCAAGGTCAAAAACGACCAGGTTGGTGCTAAGATCACAACACCATTACAGCCAGAGTCCATTGAATTGTAAAATATGTAACATTCCGAATTCAGATTTGCGCAGGAGCTAAAAACAATCTGGATAAAAAGCAATGCACCTATTGTGCTTATTGCATTTGGCTTAGGTCCAAGTGGTACCATATACAAATATAAAATCTGATCTTATTTTTGAAGCAATATGGAGCAGTCGAGCCTACCAAATTCACCCATCAGGAGTTGGTTTCCAGCATATAGTGAGTGAAATTTGAGGCCAAAAAGATGGAATTCTTTCAGTATGAGGATGACCAATGAGCGAATAAATATGCTGGGGTGTATGGGAGGGCAAATTACAACTACATATACCACTGTCTATATGCAATGTACTCTTGAATCAGGATTGGCAAACAAGATACTAAATTTACCTGTTGAACACTTTTCATTACAATCCTACCAATGGTGCTGGCAGCAACATTCATAGCAGCTGCACGGAAATGGGAAAGTAAATTAATAGCAGAAACCTTCATTGCAGAATTATTCTATCCACATCAAGTATATAAAATAACTTTAGATCACAAGTTCAATTTTTTTAAAATAAAATATCAAAATCTAATTGCTTGGGTTATATCATATATGATTAAACTTTTGTCGTCAATAAGCATTTCACCCATGGTTCATGCACTTTGATAAATTGCAGATTACAAAAAGCCTTGAAATATTATCTTTTAGCAATTGTTCTCAACAGATATTCTAGGATCTTACTACCATGTGCATGAATCCACGTTTTCGTTCAATTAAGATATTGGTAATTCCCTCATAACATGGAGATAATTTATCCCTTCTTACTTGGACTAATTAACATTACATTGAAAGATCTGATAAGACCACACCAGTAGATGGTATACATAACAAACACAAACCAAATAAAAACTTGGCTATAACTTTTACAAAGTATTTGTGTCATATATGTTATACAATATTAAGCATTGAGTTTACTTGTACATTATTCTGCATCCAAGCTGTATAATCCACATTGCATGTGCACTGTGAACATCTCTGTAATTGGTCCAGTTCAGTTTCGACATTGCAGCTACGGAGTCAACTTGGAAAGGCTTATAATGGCATGAATGCAATGAACCAAGTCAACATATTTCCTCCTGTGAAACTAACCTACAAATGGATGACTGTCTGAGGAACCAAACCCTATCCCGTTTTTCTTTTTCTTTTTTACAACTAATCTCTATCAAATAATTTATATTTAACTGACAAGTCAGCTTCAGTCTCGAGCAAGACTTTTGATCCACAGTAGTTGCCAACTTGAATACCTTGTCACTATTTTGAGCGGAAGAGAGTGTAATTCTTTTATGTATTTCTGTTCCAATTTCAGACATCAAAGAGAATTCTCTAGAAAATACCTGGAAATTTTAAGTAAAAGATAGGGAGAAATCCCATACGAACTATAAAACACAGAAATTATCTAAGAGTGTTGAATGTAGAAAGTATCTAAACCTCAAAGAAAAGAGAAAAATAGTAGTTTTCTGGGGATTTCAGCAGCAGCAGTGAACCAATCTGACTGGACAATCAACTTATGCAAGAGGAGTACGAAGAGAAACAGTTGACAGTCGATTGCAGTTGACCAGTATGGAACAGTCGATAGGACAGCCGACTGATCAGACGTGTGACATGTGCAGGGCCAATTCAGGCTTATTTGGAGGTCTATAACAGAACTCTATCTATTTAGGATCTCGTACGGTAACCTTTGGAAATGTTTGACCGCTTTTCTTCATTGTATCTTCTATCCGCTAGGAGTTTGTAAGACAAACTCATTGAATTTGTAAGAAAGCATATTGACATAAGAAACCGTGTTGATCCTTACCATTATAAGATGGAGAGGGAGTCGGATGTAATTTCTATAGTGAATCCCTCATCTCCTTCTTGTGGAGAAACGACAACGTAATCAATGGAACCATGTAATTATGTTGTTTGCACATCTTATTCTCTAAGAATTATATTGTAGATCTCGTGTTTTCGCCATAACCATGAGGCTACTGATTCTTGGCCTACCTTCCGTCCATGCTTATGCTAGCCTTCCTCTTAAGACCTTGTGGTAAGAACTAGAAATTGTACATTTCTTTTCATCTTATCTATTCTTGTACATAGATAAAAAGGTACTTGGGTATGTTTAGTATGTTCTTAAAAGAAATCAAGGATTTCTAGCAAAGAGAAGAAAAATGAGCTAATTCATGAAGTATATGAGTAAAGAAAATCAAGTATGATGAAGTAGAGACTCATGTGTAGCAGTAACAACTTCAAAGGCATATTTGATATAGATAAAGTATGAACTAGACAAATTCACGTCCGAAAAAATTATAGAGTTTTCAATTATCTTTCCAACGGTTCAAAAGTTACCTTAATAAGAAATAATAATTTTACTATAGTGCTACAGAACAGGACATACTGTAATAACCCAACAAATTTAAATGTCGCGCTCACAGTGAGTTCACCAGTAAGTTGTCCTGAGCTGAGACAAAATTTAAGGGTTTGGAGTCATCAATTGCTTCACCAAATCTTATATCATGTGGATTGAATTCACATTGAAGATTCATGACCTAGTTGTGCCTATAAATACCTCTTTCGTATCAATTTTGAGGAGAATCTGGAAAGAGGAGTAAATTTTAGGGTTTCAAATTTTCTTCTTCCTCTCTTTGCAAGTCATCTTGTTTTTATTCTTTAACTATACTTTTTTTAATTTTACTTTCTTTATTTGCTTTCACGAGTAGGTAACTTTTAAATATTTAGGGTTAAGGGAAATTAGTAAATTAATGCAATTTAGTTTACTAGATCTCTCTTTATTGTTCTAATTTCTTTATGATTTGCTTGGTAGATTAACTATGATAACAATCCAAAAAGTAATAAAACTTGATAATTATGCTAAGCTCATATCTTGCTGGTCTATATTTGGATTAGGTTTTTTTTTTATATAGATGATACTTGGGAAGGATATAGCTTTGATAGTTATACTTGTAAAAAGTTTGAGGTTTTTAAGATAATTTAGTGATCTTATCTATATGTTACTTTCTATTATTCGATTTCAACAAATAAGTAAGTTATAATTTGTTAACTCTTTGATACTTTATAGTTTATACTTCCAAGTGATAATTGATTAATTAGAAATTAAGGATAACAATTCAATACGCATAACTTGACTGTGTATAATTCAGATGAGAAGATAGACAATGCTAAGTTACTCATATTAATTGCTTAGTGAATTTGAAACCCTACGTACTGCTGCGTATAATAATTTGACATGACAATCAATATTTCAATACTTTATCTTATTAGTTTGCTTAAATAATACCTAGAATCAAAATAATACTCTTCCCTGTGGAACGGACCAGCAAAGTACTACAACTAGATCATGTAAGCTTGCAGTTAAATTGAAATTCACATCACCTTGTTCTTGCCTTCCCCTCAATGGCATTGTTGTTTACCACATGGTGCATCGCCTCGACAACAATACCTTATTTTGATGCAGTTTTATCTAATAATTCCTAAAGATAGTTTACTATATATTTTAGTCCTTATATTTATTTTTTACTCACTAGCCATTCTTTTGAGATAAAACTACTCATTAAAAGTTCCTACTTTCCCTTTACTTATTTTACGATAAAAATTCACATTATATCATTGTCTAATAGAAAATATAAAAAAAAAAATTAAAAGCATTGGATTTAAAAAATTACTTGTTTTGTCTGTCCCAAGCCAGGATAAAGGAGGAGGGTTGGTAGGCCAGTGACAGCCAACGTAAAACATTGTCACATATTATGAAATGAGCCAAAATATGAATTTCGTTGGGGCGTTTCCTACTGAGCGACGAGCTACATCGGAGCCCGAGTGTAGTGAAAAATATGTGAGGGTTGCTAGGTCGTCGCCCAGAAGCGACGCGCCACGTCGGCGTCCGAATGTGGTGTCAAATATAAGAGGATTCTCACATCTTAATGAGCGGGTGGGGGTAAAGAAGTTAACTCATAAACATAAATATAAATTTCGGTTGGTATCATGGAATATAGATTCCCTTACAGGTAAATTAGCAGAGTTAGTTGATGCTATGATTAGAAGGAGGATTAATATTTTGTGCGTGCAAAAAACTAAGTGGGTAGGTGAGAAAACTAAAATTATAGAGCCTTGGGGTTATAAACTTTGATATACGGGTAAAAATAGAAACCGTAATGGGGTAGGTGTGATCATAGATAAGCAATTACTTAGGAATGTAGTGGAAGTTAGGAAGAAGGGTGATAGAGTTTTATTAGTTAAACTTATTTTAAATTGAGAGATTTTTAATGTCATTAGCGCCTATGCACCACAAGTAGGACTTGATGAATCCAGTAAATATTAATTTTGGGAGGATCTAGATGAGATAGTACAAAAAATACCCGCTAGAGAAAAACTATTTATTGGTGGTGATCTCAATGGGCATGTAGGAACTAGTCGTAATGGGTTTGATAGTGTACATGGAGAATTTGGTTTTGGAGAACGAAATGAAGCAGGTAACTCAATTCTAAATTTTGCTTTGTCTTATGATTTAATTTTAGCGAATACTTGGTTTAAAAAGAGAGTTTCTCACTTAGTTACTTTTAAAAGTGGATCGAATGCAAGCCAAATAGATTTCTTTTTAACAAAGAGGGTAGATAGAGCTAGTTGTATCGATTGTAAGGTAGTGTCAGGTGAGAGTGTAGTTATCCAACATAGATCCATAGTTTTAGATATTCAGATTAGACAGAAACTTAAAAAAATTAAGTGTAAATCAGATCCTAAGATTAAGTGGTGGCGATTAGAAGGTAATCAAAAAGTTTTTGTAGATAAAGTAGTACAAGAAGCAGATTGGAGGGACCATGATGATCCTAATATAACATGGAACAAAATGGCTAGCTGCATTAAAAGAATAGCTAAACATATATTCGGTGAGTCGAGGGACGGTGCTCCACCATGTAAGGATACATCATGGTGGAATGAAGAGGTAAAAAATGCTATTAAAATCAAGCGAGACCTTTATAGAGATTTGAAGAATAATAATAATAATAATGGAATAAATTTTGAGAAGTATAAACTAGTAAAAAAGGAGGCTAAGAAAGCTGTTCGGGATGCAAAAACTAAATTATATAAACAAGTGTACAAGAAACTAAATAATAAAGAGGCAGAAAATGATATATATATACTTGCTCGAATAAGAGAGAGAAAGTCTAAAGACTTATGTACTGTAGAGTGTATTAAATATGAGAATCAGACGATTCTAGTTCGAGACGAAGAGATTAAAGAAAAATGGAAAAATTATTTTGATAGATTCTATAATGGTAGTTTTACTCAAGATTTGGGAGATCTTACTATTCAATGTGAGGATATGAATCGTAATTTTATGCGCGGAATCAAAGAGTCTGAAGTAAAAGAGGTTTTGAAGATGATGAAATCAAGAAAAGTTGTTGGTCCAGATGAGATTCCTATAGAGATATGGAGATACCTAGGAGGGATTGGTGTGAGGTGGCTAACTGATCTTTTTAACAAGATTTGGCAAATTAAGAAAATACCAAATGAATGGAGGAAGAGTACCCTAATACCTCTGTATAAGAATAAGCGCGATATTCAGAGTTGTTCTAACTATCGGGGAATAAAACTCATGTGTCACACTATGAAGCTTTGGGAAAGGGTAATTGAACATAGATTGCGACAAACTGTTAAAATATCGGAGAACCAGTTTGGATTTATGTCGGGGCGATCGACGACAGAAGCTATTCATTTACTTCGTCAACTTATACGTCAACTTATAGAGCGATTCCGAGAGAGAAATAGAGATTTGCATATGGCATTTATTGACTTAGAGAAAGCTATGATAAAATTCCACGAGAGATACTTTGGTGGGCACTGATGAAGAAAAGAGTTCCCATCAAGTATATCAACATAATTAAGTACATGTATGATGGAGTAGTGGCCAATGTCAGAACATGTGGTGGTTTAACTAGTGATTTTTCTATCACAATTGGATTACATCAAGAATCTGCATTGAGCCCATTCTTATTTGTTATAGTGATAGATGACTTACTAAAGCCATTCAGGATGAGATACTTTGGTGTATGCTATTTGCTGATGATATTGTCTTAGTTGATGAGACAAGAGAAGGGGTAAATGCCAAGTTAGAGTTATGGAGGCATACATTAGAATCTAGAGGTTTTATATTGAGTAGGTCTAAAACAGAGTATATGGAGTGTAAATTTAGTAAACGACGGACCATAGACTATAATGCTGTAAAACTAGATAGGCAAGAGATACAAATGAGCAGTCAGTTTAGATATTTGGGTTCTATTATTCAAAACGATGGAGATATCGATAATGATGTTAACCATAGGATACAAACTGGCTGGTTGAAATGGAGGAAGGCAACGGGAGTTTTATGCGACCGTAACATTCCGTTAAAGATTGAAAGGAAAATTTTATAGGACTGCTATTAGGCCAACTTTATTATATGGCACGGAATGTTGGGCTATAAAGAAACGTCATTCACAGAAGATAAGTGTAGTAGAGATGTGCATGCTCCGTTGGATGTGCGGCAATACTATGAGAGATAAAATGGGAAATGAAGATATTCATGCTAAGGTAGGTGTAACTCCCATCGATGAGCAGATGCGAGAAAATCGCTTACGATGTTTGGTCATGTGCAACGTAGGCCTACAAGTGCACCAGTTCGAAGAGGGGAGTTTATCAATGTAGGACAAGTTAAAAGAACGAAGGGAAGACCGAAGAAAATATGGATGGAGGTAATACGCAAAAATATGGAGTTTAGAGGTTTAAATACGGAGATATTACTTGATAGAAATGAATGGAGGAGTATCAAAGTGATCGATCCGGCGTGATTCTTTTTTTGGTTCATGTAGCCTACCCCAAATACTTGGGATAAAAGGCTTAGTTGTTGTTGTTTTGTCTGTATTTCTCCCTTTGAAAAGAAACCCAAAAAAATTCGCTCCTCCCATTCGTCTTTCTCAGTTTGATATAGATAAATCATAATTATATCATAAAATAACTCGCTCCTCCCATTCGTCTTTCCTATTCGTCTTTCTCAATTTGGCATTGTTGTTTACCACATGGTGCATCGCGTCGACAACAATACCTTATTTTGATGCAGTTTTATCTATAATTCCTAAAGATAGTTTACTATATATTTTAGTCCTTATATTAATTTTTTACTCACTAGACAATCTTTTGAGATAAAACTACTCATTAAAAGTTCTTATTTTACGATAAAAATTCCCATTATATCATTGTCTAATAGAAAATAAAAAAAATTAAAATCAATGGACTTAAAAAATTACATGTTTTGTCTGTATTTCTCCCTTTGAAAAGAAACCCAAAAAAACTCGCTCCTCCCATTCGTCTTTCTCAGTTTGATATAGAAAAATCATAATTATATAGAAATTGGCAAATTTCTCTCCCCTTCCTTATCTATAACCCTAAAAAGTGATAGTTGTACATATTTTATATCACTCTAATATAAGTGATAAGTAGGTAACATACTTACAACCCTGTAATATTAATAATAATTGTGTAATATACTTGACAATTGTGTAATATAACAATAACTGTGCGACATACCTGACAATTGTGTAACATCTTTTACATTCGTGATAGTCATGTAACATATTGGAAAATTATCGGAATCATTTAAAGTTAATGATAAGGCAAGATATTAGACAATTTTACAATATAATAAATTTTTAACCGTGTAATATATGGGGTAACCAGGTAACATACTTGATAATCATGTAATATATTTAAAATTTTGTAATATACCTGACAATCATTTAATATAACAAACAACCATGAAACATAGCTGACAATAAGTAATAACTATGTAGTATACTTGACAACCATGTTATATAGAAATAATCATGTAATATAAGTTATAAATATGTAAGGTTGATTACTTCTTAATGAAAACTATAATTGTGTAATAAATTCAAGTAAACTTAGATGTGGTTGCATACTATGCAGTATATTTAAAAGTAAGAATTGTGTAAGATAATTGACGTGAGAGAGAAAGAGGTTGAATGATTAGGACTATGAGATTTCTAAGCTAGGGCAAAAACTGTCAAAAATATCAAACATATTTTTAAACGGACTACAAGGTATGGTAACAGTTTGATCAGGTTGTGGCCCTACAGAAAGCCCTAGGTTCTAAACCTGGCTATGAAATTTGTTGAAAGAAGGGAGGGGAAAACCCAGCCTAATGATATCCACTAATACTCAACAATTAGGGAAGTAAGACAACTGTCAAATAAGTATTCCTATACAGTCCTGGTCTTGAAAATATATATCATTCCCCTAGTACACGTAATTCTTCTTATATTAAAGTTCAGGAAAACAAATAGATTTTTGGTATTAATATTTTTCACTGGTTTCTTGCATGTCATAGCAATATAGGTTTATCTTACACTAATCAAATAAACCATACACAACCTTTAGCCAGAACCCCCCCCCCCCCAAACAAAAAAAAAAAAAGAAAAAAAAAAGAAAAGAAAAAGAAAAAAGAAAAAAAATAACCATAACAAGAATATCAATTATTGCATGGGAAGCCTGCTTACAATTGTTTCCTCTTCCTATGATCCCAACTACGGCATCCCACTAACCTATCTCTAATCTCCAAATTCATGGGGTAACGGCATCACCCTGATCAGGCTACTAATGCTATTGCTCCCATAGGCTACCAACTATTTAACATCTATCGTACCTATCAGTAGAAGAAATGACTCAGGTAGGTTACTAATGTACATTAGACAAATACACAACATGGTATAACGGGAGACGACAAAATATAAATTAAACAAAAAATATTTTATAGTTAATAAATTGAAGAATTGGTTGCAGATTGAAACGAATCAAAATCAACTCTAGCTTCTATATAGCCAATGAACTCTTCAAGAGCTTTAACACTAGAAATGCTATTTGTTTCATGTCTCACCATTTGTTAACCTATTATTCCGAAAAAGATTAGTTACAATAGCTCCCGGGTGAAGAGAGTTGGCAGTTATGTTCACCTTTTCCACCTGTTCAAAAACAAATCCAAGTAGTCACTCAAAAAAGAATATAACCAAAAGTTAGGATTTAAAATTAAAACAAAAAAAAATGTATTGATGTCGCATTAGTAACTAAAATTTGTCTTTCACTAGTGAAGGAAGATTGAAATAAAGAAGAGTTTTTTCGATATTAGACTCTCAAATATTTCCTAATTTGATTTAGTCCCTCAAATCTTGATATTTACTAATTAGTCCCTCTAATCTATTAATTACCCCATGCTACTCCTTCCAGCCAATTGTCATCCAAACTCAATGAAAATATTCCATCATTTTTAACTTTTACACTTACACTTGATCTTCCAATTATACCATAGTTAATTATTATAAACCCAACTACCAATTCTTCCCCTTTCATAACTCCATCCTCTCACTCCTCATCTCTCCACCTTAACACCCTTTTAATCTAATACTCTCCACCCACCCCAAAAAAAAAAAAAAAAAAAAAAAAAAAACCTCCAACCTTCCTCTACCACTCTAAATTAAACCTCCCTCCCTCCTTAATCTACATCTCTCTCTCTTAATCCAAACCCCCTTTCTCTCCCATTCTTTCCCTCCTTTGTTAACTCCTCCCCTACTTTTCTATTCTCCTCCTACTCCTAGAACTGAACTTTTTTAACATTACATACAGTATTCCTAACAAACTAGACGGGTAGAAATAAAAAGGATTAGAGAAGGAGAATTGATGAGTTTGGGATGAATTTATTCTTAGTGAATTGAAGGGGATTTAGGATTTGTCATATTAAGTTTAATGTAAGAGGAGTATGGCTAAATAAGGTTATCATAATTATGAAGAGGAAGAATCAATAGTTGTTAGATAAAAAGAGAGAGGAGTTGAGGAGTTAGAGAGATAAAAGGTGGAGTTATGAGGAAAAAAGTTGTTATGAGGAAAGAGAGTTAATAGTAGTTAGAAAGAGAATGAAAGAATGGGCGGTGTATGATGAGAAACAATTCTAATAGTAGTTAGGGGAGAGAGAATGGACAAAATTATGAGAAGAGAGGGTCTAATAGTAGCTAGGGGGAGAGAGAGGAGAGGTTAATAACAGTTAGGGGGGAGAGAGAATGTATGGAGTAATCTTGACAATTACGCATTATGGAACCCATTATATTGCATTATGACACCTAATACACGCTCAACACCATCTAACAGTGAAAATAACTTAGTGCATTGTAATGGTGCATTTTTTATATTATTTTATGTTATATTACATTAGTTACATTACTTATTATTATTTTTAGTAATTTCTAGAGTTTTGTTTATTATTTACTTTAATTGTTAACTGAAATTTTTTTTTTATTTGATTGTTTGTGAAATTGCTAACCTACTAATTAGTGATTGCTTGATTATTTGCTTGATGCAATTCCTTACTGGTTACTAAAATTTCTTACCTTTAATTCTATTAAATTCTCAGTTGAACTGAAATAAACAACAATTAAAATGAAGTGAGTATAACATAATATAAATTACAAAATTGATGACTAAAACTGAAATAAATAAATTTACAATTTTATTTTTTTAATTTAGTGATAACTGAAATTACAGTTGTAATCTTAATATAATTTATGAACCTCAACTGTATATCGATCAAAAGGCAATGGCACCGATCCCAACCGACGGGAGTTGTTACGTTTAGCATACCCCCCAGGTCAAGATTCCCAACATGCTATGATATCCGGGGGTGGGCAGGAGTGAGTCTGAGTCTGTATTGCCGTGAAGCAACTGAGAGTGGGATTTGGCAATATTTCCAATCCAGTAGGGTGTCGATGTCAACTCAACATCTTCCGATGATGTAGTAAGAGAGGAACATGAATTAGCACTTGTGCGGCCTAGGCCTACATGGGTTATGCCACTTTTCAATTGGTGATTATCTCTGCACTGTTTGGCGCAGCATCGGACATAGTAAGCTCATAAATGTAAAAAATAATTATTAAATTCGTTAAAAACTTATAATACTTTTTATAAGTTGTAGAATGTTTTTAAAATCTTTCTTTAAGTTCTTTAAATTTATTTTCCAATTAATAAAAATATCATATATATTTTTATATTTATATTTATTAAATAAATAGAAAGTACTTAATCTACTTTATATGTTATGCTATATGTGATGAAAACTAATGGAGGCAAAACGTTGTGTTATTGTTATCCCTATTTTAAATATTGGTGTGGAGTTTTGAAGAGGGAGGTTTAATAGTAGTTAGGAAGAGAGAGAGAGAGAGAGAGAGAGAGTTGATGGAGGAGTTATCAGAATGTATGGACGATCTTTTGAGTGGGAGGGATAGTGTAGTAATTGACCACCCTTAGACAACCCAACTTCTTTTTTTTTTTTTTTTTGAGTCGTGACAGCCCAATTTAGATTAGTCATTGTAACGAAGAATACAACAAAAGGACTAATAGGGGATAACTTTTAGGATTTGAAGGAGTAATAAGCAAATACCAAGATTGAGAGACTAATATCTATGAAAGATAAGGAAAAAACCTAACAAAGAATAATAAAACTAAAAATGACAATGGAAATTTCCTATGCCCCTATGTATAGAAAAGTGTCATTTGGATAACAAGGTAGAATAGTTCCCTGCACTTCAGTGGTCCGAGCGTATTTGACCATAAGTAGTTACTAGTACACAGGTATTGAGCATAAAATGAAATTGTAACCATCCAACATAAAGAGAATACCTCAAGGCACCTAGAAAGCTCATTTGCATGCAAAATATTTGCAAGCTTTGATTGTCCGTATGCAAGGTAGGTGACATCTGTAGAACATTTAGACCACTTTAAAGCGATTTTAACTTAAGATTATGAAGACAGTTCAAACTACAGAATGGGACAGGTATCGGTAATATAACAGAATTGCATCACTCAAGTCCAACTCTCATTTTGCCCCTCATGCATGGTGCTCATACCATGCAGAATAAAAAAGAAAAAAACAATCAGGCCAGTCAGTGAAGAATCATATTTCTAAATTAGATTACCCTGATTCATCATTGATCCTGTCAAAACGAATTCCTTCATGATAGGTCAATTTGTGGCCCTCTGATGAAACATTAACAATTCTGCCTTCAATATTACTTATACAGGATGTATCCCTCATTTTATCCAACAACAGATTTGTTAGAAGAAAATGACCTGCAAAATTAGATGACATCAAATGATACACAGATGTGATAATCTCATCTAAAAACTTCATCAATTTCACTGTAAACACATGGAAAAGGAGGAGAAAGACAAAACAATGTGATGGTTACCAATTTGCTCCAATAAACAATAAATTCATGTAAAGTTTGTAAAACGTATGATCAATCCAATCAAAAAGTAATAGACTAGATGATTTAAACACTTCAATAATGATTCATGACTCATGAACAAAATATGTAAAAGAAACTAACGTAAATAAATTGCTTGCATCTGCCAACGCTGAACAACACAGAGACACAGGGACGACACCATGGGTAGAGAAGAGGAGAACCCGCCGGAGCTTGAAGAGTGATTTCCCCTACTTCACCAGGCAACCTCATCGAGAGTGTCAGGGAGGCTACCTGTTTGTCCTTTTTTATCTTTTTATTGGTTGTTGACATGTTGTACTACAGCACTAATGATGGCAACGCCATCCTAAAGCTTTGTATGTTCTGTTAAATTTTCATTAATTGAACACGGATGGTACAAAACCCACCATCATGCTTCAACAACAAAGAAATAAATAATTAAATTTCTTGCATAAACTAACTTAATGCATGATCTACCAATGAAACAAGTTAAGAAATCAAGCGATAGAGTTAGAAATTTAAATAAGTTCCAACCAAGATTTCAAAATTCAGAATCTGATACTATCAGTATTGACTGAATATTGATACTGAATATTGTTTATGATCCTGGAAATCGTCAATGATAGACCTACCAGTAATATTGACACTATAGTATTGGCAAATATCGGTACCAATATTATAGGATCTACATCACATTGGATACACTAAAATCTGAAATGATACACAAGATCTATCCTGATATATATTTGTATCAACTAATAGTTTTATTGAGATAATGGTGGGAAATCTCCCCACAATGTGTTAATGAGGTCTTAACGAAACAATTAAAGTAGATACGTCACATTTAAGTAGATATGTCACATAAGTACAGAACATAAAGCATAAAGCATACATAATATATCCACCAAATACAAAAGCCCGCGTAAGCATGAAAGATGGGGTAGAACCTTAATTTTGACTGATAAGTCAGAAGAGAATGTGATCTATACCCTTGCCTTCTCTAATCTCCTGGGTTTCATTTCTCTACCCTGAGGAGATATCAAATAAGTGGAATAAAATAAACTGGAAAGGGATTCTAAGGGCTAAATGATATGTGTATCTCATTTTCGTGGTACATATCCTTCAGCCAATTCAAAACTCACATTATCTTATCAATAAGTATATAACCTGTTGCCACATGCAGGTACAATGATGTAACCATGAAAGACATACCCAAGTGATTTGTTGCAAAAAGATGCTCCACACCATCAGATGAAAGCAAGTATGGACCCAATGTTCCTGCATTGTTTCTTTAAAAAAAGACAGATGATAATCAATTTCCATAATCCAAGCTAAATAAAATAGCCATCATTATCTACATATTTTAGCCTTCTATCACCCCAAATGGAAACAATTATGAAGCACAAATACTTCAAGAAAGATTTGATAAAATTTAGAACTGGTCGTCAACCTAACATCTACCCTCTAATGGTGCCAAATCTATGGCAGGAAACTAAGACCACAGGACTTCTCATAAGCTAGTTGGCAGGTGGGATAATTTACCTTACTGGTCAAATAAAAGCCAATGGACAAAACACAAATCTCCCGTGAGTAAAATCAATGAAAATTTAGGAATATATATGCAAGTGTAACATCAGTTTTACACAAATAAAGACAAAAGGCAAAACTTGATAAAAAAAAAAAAATAGAACCAACTATAATGATTTAAGCGTTCGGGATTCTTACATGAGGATGTTTAGTGGAAGATTCAAAGAGCAAAAAACAGAAGCAAATTTTCTCACTGATGCCATTGAGCCGAGGTCTAATTCCAAGACATCAATTTTAGCCTTGGGTATCTTCTCCATTATTGCTTTCTTAACATTATTTCCAGCAGACAAATTCCTAACTCCCATAATCACATGGACGCCACGCATTACAAGAACGCGAGTGGTTTCAGCTCCAATGCCGCTTGAGGCTCCTGTTACATTAGCATGAGGATTTGATGACATACACTTGAGTCATGCCTTATGCGGCAAACTTTTACTATTTTGATAAGTTCAAGAATATAGGATTCTCATTGGAATACCCCTTGAGTTTGTTTCTCCAAAGAAAAAAGATCTCTCAAGAAAAAAAAGATCTCTCAAGAAAAATTTCAAAAGACATTTCAAAAGCTTGCATTTGTCTATTCTTCCCTCCCTCATATTAATAAACATTACCACCGTTGAGTATATTAAAAAAATTAATAATATAGCTCTCAACCCTCACAACTTTGAAGTTTTGGTGTAAACCGTGTAATGTAAGGGATTTTAATAAGCACGGACCAAAGAATCTAATAGAGCTCATGTTGTGGATCTTGGCAGTGTAATTGCTAGAATCATAGGGAAATCAATGGTTGAGGATGTCATTGCTACCTGTGCTGCAAAATAAGTATGAAAAACTTATCATTCGGAAATTACAAGCCCATATACTGTTCTATATGTTGAATTTTGGTAAACCAACATGAAGGATTTTTCCCTATACCGGCTTAAAGGATGTTGTCCAATTTGTAGAGTTTGTTAAAAGAATTCAAATCAATTTTCGACACCTCTAATTCTTATCTATCATTATAGTTGTTGTAAAGTCCCATATACTCAAGTTAATTACCTCAATCGATTCTAATTTTAATTAATTCAATCATTAATTTAGATTACAATAGACATACTTATTGACGAAAACTAGAACTTCAATTTTAATCCAATCAAAATTTTGGGTGAAAAGAAAAATTGGAAGTGCCCCTCAGAGACAAGTACATGGTGGAGGTAATTTTTTTTGGTAAGGCTAAGTGCAAAGGCACCTGTATTCCACAATATCCTTGCTTCATTTGAAGACAAATGTGTGCAGTGTGTACCTCACCTAATGTGAACCTAGGAACCAAATGATAAAATGGTTTCTTCAATATAAATAACCTATAGAATAGAAATAAATATTTGTAAGCGGGCGTAGGAGATAATACGAAACATATTAACACAAGTTAATATAACAGATCACAAAATACCAATTTTTGGGTGGCTACACGACTCCTTTTCTTCCAATCAGTTTTATTATGGGACATCGTATCAATTAAATTAGTCGCTATCAACCCTTTGAATTGTTGCCTCGGTTAAACTAACTACTGCCATAAACATCTTAATCGTCTCATCCTAAAATTTGGGGTTCGATTACATGAATCCTTCTCCTCTATGTAGTTCTATTAAGGGTCATAACCTTAGCAAAACTGACCACTATCATGTCGTTGTTAAAAATACTAATTGATGCCCATGTTGCGCCGCATATATTCAGAAAAATCTCAAAATCATCCTCCCTCATTTTATCCTCAATAGAGCCCTAAGCTCTATGATAGAACTTCAAGAAAATTTCAGAGTTAGCAATAATACACAAACTCCATGTAAATACACTTCTCTTTCACAGTTAGGGTTAAGAAAAATAGATTTATATGTTGTATAATTCAAGGCATATAAACAACAAATGGGAAGATAATGACATAAAAGGGTCGGTGATATCTCAAATCGGTCATCAATCAGCTTTGAACAAACCCTAGCAATGTAATGGAGTCAAGCACCTTTCTTCTTATTTTTTAAAATTTGTTTTTTGCAATGTTATATTTAAATTAGGAACAAACTACTTGACTATCATGCGATCAATTTTTAAGGGGAAAAAGAAAATCATGAGGGAAAGGAAATTGGTACCTGTAACAATGGCAACGAGGCCATTGCCATCAACTCCTTGAGTCACTTGCTCTGCTGTTGAAGATGATGAGAACCCAGATGGCCCTTTCCTGTTGAATGGCCACATCTCTTCCCCACTCTCTCTATAGCTCTCTCTCTCTCTCTCTCTGTGTGTGTGTGTCTAGAGCTCGGTCTGACTTGTATCGAAATATTTAGTTTATTAAGTTTGTACATCTAAAGACTAAATCCTGCAATAAAAAACAAATTTCCAAAAGGGAATATTTCTAAACGACACATTAGTGGTCTTAGTGAGCACACCTCTTTTAAGTTGCAATAATTTACAAGTTTTTCATTATTTTTTATTTTTTTTTTACAACGTTTTCATTGTTTTCTACTCCCTAGCTCTCCCTCTCTCTGCCAGTCCCAAAAATCGAGCGTGAGCGGGAGAAGGCATGGACGCATAGGGCAGAGGTGGCGTGGACGCATAACAGAGGAAGCATATCTAGGCAGGAGCAGATCAAATCGGATGCGAGGGAGTAGTCTTAGAGGCCGAGGAGAGAGAGTGGATATGGATTTGGAGGAAGAAAGTGGAATGGGAAAGAATAGGATCATGGGTCACGAAAAAATAATAACAATAAAATAGGGCTATTTGGAAAGAATTAATGTGCTCATAGGAAAAACCCTTTTATCTCACTAACCAAGATGTGCTCACTATGCAAAGTGTGCATACTCAAATCGGTAGCATTTAGAAATTCCCTTTCTAAAATAACTATTAAAACTAAAAAAATCCATAATCCCCGAGGAGGAAAGAAGTTGAACTTGGCATGTCTAGATTCATTGTCTACATGAATCCAAATTTAGCATATATATATACTTATTAATTAATTTATACTTGATGGCAATAAAGCATTAGGAGATAACTAAAAGATACGATGAAGAAATAAATTAAAAAAAATTATTAAATTTTCTTAAAGAAGGAAATTTGATATTCTCCGATAATAATAATTATTTTTTGGGCTAATTGATTAATGTAGGCAGTGATAATAATTAACTCTCATTTAAAAAAGCAAAAAAAATATTTCATGTCAAAAATTATTTTAATAAAAAGTAGAATATCTTTTAAATAAATAGCCATAGTTCATTAACTTGTAATTTTATGTCATTGACAATGGCTTAATTAAATATTGTATTAATAATGGAATTAAGTTAACTAGTAATTAATAATTTTTGTTTAGAAAGTAATACATTGTAGTTATTACTAATGAAATAATGAATCCGGAATTGGCAAGTCCGGATTCAACATTTAAATAAATTTGAATATGATAAATTCGGATTCCTAATAATTCCAAAACTGATTGGAAATTATTTTTGCTCCATGGAATTTTTTATTTTTATAGCTATTTTAGAAAATTGCTCTGTAAGAGATAACTCCTCGCATTTTTCTCGAAATCCTTATGAAGTTAACCCATGATTTGACATGTCAAATGTTTATGGTCATTTTCAGTTTTATCACCTATAAAGTATTTCATATATCTTTGGGCCAAGTGGGAGAATATTAGATTAATGTGGCCCAAATATATATTGAGGTGATAATTAAAGATAATGGGTTATTAAGTTACTAACATATTTTGGGCTTTAAGTCTGGCCCATTCCCTTGATAATAGAGATAATTTTGACAATCTGTGTCAAATTAGGATTCTCTTGATGATAGGGATAGTTTTGACAATCTGTGTCAAATTAGAATTACCTTGATGGTAGGGATAGTTTTGACAATTTGTGTCAAATTAGGATTTCGTGAGTAACCGGGTCCCTAACCTAGCCTCTATATAAACGCCTGTGCCTCCATCAAACAGAGAGTACACAAAACTTCAGATTGTACAGAGGTGATAGGTCAGAAAATCTCGGTTTAAAAGGTAATCAAGGCGTGATTCAGGTCAGACTTCAAATTTAATCAATATGGCTGCAGGTATGTAAATTCCGCTGCATTGGATTCTATTTTGATGATTGAATTCAAGTTCTTTCATGTGGTATCAGAGCCAACCTTCATGCTATATTAATTAATCTAATAGATGGGCTTGAAGATATCGATCAGAACCCTAGACGTTATTTTTTGAAGATTTTCGATCTTTAATTAAATTAAATAGAGACGGACCAGTAACTATGAACACCTAAAACTTGTGGCGCAATTGGCTAGGGCATAAATTTCAAATCTTTGGTTGAGAGTTCGAGCCTTACATGCCGCATATTTATACTGTCTAACCCTTCTTCTTTTTTTAAAACTGTGAAATAAATTTTAAAAAAAAGTTCTTTTTTTTTTAAACTGTGAAATAAATTAAAAAAAAAAAAAAGGAGAGACTTGCTAACTGTGGAGATCAAACAGCCGATCAAAGCCGACCAAAGTGTTGAGGGTAACAAGCTCTAGCCAACTGAGCTACTGCAGTTCTGTGTTTGTATTAGTGCTCATTAAATTTTGTTATCTATTTAAATTTATGAAACATTGTAATTAATATGATTACAAGTTAGAGCCTGGCCTTTATTATGGTTTAGAACATACATAATATGTACAAAGGCAATAAAGTAATTGAATCTTTGTCATGAGGGATTTTAAATGATTTTATGTCCGATTAAAATTATGGGTATTTATCGATAAAGTTACTCCATTAAAGTTGAAAGATCGGAGCTAATGATAAAGTGTATACCCATTTTATGGTTATTTATTGGATATAAAGTAAGTTTAATGAAATTGTGATTAAGTAATAAAATAGTTACTTTGCCCCACAAGGAAGTAGTTATTTTATTGTTTAATTAGGATAAGATGATAAATAAAATCTTAAATAATTATCCTATGCCCACAGGTATAGATTTTATTTTGGTTTATTTTATCAGCCTTATCATGAAGTTTTGAGACAAAAATTATATTCTATAAAATTTGTAATTAAATAATAAGGTAAGTACTTTACCCCACAGGGAGGTATTTATTTTCTTGTTTAATTAGAATAAGGTGGTTAATTGAGTGTTAAAGTGCTATTCCTAGGCCCACAGGTATGGAATTGGCATTTTAATGACATGTCTTGCCAGCCTTATTATAAAGGATTTGTAAATTCAATATTATTTGTGACCTGTTGAGGTATGAATTTACTGACATATTTGGAATTAATATCATGACTCTAATGTATGTTTTCTTTGTTAATGCAGTTCCTACTACATTTTACAATGATCCTTCTCGTATTCCAATGTTGTCGGGTGACAATTTTTCGGACTGGAAGGAAAAGGTTCTCTTGACATTAGGGCGTACGGACCTTGATTTGGCGCTTCGTGTGGATGAGCCTCCACATCCCACGGAATCAAGTAGCGCTGGTGAGAAAGCATCATATGAGAGGTGGGAGCGATCTAATCGCTTAAGTTTGATGCTTATTAAGTCTCATGTAAGTAAAAGTATTAGAGGTTCCATTCCTGATTGTGAAAAAGTCACAGATTTCATGAAAGCTATTGAGGAACAGTTTGTGAAATCTGATAAGGCATTTGCAAACACCCTAATGCAAAAACTCTCATGCATGAAGTATGATCATGCAAAAGGCGTGCGAGAGCACATAATGGAAATGCGGGACATTGCTGCTAAATTAAAGTCCATTAAGATTGAGATTTCCGAGTCATTCTTGGTGCATTTCATTTTGAGTTCTCTCCCTACAGATTATACTCCTTTTAAGATATCATATAACACACAGAAGGAAAAATGGTCAGTAAATGAATTATTGACCATGTGTGTTCAGGAGGAGGAGAGAATGAAACATGAAAAACTAGAGACTGTTCATCTAGTAAATCATGATAAAAAAAATGCCAAGAAGCTTAAAAGTGGCCTAAAGAAGAAAAAAGATGCTGATGTGCCAATGAAGAAATATGGCAATAAAGGAGCATGTTTCTTCTGCAAGAAGAAAGGACACGTAAAGAAAGACTATTTTAAGTTTAAGGCATGGCTTGAAAAGAAAGGTATTCTCATATCTCTTGTGTGTCATGAATCTTTTTTCATTGATGCTCCAAGTAATACTTGGTGGATAGATTCTGGTTCAACTATTCATATTGCTAATACCATGCAGGGTTTTCTAAATCAAAGGAAACCGATGGCAAGTGAAGGTTATATCTATTCAGGAAATCGGAAACCTTCACAAGTTGAAGCTGTGGGGACCTACCGACTAATTTTACAATCTGGATTTGTTTTAGACTTAGAAAATGTTTTTTATATTCCAACTTTTTCAAGAAATTTGATTTTTGTATCTAGACTCCATCGAATTGGTTATGACTTTCATTTTGTGAAAAGAACAATATTTAATCTTTTTTTGAATAATAAAATAGTCGGTACTTGTTACAATTCTGATGGATTGTACAAAATTGATTTGGACCCTACTTATGTGTGCAATTATTTGACTTTGCATGATAACGCTGGTATTAAGCGAAATGTCATCAATGAAGAATCTTCTAAATTGTGGCATAGGAGATTGGGACATATCTCCATTGAGAGAATAAAAAGACTTGTTCATGATGGTTTGTTGAATAATCTTGACTTTACTGATTTTGGTACTTGTGTGGATTGCATTAAGGGTAAGCAAACCCACAAGAACAGTAAATGTACCACTAGAAGTACAGAGATTCTTGAGATTATACACACGGATATCTGTGGACCATTCTCCACCCCCTGTTTAAATGGTCAAAGATATTTTATCTTATTTATAGATGACCATTTCAGATTCATGTATCTCTATCTTCTACATAATAAATCAGAAGTACTGAATGCTTTTAAAAATTTTAAGGCAGAAGTAGAGAAACAAAAGGGCAAAAAGATTAAGATCGTAAGATCTGATCGAGATGGAGAATATTATGGTAGGTACACAGAGATGGGACAACAAAAGGGTCCATTTGCTTTATTTCTTCAGGAAGAGGGCATTATTGCACAATACACAATGCCCGATACACCTCAACAAAATGGTGTGGCTGAAAGAAGAAATCGGACTCTTATGGATATGGTGAGGAGTATGATAAGCAATTCTAATCTCCCTCTTAGTTTATGGAGTGAGGCCTTAAAAACTGCTGTGTATGTCTTGAATAGAGTTCCCTCTAAAACTGTTCCTAAAACTCCTTTTGAATTATGGAACAGGTGGAAACCTAGTTTGAGACATTTACACGTATGGGGTTGTCCTGCTGAGGTACGGATTTATAATCCAAATATAAACAAATTGGATCCGAGGACAACTAGCGGTTATTTTATTGGCTATCCAGTTAACTCCAAAGGGTTTAGATTTTATTGTCCCTCAAATACACTAAAGATAGTTGAATCAAGAAATGCTAAATTCCTTGAGGATTCTGAGGTTAGTGGGAGTTATCCTCATATGGTACAAATTGAGGAAACTGTAGATTCTGTTGAACGACCACTAAACTTAGATCAATTGATTGTTTTTCAAGATACTCAATTGAGTAGCATTGAAGAACAACCAATTCAAGAACAATCTCATGAAGAGAATATTCCTGTTGAACCCACTATTCAACAAGAATGGGGTGTAAGAAGATCCACAAGGGTAAGAAAATCAGCTATCTCTAGTGATTATTTGGTCTATTTGCAGGAGTCAAGCCTTCAAGATGATCCTACTTGTTTTTCACATGCTATGGATAGTGTAAATTCGAGCCTTTGGTATGAAGCCATGCAGGATGAGTTGAAATCTATGGATAATAATCAAGTTTGGGATCTCGTTCAATTACCGGAAGGGTCTACAGTCATTGGCTGTAAATGGGTTTATAAAACTAAAAGAGACTCATCTGGTAATATTGAACGATATAAGGCCAGACTTGTTGCAAAAGATTTCACTCAAAAGGAAGGTATTGATTATCACGAAACCTTCTCTCCAGTTTCAAAGAAGGATTCATTCAGGATAATCATGGTTTTAGTGGCTCACTTTGATCTAGAATTACACCAAATGGATGTGAAGACAGCATTCTTGAATGGGGATCTTAAAGAAGAAGTGTACATGACTCAGCCTGGTTTTATTGCCAGTGATAAAAGTCATTTGGTTTGCAAATTAAAGAAATCTATATATGGATTAAAACAAGCCTCACGTCAGTGGTATTTAAAATTTCATGACGTTATAACCTCTTATGGTTTTACAGAAAACGTCGTTGATGAATGTATATACCTTAAGGTGAGTGGGAGCAGATATATGTTTTTAATCCTATATGTAGATGATATTTTGCTTGCAAGCAATGACTTAGGATTGCTACATGAGACTAAAGAATTTCTCTCGAAAAACTTTGAAATGAAAGATTTAGGTGAAGCCTTTTATGTCATTGGCATAGAGATTCACAAAGATAGATCTGAAAAGATATTAGGATTATCTCAAAAAGCTTATATTGAAAAAGTTTTAGAGAGATTTAGGATGAGCAATTGTTCATCATCTGCAGCACCCATTGTCAAAGGGGACACCTTCAGTCAGAAACAGTGTCCAAAGAATGACTTGGAACGAGAAGAGATGAAATGCATACCATATGCATCCGCAGTTGCAGCTTAATGTATGCATAAGTATGCACAAGACCCGATATTTCATTTGTAGTAGGGATGTTGGGCAGATACCAGAGTAATCCAGGATTAGATCACTGGAAAGCTGCTAAAAAGGTTATTCGGTATTTGCAAGGAACCAAGCATTTTAGGCTCACATACAGACACTCTGACAATTTAGAGGTGGTTGGATATTCAGATTCAGATTTTAATGGGTGTGAAGACACTAAAAGGTCTACATCTGGTCACATTTTTATCCTTGCCGGAGGCGCCATCTCTTGAAGAAGCATTAAGCAAACCATTTCAGCTTCTTCTACTATGGAGGCAGAGTTTATAGCTTGCCATGAAGCTACTGCACAGGCGTTGTGGTTAAGGAATTTCATCACAGGTTTGAGGGTCGTTGACAGTATTTCACGACCATTGAGGATTTACTGTGATAATTCAGCTGCAGTGTTCTTTTCAAAGAACAATAAAAGTGGAAGTGGAAACAGGCACATTGACATTAAGTACTTGGTCGTGAGAGATCGAGTAAAGGAGCGTTCAATTGCCATTGAGCATATTAGTACTAATCTCATGATTGCTGATCCTATGACTAAAAGTTTGCCGGCTAAGTCGTTCGTGGATCATGTAGAAAGAATGGGATTGTTGAGCTCTTTGTGATCCATTTATTTCCATTTGATTTTTGTTTCAATTAGAGATGATAAACTTTTGTGCACATTAAGTTATGTTTTATGTTTTTTCATCTCATATTTTGGTTTGGACCTGAATGAATTTAAGTTCAAATAAAGATTTATTCATTCATTAAGTTTGAGTACTTGATTAAGAATTTTTCTTAATATTGTAATACATGGAAGGGAGTATTCGCCAATATAAAGAACATAACCGCCATGATTCGTATTAAGAGAGTTTTTAGTTAAGTTATGAGTTAATCCATGATTTGACATGTCAAATGTTTATGGCCATTTTCAGTTTTATCACCTATAAAGTATTTCATATATCTTTGGGCCAAGTGGGAGAATGTTAGATTAATGTGGTCCAAATATATATTGAGGTGATAATTAAAGATATTGGGTTATTAAGTTACTTACATATTTTGGGCTTTAAGTCTGGCCCATTCCCTTGATGATAGAGATAATTTTGACAATTTGTGTCAAATTAGGATTCTCTTGATGATAGGGATAGTTTTGACAATCTGTGTCAAATTAGAATTCCCTTGATGGTAGGGATAGTTTTGACAATTTGTGTCAAATTAGGATTTCGTGAGTAACCGGGTCCCTAATCTAGCCTCTATATAAACGCCTGTGCCTCCATCAAACAAAGCGTATACAAAACTTCAGATTGTATAGAGATGATAGGTCAGAAGATCTCGATTTAAAAGGTAATCAAGGCGTGATCCATGTCAGACTTCAAATTTAATCAATATGGCTGCAGGTATGTAAATTCCGCTGCATTCGATTCTATTTTGATGATTGAATTCAAGTTCTTTCAAAATTCGGATTCCTAATAATTCCAAAACTGATTGGAAATTATTTTTGCTCTATGGAATTTTTTATTTTTATAGCTATTTTAGAAAATTGTTCTGTAAGAGATAACTCCTCGCATTTTTCTCGAAATCCTTATTTAATGAGAATCATAAGTATCGATTTGAGTGGATTTAAGGCATAAGTATACAGGTGTTTTTGGTTAAGTGTAAGAGCTGTTATGCTTTCTATCATTTGCACTGACAAGTGTACAGTATGGGCCTTTACACATGCAACTTTGGGGCTTCTTAGAAGGCTTTTTCATGTCTCTGATCAAAATCGGGGAAATTATAAATACACACTACAAATGCTCAAGGGCACATGCCTCCCAGGGACGCATTCTTTGAAACTTGAAAAGAACAAATTTTCGGGAAATTCTATTTGAGCACACCACTTTGCTCAGAGAGCCCACCTTTCTCTATCATCAGGACGGTTTTCACACCATTCGGGAATTACTCCCCGACCACCCCCAAACAAAAAAACAAAAACCTCCTTTCTCTCCTCATTTTCCGTCTCCGATCGAACCACCCCTCCACCTCCACCACCCCACCCCCAAACCCAATCCTCTACCCACAACCATAATCCTATTTCTTTAGAAGGGTTAATTACACTCAGACCCTCTATAGTCTAGAAGTACTAAAACCTATTACCTCTCAAGTTAAAAACTCACTTAACCCCCTGAACTGTTAGTGTAGTTAGTCAACAGTAAGATATTCTCACTACGTTTTAAACAAATCTGCACTTATTTTCTTTAATTCCAATTTTATCATCTTCTCCTTTCTTGAGAATCTAACCCAAGATAATCTCTCCCACCAACTTCATTGCAGTTCTGTACAAATATCCTCTCCCTCCCTCCCTCCCGTCCTCTCTCTCTCACCCATCTTCTTCCATGTTTACCTCTCTTCTTGTTGTACTATCCAAGAAATATGCAATTAAACTATCAGAATCTAGGACAGCCAAGCTATGCATGATCACATCCAAGTTGCCAATAAAAATTTCAGCAGTTCAAAAGATTTTTCACAATTGAAAAGAAATAAATTGTGATGGAGAAACGTTCCGAGGACTCTGAGTTTGGATCGTGTAGAAACAGGATGGAGAGAGGAGGAATGGAATGAAGAGCGGAAGGAATGACGAGAGCTAAAAGACATGAATAAAATTGTGCTTCAACGTCACATGGGCGTCATGTGCAATCACTCCAAATGACCTCCTAACTCCTTTTGCTCTCCCATTGCTCTCCCAGAAAGGAGCTAAGTGAAAGTTTTTAACTTGAAAGGTAATAAGTTTTAGTATTTTTATACTAAAAAGAATCTAAGTATAATTATAGAACTATTATGAGAAAGAAGGCATTCTTGTCTAAAAAAACATAATGTCTTAACTTATAATTAAAACCAGTTTTAGTGGGATGTGCTCCAAATATGTTTGGACGTGGTGCCTCTAAAATTTCCTGTGCATGTTATAAAGAGATCTTGTAAAAGAGAACTGAAGCCAGTCTGAAAGTTTTGATCAGACACTGGCATTCAACCTCTCTCTTTCGGTAAAGGCATAGGACGGGAATCTGGCCTACAAGCCTTTAAGGTACAATACAGAGAGACAGTGCCAGCCTGCCCAAAGAGAATCCTAAACAATCACCAACCCATGTAAAAGTTAGGCCCCAATCAATAGCAACTACACAAATATATAATCTCACAGCCCCACCACAGCCCTATACACATCATCCCAATCTCCATCACTTTTACATAATTAAAGCCCAAACATGCATTTCTTTATTCCACCACTCAAGCACCAGCACTTCAATGTTTGGTATGAAGATAAGGGCATTAAAAACAACTTGAAGCATCAGCAAACTTTAGGAAATAATTTTTAAGTACGCCATCACTCAAACTTTATTTACACACAAGTGGAGATAAGGGAGTACTAAAGAAAAGAAAGGTAAAAAAAAAAAAAAAAGAAGCGAATCCATCACTTGATACATCAGCAAACTTGGCATCAGGTGCACCATTTACTTGCTTAATTTACACACTTAATTAAGTAGCACCAAAGTAGTGGATTACATCAGAGCGAAGAAAAGGATGGGCAACAAGAAGACGGACGGGGGCATAAATTAAGAAGCCACACAAGAAATGATGAAAGCTTCACGATTTGAGTAGCATCAATCAGGAACTGCTCTTGAATGGGATAGCCCTGATGACTACCTGGTGGTAGATTGCAGCCAGGCCAGCTCCAATGAAGGGTCCCACCCAGAAGATCCACTGCAAGATAAAGTAGAGCAAAATGATTTAGTTTGCATTGATAGATCTTGCGTGTAAATTTTAAGAAACTATCATATGACCTCTCACCGCTTTCTCAAAAATATTCCCAGTGCACATTAGCAATTTTTCAGAACTGTCATGAATTTTAGACTTTCACAAAACTACGATTAGAATAGCTAGTTCACGATAGCTTTTGAGAAAATGTTAGCAAGAGTTTGCGGTAGCTTTATATATAACATCCAAGTTCGAGAATTGATGTTGGTTATGAGATAATTACTTGGTCATTCCAAGCATGTTCCCTGTTGTAGATGATGGCGGCACCAAGACTTCTTGCTGGGTTGATGCCAGTGCCAGTGATGGGGATGGTGGCCAAGTGGACAAGGAAGACAGCGAACCCAATTGGCAAGGGAGCAAGGATCTGCACCAAATATGCAGCAATAAGTTGTCAATATATCTCCGAAAAGATTGTTTAGCATACAAACAGACTATTATTATTCCGGTATCAATGATAAGCTATATGTGAGAAATTATTCACCCACCCAATTATTTAGTGTCATGAAGAATAGAATTGAATTTGATGGGATGAAAGAGATAACCTAGTTTCGTTACATTATTAATTCAAGGGATTTTACTTGCAGAATATCACAGAACATGAGAGCTATCTCATGAATCTAATACAACAAGAGAATTTTCCGTAATACTTTTCCCAGTGCAAGTGATTTCAGCAATTCCCCCATTTGAGACACTAAATGATACAGGATCTTGAAAGGATCAACTTAAATGACTTGTTCTACCTCTTTCAGGATGACAAGCAACCGTAATTTACTAGAATGATTTTTTGCTTCAGGACGTCAAGTATATATGATAGCAGTTTGAGATGACTATAAAAATTTATGTTTGTTGGACTGATTTACCAACAGGTACTAAAGATAAAAAGCTTAGATGTTGTTTTTTAGATGTTGGACTGATTTCTGACCACATGAAAAGCTAACACTTAGAAGAGCTTCCTTAGTTATGTTATTCTATAACAAAGCCAAAGTGTGTGAACCAAAGAAAAATTCTGATAAAATGTCCTGACCAAGGGTTTTTTAAAGTGCTTACAGGGACATGGGAGTCTCTCGCATTCCTCTTGGCATCAGTGGCAGAGAAGACAGTGTAGACAAGCACAAAGGTGCCAACAATCTCAGCACCCAGACCATCAGCCTTGGTGTAGCCAGGGGCAACGACATTGGCCCCACCACCGTTGGTCATATAGAGAGTCTGCTGGTAGCCCTTGATCACACCAGCACCACAGATGGCACCCAAGCACTGCATCACCATGTAGAAGAGGGCCCTGGTCAGGGACAGTTTTCTTGCCAGGAACAGCCCGAAGGTCACTGCAGGGTTTATGTGGCCACCTGTCCACAACATATGCAAAAATATTTGAATATCAATATTCAGTTATGTCAACATGTTTAATACACATCTCTTCACTCCTAGCAAATTTGATAGGTAAGGGTTTACAAGAGTCCTGGAGGTAGAGTAGTAGGGTCGAAGTGTAAACCTCAATTGCCTACATTAATTTTTTTTTTTTTTTTAAATGTAACATAATTTTCTGAAAAGAGAGACCTTCGGTTCGAAATTCCACTCATACTAATCAGATATAAAGTGCACACTGAATTTCAACAAATTTACATGATAGATTTATCTTCAAACTGATATCCAGATTATAATGAACAAGACAAAATGACCTTTAGTGACATTAGGAATATAATAATAAATAATATCAAATGAAGAAGAGCATGATAAACAGTTCTAGTTCTTTATTGAATAATCTATCATGTAATTTCCAGGGACTGATGTAGAAAATTTCCTATTATATTAAACAAGTCCATGAAAAAAAAAATTCTAAGAAACTTAAACATACCAGAGATGCCAGCAGTGCAGTAGACGAGGGCAAAGATCATGCCACCAAAAGCCCAAGCAATTCCCTGAATGCCCACAGTGGAGCACTTGGAGGGGGACTTGACCACCCCCATGACAGTCAAGATAGTGATATAGAGGAACAAGAAGGTGGCCATGAACTCGGCAATGCCGGCACGGTAGAAGGACCATGACTGAAGCTCCCCAGGCTCAAACAGAGGGGCTGGGGGTGGCTCCTTGTAGTCCTTGCTGTCTGGGACCTGGGCTGCAGTCCCTATGGGTTGTCTCTCCGAGAACTTGTTGGCTCCAAGATTAACATCCTCCTCCTTGCCCTCCATTTTATTGATATATGTATCTCTCTTGGAGTTCCTCTCTTCTCTCTACAAACCTTTGAAGCTGTGAGGAAAGGGAAAGTGTGTAGGGATTTTATAGAGTGATGATGGACGAAAGAATTTAAGAAATGGGTTTTGTTGTCCTTAAACCTTTGTATAATAATAACGAGACAAGATTCACAAATAATGATAAAAGAATTTTTGCATTTACACCCCTTCCAAATATTTATCTTTCAAGATGTTACCTTCAACTATTGACATCCAGTAGTATGGATTAGGAATTATATAACAATTTTGCGGACTTCAATTTTGTTATTTTAAATAAAAATTTTAGAATAAGTCAATTCTTATCCCGTATCTAATATTGGCGTCGGGAGTTTCATAGTCACTTGATTTGTTTTGACACCTAAAGTTCACTGCGACACTAAGGCTTCCTAGTAAACCATTCGACAATTTCTTATAGAAAATTTATAAAGTCGTTGAAATGCAATTTCTTTGTTAATTTTTTTTTTTAATCCTGTAAGAATAGGCTTTCCTGCTTATTTTTCATTCTTATAAATCACATGCTTTAATTAAAATTGATAACACATACAAATTCAAGATTAGATTTATAAATAACATCAGAACAATTTTGTGTGAGTAGTATGTAAATCCTCATGTAGAGAGAGAGAGAGAGAGAACTTCTATCAACCATCTATTTATCCTATGGTTAGCTAAATCCAAACCCTTTTAGTATAGACAGTGATCATAGAATTTGTAGTTGAAGACTTGAGTATCTAAGTTTCTTTATTAAGGTTTTTTATCCCTTATTTGAATTAAATTATGAGATTTCATGATTATTATAATATTTAAATTTCATCAAAGTCTATTTACATGGTTAGACCTTGGGAAAGCTATGCCCAAAGTCATATTAACAAGGGCAAACAAGCAAAATATGAAAGTTTGGTATTAGCGCCCACAGCAAAAAGTGTGTGAAGGAGCTTGTGGAAACTTTGCCAGGGGGGTGATGGTGGACAGTCATTCTTATTTTTATGTTTCTCTGACCACATTAACATTACATATTAGAAACTCTTCAATTTATATGGTCATTCTCTTTTAAAGGATTCCTTATGTCACACATTTTAAAGCTTTGTAGACCTTTTCTAGTACCTAATCTACCTACTTTTATGATTATTATTCTTCACTAACCAAGATTAATAATTAGAGTTTTTTTTTCTTTTTTCTTTTTTTTTTTTTTGTGTGGGAATTTCGGAATGAGGTTTCATTTGATTGCTCCTGAGGTGCAAGTGGAGTTTAAGAACATTCAGGTTAATGGACCGCAGAGCTGCTGGCAACAGGATCTTTACACCCAAGCAAGCAATGACGGTCCTTGTCTGCAAAGAATGGAAGAATATATATATATATATATATATATATATATATATATATATATATATATATATATATATAGATATAAGAAAACGGAAAATTCACCGACAGTGAAGAGAGTTTCTTCACCGCCGTTTAGGTGGCCCAATACAATTATTACACGTGACACCATACCATTTAAGCTAACAAATAAAATAACTTTCTTAACTACCCTTTAAGTGGCACCACGTGTAATAATTCTATTAGGTCACCTAAGCGGCGGTGAAGGAACTCCCTTCACCGCCGATGAATTTTCAGTTTACTATATATATATATATATATATATATATATATATATGTATATATATATATATATATATATATATATATATATATATATATATATGTATATATATATATATATATATGTATATATATATATATATATATGTATATATATATATATATATATGTATATATATATATATATATGTATATATATATATATATATATATATATATAGAGAGAGAGAGAGAGAGAGAGAGAGAGGCAGTTCCGCCAAGCGAGGGAGAAAAATTAACACTGTGAACTATTGAAATTCTTCATGTTTTAATTGCTAAGGAATAATGCAATTGTACTTCTTTTGTATTACTTTTGCAATCAAGAATGACAGAAGTGGTTACCAGCGCGCCCTCTTTTTACGTTGAGGAATGTGATATAGATATGGGGCTCACCAGCCATTCTGATGGCAGAACAAACCTAGTACCATAATAATAATAATAACAGAACTAGCATGAAAATCTCTGGACTATGAAAATGAGCAGACGACACCTCTGAATCTATGCTTGATGTTAATTATTTTCCTTCACCAATATAGAATTTTCGACATATTATCTTCCCCACATGCTCCAAAAGCTTATAATTGCAAATCTGAAGAGAACAAAGCAGCCGATAAAAAAAAATAAAATCTATAATACTTCAACAGTTGATCTGTTAACCGGCATTCTGCACTAGAAAGTTACTGAGGTGTGATCCATAGTCAAGCAACATACAAAGTATAGGTTACTCCAGTGACTAGTCCCAGATAACTGGAATTCTTGTACTAGAAAGTTCTTGAGGTGTGATGCATAGTCAAGCAACATACAAAGTATAGGTTACTCCAGTGACTAGTCCCAGATAACTGGAATTCTTGTACTAGAAAGTTACTGAGGTGTGATTCATAGTCAAGCAACATACAAAGTAGGTGTTACTCTAATGACTAGTAATATTGATAAGTAGGTTGACTGTCACTAAAGTTATACTTGTGATGTATAATAGCTTGGTAAATACAAAGAAATGCTTTCAAAATTTGAAAGATTCTAGATATTATAGTGTTGATTGTGAATTATAGAGATTGGGACTGTTAATAGGGAAAGGATTTAACAGCTACATCCAGAATGATGCAGGACAGGAGATCTACTTGACTAGGGTAGGCTTTCATTTACGTTCTATGTTTGGCTCCTAATATATTAGGCGGCTGTATTTCGTTGTACTTTTTTTTGGTCTTACTGAACTACAGTACTAGGTGTGCATCTGGATGTAGGATGTCGTTATATTCTCACCCTCACCGTTCCACCCCTATTTCTTTTACTTCGTATACATCCATCTTTGTACTATTAAAGTGAAAAAGATGACACTTGTTGTCTTTGTCTAAAATAAATAAGGGTTTTTACGTATCGATTCCTTAATTTTTTAAAAATTGAATATCGATCTCTCAAAACTTCATATTTTGATTTTTGTCCTCCAAAACATTTAAGTTGCACCATTTTAATCCTTCCGGATCACTTATGTCAGCCAAATTAATTTTTAACCCTTTATACCCATTATACCCCTGAAAAGAAAAAAAAAAGTTAGTTATTTCCCTCCCTCCTCTCTTTCCCTCATCCTCCTCTCTTGTTCTCTTTTTAGTTGGGTTCCCCTTTCCATCCTTTTCTCTTCCTCTTTTCTTAGTTGGATTCCCCTTTCCATCCTTCTCTCTTCCTTTCCTCTTAGTTGGATTCCACTTTCCATCCTGCTCTCTTCCTTTCTTCTTCATTGGGTTCCCCTCTCCATCTTCCTCTCTTCCTCTCTTCTTCATTGGGTTCCCCTCTCCATCCTCAACTTCTCTCTCTCTCTCTCTTCTTGGTTGTCTTGAGGGTGAGAGTAAAGAGGTTGGGATTTCCTGAATTGCGGTTAGGTATAGTGGGGTTGGAGTTAGCCTACCCCAAATACTTGGAATAAAAGGCTTAGTTGTTGTTGTTGTTAGTGGGGTTGGAGTATGAGAGCTTGAGGGAGGGGAGGGAGGGGTAGGTGGTGAGGAGGTAGAAGAAGAAATTTGAGAGCCATCTTTTAACCTTTCTAACTAAGTCATAGGCATTTAGATCATTTTACTAATATATAAAAATAAAAAAAAAAATAGAATTTATTTTGATGGAATAAGTAACAGAGGGACTAAAACGGTGTAACTTAAATATTTTAGGAACTAAAATCAAAATATAAAGTTTTGAGGGATCGATATTCAATTTTTAAAAAAATTAAGGAATCGATATGTAAACCCCAAATAAACAATGGAACAGGTTGACCACACTTTTCACATCAAAAAACAAGTTTTCAAAATTTTGAGCAACAGGGCATTAGATAATATAGGAACGTTATGCTTAAAGTTGCTTCAAGCGAGTACAATTTGAGCAAGGTGCCACGGGAGCAGGAAATGTGAATCAAAGAATTTCATAAACTAATACTTGATCCTATTTCTTTTTTTATAATCTTGGAATAAAAATTAATTGTAGGCAATTTTGTAACTTATCCTTTCAAAAGGATAAAAGGTGTCCACTTAATATTCGCATCGCATTAAGCACCAAAGTACTAAACTAATACAGCATAAACCATGATAAGGACCTCTTATGACTTATAATTTCCTATCAAACTTCTAATTGTACAACTTCTCCCCTAGATAATGTTCTGGCTTAATTAATCTTTCAAATTGTTAGTCTAATACTACACAAATTAAACTAAGGTATAATGATTGGAAGGATGATAGCGTGAAGGGTCGGTGAGGGCCCGCAGGAACCCTTTTCCAAAAGTATGAGACCTTTCACTCTTGCCACCTAAGCACCACTAGCCACATGAGAAATGGGGCCCACTGACACCTACTGCTAACAGGGACAGCCATGACACCGCAATCCCAACCGCCCAGGCCACTGTCCTCTCTACACGTGTCCTCATGTGATGTCATGTGACAGAGCCATTAGCCATCCCAACTATCAAATTGTGTCATTCTAAAACAAAATACGAAAACTTCTTCTCAATAAATTTCAAAGCAGGCTAAGATAATGTGGCACATCATCGTCCAGCTAAATAAAATCGAGAAATGCCCTCCCTTCAGCCGGTCAGAATTGTGCTTTAGCATATTGCAGGTCGATTTAGGGTGTGTTTGTTTGCATAGAAGTAGAAAAGTAGTAGTAGAAGTAAACCCATTTTTACTATTTTTTGTGTTTGTTTGGCCAAAAAGTGAAAGTTACTTCCGCAATAATAATTAGATCCTATGTGACTCCCATACTTCTCAATATTACTTCACAAAAATTTAGAATAGAAAAAGGAGTTGGAAGTAAAATATATTGATATTTTATATTCTTGTCTCTTTCACCTTTTTTTTCTTTCTTGTAAAAAATTATTATTTTATTTCTCTTCCTTTTTCTAAAAAGTAAAAAAACAAACAGTTGTTTGCTCAGAAATTGCACATTTCCTTCCATTGCAAAATTGTTTGATTACAACGAAAATGAGATTACAAATAAAGAGTTGAGAAATAACAAGAACGGGAATATTGATTGATTCTCTTTTTCATGTGGGTTCGGGTGGCGATGGAGCCTCGCTAATGCACTCCGTTGACCGTCTGATTGGAAAGGGGATGGCTCTGCTTCGCTCCTCAATTTCACGAACTCGCTCCAAATCGTCCAAAAGTCCTTCCTCTGGACTCAATTCCTGTCTTTTATAGACCGAATCAGCTCGAAATCCGACTCGAATCCTCCCTGAAAAATCGGATCACGAAATATCAGCGAAATAAACAAACGTAAATAGACGAAAAACATCCCGCGGGGTGGCACCTGCGGAAGCTCTCCCGCGGGCGCCCACCGACGGAATCGCTCCCGTGGGTGGCAACCCGCGGGAGCCTCCCGCGGGTGGGAACCCGCGGGAGCCCTCCCGCAGGTGCCCTCCCGCAAGTGTGCACCCGCGGGAGAAATCCCGCGAGTGTCCCGCAGACACTCGCGGGATTCTTCCCGCGGGGGAATTTCCTCCCCCTTTTTTTTAAGGTGTTTACATAATCCCCTCCAAAATTTTCGAAGTTCTGTATTGAGTCACACTGAATTTTGAAACACTTTGGATTCTTTAATTTTGGCTATCAGACGTTTTAAAGGATTTAGTAGACAGAGATAATTGTTAACATATTTCGCGGAATATGAGTGGAGATATGACGTTAACATGCTTATTCAATTATTCAATAACAAGCAGAGTTATGATTTTAACATGCTCATTAGATGACAAGTAAAAATATGATGTTAACGTACTCGTTGGGTGACAAGTAGAGGTATGGTGTTAACATACTTATTAGATGATAAGCAGAGGTATGATAGTAACGTATTTATTTAAGGTCAAGCAGAGGTATTATGTTAACGTGCTCATTAGAGTCCTAACCGTTGAGGTCAAGCAGAGGTATTATGTTAAGTACTCATTAGAGTCCTAACCGTTCAGTGACATCTAGTATGACGGATTAGGGAAAGACAGATGTGATATTAAACGTGTCTTAGAGCTCAACTTATTCAGAGGATCTAGTCGTGATAGGAATAAGCTGACTAAACAGAGGTGACGGTTAACGTTTTTAGTCTTGGAATCGGACTATCAGAGGTAACTGTTAACTTGATAGGGAGATAATTTTCGTCAGAGGTAATTTTTAACTTAACGATATCAAAAACAAGTTCATCAGAAGCTGTAATATTGGATTTGATGAAGTGTGAGTTTTCTTTTCTGTCAAAGGTGAAAGCTTAACATGACAGGAGATTTAATTGGATTTTATCTCATTTGATTTTGAATTATGATGTCAGAGGTATGATTTTAACTCGACAAATATTTTGGAATGTCACTTGCTCTGCTGGAGAAAAAAAATGACAAGAAAAGTTTTGTTGTCAGAGGTAAAATCTTAACGCGACAAGAGATTTATCTGATTAGAATTTTTAGCAAACCCCCAGCTATCAACAGATTTGATTAGCCTTTACCAACTACCGTTTGAGTCGGGCTAGCCATGCTATTCCCCTCAGCATGGTGAGTTGTCGAGAGTTTCGTTTGGGCTTAAATGCCAAACTTTTCCTCTTCTCTTTGCTTTAGCAGTTTTGGACAATGATGTATCCTTATATTCGGATAAGGATACTGTTGTGACAGATTTGTCATGGAATTTTTAGCAAACCCCCAGCTATTAACCGATTTGATTAGCGTTTACCAACTACAGTTTGAGTTGGGCTAGCCATACTCTTCTCCTCTGTATGGAGAGTTGTCGAGAATTTTGTTTGGGCTTAAATGCCAAACTTTTTCTCTTCTCTTTGCCTTAGTGCATTGGGCAATTCATAATTTTACCCCCAGCATGAAGGGGTTGGCGAGAAATTGGTTCTCTTCCCGTTGCCTTGACGGCATTGGACAGTTCATGCATTTTACCCCCAGCATGGTAGGTTGGTGAGAAATTTATTATCTTCTCATCGCCTTAACAGCGTTGGGTAGTTCATACTTTTTAGCCCCAGCATGGTGAGATTGGCGAAAAATTTATTCTCTTCCCGTCGCCTTGACGGCGCTGGGTAGTTCATGCTTTTTTACCCCCAGCATGGTGGGGTTGACGAGAAATTTATTCTCTTCCCGTTACCTTATCGGCGTTGCGTTGGGTAATTCATACTTTTTACCCCCAGTATACTCGAGTTGGCGAGAAATTTATTCTTTTCCCGTTGCCTCGTCGGTGTTGGGTAATTCATACTTTTTACCCCCAGTATGATGGGATTGGTGAGAAGCTGGTTCTCTTCCCTTTGCCTTGACGGCATTGGGCAGTTCATTTTTTTTTTGGCACCCTCACAACCCTCTGCTTCTTTGTGGCCAAAAGAGGTTAACTCTTTTTTTTTGCAGGTTATGGGGGTTTAAATTAACCGTCCTGAGCTCGTCTTTGGAATTGTTGTGAGCCCAAGTGGTACCTTTAGACCACCCACATTAAATATATCCGAGTTAGTTCTAACTCCTTTTTTGTTCAGCTTTGAGCTGAACCGCTCCAGCATCAATCAATACTTGAATTTTGTCTTTTAAAATAAAACAATTCTTTGTAGGGTGACCTACAATCCGATGGTACAGGCAGTAATTCGAATCGTTAGTCTTCCCAACCTCTTGCTCTCCAGCAACTCAAGCATCATGCGTTTGCTGAGCAGATTGAACATAGTATCAGTATGCTCATCCTTAACGAATACTGCTTTTGAAGCCTGGGTGACTTTACTGTGTTGCTTATAGTTGTCCATGCTTTCTGCTTCGGTGTGCTTTCTACCGCCATTACCATTATATCTTTCTCTTTGGAACGGAAAAAATGGAATGGAGATTCATTTGTACTGCCTCCGGTTGCAGACTGCTGCTTTTCGAGGCGTCGAAGTATATCTTCAGCCTGTTCACCCTGCTTAAGCAGATCTTTCCATACTTTGGCTTCAACCGAGCCCATCTTATCTAGAACGTCGGATAACAAATAGTGCCTGCAAGTTTCCACCAGAATGTCCTGCGTCATGCCATGTAGGCATCGAATAGAAAATTCTCGGAATCGCTCGATATAAGTTTTGACCGTCTCGCCTTCCTCTTGCTTTGCTGCTACTAAGAGTAGTATAGAGACTTCAATATCATCTTCAAAGAATCGGGCTAAAAACTCACGTTCTACATCAGCCCATGATTTAATTATTCCCTGAGATAGCTGCATGAACCAGGTAAATGCGGACCCCCGTAAAGTGCTCGCAAATATCTTAGTCAGAGTCGGATCATTCCCCATGAGGTGTCATGTTTGCGACAGGAAGTAGAAAATGTGCTGTTGCGGCGAATCTCTACCGTCAAATGACTGAAGGTTCAACGGTTTGTATTTTGCAGGATAAGATACGGTCTCCCATTCTATGGGATAGGGACGGACTACCCCCACCTCTTGCAGTTTTTTGCGATGAAGGAGAGTTTGTAGTCGATTCTCCATCTTCTCTATTTTTTCTTAGTGAGGGTTGATGATAACCTTCACTTTTTCTTCCTCTCTTTAATGAGGAGGAATTTCTTCATTCTCGTCCTTACTGTCTTTATTTATTTGGACGGGTCGTTTTCCTTCCTGCCGATCAGAAATGGACGACGAGAATTGGCTCTTTCTAGTTTGAGCTAACTCAATTAAAAGTTGTTTCATTTCTTCTATGTCCCCTCTTGCTGTTCAAGATGTTTTTCTTGTCTCTCAAGTCTTCCAGAGACTTCTTCTAAACGCATGCCCTCTGGCTCAATAGAAACTCCTTTTAACCCTGGAGTGATATCATTATCTGAAGAGTTGTTTTCGACCACCTTTTTACCTTTATTAACCATATGTGATGAGGCGGCAGGCAGATCAGTTCCAGAGCACACCTTTTTCACCGTCAGTATTCTTTTGGGTTCGGCGATCCGCTCAAAAACGGACCGTTTCAAGTTGTATTTGCAGCTTGATAGAATAGTTGAGATCAACTGTTCGCATTGACATTGAGGAATATTCTGTGAGAAATTCTTTTTCCAATTGAGATACTCTCTTAAGTCTTGAGGTACCTTCTCATCTCTATTTGCATCTCGACGTTTTTTGCGTAGCAAATTCGGTTCATAATACTATACTGTAGAGTTTGCAATATTCCAGGGCTGAGCTATTTTCCAGCATCAAATTGTTCTCCAACCCTTCTGCGGATTCTTCTGGAGTGCACACTGGCCTGAGTAGTTGTGTGAACCCCGCGCGCCTCTGATAGAGAGATTAAAATATTTGGTGTATGTTGCGTGCTCACCATAGGTGTGCTCGAATAGACATGAGAGTTGTGTTCATTGAACGTAACCCATTGTTGTTTCCGCGAAGTGGAATCTACGGGGTGCAACCCGCAGTTGCATCTGAGGGATGCAACTCGCAGTTGCAACTGCGAATTGGCACCCGTGGGTTTGTTCCTGCGGTTGCACCCGCGGGTGCAAACCTGCGGTTGCAAGCAGCGGGTGGCAACTCGCGGTTGCAAGTCGCGGGATCACCCGCGGTTGCAAGCCGCGGGTGCAACGTTGCAAGCCGCGGGTTTGCACCCGTGGGGTTGCTTCACGGGATACAACCCGTGGTTGCATCCGTGGGTTTGCTTCGAAATTTTTCACTGTCTCGGAGTTTTCTGCAACCCTTCCTGTATGATTGAGGCGTGCCCGTTGAGTTTTACGCCTTAAATTTCTCTTTTGGGAGCGGGTTAAGGTCTGGTTTGACTTTTGGCTTGACTTTGGAATGGGCGATAATACCGTGTTCTTGACAGACGATGACGTCTTGTCAGTTTCAACGGGCGATGACGCCTCGTAAGTATTGAATGGTGATAACGCCTTTTCAATTTTGGCGGGCGATGACGCCTCGCTTTGTTTAATCATCGCCCGGCGATGACGTCTGGGCTCCGAATCCGAGGATGGTAGGAACTCCTCGTATTTTTGCTGGTCAACCTCCACGACCAGCATCTCAACCATTGAGCCGATCCGCACCCAGTCGGACTGCGTCACCAAGTCTCTGTGGTAAACAGAGGGGCTCCCACTGTGGTCGCTAGTTCTTGTTTGCTTAAAAATTGTACCTTTCCTTCCATTGCAAAATTGTTTGATTACAACGAAAATTGAAATTACAAATAAAGAGTTGAGGAATAAGAAGAACGGGAATATTGATTGATTCCCTTTTTTATGTGGGTTCGGGTGGCAGTGGAGCCTCGCTAATGCACTCTGTTGACCGTTTGACTGGGAAGGGGATGGCTCTGTTTTGCTTCTCAATTTCACGAATTCGCTCCAAATCGTCCAAAAGTCCTTTCTCTGGACTCAATTCATGTCTTTTATAGACCGAATCAGCTCGAAATCCGACTCGAATCCTCCCTGAAAAATCGAATCACGAGATATCAGCGAAATAAACAAACGGGAATAGACGGAAAACAATCCGCGGGTTGGCACCTGCGGAAGCACTCCCGCAGGTGCCCACCCACGAGATCGCTCCCGCGGGTGGGCACCCGAAGGGGAATTTCTTCCCCCCCCCCCCCCTTTTAAGGTGTCTACAACAGTAGAAGTATAAAACATATAATAGTTCCAACTCTTTATTTTTTAAAGTTACTTCTATCTTTTTTCCTTACTTTCACTACTTTTCAAGTATTAAAATACACCATTAGTATTATAGAACTATAAGAGGCTAAGAGGCATATTGGTTCATGAAAAATGGAATGAAATGTGGAGGGAGAGTCAAAATTCCATATTTAATAGACTAATGAAAAGAACATAATAATGTATTCACGTATTCTTATATTTGTTTATACGGAAAGTTAAGGGCTTGCGTACAAGCGATGCATCTGGTTGAAAGCTACCCTCCAACTTTTTAATTATTTTTGTAAGAGAGAGGCACCATCCTTCTCATTTCCCTCTATTTTCCACGGAACACTTTCCATGACCATTTTCTATGAAACAATCAAGAAAAGTATTTTTAAAAAAACAAACAGGTGAATTCCACCCGTCAACTTTCCATACTCCATTATCTATGAACCAGTCAGCCCCGAAGCGAAAAACTCATTGTTCCTATGACTAATAGATTTGGAATTGAAAAGCATGTTATTTACAAGTGATTAAAATTCTTTGATGCAGAAATATTGATAGCAATTTGTGGAAGATATGTGACTTAGAAGAACTAGCAAGATTCATAAATGATGGTATAATTTTGCTTTAGAGGAGATTTTTCCTCCAATTCTGAGACAGATTTTTGGCATTTTGCCTTTGTTAGGAAAAAAATTAGCAGGGTTGATTTCATTGTGTATCTCAGATGTTGAGTTATTATTCTCTACTTGACATGCAGCAAGCACGATCTCCAAATTGAAAGGTATACAAAATCATGCCATTAGTATGAGTTTTTAGTATATGGCATTCCCACATGGAAGGTATACAAAATCTTGATTTATCCCAAATGATGCTCAGTGTTCCATATCGAGATGTAAGCTCAAAACACAAGGTAAGGGTTAAGCTAGCTAACAATATTTTTCTCTTGCACACATGCTATCATATTAGTAGGGATTGGTAAAATCTAGATCACACATAGGCTAGATATATATGTGTGTGTGTGTGTGTGTGTGTGTGTGTGTGTGTGTGTGTGTGTGTGTATGTATGTATGTATGTATGTATGTATGTATGTAGGCTAGATCACACATAGGATATATATATCCCATTAATTATGACAATAAGCACGATGACTGAGAGTGGACTTAAAATTATCTAACAATAATAATGATAATGATAGGTGTAAAATAGCATAAAAGAAAAAAAGAAATGATGGTACTGCATTTGACTTTATTATGTATCTTGGGTCAGCAAGATAAGGATGGATTTTAGAGCTCCTATTACTTTTTTTCTAGATTATCTTACTGGTTGATCATTCTTAATGTCTGGCCAACTAAATAAAGAGTAGGATTTGGTCATGATAGGCTTAACTGAACGAACGCATCTATAAACAGGAACGCTGATGACCTTATTTCAAGTGGCATCCACAATTTCTCCCATTCGAATGAAATTAGAGTTGAGGACAACCACAGTTTATAAGAGTTTTTTTTTTTTTTTGAATAATTTAGATGGCGCACCGGAAAAGTTATATATAATGGTCCAACACGACTTAGGAAGGCTATTCATAAACATGATTTCCTTACATTTTTATACTCATATTATCAATGTTTATGTATATACAACTGTGCTACTCAGCTATTTCAATATGATTGTAGAAAAACAAGTTTTTAATAAATAATGAAGAAAAGAAACCTAGAAAACGAGTGTTGCAAGACCCAAACCCAAAAGTCTAAGATCATATTACAATATGTCGAAATTTAAATATGCAATCATGAAATGAATTAAGAAAAATCAATTAGCATGAAAGTAACCAATAAGAAGAATGAGTTGTTAGAATGGAGATCGGACAGTTAAATGAAGATTAAACCAATCATTACTTTAAATCAACATATTCTCGAAAAGAAAAATGATAAGTCAAGTTTTTTACTGTAATTCAAGCTAAAAACTATATCAAATCAAAAGATTATGCAAAAGATCTTGACAATGTCAATTAAGTTATTATGACAAATCAAGTAAGATATTTGTTTTGATCCTTTCTAAATACTCTAACAAATGCACCACCTCTTTTGCCTACAAGTATAGGGGAATTCCTAGTAAAGAACACCGTTTGTAACTCTTTTCCCTACAAATAGAGGGAACTTCTCACTGGTAGAGAGCACCAGTTTGTAAGTCATTTCTTTAAAAAAAAAAAAACGCTTTCTTTTTCTTGCATATTATTGTTTAGATCTAAAGATAAAAGTTGTCATCTTTGTTAGACACTTGACTTGAATATGAAGTTCTTTTTTCATTTCTTATGCAACATTGTTTTTATGATGATTCCATTCTTTAATTTGCTTTGCAAATGTTCAAATTTGCTTATGTGCAACTAATCTTGTAAGGGATTTAAGATGATAAACTAAAGTAGTTTGTCTTTAGATTTACTAATTTTTTTCTCATATGCATAATACTTATACCAAGTTCATCTAGATCTCATCAACAACAATCCATAGATTAAATCTATTTTGACAGGTTATGTATTTACTTAAATAATACAACAACAACAACAATGACAACAACAACTAATCTCTTTATCCAAAGTAATTGGGGTAGGCTACATAAACCAAAAAAAAATCACGCCGGATCGATCACATTGATAATCCTTCTCCATTTATTCCTATCAAGTAATATCTCCTCGTTTAAACCTCTAGAATCCATCTCTTTTCATATCACCTTCATTCATATTTTTTTCGATCTTTTCTTTACTCTTTTAATTTGTCCTACATTGATAATCTCCTTTCGTCAAACTAATACATTTGTAGGTCTACGTTGCACATGACCAAACCATCATAAGCGATTTTCTCACATCTTCTCATCAATAAGAGCTACACCTATTTTAACACGAATATTTTTATTTCTTTATCACTCCAAGTATTGTCGCATATCCAGCGAAACATGCGCATTTCTGTCACACTTATTTTCTGTAAATAATATTTCTTTATAGCCCAACATTCTGTACTATATAATAAAGTTAGCCTAATAGCAGTACTATAAAAATTTTCCTTCAGCCTTAACAAAATGTTACGGCCGTATAAAACTCCCGTTTCACTCCTCCATTTCAACCAGCCAGCTTGTATCCTATAGTTGACATCACTATCAATCTCTCCATCATTTTAAATAATATAATCTAAATACCTAAACTAACTGCTCATTTGTATCTCTTATTTGTCCAGTATTATAGCACTATAGTCTAGGGTTATCGTTTACTAAATTTATATTCCATATGCTCTGTTTTAGACTTACTCAATCTAAAATCTTTAGATTCTAATGTACCTCCATAACTCTAATTTGACATTCACCACTGATCTTGTCTCATCAACTAAAACAATATCATCAACAAATAGCATACACCAAGGTATCTCATTCTTAATAGCTCTAGTAAACTCATCCATCACTATAGCAAATAAAAACATGCTCAATGTAGATCCTTGATGCAATCCAATTGTGATAGAAAAATTACTTATTACACAACCACATACTTTGACATTGTCACTACTCTATCATACATGTTCTTAATTATGTCAATATACTTGATGGAGACTATTTTCTTTATTAATATCTAGCAAACTATCTCTCATGGTACCTTATCATAGGTTTTCTCTAAGTCAACAAATACCATATGCAAATCTTTATTTCTCTCTCGGAATAATTTCTGTTGTTGATTGCCTTGGCATGTAGTTTGCCTCAATTTATGTTCAATTATTCTTTTCCAAAACTTCATAGTGTGACATATGAGTTTTATTCCACGATAATTAGAACTCTAAATATCACTGTTGCTCTTGTACAAAAGTATTAGGATTTCTTCCTCCATTTATTTAGTATTTTCTTAGTTTACCAGGTCTTATTAAAAATATCTGTCAGCTACCTCACACAAATCCCTTCTAAATATCTCCATAGCTCTATAGAAATCTCAGCTGGACCAACAGTTTTTCTTATTCATCTTCTTCAAAATCTCTTTTACTTCAGATTATTTAATTATGCGCATAAATTTACGATTCATATCCTCACACTGAATAGTAAAATCTCCCAAATCTTAAGTAAAACTACCATTATATAACTTATTAAAATAATATTTCCATTTTTTTTAATTTTTTCGTTCCGAACTAGAATCTTCTGATACTCATCTTTAATATACTTTGCAGTATGTAAGTCTCTAAACTTTCTCTCTTATTCAAGTAATTATATATATCTGTGTGTGTGTATAATTTTCTGTCTCTTTATTGTCCAACTTCTCATGCACTTATTTATATATTTACTTTTTGCATTTTGAACAGCTTTTTAACCTCCTTCTTACCTAACTTATACCTCTCAAAACTTGTTGCATCATTATTCTTCTTCAAATCTCTATAAAATCCCACTTGATCTTAATAGTATTTTTTATCTCTTCATTCCATCATGATGTGTTCTTATATGGTGGAGCACAGCCCCTCGACTAACAAATATATCTTTAGCTACCTCATTAATGCAGCTAGTCATTTTGTTTCATACTACATTAGAATCATCATGGTCTCTCCAATCTTTTTCTTGTACTGCTCTATCTACAAAAACTTTTTAATTACTTTCTAATCGCCACCCCTTAATTTTAGGATCTAACTTATACTTAATATTTCTAAGTCTCTTTCTAATCCGAATATCTAAAACTAAAAGTTTATATTGGGTAACTACACTCTCATCTGGTACTACCTTACAATCGATACAACTATCTCTATACCCTTTTAGTTAAAAAGAAATATATTTGGCTCACACTCAATCTACTTTTAAAAGAAATCAAATGAGAAACTCTCTTTTTAAATCAAGTATTTACTAAAATTAAATTATAAAACAAAACAGAATCTAGAATTAAGTTACCTACTTCATTTCTTTCTCCAAAATCAAATTCTCCATGTACACCATCAAACCCATTACGACTAGTTCCTCTATGACCATTGAGCTCACCACTAATAAATAGTTTTTCTCTAGCAGGTATTTCTTATACTATCTCATCTAGATCCTTCCAAAATTGATATTTACTAGATTCATCAAGTCCTACTTGTGGTGCATAGGCACTAATGACATTAAGAATCTCTCTATCTAAAATAAGTTTAACTAATAAAAATTTATCGCCCTTCCTTCTAACCTCCATTACATCTCTAAATAATTGTTTATCTATAATCACATCTACCCCATTACCCACTTAGTCTTCTGCATGCACAAAATATTAACACTCCTTCTAATTATAGTATCAACTAACTCTTCTAATCCACCTGTAAGAGAGCCTATGTTTCACGATACCAACTGAATCATATGTTTATGAGCTAACTTTTGTATCCCCACCTGCTCATTAAGGTGTGGAAACTCTCTTACATTTGATACCATGTCTGGACGCCGACGTGGCGCGTTGCTTCTGAGCGACGATCTAACAACCTTCACACATTTTTCACTAGACCCGAACTCTGATGTAGCGCATCGCTTAGTAGAAAATGCCCCAACGAAATTCGTTTTTTGGCTTATGTCATAATATGTGAATGTTTACGCTGGCTGTCACTAACCTATCACAACTCTCTTCCTTTATTTTGACATGGGACAAGCAGTAAAAGGATAAATCTTTAAGCACATCACTGGCGAAGTTTATTTTATGTATATAGTTACCAATTATGAGAAATTTTAATATGGTAAGAACTCTAAAAAAGATAAGAAATTCGAATTCAATTCAATTACTAATTTTAATACAAACTCAAATAGTAATCAAATACTAATCCTAATTGTTGATGCCAAAATTGTTCGACTAGGTTAGCCAAGCCAATTCAAGTATCAAACAAAGATTTGGGCTCAAGTCTGACTAGAACCAGGCCAAGGTGCTTAAAGCACATCGCCAAGATGCAGAACCTTGACAAGTAGCCAGCAAATATAACATTATAAAGTAAATAACACAGAGAATAAGTACACAACAATTAACGACGTTCAGCATAGGGAAGATTCTATCGTCCAACTTGTTCTTTTATTGGATAAATGGTTACAATTCTCTTAAAACTCTCACCTCCACTTTGTCTCTAAAGCTAAATCTAATGGGTCTTGAGTCTTAAGTATTGAATCCACAATGATGCCGCCACTCGCTCTCCTTTGTGTTGCACCGAAATGATGAAGATTGTTACCTTATTTTTATTTATTCGTGCTCCATCTTTAATGTTCACATTTTCTCACTATTAATAAAGTACTTGTGCATGCACATGTTGTTTGTGAGTGATTATAATACAAAATTGGAAATGTAAATAAGTAAAAATAATTACTTACAGAATAGTAAGATTCTAGTGATGCTTGGCAAAATAAATCCTGACTGTCTCAGAATTTATTTTGTTCACTCTTATTGAACCAAAAAAAAAAATCTCAAATCAAAATGATATATTCCTCAAATTTTGCAATTGGAAAGAAAAAACAGTAAAAAGAATTCACAAGACCACAAAGGAAGGGGTAATAGAATGAACTATTATTCTCATACAACCCCCCTATGTTATTTTGGAACTTCATATTTTTGACCAATTTTCTATTTTTTCTAGAAATATAACTGATGGGCTATCTGCCTGCGTAACAATAAACTTAATCAACCACAGCTTGACCAAATCCAATTCAACTCAGGTGAGTTGAGTCAACTCAAACCAACAGTTCTTAATCCCATTAAGTTAATGGTATGTCTTTAAAACCTTTACACTTGTGTATGCCATGTATCTATTATGAACTGAAGACTTGCAATTTCACACATATCTAGAATATGTATACATTTATAGTATATATAACCCGTTCATGTAATTAGATATGTTTGCTAACAGTTTTTAGATTAATTTTTTTCAAAATCTGGGTATGCCTGTATCTGATAGCTACATTGATCACCTCAATCTTTTTTAATCCAGTACTTTCATTTTCCTTTTTTTATGATATTTGGCGCTACAGATTTTCATAGTTCACAAGAACCAGATTTGCATTCATCTTTCTACAGTAATTTAGTAAGGGAACAACTATCAAATTGTCAAGTATTATTTCATTGTCTATTCTACCCTTAAATCATACATGCTCGTGACTACTTGAAGATGGACACGAGTATAAGTTTAAAATAAACAAAGTATAATTGCATTACCAAGTTCCAAAATAATTCAAGTATACACATACCTGTTCTTGTACCAAGAGAACAAATGATCAGCATGTCAAAGGTCATATGTCCTAGAGGCTAGAATAAGTGATGAATGGTTTACACCACTCATGATATAGAGGACCAAGCCAAGGTGTAATAGGAAGAGTGTTTGGAGCACGGACAGGAACTATTCTCGTTGCCTATTCCTTTTGCGAAGCTAAAAGCTGCTGCAAAACCATGTGTGTTACAGTAACGAGAAGTTTAATCACACTTCACACACAAATTTATATGATGAGTCAACATATGTGCATCCCGTTGGAAGTGGGAACATCGATTTTTGAGGAAAATAAATTAGCCGAGTTGGAGTACGTGCCCGACGTGTGTCAAACCCTGTCAGGAAAAAAAAATTAGCCAATTTTATTTTTTTTTTAATCAAGGGAATGTCAAGAGTAGTAATAGATTTTGAGCCTTACATAAAACACAAGCTCAAAATTCCTTTTTTTCAGCACGGCTAAACTAACTAGAGCTGTTTTCATTTCTGACCATCTTTTTGAAAGTTTATCCAAGTAATGCTTCTCTAGCACCTACCCTCACTTGATTATTTTGTGGAGACATCTCTGTCTGAACATCCAACAAATTAGTTGTCTCGAAGTTTAGTAATTATGAACAGAAAAAAGAAAAAAAGCCAAATTGTGCATGTCATAGGGAAGCAACATACACCCATGATAGCATCTTTGAATTAAATACCATTAAACATAGACTCCAATACTCACAGTACTAGAGCTTTTTCAAAGGAATAAAAATTATTTCCTCACGTCACAGACTGAATTAATTTCAACATCTATGAACTACATTACATGACTTAAAAATTACACGTGATTGCATACACATGAAAATAGTGCATATACGTGATAACCGAGTAATATCAATGACAATCATGTAAACGTAATAATTGTTAATATTTTTTTTTAGTATAATAATTAAATAAGAATATTAAAAGAACTTATATTTTTCTTTCTTTTTTTTTGGGTTGGGGGAGGGAGATGGGGGGAGGAGGGCATCAACATGGAGATACGATAGTTAAGATAAACAGTAAAGATGCCAAAAAGAAGAAAGCTATTTTCAAAAAGGATTACGAGGCACATATTTTGTTGATTTTGGACTGAAAAGTATACAACATTTCCTATTGGGGCTTACAAATACAAATTAAGTCAAAATAGAGACTTTTGGATATTTTCCCATACTATATAAAGCAACATTGTGCACCAACCTCCCAAGTAGAATAAAATTTCTCTTGAATCAGTTAGTTTCCATGTTGTCCATTGCATGCAAGTGACTTCTATCCATGCATGTAGAGAGAATCTCTTCATCTTAAACATCAGTTTATTTCATGAGAGCATATTCTACAGGAAAACAAAAGTTACGGTTATTTGGTATTTTTTTGTGGTTTATGCAAGAGGTTACAAGTTAGGGAATAATTTGTCATCTAGCAAGACATATGATGTAAATTTTAGCATACTAGCTACCTACCTTTCCTATGCTAGGACCAAGATTTAGCCATTCAACATAAATGAAAACTGAATAATCATTATCATCTATGATTTTGATGAAATGAAGGCAATTAATTGAGGCTAATTCTAACAAGAAAATCATATATATATATATATATATATATATATATATATATATATATATATATATATATATATGACGAATTTTTTTAAGAAGCGAAGTTTGAAAGCATGGACGTCTTAGTCAATTGGGTGGCAAGGGGAAATTAATAATATGTCAGTTCAAGATTAATTACAAGGAAGCTGAGCTAGTGCATGCAAAATTCTCAACGGTATGCATACGCACATGGGTGGGTGTGTGCAGGCATACGCATACATGCATGGGTATGTGTGCGTGCACATACGCATACATGCATGGGTGGGTGTGTGTGGGCGTGTATGAAGTCTTCCCTCCTCTATACACATTCAACTCTTGTGCTTTGAATACTTAACAAACCAAGGAGGATTAATTAGAGCTCAATTCGAGCTAATTTTAGTGAAGTATGGGGTTGTGGGATGGAAAAGCAAGAGACAACTGGAATATGGGAGCAATCGACTCCCCTGCCTGTTTGATAGAGATCTGACACGGGGACGCCACTGATGCCATTGTGTTTCGCTACAAACTTGGCGGAACCAAACAATGGTCTCCAATGTGAGGAGGCGCAGGCGGTACTCCCTCACAGTTATGTCACACAAATATGTATACACACTATCCAGATGCCCAATAATAGTACCATATACAGTGCCAGCTAGCAAGCTTCCAATGTTATATTCCTCCTCCCTATTATTTTGCTCAAATTACCTAGTTACTCCATCTCTTAATTTTGAGAATTTAACTTCTAATTGCTCCTTTGCTTCCATAGATTATTCTTGATGCGGATGAATACCTGACGGACACACAAGGAGCTTATTCTCCTTTTTTGAATCAATAATCATCTTAAAATTACTCAAAGTTTCTCAACAACACCGGCCGCACCCTTGGACCATTTGGTCAGGAACAGGATCTTTCTTCGATGTTCCTATCTCGGAAGGCAAGATAGTTGCCTTTCCTAGTCGCGAGCGATAATATGTTCATGCAATCAATGTCTACGTTGAACTAAACTAGAGCCTTACTCCCTATGAAGATATTGTTGATTCATGAAGCTCAATTGCTTGTCAGAAGTTTGTTTGGGTGAGCGAATAAATAATGAAGACATCTAGTGCCTCTAACTTGAGATAGTTTCACGAACCTTCTCTATGTAAGCGAGTTACTGAATTAGTGAATAAGTTGAGATGAGAAGTATATTTTTAAGGTTCAATTACTAATTGTTGCACCTTTTCATCAATGATCTACAGACATCCTCAAATACCTTTCACAATCGAGCAATCAAGTCCCACTATGATACCCTGGCCCTAAAACATGTCATGTATCTTACTAAAAAGTAACTAGATAGAATAAAATCCTATTACGCAGAGTAATCAAGCAGAATCTCCAGGTCAGCAAAAAATAGTCATACAACCTTGTAGGCAGGTTGTTCTGCTCTAGCTTCATTACTAAACATAGACAAAACTAAAAAGGAACAAAGAGAAGAAGGAAAATCAGAACTAAAAAGCATTGCCCTCTATGTGAGCATACTATCTCTAGTCTACATAGCCTTTCCCCAGTCACACGACAATCATAAAATAATTGATCATTGTCATCTAGCTGCGAGAGCTCAATCAACTAAAACATGTTAGTGATGTCATATTACCAGGGCTCCGACCAAAATAATATGGCCAGGGAAACTCCAACTGTGGATATTGGTCATGGAAAGGTAATCATCGAGCATTTACAGTCAGATGAAAAACATGAGATCGAGGATTACGAGAATGAGAAGGTGATCATCACGAACATCACGAGGAAGAAAATCATAACCAAGGATTAAAATGAAAGTGCAGATAACAAAAGAGGTGATTGACACAAATAAAGGCTGAGATTTCTAAGATTTTATTAGGAATTTAGTTGGGATTTCAACAGTTTTGTTTAGATTTAACGATAGTTGATTTTTTATCATCTTTGCACGTATGATGCATGTAAGGAGTTTTTATTTATTTGTTTGTGAGACTTTAATTTGACCAGTGAAATATTTTGTGATTATTGAGAGCATGTGATTTGCTTTTCCCCAAATCTTTTCTCAAGTGATTCATGTGAGAGTGAACGAGTTATTCGCCTAGGTATAGACTCGAATCTTATCTATTTTGTATTAAATCCCTAATTTCATCTCCAAATTCTCATTTTCATCTACAAATCTCCACCAAATAATCCTAGTTCATCTCCTGTCCCGTGTCAAATTTGGTATCAGAGCTCAAATCCACATTCTTCATCTTCCATCTCTTTTTCCTTGTTTTTGTTTCTATTTCATCTTTTGTTTTTGAAAAAAAAACTTCTGAATCTCATTTCACTCATCTTCTTCTTCCATTTTTCTTTAATTTTATATTATTTTAAAATTTAAATTTTAAAAAAAGAAAAAGGAAAGGAAAGTCAAAAAAGTACAGAAAAGTCAAAAGGGCCAAGAAAAACAAAAGAAAAGTCAACGAAAGGAAAAAGGAAAGGAGAAAAGAGAGAAGGAAAGAAAAGTCAAAAGAAAATTAAGGAAAGAAAAAAGGAAAGAAGAAAAGAAAGAAAGAAAGATGAGTAAAAAAAATCAATAATCAGATGTGTCATAGCAAAAGAAATCGACAACTCCAGATCATCAATCACATCTTCCTCTTTGGAGTCCTCGGTGCCATCAAATCCTTCCATGCCCTCTTCGTCAACCACCGGTCCTCTGATCAAGATCGGAAATAATCTCTGACACCCGCCTCAACTATACTTGCCTTCGTCGATCATGTTACTGCCATTACATCACATATCCGACGTTCAGTAATCCGATCTTTGCCTCCGATTAGACAGAAGTTTCCCATCATTCACTTGAGCTCAGATCTAGCTCCTAGAACTTCATTCGAGCCTGAGTCGAGCCGTGTCAATTCTGAACAGATTTTTGAGCTGTTTTGTGGGATTTTTCTACTCCAGAATTTGCACAAGAATTCCAATAATCCTCTAAGAATTTCGTGAATTGCATTGATTATCCATCTGTTAATTTTTACATTCTATTTCTGTTATTTGCAGAGATCTAGAAGTATTTATTATCTATAATTTGTCGTGTGATTCTCTTTGTATGGTGCATTTTATTGCGTATCTAAGAATTGCTCTTCCCTCCATATATCAAATTTCAACGTATTATTTTGATCATTTAGAAATGCATTTAGTTTTGGGGTCTAAAATTTTTGCATATTCATATGTAAGCTTGGTTGCAACTACATTCACATTCATATAGGATAATGCATCGCTTTATAGTGGATTTTACATAAACCATGGCTAAACTAAACGAGATCATAGAGAGCAACCAAAAACTTAAGACATGACTTAATGTAATTAATACACGTCTAAATAACTTTAAAACATGTGTTGATAGACAACAACCCAGTGGAAATAATAAGAGGGATGAGAGTAGGTCTAAGACAATAATAAAGTAACAATTTTGATAATGAGTACTAACATGATAATATAACACATAAGGTCAAAGTAGATGTCTCTCCTTTAGATGGCACTTCTAATCTCAATATTTTTGTAATTAATTAGTGAATATGTACCATCTCTTTTACTAGCACAGGATGTTAAAGGCCCACAAGGTCCATTTCACTAAAATAAAGCTACAATTTTCAACTAAATGTACTGGATATATGTTGAGAGACGATTAGAGAGAGCGATAGGATTCGATAAAGCTATTGATCAAGATGAGAGAAGAGTTATGAAAGAAGTACCTTTCTCCTACTTTCAAGGATCACCGTTTTGATATGCTGTCTAATTTAAGATAAAAAAAAACATGATTGTGACCCCTTCGCCACCAATGAATCCATTTGAAAATCAAAAGAATGAGTTGATAACTCATAAACAAGATCATAAATCTCTTCATTTTGTCAATATGAGTCACAAGCATGTAGGGATTAGGTCCACAACACCTATACACTCATGTCCTATTCCTATAAGAGAAATGTCTGACTCACCTGATAGGCTCACTTGTACACCTCATGCACATTTGCATGCAAAAATCTATAGACAATGTATTTAGCAATGATGCTTTCATGTCTATTATAGATGTATATAATAGAATGCAAGAATTTTCAGCTGGAGCTGCGTTGCTTAGGGTTCTTCCTGAACGGTTCCCTTATGGGAATGTAGATGTTCTTCATACTCAAAGTATTAGCCCTTTCAAGTTTTCGCGAGATTGAATTGACAGCTTCTAAGTTGGATTTTCCACCAACACTTCATATTTGCTCAGTCGTTGATGGTGTGCACTTGTCTTCGTATTATTCTCCAGATGGTTGTCTCACTCCTATCCTATGCACGATGCCCTTTGAAAAGAATGAGTTGATAACTCATAAACAAGATCATAAATCTCTTCATTTTGTCAATATGAGTCACAAGCATGTAGGGATTAGGTCCACAACACCTATCCACTCATGTCCTATTCCTATAAGAGAAATGTCTGACTCACCTGATAGGCTCACTTGTACACCTCATGCACATTTGCATGCAAAAATCTGTAGACAATGTATTTAGCAATGATGCTTACATGTCTATTATAGATGTACATAATAGAATGCAAGAATTTTCAGCTGGAGCTGCGTTGCTTAGGGTTCTTCCTGAACGGTTCCCTTTTGGGAATGTAGATGTTCTTCATACTCAACGTATTAGCCCTTTCAAGTTTTCGCGAGATTGAATTGACAGCTTCTAAGTTGGATTTTCCGCCAACACTTCATATTTGCTCAGTCGTTGATGGTGTGCACTTGCCTTCGTATTATTCTCCAGATGGTTGTCTCACTCCTGTCCTATGCACGATGCCCTTTGCAACGGCAGATTTTTAGCTTTCTCCACTTTCTCTACCTCCAACATTGCCACCAATACAGAGACATCAAATAGTAAATACTTAGTTATGACTTGCTCAACCACATCTATTTGATTCCGTGGAAGAGTTTGCCAGATATTGGAAAAATTGACCACCTCTTTCTAGACTTGCTTGATCTTCTTCTCACCATCATTCACCAGTGGTGAATATTTCCGAGTGGAAAAAAATTGATGGAGACAAATAAGACTAAGATTTGATTCGGAATTTAGGAGAATTTCAACATATTTGTTTATGTTTTATGCAAGTGGACTTTTTATTTTATTTGCACGTATGGTGCATGTAGGGAGTTATTATTTGTTTGCTTATAAGATTTCAACTTGAAATCAATGAATTTGAGATTATTGAATTTGAAAGCATTTGACTCGCTTTTCCACCAAATCTTTCCTCCAGTAATTTGTGTAAGAATATGTGTGACTCATCAGGATGTGAGACCCGAATCTTATCTATTTGTATAAAATCCCTAATTTCATCCTCAAATTCCTAATTTCATCTCCAAATCTCTTCCACAATCATCTCCCATCCTGCGTCAAGAGGACTACATGATAAAGGAAATCATTATATATGATAACAGGACTGAACCTAGTTTTGAGACCGTTAGAAAAGCTATTAGGGACTTAAACACTGTAAGGCGGGTTGGTTCCTATGCAATCTCATGAAAGCTCCAAGAAAGCCATATGTCAACTTGTGAAATACTTGTTTATGAATGATACAGTGTTCTATTTGTTTGAGCAAAGTGCACGTTAATTGTGCAAATTTTCCTCTGCTTCTCAAACAAATTTCCATTTGATGGTTTTTTTTTCCTGAATAAATATTTTTTGACTGCAGAATTAAAATTAACACCAAGAAAAGGGTATCAAAGTTAAGCAAGAAGCTCTTACTGGATCTCTGTAACTGTTCTTGATTTTCAGAATGCAAAGCATATTTGCATGGACAGTACTAGACTGAATTGATAATAAGGGAACAAAAGGGAATAGAGAGTGGTGTACCTATCATAGTCAGAGTTTTCTTTTTCTTCTCACTGCTATTCATCTCTTAGATGGCATACGCAGTGCTATCCTCATCTTGTTGCTGCTGCATGGCCTCTGGATCAGTAGAAGCAGTTCTGTTCAATTAAATGGAGAACCTTGAATAACATAGGCAATATATTTCTTGATTCCTTTGAAATAGTAAATAATAAATTAAACATAAATGGTCAATTTAGTTGGCACCAAATGAATGAACCCAAATATCATCCAGACTAGTCCTAGCAATCAAGAGTTATGAATAAACATAAAATGTTCAACTGATAGATTCGTACAAAAAATAAATAAACAAATTTGTTTAAAGTAACGGAGAAAATTTTAAGTAGAAATTAATGAAGAGATATATTGTAGTTGTCAAACAGGTTTAATCATCTAAAGTAATAGTGCAAATGTCACTAGTGACCTGTTTAGCTTCCAACAAAACAGATCATCATGTCATATAATGACAACTTGAAATCCTCACACATCCATAATTGAAGCAATGTTGGATTCCAAAGGCTCAAGAATGTAAGGATTAACCCTTAAATTGAATCATGCATCCAAACATATTTAATCACATATTCATGTGACCGCCTTTTTCAATGTGAGACTAAATCCCAATTCCTTGCTCTTGCTATACCAAACTCTAACTAGTGGACGTGAGACACTATTCTAAAAACAAATAAGGTATCTGAAAGTCAAAGAATGGAAAGGTGATCACGACACAGCTGCTGAAGCAGAAAACCAACACTAGGGATTACAGGGACAGGAGATTGACCAATTTAAGTTAACAGGAAAGGGTGGATTACTATTAAGAGACACGAGACAAGCAAAAAACGCTAGTATAATTTACAGGGCTGTTTGGCAAGTTCTCACTAAAGTAATGCAAATTCAAAGAAATAGGCCCATGCATATGGCTATTTGTCAAAGGAATTTCTATGAACAAAGAGTGCAATTTTCAGTTATTCTCCCCTCGCCCAATAAGAATTTGGAATCAGCAGGTTGCAGGTTTATTAAGTATTATTCATTCACCAACTGCTTGGTATTTTTTGTTGCATAGCCACTGTTCAAATAACAGCGTGGTTCAGAAACATAGGTGGTAGGATGGTTTCTTGCTTTGTAATGGAAAAAGGGTTTTAATTTTAAATATGGACGAAACTTAGTTATTATCGGATTAACAGCAATGAGCTTTTCATATAAATAGCATCACCAAAAAACAATTCATTCCCCTTTACATTGGAATAGAATACTATTTTTCTACATGATAGATAGCTTATGCTGTTGCCTACATATTGCATGAGACAATGGGCAACCCTGAAAGGTTGGTTGGACCCGGCCAAAAATAACAAGAGACAGCATGTGAAATACTTCGTATATAAAGCTATGTAGTCTCCTACCTTGTAAACAAAGAATTTTCCCTTAAGAAGATGTCCATTTCATCCGTTTAATTTCCATGTTTGTAAGATAAAGGCCTCTCCTATCATCTAACTCTTACCGACTAAATGAAATAGTGTTCCATGTCTAGTTGTAAGCTCCAAATAAAGGCTAAGAGTTAAGTCAAACAATACTGTTTTCAAGCGCTTATAATAAAGGTAGATATTTTTATTGCTTTAGTTATTACTTATTATAAAAAGACCACTAATGTTGAGTGGAATGTGTTTAAAATTATCATAACAATAGTCATCAGAATGAAAGGTGAATCATGTTAGTGCAAAGTAGAACCTAAACATGGGCAACAATTGATAAGATAATATATAATTTAGGGCAAAATCACTCAAACTGTTGCCCCCAAAATTGGCTCCAATCTTCTAACTGTGTTTTTCTCTTTATCCTCCCTTGATCTCAAAATTGTCATCAAAAACTCGAGTTTGATATCAGTGAATCGGATCCCATTGCTACCCTCTTGGCCAAGTGAAATTCTTTATTAATGCATACTTAACATGTCTTTATGTTATCAAGAAATAATCATAATCATAGTGAGCTCTTTCTTCTTGAAGTCCTTTTATGTACTTTATCTGTCCTTGCAAATTGAATAAAACAGATGAAGCTTCCAACCTTGTTGACTCCCACATGAACACTAGCTTCCTCTAAAAAAGACCGATGAAATTGAAGGTGATGCTGATGAACAAGATCAAGGCACTCAAAACCAACGATAATATAACTAAAAAACATTCCTATAGTTAAACATATGGACGTGGCTGTCAATCTGGCAAGTCACTCATGAGCAAACAAATCGAAGGGTAATCACTCAAGAGATAAAGAAGATAACCACTACTAGCGGATTTGCAGAGTTGGCAGATTTCTAGACTCAACTCAATGCCCTCGCAAACCATAACAAGTTACAATGAGTGAGGGTCGTTTAGTCATAACCCCCAACCCCCCTCCTTTACCCCCCTCCCCACACAAAATGGGGCAGGGTGCCATACGGACCAAAATTTAAGCCATTGTCCTTACCTCAACACAACCGTAAAGGATCTTCCAACTAGCCCATCCGCTAATTCAAGTCTCAAACTGATAATGTAGTAGTGAATGATGCCATCATGGCGAGGCTCTTCATCTACACATGTAAAGGAACCACTTTTGAATGGTCCGGGAGCTTCCTAACAAGCTCCATTAAGTCTTAGACAGACCTTGAGACTTTGGTTCCTCGCTCACTTTTATGAGACCGGTACCAAGGTGACAATGCATATGCTCCTTGCCAAAATACAGAAAGAGCCCCATCGATCCGTGACTTTATAGAGAGGTTCATAAACCCGTCTCTCATGCCCAGATGGTATGCCCCATTCAATGTTGATACAAATATGTTACGTCATGACCTTCAATGTTCATAATTATCGGTGGTCCATACATCTGTTTTCAAGATATTTTGCTAAATAAGTCTAAAAATATGTTAAAATGAGAAAAGTGTCCCATAAACCCCCGTATAGTTATGAAAAACAAGGGTGAAACCCCATCTAGCCAGTGCATACACATGGTATCATATTTTATTAATGAATGTTCTCTAAGTAATACTCGAAATTTGTTAAACACATGAAAAAATATGACAAAATAAGATAGGACTCCAATAATTATAAATTGAGATTTAATTTCCATTCAATGAGCGTATACATGTGAAAAAATTTCATATTCTATTAAGGAATAGTTTGGAAGTGACGATAAAAATTTTATAAATATATATAAACATATGCCAAAATAAGAAAAACAACCTATTGAACTCCTATAATCATGAAAATTAAGAGTTTAGGTGCATTTAGTGAGGTCATTTAGTGAGTTAATAATAGAGGCAAATTTTCATATTTTATTAATAAATGGTACAGAAGTTAGCCAGAAATTTGTTAAATACATGTAAAAAATGCAAAAATTAAAAAAAACAATCTACAAGACTCTTATAGTTATGAAAACGAAGTGTTAAGTCTCATTTGTGAGTATATACGCATACCAAAGATTTATATTTTATTAATGTATGATTTGAAAGTTACACTAGAAATTTGTTGAATGTGTAAAAATATGCCAAAATAAATAAATAGTATATTGGACTCCAATAATTTAAGAGTTAAGCCCCATTCAATGAGTGTATACACGTGCTAAAGTTTCAATTTTATGAATAATAAAGTTTGGAAATTATGCTAGAAATTTGCTAAATACGTATAAAAATAAGCCAAAATAAGAAAAGTGCCTCATAGAATTATTATAGTAATGAAAATTAAGGGTTAAAACCCACTTAGTGAGTGTAAACACATGGAAAAGTTACAAAATTTATTAATAAACGATTTGGACGTTATACTAGAAATTTGCTAAAAATGTGAAGGCTATGCCAAAATAAGGAGAACGCTTTATATGACTGATATTTATAAAAATTGTGGGAAGCCACATTTAGTGTGTGTATATAAATGTCAACGTTTTATACTTTATTAATGAATAGTATGAAAGTAATGTAATCGAATTTTCTAAGTATGTATAAAAATACGTTAAAATAAGATAAAAAGTTTATAAGACTGCAATAGTTATCAAAACTGAAGATTTAGCCCATCTAAAGAGTGCATATACAAGGTAAGTTTCATAATTTATCAATGAACGGTTTGAAAATTATGCTAGAAGTTTACTAAATACGTGCAAAATACGCTAAAATAAGTTATTGGACTCTTACAATTATGAACATAAGAGTTATGCCCCATTAGTGAGTTTACAAACTTGGAAACTTTCATTTTTTATTAATGAATGGATTAAAAGTTATGCTAAAAATATGCTAAATATGTGTAAAATTTAGCATAAGTAAGAAACGTGGACTATAGGATTCATATACTTATGAAAATCGGGTTAAACCCCATTTAGTGATTGTATACACGTGACAAAGTTTTATGTTTTATCAATGAATAGTTTGGATGTCATGCAAGAAATTTGCTAAATATGTGTAAAAATATGTCAAAATAAAAAAGCAGTTGATAGGATTCTTATAGCTATGAAAAATGAGAGTTAAGCCCATTTATTGATTGTATGTAGGTAGCAAAATTTAATATTTTATTAATGAATTGTTTGCATGTATGCTAGAATCTGTTAAACACGAGTAAACATATGCCAAAATAATAAAAGGAGTTTATAAAGACTTCTATACAATGTTTAAAATAACAATAACGGTAACGTAACGTTTTATCTCTGTTAGGTTATATAGCATATAGCATAATGCATAACGTAGGTTACGCGATTTTCTATTTATTTAATTAAAAATAAATATAAAACTATATAAAATAAATTTTATAAATTGAACTAAAAATTCTAAAAGAAAATATAAAATAATTATATCCCAGTATTAATACTAAATTTCTAACAAATTTCACAGTAATTCTCATATTTATCTTCATATACTAAATTTTATTCACACCCATAATTTCAGTCATTATTTACATAAAAAAAAACAAGATTTTAAATTTATTTTCCATTATTATTAATATTGTAATTTATATTTTGTAATGCATAATTTATGTTATTTTTAATTATTTATTTTAGATTAGCTGAGAATTCGATTTAATCAGCAAGTAAGAAATTCCAGTAATTTGAAAGGAATTATAACAAAAAAATTAAGTAATTAGAAAGAAATTATAATAAGTAAATAAGGACGTAGAAACTAACATTACCACAAGCAATCAAATAAGTAAGCAACAAGCCATCAACTGAAAAAAAAAACTAGAGCAATTCGCTAACAATCAAAATAAATAATTGAAATCAATATAAAACTATATAAAAATTATTGTAAATAACATAATATAACATAATTTAACATAAAATAATGTAAAATAACATAAAAAATGCACCGTTACGGTGCATTGAGTTATTTTCGATTGTTAAGTAACGTTGGCTTTTTGTTAGGTTTCATAACGCAATATAACGAGTTTCATAATGTGTTAGGTTCAACATTGCTTCTATAACTATGAAACTTAAGAACTAAGCCCAATTTACTTGAGTATACACATGTGACAAAATTTCATACTTTATTAATGAATCGTTTGGAGGTTACAATAGAAATTTGATACATACATGCACAAATATGCGAAAATAGGATGAGAGGTGTACATGACTCCTATAGTTGTGAAAACTGAGGATTAAGCACACTAAGAGAGTTTACACGCATTAGAAAATTTCATATTTTATTAATGAATGAATTGGAATTTATGCAAAACTCCACTAATGTTTGCTTAAAGTTTTCATCTCTCTTCAGTCCCATGTTTGGATAAAGGAGGTGAGTTATGGTAGGCATGTGATAGCCAGCACAAAAAATTTTCACATATTATGATATGAACCAAAAAATAAATATTTTAGGAAGGATCCTACTAAACAACACACTACGTCAGAATCTGGATGTAGGAAAAGCATGTGAGGGTTGCTAAGACGTCACCCAGAAACAACAAGTCATATCGGCACCCAGATATAGTGTCAAACGTGAAAGGGTTCCTACAACTTAATAAGTGGATTAAGGTTAAGAAGTTAACTCATGAAAAATAAAATTCGATTGACCTTGTTGATTATAAGTTCCTTTATGGGTAAATTAGCAATTATTTGATAAAATAATTGGAGGGTTAGTATTTTGTGTCTGCCCTAGACTAAGTGGATATGTAAAAAAGCTAGAGTAATAGTCTTAGAGTTATAAATTTTAGTATATCGACAGAGATTGAAATCATAATGGATAGGTATGATTATAAACAAACAGTTAGTCCAGAAAGTAATGGAGGTTAGGAGAGATTTTTATTAGTTAAACTTATTTTAGATAGAGAATTTTTAATATTATGGGTACATATGCACCACAAATAAGACTAGAAGAATCTAGTAGATATCAATTTTGAGAGAATCTAAATGAGATAATACAGAGAATACCCATCATATAAGAACTTTTTATTGATGGTGATATCAATAGGTATAAAGGAACTAGTCGTAATGAGTTTGAAAGTATACATAAAAAAATTAGTTTTAAAGAACTTAATTCCAGATTTTACTTTATCTTTGTCTTATGATTTGATTTTGAGGAATAATTGGTTTAAAAAAAAAATTTCTCACTTTATTACTTTATTACTTTTAGAAGTAGATCGAGTACGATCCAAGTAGATTTCTATTTAATAAGGAGTGTAGATAAAAGCAGTTGCATTGGTAGTAAGATAGTGTCAGATGAGAGTGTAGTAACCAAACAGAATCTTAGTTTTAAATATTTGAATTAGGAGACTTATCAAGATTATATATAAATTAAATCATAAGATTAAGTAGTGGTGGCTAGAAGGCAACCAAATAGTTTTTACAAATAGAGTGGAATAGGACGTCGATTGGAAAGTCCATAATGATTTCAATGCAATATGGAATACAATGGCTAGTTGTATTAAGAGAGTATTATTAAGATCACATCATGTAAGGACACATCATGATGGAATGAAAAGGGGAAAAAATATTATTAAGATCAAGCAGAAATTTTATAAAGATTTGCAGAACAGCAATAGAGTGAGCTTTGAGGTATAAGCTTGCCAATGAGGCTAAAAAGCTGTTCGAAATATAAGAGCTAAATTATATAAAAAGTGTATGAGAAGTTAGACACTGAAGAGACTGAAAATGAGATATACAGAATTGCTCAAATAAGAGAAAGTCTAGATTACTTATGTACTATAAAGTGTGTTAAAGTTGAAAATCGGTAGGTTCTAATTCGAGTCGAAGAGATTAAAGAAATATGGAGAAATTATTTTGACAGACTATACAATGATAGTTTTACTCAAGATTTAGCTGACCTTACTATTCAGTGTAAAATATATGAATCATAGTTTGGCGCATAATTAAAGAAACTAAAGTAAAAAATGATTTGAAGATCATGAATTCAAGAAAAATTATTGGTTCAAATGGGATTCCTATTGAGATATGCACTACTTAGGAGAGAGAAATGTGAGGTAACTGACAGATCTCTTTAACAAAATTAGATAAACTCAGAAGATACCAAATGAACGAAAGAAAAATATTCTAATATCTTTACATAAGAACAACGGTGATATTCAAGGGTGTTCTAACTACCATGGAATATAACTTATGGGTCACACTATAAAACTTAGGAAAGGGTAATTGAGTATAGGTTAATACAGACTATTAGGACATTAGAGAACCAGTTCGGATTCATAACGAGACAATCACTGACAGAAATTATTCATTTACTTCAACTTATAGAACAATTTTGAGAGAGAAGTAGAGATTTGCATATTATCTTTATTGATTTATAAAAGCCTATAATAAAGCACCGAGAGAGAAGTTATGGTGGACATTTATGAACAAGGAAGTCTCCATCAATTATATTGATAATATTAAGACATCACGAGAAGAAGTGATAGATGTCAGAATTTGTGGTGACCTGACAAGTTATTTTTTCATTACAATTGGACTGCACCAAGAACCTATTTGAGTCCATGTTTATTTACTATAGTGATGAATGAATTTGCTAGACCTAATCAGGATGAAATATGATGAAATATCTTGATGTATGCTATTTGTTGATGATATTATTTTAGCCAATGAGATGAGCGCAAGGATAAATGCCAAGTTTTTGAGCTATAGGGATGAATATTAGATATTCGAGGTTTTACATTACGTAGGTCCAAAGCATAGTATAGGAGTGTAAATATAGCAAACAAATAACCCGAGACTATAGTATTATGGTACTAGACGAACAATAGATATAAATGAGTAATCAGTTTAATACTTGGGTTCTATCATTCAAAACAATGAAGAGATCAATAGTGATATCAACAATAGTATCCAAGATGGATGGTTGAAATGGTGAAGCGCAACAAGTGTTTTATATGATCGCAACATTCCATTATGGCTGAAGGAATACTTTTATAGAATTATTAGGTTAGCTCTGTTATATGGTATGGAATGCTAGAGTCTGGACTATAAAGAAAGGTTGTTCACAAAAGATAAGTGCAGTAAAGATATACATGGTTCGTTGGATGTGCAGTAATACTAAAAGAGCTAGATTAAGAAATGAGAATATTCTTACTAGGGTAGGCGTAGCCCCCATAGAAGAGAAGATACAAGAAAAATGTCTTCGATGGTTTGGTCATAAGGATTTAGACTTACAGTTGCACAAGTTCGACGAGTGAACCTCATCAACATAGGACAAGTTAAAATAGTGAAATTACAATCGAAGAAACAATGAATGAAGGTGATAGGAAATGATATAAATACTAAAGGCCTAAATGAAGGCATATTGGTCAACTGGAATGAACGGAGAACGATCATCTAGGTGATCGATAGTTCTTTTATGCAACGCTGGAAGGGTGGGCCCTACATGATTCTCTTAAGTTTTATATAGCGTATCCCCGATACTTGGATAAAAGGCTAAGTTGTTGTATGAGAAGTCACGTAAGAAATTTATTAAATATGTATATAAATATGCTAAAATAAGAATAACGATTTATAGAACTCTTATAGTTTTGAATATTAAAGGTTAATCACCATTTAAGGAGTTTAGACATGCGGCAAAGTATCATATATTATTTAATGAATGGCATGGAAATTAAGCTAGAAATTTGCTACGTATAGGTAAAATAATGCTAAACTAAGTAAAGGACTATGAAAATTCAGGGATAACCCTCGTTTACCAAGTGTATAATCATGGCAAAGTTGTATATTTAGTGAAATTTATCACTGAATGGTTTGAAAGTTATGTTAATGAAATTTGCTAAGTCTATATGGCTCCTATAGTTGTGAAAATTGAGGGTCAAAATTCATTTAGTGAGCATATACACATGGCAAATTTATCAATGAATGAATTGTAAGTTATACTAGACATTTACTAAATTCTTACAAAAATATACCAAAACAAGAAAAGAGGTCAATAGGACTTTTATAGTTGTAAAAAATTATTAAACCACATTTAGTTTGTGTATATACATGGTAAAGTTTCATATTTTATTAAAAAACAGCATGCAAGTTATGCTAGAAATTTCTACAGCGTTTACGACACACCAAAAAAAAGACTATATGGCTCTTATAATTATGAAAATTGAGAGTTACACTCCATTTAGCAGGTGGACATGCATGGCAAAGTTAAATACTTTATTAATGAATAAGTTGGAGTTTACACTAGAAATTTAACAAATACATTTAAAAATATATCAAAATAAGAAAAACAGTCTATAAAACATCTATAGTTATAAAAATTATAGGTTAAGCCCCATTAAGTGTACACACGTGGGATATTTGCATATTTATTAACGAATAGATTGGAAGGAATCATGACGCGTCGGACTCGGATAAGGCCTTTCTACGACGTCGGAATGCTGACGACCTATTGAGTCGACGTCGGGAAAGCTGCCTAGAAATTTGCTAAATAAGTGGAAAATTATGCCAAACTAAGAATTAACAAATTATAACACTCTTATTATTATGAAAAATTAAGATTACGTCTAATTTATTGAATACAGACCGTGGCAAAGTATCATATATTATTAATTAACAGTCAGAAGCTATGTTTACTAAATATGGATAAAATATCCAAAATAAGAAAAATGGTTTAAAAGACTCTTATAGTTATGAAAAATGATGGTTAAAACCCATCTAGTGAGTGTACATACGTGGCGAGATTTCATATTTTATTAATGAATTGTTTGTAGGCCACACTAGAATTTTTGCTAAATACATGTAAGTATGTGTCAAAATAAGAAAAGTAGTTATGACTCATAGTTAAAGGTAAAGCCCTGCCCCACTTAACTAGTGTATACACATGGAAAAGTTTCATATTTTATTGATAAATTATTTAGTAGTTATTGTAGAAATATGCTAAATACATGCAAAAATATGCCAAAATAAAAAAGAAATCTATAAGACTCCTATAGCTATGAAAATTCAGAAGTAAACCCTATTAAATGAGTATTCAAGGAAAGGTTTCACATTTTATTAAAGAATGGTTCAAAGATTACTCTATAAATTTGCTAAATATGTGTAAATACAAACTAAAATAAAAACAGTTTATACAACTCTACAGTTATGAAAATTAATGGTTGAGTCCTATTTAGTGCATACAAGCACGTGATAAAATTTCATATTTTATTAATGAACGATTTGGACGTTATACTAGAAATTTGTTAAATATATTTAAAGATATGCCAAAATAAGGAAAATGGTCTATAGGACTCCTATACTTATTAAAATTGACAGTGAAACCCATTTAGTGAATTTATACACTTGGCAAAATTTCATATTTGATTAACAAACGGTGTGGAGGTTACGGTGGAAATTAGTTTGAACCTAAAAGATATGCCAAAAAAAGAAAAGCGGTCTACACTAGTATAGTTAAGGAAATATAGGATCAAACACCATTTAGTGAGCATAAACACATGGCAAAGTATCATATTTATTAATATGAATGGATTGAAATTTACACCAGAAATTTGTTAAATACGAGTAAAAATACGTTAAAATAAGAAATGTGGTCCACATGTCTATTATAGTACTACAAATTGAGTTGAGCCCCATTTAGCGAGTGCATGCATATGGCAAACTTACATATTTATTAAAGAATGGTTTGCACGTTTCTCTAGATTTTTGCTCACTACATGTAATACTATGCTAAAATAAGAAAAAGGGTCTATTGGAGTCCGATAGTTATGAAAAATGAAAGTAAAACCCTAGTAGTGATTGTATACATGTGGAAAAATTTCATATCTTATTACTGATTAGCTTGGATGTTCTGCTAAAAGTTTGTTATATGCATGTAATATATATCTAAATAAGAAAAACAATCAATAGAATTCCAATAGTTATGAAAGTTAAGTGTTAAGCTCCCTCTATAGTGTATACACATGGCGAAGTTTCTTTTTTTATTAATGGATGGTTTGGACATTATGTTAGAAAAATTGCTAAATAAGTATAAAAATATGTAAAATAAGAAAAGGGTATATATGATTTCTCTAGTTATGAAAATTGAAGGATAAGCCCCTTTTAGTGAGCGTATACAAGTGACACGTTTTCATATTTTATTAATAAATGGTTTGACGCTATAAGTTTGGTCATGCAACGTACACCTACCAATGCACCAGTTCGACAAGGAGAGCTTATCAATACAGGACAAATTAAAAGAGCAAAGGGAAGACCGAATAAAACATAGATGGAGTTGATACAAAAAGATATGGATTCTAAAGATTTAAATGAGGACATATCACTCAATAGGAATGAATGGAGAAGGATTATCTATGTGATCGATCTAACGTGATTCTCCTTTGGTTCATGTAGCCTACTCGAAATACTGGGATAAAAAGCTTAGTTGTTGTTGTTGTTGTTGTTGTTGCTATAATTTTGCTAAATACATAAAAATTGATAAAATAAGGTCTATAGGATTCCTATAGTTATGAAAATTTAGAGCTAAGCCCCATTTAGAGGGCATATACATATGACAACGCAACAAATTTAATTAACAAATGGTTTAGAAGTTACGCTAGAATATGCTAAATTTGTGTAAAAAAATTAAAATTAAAAAAAAGATCTATACTTATTAAATTTAGCATTAAGTCCCACTTAGTAAGTGCATATGTGGCAAAGTTCCATACTTTATTAATGAATAGAGTGGATGTTATGCTATAAATTTGCTACATACAAAAATAAGCCAAAATAATAAAAACCGTCTATAGGATTTCTATAGTTATAAAATTGAGGGTTAACAATTTGGTTCGTATACATACGTGGGAAAGTATCATATTTTGTTAATGAATCATTCTATTATGGTAGAATTTTGCTAAATACGTGTAAACACATGCCAAAATAAGAAAAATTGTCTATAGAGTCATGTAGTTAGAAAATTGAGGGTTAAACTCCATTTAGTGAGTGTACCTACATAGAAAAGTTTTATATTTTATTAATGAATAGAACAAGAGTTACGCTAGAAATTTATAGAGTACCTTTAAAGATATGCCAAAATAAAATAAGTGGTTTAAGACTCTTATAGCTATCAAAATTTAGGATTTAATTATATTTAGTAAGTGCATATCAGTGGCATAGTTTCATATTTTATTAATAATATTTTGAAATTTTAACTGGAAATTTGTTAAATACATGTAAAAATATACCAAAATAAGAAAAACGGTCTATAAGATTCTTATAGTTATGAAAATTTAGAATTAAACTCCATTTAGTGCATAAATGTAGAAAAGTTTCATATTGTATCAATGAATATCTTACACCGGAGAAACACTAAATATATGTAAAATTATATCAAAATAAGAGAAAAAAAAGAGTATATAGGACTTCAATATTTATGAAAATTGAGAGTTAAGTCTATTGAGTGTATACATATGGCAAAGTTTAATATTCTATTAATGGATTGGATCGATCGGATGCATTGGAAGTTAGGCTAGAAAATTGCTTAATACATGTAAAAATGTGCCAAACTAAGAAATTTGGTCTATATGATTCTATAGGTGAAAATTGCGAGTTAAACCCCATATAGTGAGTGTATACACGTGGTACGGTTTCATATTTTATTAATAAATGGTCTAGAAGTTACACTAAAATTTTGCTAATACATATAAAAATATGCTAAAATAAGAAAAACAATATATAGAATTCTATAGTTACGAAAATTGAGAGTTAAGCCCCATTAAGTGTGCATATACATGTGGCAAAATTTCATATTTTATTAAACGAATTGTTTGAAAATTACGATAGAGATTTGCTAGATGCGTGTAAAACTATGCCAAAATAAGAAAAGTGATATAAAGGATTGTTATAGTTATGAAAAACGAGGTTTAAGCCCATATTCTGGGCATAAAATAATACAAAGTTTCATATTTTATTAATGAATAGATTGGAAGTTCTGCTAGGAATTTGCTAATTGTGTAAAATATGCCAAAATAAGAAAGGGTCTATATAACTTCTATATTTATGAAAATTAATGGTCAAGTCCCATCCAATGAGCGTATACCAAGGCAAAGTTTCGTATTCTGATAGTTAATAGTTTAGAAGTTAATCCAGTGAGCGGATACCATGGCAAACTTTCATATTTTAATAATGAATGGTTTAAAAGTTACCTAGAAATTTGTTTAATACATGTAAAAACATGTCAATTAGAAAAATAGTCTATAAAACTCCTATAGCTATACCGTTTAGTGACCATATACACATGACAACGTTTCATATTCTATTAATAAATAGTTGAGAAGTATGCTATAATTTACTAAATACGTATAAAAAATATGTCAAAATAAGAAAAGGGGTATATAGGACTCCTATAGTTTAAAATGTTAGGATTAAGTGACATTTAGTGAATCTATACACGAAAATAAGCTTTCATAGTTTATTAATGAATAGTTGGAGGTTACGCTAGAAATGTGGTAAATACGTAATATGCCAAAATGAGAAGAAATATTCTTTACTATTAGTTTGATATTTGGTAGGAGGGAATGGGGTTGTCATCATGACAAGTACACATTCTATACATGATATGTATTTACTCACATGCTCGTGTGATATGTATTGAGATACCTATTACATATCTAAAGTTTGAAACTAAAAATAATGATAACAACAACATATATGAATAAAAAATGAATTAAGAATATTCAATTGATTATCGATTTACAAGAGCTCAAATTTGTAAGCTCATAATTTGCACAACTACCACCAAATTCCAAATCTATATTCTTCTAGGGGAATCTATATCTGAGGAGCTAGAGGAGTGATGGTTTCCCTCTCTTTGACCTGTTGGACTTTATTGTACTTTGTAGTATAGGGTGGCAAGGGTTTTTGCTTTGTAGTTTGCACTTATAAATGTAATATTTTGTATGTTCGAAGGACTCTGTTTTGTTAATCTCCGGTATGTCGCTTACCGTATCTTTGAAACAAATAGATTCCAAATCTAGTGAAATTTCAAGCTTTCACCACTAGCTCCTAGACCCAACATAAGCATTGTCTACTAGTTTCGTCGGATGAAAACAAATTCAAACATAAACAAACGAAATTAGATTAAAATCACCTGCTGCTGTACTTATCATATCATAAGTAGCAATGCTGGAGTCACTCTGGTTATCTAATGTTTTATCAGTTAAAGTACCAAACCCCAGTTACAAGAAAAACCCTAATTTCAAAAAACTAGGCTAAAAACCCTAATTTCAAAATTTAGGATTGTTTATAGAATCCTAGACCCATTGTAAGCATTATCTACCAATTTCATCGAATGAAAACAAATTCAAACATAAACACACAAAATTAAATTAAGATCACCCGTTTCTGCACTTATCACATCAGAAGCAGCAATGCGGGAATCACTCTGGCTATCTATGTTTATCAGTTAAAGAACCAAACCCCAATTACAAAGGAAAACCCTAATTTCAGCACTATATCCAAAATACAACTAAAAAACATTAAATGAAGCAAATTAAAGGATACGAGGGTTACCATTGACATTAGAAGTGAGGTCCTTGGCCACGGTTTCCATCTGACTTTGGAGTACAGAGTTGTCTGAGAGTCGACCCCAAAAACCCTAAATTCCTCTGAAATTTGAGATTAAAACAAGAAAAACGGGAAAATGGATAGAAATTGAAGGGAAGAGAGAGAGACATTCCAATGTCATGAATTAAGTATCTCCGAACTCATCGATGTTTGTTTGGGGCGCTAAGAGATCCGTAATCGTCTCCAAATTGATTCACGGATTTCTCTTTCGATGTCTCCATTTTTTCTATCTTTTTTTCTTTTTTTTCTTTTTTTTCTTTTTTTTCTTTTTTTTCTTTTTTTTGGTCTAAGGGATAGAAAATAAAACCGGTGAGCGCCTCAGTCAAATTTTATTTATTTCGGGAATTTCCAAAGTAGCTCATCTAGCCCACCCTTTTTTTTTTTTTTTTTTTTTTTTTTTTTTTTTTTTTTTGTCAAGAGAGGGTTTGAGCGCATTTAAAATTTTAAAAACACATTTCGCTATTTTTCTCTACCACCCTATCACACTATCACACGTTCTCGCTCTCATTTCATCTTTTCGAGTCCTAATCTAAACTCTAGACCGAAAATCTCCCTGCACCCTCGCTCCCAGCACCAGTCTAGCTCCCCGCATCCTCGCAACTTTCTTCTATCATCCAGCACAGTTGCAGACCTCCTATCGTCGCCTTGCAACTGTTGTGCATGTACATGTTGTGTGCGATCGGCCCAACATTGCACGCAAGATGTTTGATCAAATGCCCAAAAAAAATGCCAAGTCGCTGGCCACCGTGACTTCTGCTGCTATGGCGACGGTATAGAGAGGTACTTGAGTTATTTATGGATATGGTGTGTGCGCAATTTTTCGTTCTAGAGCCCACTAATATGCTTGTGCTTGTAGTTGGGGTTATTATTGGGTTGTGCATGGAGGTCGGAGAGATGGGATTGGGGAAGCAGATTCATGGGCTTGCCATCAAGATGGCGATAGATTCTAAATTGGCTACACCTTTGCTTCGATTCTATGCTGCATTTGGTTTGTTTGAGAGTGCACGAAAGTTTTTTTGATGTTTATATACTGATCACTCTATACAATATCTAAATAGTTCTTCCAGTTGTTTCAACCTTTGTTAGTTGGTTTTGCATTCAGATCCCAATATGTTTTCATATGAATCTCCTTATATTCTTTGAAAGAGCATTTAATAATAATAAATAACATCTATTTATTGGATGAGAAAATAATCTACCTCCTTTGTTACACTAAAGGAAAAATAGGAATTCTTTTACAACAAAACTCGTTACTAAAACTATGAAAATTGTCACTAAAAACATTCAATAGTCACGTTAATGACGACTAACTATTGTTGTTCATATAATTTTCACTAAATTCTTTTGTGACGACTCTATGAACCCATCAATAAAACTTTTCAACAGTGACAATGTTAACATGTCACAAAAAACTTACTAATATACTATTTTTGTGACAATTGTCATCGTTATTGCGATAAAAATTCTTGTACAAAAGGTATAATGTTGAAAAAAATATTCTATGGTGATATTACTTACTCATTCAATGATAATATTTTTATCACAAAAACCATTTATCAGTGACAAATATTAATTGTCATAAAAATATTTTGTTTGCCACTGAATCTGACATGTAGTGACAATATTGATTGTAGCAAAATAAATTATTCTGTGACAAGCATCTTATGTCATCGCGGAATTTTAATTTAATGGCAAAGTTGCATGCCAAGAGTATTATCACAAAATCACATTCAAACGAATAATTCACTAATAATTAATATACACCCGCCAAAAGGAACAATTTAGTTGTTGATGAATCTCGTCAAAAATGGAGTAGCTGGCTACCAAAAAATGGTGTTCGTGAAGAAGCACCGGACGAAAAAAAATGGCCACCTTGTTTTTGTGGAAGATGACTTTTCGACATGTCTAGAACTTGGGCGTGAAGCTTCTTACGAAGATCCAACAGGTATATATACGTGTTAGCCATCTTCTCAATGATCAACCACTAACTCACGGTGCTAGTTATAGAATCACGCTAGTTTCAAAGTATCGATTGCTGATTAAACTTTCGTTTCCATAAGAAAGGCCCTTATTAGTTTGGGCATTGAAAGGATTGACAGTAATACCATAACTTTTGATAAAACTTGTGGTGATATGCATTCCATCAGTACAAGATAACGATGCAAATGACTTTCAACAATTTATTTCGATGAACAGGCTAATCACAAATAACAGCATTTTCCTCTTGATTAACTGTGGTTCACACATAACTAACATCATGTCCCAAATATTCCATCGAAATTTCGTCCAGTTTGGCATTTGAAGCATTTTCCAACCAAGCTAATAGCTCGCGAAAATAGTTAGAACTTGCTACAAAATAGGAAGATGATTGAGCCATAACTTGCGATACACCAGAATATCCCTAAGAAGACGAGGGCACACTAGCAAAGTAGGGGACGAAAGATTTCATTCTTAAGAGACTGAAAAGATGGTGACTCATTGATTAGCTCGAAAATAATATATTCATAGTGGTCAAAATGAGTTTTAAATGGCAATGTCGAGTTGTCATGCATCCGGAATAGATGATACCCATTTAGGATCAAGCTTACTGAAGTATTAAGAACCATAAAGCTCAATTTGAGTAATTCAGCAACCATCACCTCAATCAAGATGAGCCACGTGGCATCATTCTTCCGAACCCCCATTGGAGTAATTCAGCAACCATCACCTCATTTTGCATTCTCCTGCCCAAAAAAAATGACAATAAGGTTGTATGCAAACTAGTTTCGATATATGATTTCAATTGATTTTTTTCTAATCAAAGAATTTATGGTTGATTACACTCATACCCCTATAGTATGAGGGGTGTATAACTTATCATCCCTAAAGTTTAAAACTCTCGCTTAGACCTCCTGAACCGCAGAAAAAAACTGACAAGAAAGTTCAGATGAAAATATTTTTTCCGCGATTTAGAAAGTGTAAGGGAGAGTTTAAAACTTTGGGAGTGATAAGTTATACACATCCATACTACAGGGGGTCTGAGTACAATTAATCCAAGAATTTATTACTTTCTTTAATCTCTTTCAGACAATAATCCATCTTCATCTTTTTTCAACAAAATCAAAGAATTTTCAATGGTGACAAATTTTCAAACTTAAGTTCTAAATACATATATTTTTTTGCTTCTCTCCAAATATATTGAATTTTTATTTTTGAAAAAAACTTATAACCGCTATTAATGATTTGTTTGAAAAGACTCCATAAAAATATTAAGATTTTAGCATCAATTTAATGACAAAGATTAAAATTGAATCAGATACTATTTTTATCAAAATTATTGTATGTTTGTGTTTTGAGAGATAAGAAGATAACGACTGATGAGAGGATTTCGGAAAAGCGTAGCTATTGTTTACTTTCAGCAGGGCTGACGATTAGCTCAATTGCTGATATTAGACTTGGTTACCACACGAAATAACAATCAATGAGAGGTTGCGCGAAAATATTCGCTATTGTTTATAACTAAATATAAATTTATTACCAAAATTATTAACTACAATTGATTTATAAATTAATTATTTCTTCCTGTGCTTGTTGGTAGCTCAAAAGTAATTCAGATGAAAACATGGCTTAGCTTGTATTTGAGAATTACTCTAAAATGTAATAACTCTGGTTTGGTGTCCAATCCGATGTAAACTATTCGGACTAGAGTATTAATTAATATAAATAAAAACGTTCAATATGGAAATGTAAACGTGTCGGGGTCGGTTTGCAAAAACCCCTAAAAGCCTAATCCTTGTGAGATTCAGGCTATCAATTTCTCTCTCTTCCCCCTATCACTCTCTGTCTCTCTCGCTTCTCTCTCTTTCTCTCTCTAGGGCACAGCTCGCCGCAGCTGGCCTCGCTTTCATTCTCCCCTCGCCACTGATCCTCCCCTTCTCCACCCAATTTTCGCCGGCGACAGTTTCTCTTTCATTCTCTCCCAGTCACTCTCTCTCCAGGGCGGCGCCGCCGCAGCCTCCTCCTACACCGGCGATTATACGAAGGCCATCGTTTCCCTGTTCTAGCTATCAAAGGTTTGGTTTTTATTTCAAAAAAAGTAATTTTTCTTTACCTAGCTCTGTGTGAAGCAGAACCCTGCTGCTAATCTTGTTACTAAATTCTAGTACCCATGTTGTAAAATGGAGCAAATCAGCACGAATGTCACTTCTGTTTACTGACTAATTCACACATTGTTATCACAGTTATTGATTTTTTGTTAGATTGAACAAATATTGCGGAATTTAAAGATAAAAGATCAATTTTTGGTTTGTGAGATAACGGATCGTTGATTTTTGCATGGAGGATTTAAGTTGGATTTATTGATTTTAATAGAAAATTAGGAGTTGTTTTGGTGAAATTAAGATTTATAGTGAATGAAATTTGACCAACAGAGTAGAATTCTCTTATACAGATTGCAAAATTTTGTTGCAGCTTATAATTGGAATCAGCAAAATCACAATTTGTTTACGTGCTATGAACTACAGATACTTCTGTTTTGATGCAGTGTCATGTTGGCGAATGCCTACAATTTTTTTGTCCATTGATGTTTCATGTATTTGTTGTGCTTCAGTGTGTCATATTGTCTTGTATCTGGGCAGGTCGGCTTATCTTTGTCCCTGTTGGTTACGAGTATAATTCAGTATTGTAATTATTATTCTGGAAAACAATAGCTTCTGAAAATTAAAAAGTCCACTGATGTTAAATTTTTGGGTAAATAAGTTTATATTCAATATTCTAGGCTTGCTAAATTTGTTGAATGCAAGTAGCTGTGCTGGTTCTCACGTCTTATGCATGCATCTTATAACAACGTCGGTTTCTAGATTCTGTTCTTGGTTTGTGAAGGTGTACAGGGAAACATGACAGTTGCCGGTTGCTGATCGCTTTGTACATAGTCAGATTTTTCTTGAGCTTCTTTTTTGTTAGTATGCACAGGTGTTGCTGACTAAGGTAAAGATCAGTTGCTTGATGGTTGGGCATACTGATGATGTTGGATTTTGCATGGCCGCTGTATTTATCAATCTAAATAGTAAATTAGGTTTTGTGCTGGTGAAATGAAACTAACAGGGTATTTGATGGTTTGAACTAGTGTTAAGAGTTGACTGTCACAGATTGCCAATTTGTTGTGCATGTAACAATTGAAATCAGTAAAATTTCATCATATTTTTACCTGAGGCACAAACACTTGAAGCTCGTGCCATTTTGGACACAGATATTGTTACATGGCACTTTTCCGTGTTACTGATGTTTCGGCATGTGAGTTTAAGAATTTGCAGTTTTGGTACGAGCTGCAGTGTTGTGCTCGTCTCAGCTTTTGTTCATTATATATGTATTATGGTAAATTATGACTCTAGAGAACATAGCTTTTAAACAATGAAAAAGTCACACTCAAGTAGTAGGTACCATACTTTTCCTGTGTGTATATTGCTTCAAACGTGTAATTATCTAGAATTTGCTGGGCATCTGTGTGTTTATCCATGTTGTATCTGTGTAAGCATGTTTCCACCCATGCTTCTCTGTATATCCATAGCATTGTGAATTATTGCTCTGAAAAACATACCTTGCAGACAGTTGAGAAGTCCATTAATGAGAATTTAAGATAAAAAAAAGTTTACATAATATGGTCATATTCAGGATCAAACTTTCCTAGAATGTTGTACTTGTATTAATGTGTTTGTTAGTTCCTTCAATCATCTTTCTGAATTTATCTTTTTTATTTAGGTAGTTCAAGCGAGTGATTTCAAACTATGCAATTACAGCTTTCCACTTGAAGCGGTGCCTATGATAGGCTTAATGAATCTACAGAAGGCTTCCTAATAGGAATTATATTTATTTTATTAGCATTAGTGTATCTGCTATTCTCAGTTGTGTATGTGGACAGTAAATATTCATTGCATAACGGCAAGTTTTGCTTCCAGCTCATCTTTACTTCATCAATTTTAAAATATACAAGGAAGTCTTTCAACTTGCTTCTCATTGATACATTGCGGTTGCATCGATGTCAGAAAGTGAAATGGCGATCATCAAGCCAGAGGTTTGTAAAAAATGTTTTAGCTTTATGTTATTTCATCTTGTCTACAACTTGAGAAACATTTGGGATATTAAACTTGGTCTGCACCACATGTTTACTCTGTCTATTCTAATTTTTTTTTGTTTTCTTTGTAGTTTAATTCAGTTTGTTTACCATCTTTATGCTTGTTACATCATGTCTTTTACCAAAAAGTTCTGTTATTTCTGAAAAAAAAAAAAAAATCCTTTGATCCACTATTTGCTAATTTTTCCACTTGGTTAACTGAGAAACATTGCTACCTTTTTTTAAGTTCTCCAGTTCCCTACGGTACCAGTCGAGTCCAACTGCAGAAATTGAGGGTAATTAGATTTCATTTATTCTTTGACAGGCTATGAAGTCATATATATGGCTCGAATGTACTGATGGTTCAATCCAGCAAGTTGAGGAGGAGGTTGCTATGTTCTGCCCCATGATTTGTCGAGAAATACTTCAGAAGGGTATGGGATCTTCTAAGAACTATGCTATTTCTCTGCCGGAACGAGTCAATCCAGCCATCCTTAGCTTGATTCTTGATTATTGTCGATTTCATCAAATTCCTGGCCGTTCTAACAAGGTTTGCTTTCTTTCTACTACATGTGACGTGCATTTCCAGATTCACGACTTATTCTTTATACTAGATTCACAACTTATTCTTAGATAATTCATCAATTCCCCCAAGGAACAGGCGGTTAGAACTGTGATGGCAACATATGGTGATTCCTTTAACTTTTTGGTTTTCATGGCTGATATTCGATCGCCTGTTTGACTACCATGGTCCTGCTGTAGATAATTTATTTGATGATGTAAACTAGAGGATGCACATGGTTTGCCATATTTTTACCTTTTTAGATTAAATTTTAGTATTCATTTTGTGCAGGAGCGGAAGTCCTTTGATGAAAAATTTGTTAAGACGGACACCAAACGTTTATGTGAATTGGCTTCTGCTGCTGACAGCCTCCAATTAAAGCCTTTGGTTGACCTCACTAGCAGGGCACTTGCCCGCATGATTGAAGGAAAAACACCTGAGGAGATACGTGAGACTTTTCATTTGCCTGATGACCTCACTGAGGTATTAGTTTCATTTAATTTTGGCAATTGTTACAGTTTGACTTTGATTCTTTTCTCATTCTTAAATCTATTTCCAGGAAGAAAAGTTGGAACCGTTGAGAAACACAACTGATGATCCACGAATTCGTTTGTTGAATCGTCTTTATGCTAAAAAACGAAAAGAACTAAAAGAGAGACAAAGGCTAAAGGTAATAGCATTGCAATCATTGCTTGTTTTGTTCTTGCAATAATTTCCAAATTTATGCATTTTTACTATTAACTGTCACCAGCAGGATTTAGGCTTATTAAATGCAGTAGCCATATATTTTGAGTGCCTAGTAGGATGTGCCCTTAAAGTTTTTATCACCTGTTTAGGATGTAGAAGTCGAAGATGAACAAGCAGAGGAGCGGGTTGACGAGCGGTCTGTTGATGATCTCTTATCTTTTATAAATGGCGAAGGAGGTACTTATGACTTTTTGCTTGTTTTCCATATTTGCATCCAGTTCTGTATCTGTTAACTGTTTTTCTTTCTTTATAAAAATCCTGTTCCACTATATGCATATTTGAGTGCTTTTATGTTCTTATTGGTCAGGGATAGAGTTGGTCTTCCCATGCACTAACTTTACCTATTGTTTCCTGGTCCTTCTTTGTTCGTTCTTGATGATATATAAAAAGAAGTTCGTGGATGTGGTAACTGTCAGAAAAATAAAATAAAATCAATACTCAACCTCTATATTCATATCAATTATAAGTCAGAGGATAGATATATTTATAGACCTCTCAACTGTATATAAACTTCTCAATAAGCGATGTGGTACTAAACTCAAACTAAAGCCAAATACAAAATAGTATTTTAATCCAACACTCCCCCTCAAGTTGGGACATAAATATCAATCATTCTCAACTTGTTACATAAATTAGAAAACACAGTTGGTGATGCTGTTTCAGTTAGAATATCGGCCAATTATTCTGATGAAGGAGTAAATGGAGTACATATTATCTTCTTCACCAAATTATCTAGAATCAGATGACAGTCTATCTCTATATGCTTAGTACGATTATGAAACACTGGATTTTGAGCAATATCGATGGCTGTCTCATTATCACAATACATTGGCATAGGATTTTTCGAGTTGAATCCAAATTCAGTCAGCAAATTCTTTGATCATAACAATTCGTACGTAGTATGTGCCATTGGCCTATTATTCTGCTCAGCCGAAGATCTAGTCATTACATCATGTTTCTTACTCCTCCATGTGACTAGATTACCTCCAACAAATATAAGGTATTCAGTGGTTGACTTTCTGTTTCTTTTGTCTCCTGCATATGCAGTATCTGAAAAGGCAGGTATTTTAATATATCCATATTTTTTATAAAATGACTCATTTCCAAGAGAGCTCTTACTATATGCCAAAACCCTCAAAGCAGCTTTCCAGTGTATTTCCCTTAATTTATGCATGAACTGACTTAGCAATCCAACAACAAAAGAAATGTCAGGTTTAGTGGCCGTGATATAGATAAGCTTGCCAACCATTCTTCTATACTGCTTGATATCCTCGTACAAAGCACTATTTTTACTTCACACGTCTAAATCTAACTCCATTTGAGTATTAGCAGGTTTACACCCACGACGACTAGTCTCTTCCAAGAGATCTAGTACATACTTCCTCTGAGAGAGAAATAACTCATGTTTATGATAAGCTAGCTTAATACCAAGAAAATATCTTGGTTTTTCCATGTCTTTAGATACAAAATATTACTTAAAATAATTCTTCATCTTAGTCAAGACTGTTGTATCACTTCCAATTAGTAGAACATCATCTACATATACAGAAAGAAGAACAATATCAGAACGAGTATGCCAGACAAAAACAGAATGATTATAGTGACAATGCTGAAATCCAATAGCAGCAATTGCAGTAGAAAACTTCTCAAAGCAGGCTCGAAGACTCTATTTAAGTCCATAAATTGCTTTCTTGAGTTTGCAGACGATATTTTACCTCTGAACAACATACTCTGAAGGTTGTTCTATATACATCTTTTCTGATAGATCACCATATAAGAAAGTATTTTTAACATCCAATTGGAATAATGACCAATCGAGATTCACAACAAGAAAGAAGAGAATGCGAATAGAGTTGATACGTGTTATAGAAAAGAGTCTCAAAATAATCAACACCATAGGTTTGCAAAAAAATCTTTCGCAACAAGACGAGTTTTATAGCGGTCAATGAAGTCGTCCGGATTGTATTTGAAAGAATAAAGTAACAATACATGCATCAGGCGGAGAAGGAACCAAATTCTAGATTCCATGAGAGACAAAGACTTGCATCTTCTCATCCATGACCAACTGCCAGAAACTAACACTACTTTCTGAAAAAACTGGGGTATAGAGACGGAAGAAAGAGAGGACGAATTGGCGGAACATTGGATAAAGGTGATTATATGAAATAAATTGATAAATAGGATGAGCAGTAGTAGAGTGCTTACCCTTTCGAAGAGTAATGGGAAGATCAGAGATAGAAGCAAAAAAATATTGTGGTTGTTGATGACCTACAGCTGAAGATGACAGAGTAACAGATAGTGAGTTGGGAGGAGGCAGTTTTTGACAGTGAGAAAATACCAACAGTGGTTTCGTGGAAGGCACATGTTCATCTCTTTTATGAGACACCGATACTTGTCCAACCTCAGTAGTGGAGACAGGTAATGGCAAAGAAAGAGAAGTGTCTAACTGATATGTTGATGTAGAAATGAAATAGAGAACAGACTCAAAGAAAGTAACATCAGCAGAGACAAAATACTTTCTAGACACCGGGTGCTGAACAAAATAATTTTTCTGGAATTCTATTTCTGCTGCTGCTGTTGGAATTCTGCGGCTGCTGTTGCTGTTGGAATTCTGCGGCGGCTGCTGCTGAAATTCTTTCGAGGACGAGATGGGTCCTCTCGATTTCGGACGAAGGATTAATTTTTCTTGATTCGCTCTCAAGGAATTAGGTAATTGGGGTTTTTTTTTGTATTTTTAAATGGATGGTTGAGATTGATAAGTAATTAGACTGCATGGTTGAGATCTATTTCTCAAACCTGCTATGATACTATGTCAGAAAGAAATTAGAATCAAAACTCATCTATATTCATATCAATTATAAGTCAGAGAATATATATATTTATAAAGCTCTCAACTCCATATAAATCTCTCAATAAACGATGTTGTACTAAACTCAAACTAAATCCAAATACAAAGTAGTATTTTAATCTAATAGTAACCATCTCTTGACTCGAAATGAGAGCAGGTTTGGAAAGGGCTCGTCTAGGGTTGGGCCATGAGATCTTTGAATGGTTTCTTTTTTCTTCCCATTAGAGTTATTTTACAATTACTTGCCATGATAAGGGAAAAGGGGAACAAGCACACTTGAAGAGTACAGTACAATGGAGAGTTATATGTTGCATTTAGGAAGGATGAATCGCTCCCCAAAAAATATATTGATTCTCTCCTAATTGGTTGGATTGTAGGTGTGATGATTTATTTCATGGGTGAGGTCTCTGGTTCAAGTCCAGGATGGCCCAGCTACACAGGAAAAAAATAGAAGAAGCATTCAACTCTTTTATACATACTCTACTTGGTTTGGGGGAATATAACTCAGTTGGTAGAGCATGTTTATGAGCAACCAATTGGGATCATTAACTAAAGAAATCAAATAATTTTGTTGATAGATTTGAGTAATTAAACGTTTATAAATACTAAACTAGATTTATTGTCATAACCAAAAACTTCTACAGGTTCGTAAAAAATAAAACCATTTAACCCATGAATATGAGCAAGTGCATAAATATATATTTAAAAGAGTAACGGATGTACGAAGTATTGTTGCTGAGATATATCCTTTTCGAAATATCATTGTAATTCTTTTTATCATTGTAATTCTTCCATTGGCTTGCTTTCACATCTTATTAATCCAAAACGACGAAATGGCTGAGGAGAGGTTCCTTTTTTAGAGTACTCCTGGGAACAAATCTAGACTTTCATTAGCCAGAGTATACTCTGTCTGCACTTCTTTTATTTGATTGCTTATTTTGAGGGCTTTTTCCCTTTAAACTCATTTCACGATATACTTAATTTATACTTTTCGTGTTTTTCCTAAGGTATAGATGTCTTGGTTCATGGCATTCAAATTTCTTGTAACCTTAATAGGGAAAATGCTTGCCTATTGCTGTAAGATATAATTTTCCTAGATTGATTTATTATTTATGCCCATGCTTTATCTAACACAAGAAGTGACGGTATTTACGTGGGGATTGGATGCTAGAGATGGTAGTTTAGTTTGTCTTTGTGATCATGGCAAAAGTAAGCCTCATTAATAGTTGGGGTTTTTACATATCGATCCCTTAAATCTTTAAAAATTGAATATCGATCTCTGAAAACTTCATATTTTGATTTTAGTCTCCAAAACTTATAAGTTACACCCTTTTAGTCCCCCTAAGTCACTTCCGTTAGCTAAGTTAACTTTTTGGTCCGAAATACCCGTTATACCTCTGGAAAGGAGGAAAAAGTCAGTTATTTCCCTCTCTTCTCTATTTCCCTCCTCTCTTTCTCTCTTCTTGTTGGGTTCTCCTCTCCATTCTTCCCTTCTCTCTCACAACCTTTCCTCTCATCTCCGATATCTTAGCAGAGAGCCCATACAACATTTTCTGAACAAAAAGAAACCAACCTGTCAGTATTGAGTAAAAATCAAAAACTTGGCCTTATCCTTCGAAGGATCACAAGAAGTCAATGACATTGACAAATCGTCGTTAGGAACCATCTTGTAGCTTGGGATGTAGTCCTGCAGCATGTCGGCGACCTCTCAAAACCTCTGTAGAAAGAGCAGAGACCGAGCTCATAGCTCGAGGGCCGAGTCGAGGAGCAAGATGGCGCCATTGACGTCGGAGGGCTCCTACGTCGAGATGAGAGATCTTGCATCCTTGATGTAATTATTGACGACTTGAGAACAAACCAGAACAAATTAAAGATTCAATTTTGAGATGTCCACACATCGAAAGATTTGATTTTGAATCATGGGTTTCGATTTGAACTAAAAAAAGTTGGTTTTTGATCATAAATAGTGTAGAAATATTGATCAGTAAATCCAAAATTGCTTGCTTTTCATCGAATCAAAAAGTAACACAGAACTAAACGACAGTTAATAAATCAAGAACAAAATCAGCAATGTCCAATCTAAAAAAAACTTGGTTGGAATCAAAAGAGCTCACCTTGCGGTTGGTGAGCCACCAGTCTCTTCTCTCTTCTCTGAGTTCAGAGGAGAGACCGCCATTGAAGCTACTGCATCATCTTTTGCGGGAGAACTTTGGATTGGAGAAGAGAGACGGGGACAAGGTCACAAGGGGGATTTCCATTGAGACTGAGCTTATTGCTTAAGAATGGAGGGTGAGCTCAAATTATAGTGGGAACTTATAAAGAGGGGAGAATTGAGAGGGTGCTACTGTATCATCTTCAGCGGGAGAACTTTGGATTAGAGAAGAGAGACAGGGACAAGGTCACAAGGGGGATTGACATTGAGATTGAGCTTATAACTTAAGAATGGAGGGTGAGCTCAAATTATAGTGGGAACTTATAAAGAGGGGAGAATTTTGAGAGAGAGAGAGAGAGAGAGAGAGAGAGAGAGAGAGAGATTTGGGTTTCTTGATCGAGAAAGGGGTATTTCGGACATTTGACTAATATATAAAAATGAAAAAAAATCAAGCGGGGTTTATTTTGTTGGAATAGGTGATGGAGGGACTAAAAGAGTGCAACTTATAAGTTTTTGAGGGCTAAAATCAAAATATGAATTTTTCAGGTATTGATATTCAATTTTTAAAGATTTAAGGGATCGATATGTAAAAGCCCCTTAATAGTTTTAGTTTTTGTGGTTCCTTGAATGATAATCTGTTCATGATACTTCTATTCAAGTTTTTGAGGTACCTTATTTTCTGGCCTTGTATAAGATATAATGACTGTGGCTTCTTATAATAGATTAATTCTAAATTAAGCATTTCCGTAATTAAAAATGATTTTGAATTCAGGCAATTGTCAAAGTTAAATTTAGAAAAGCAAATATCTGTCCCCACCTGAATTAGTGTTTAAGATTTATAATTATATTGCACAAGATATATATGTGCTATTGAGCATGTGCGTCTGTTCACTGCATGCATGCATGCAGGTTTATGCACATGTAATATATATGTATGAGTAGTCAGGAAACTTTATTGATCCGTGAGTTGGTGGGCAGCAATATGTGATTTACATAAATTTCTTTAGATCTTTACAGATATTTACGAATTCAAGAGGTAATTTCTAATAAAATCATACACTTAAAGCCTAACTAGTTAGGAGGAATGGAATGATTCGAAGTTTCATGTCTGGGTCATTATTATAGCATTATTCTTTTTCCCTATAACTAGTACGTGATATACTTCATAAGAGTTTGACGGGGTCCTATTGATAGGATTTGGAACTTGGATACTGTCAAGTTGAAGTTAGATGTTAGGAGCATTAAATTTTAAAATTCAACTGTATAGGGATGTTAGGAGCATTAAATTTTAAAATTCAACTGTATAGAAATGATCTACAATATTTAAACAGCTTAATACTTAATAAAATCTGAAATTTGGATCTTATCAAGTTGAAACTATATTTTAGAGCATCAATTTATAAAATTTATCCCTATAATGTGATCTATGATATTAATATAGCTTAATACAAATCATATGATTTAAAAAAGTTTAAACATGGGTCGGGACTTGAGGAAATGACTGACTTAAAATAGCATAGTAAAACATAAATATCGTAGGCCTTGATCACGATTTAAACATCTCTAAGGCGTATGTATGTTTATTCTTTGGCTATTTAATTGTCATAGAAGGGGGGTGTGAGGCTTTTAAATGGAAATAGGATTAAGTTAGTTAATAGGAATACAGGTTCCCTTGCCAAGGTGATGCAATTAGTAGACATAATGACTGCAAGAAAGATTAAGTCTATTTGCAAGAAACTAAATTGACAAGTGAGAAATCTAGGGAGGTTGTTAATACCGAGTATAGAGTTTGGTATATATAGAAAAAGAGACAAATAAGAATATGATTGGAATACTTATAGATAATATTTCAAATGAGAATGTGATAGATATCGAGGGAGTTGGTGATAGAATTATTCTTATAGAGCTTGCATTAGGGGAAAAAAAGGGTGATTAACACTATTAGTTCTTATGCCTCACAGGTAAGATTGCTTGAGAAGACTAAAAGAGAATTTTGGAAGAATTTGGATGGATTAGTTTGGAGTGTATACTAGGAGGGAAAAAATCATTTATACGAGATCTTAGTGGGGACGTTGGTTATGATAGTTATGGTTTATGGGATAGTTATGGTTTATGGGACTGCGTGGGTGTTGTGAATATGGAGTAAATAATGAAATGGAAGATATGCTTTTGGATATGTCAACGTCATATGATTTTATAATAGCAAATACGCATTTTAAAAAGAGATGACTATTTAATTTCATTTAAACATGGACTGAATAGTAGTTAAATGGATTTTTACTTACTATAAATATAGATCATTTAATGCGCAAGAATTGTAAAATTACACCAGGAGAGAGCTTAACCACACAACATAGATTTGTGGTTTTTAGACATTTGTAAAATGAGATGGAAGAGAAATACTAGAAAGGATGAGAGAATAAGAACTATATGATGGAATTTCAAAGGAGACAACTTGACGAGATCTAAGGATAGAGTGATTAATGATGGTGGTTAAACTGTAGACAATGATACTATCATTATATGGAACAGTATGTCTAGTAGCATCAGGAAACCAGTGAAAGAAATTAATGGTGAATCCAAAAGTAATACATTACTCTCGAAAGAAAGTTGGTGATGGTGGAACAAGGAAGTCCAATGATACGAGAGAGAAAAAAGGGTTTCTTGCAAGGATTCAAAAGTTTAGAAAGAACTTTGAGAAATGTAACATATCAAAGAAAGAAGTTAAAAGAGTAGCTCGTGAGACTTAAGTCTAAAGTTTATGAGAACCTATATAAAAAGTTAGAAACTAAGAGGAAGAGAAGGATATATTAGCTTGCCAAGATGAGAGAGGAAAAAAGTAGAAATTTAGGTAATGTTTGGTGCATTAAGGGTTAAGTTCAAAGAGTATTAGTGAAGGAGGATGAAATTAGTGAGAGCTTGAGGAGTTATTTTTATAAATTAATGGGAATTGCATGGAAGAGTATGAGGTTGAAACTAATGCCTAACTTGGGAGGACTTATAAATACTGTTGGAAAATTAGAATAAACGAAGTCAAGGGTGCTTGGATGAAAAGTAGGAGACCCATAGGACTTGATGGTATCTCTATGGAGGTTTGAAAGGGTTTAGGAGACATGGGTGTGGTTAATTAAGTTATTCAACAAAAGTTATAGATACTAGGAAAATGCCCGAAGAAGGGAGGATTACCACTCTAGTACCTATGTAAGAATAAAGATGATAAATAAAGTTACTCATACTATCATGGAATTAAACTTATAAGCCACTCAATAAAAATTTGGAGAGAATTGTTTATCATAGGCTAAGAAAAGAAACATTTGTGCCGAAAAAATCAGTTTGGTTTTATGTCATTGAGGTTTGCTGTGGAAGCTATTTATTTAATAAGAAGGCTAATAGAAGTATATAGGGAGACTAAACGAGACTTGCATATAGTTCTTATTAATTTAGAAAAAGTTTATGATAGAGTTCCTAGGGAGTTAATATGGTGGGCCTTAGGAAGGAAAGAAGTGTCTAGTAACCATATTTATGTGGTTGAGGATATGGCTGTTGGATAGTTACTTGGTAAGAACAATGGGAAGTCAGGTTGTGCCTTTTATCCATATTTTTACACCAATAATCGGCTCTCTAAGCCCTTATCTCAGTACTTTAGTCATGGATGAATATGCTGTGTATACCGGAATTTATCATGGTGATGTTGTTTGTTGCGACACTGTATTGGTGGATGAGACGAGGGAAAAGATTATATCTAAAGTAGAAAGGTGGAGAGAAGACTTAAATTTTTTTTTTTTTAAAAGTTAGCATAACGAAGATATAACATATGCACTGCTAATCCAGCAAAACTTAGAGGAGAAATGAGCTTATGGTTCAAACTGATTTTCAAGACATACCTTGAACATCCGCTTTAGATATTTGGGATCAATCAGTCATAAAGATGGTGAAATAGGAAAATGTAATGCATAGGATCAAAACAGGATTTGTTAAAATGGAGAAGCGTTTTCAGTTTCTTTATGATTGCAAATACTGATGGAAAATTTTTATAGGATAGTTATAAGACCAACAATACTTACGATTCAAATATTGGGCAATTAACATGTTTAAAAAATAAGTATGATAGAGATGGGTAGGGATCAATTGAGATGGTTTAGGCATGTGCAACGGAAGTCTATTAGTGAACAAATTAGAAGAATCGACAGAATCGTAGTTAAAGGAGTTAGGAGAATTAGATATAAGTCTAAACAGACATGGATGGAAGCAACTAAAAGGATTTGAGAGGAGTTAACCGTTGAGATGATTCTTAATCGAGCGGAATATATAGAAGAAAAGAATTAATGTGGTCAGCCCTAGAATTTAGGATAAAGGCTCTAATAATGTAGCTAGATGTCTTAAATCCATACAGTTGGATTTTAAACTTCGGTGACCTACAGTTTTCAGTTGATCAGATCCAAGTTGATATTCCTATTGGTAGGATCTAGTCAATTTAGTCCTATGGATCACAACTTTTAAATATAAACAAGGAATCTTGACTTTTTTTTGTATGATCAACAGGTATATAATTTCATATATTATCTAATTTATGCCCATATCTACTTTAAAAAATATATTGTAATCCTATAATTTAGAGTTTAAATCTTTATTACTATCTTTTTGCACATATATCACATGAGCTAAGAGCTAGTACCAATCCATTTTACCCACAATGAGATTTTTTTTTTTTTAAGAAAATGGAATTGCGTTACTTATGAAGGTAGAAATTCTGGCTGATTGGCGGTTTATGTTCTTAAATAACATGAATGTTTATTTTGATCTGGATGTGGAGGTTAAAACCTGTGAATATGCAAGTGGAACTGAATTATGATTCATCTTGGCAATTGCAATTTTCTTGAACATAGAGTTGTGTGTAGACTAGACTCACTGAAGAGCTGATTGTGTACTTACCTCATCTTTGTAACAGTTGACCAATAAAAAATCATACAATTTAAGAGAATTCCTCATGATTCTTGTAAGCTGAGCAAACCCACATAGAAGTTTAATTTGTTATCACATGATGGCTGCATAGATGCAGCCTGCAAGGGTGTATTGCTGGTCTATATGTACAACAAGTGTTTGGGTTAAGATAATCAGGATCCAACTTGTTTAGCTGCTTAAATCAGATCACTTTCAAGTTCGTTATTCGGGTGTAGTTGAACTTATAAATAAGTAGGAACTAAGAGAATGGTTATTGGCTTACCTTTTCATCTTGTGTTTAGGGTTCTTGAACGTTCTCCTGCTTGTCTCCAATGCTAGCACAGTAGCATTCTACCCAATTTTAATCTCTGTAAGGGAGATTTCCTTGTATCCAAGGTCTGGCTATTTCTGTTTCTGTGTCAATATGTTAGTGGGTTTCAGATTTATAAAACTTTCAAACCTGCATAGCAAACTCTACATTTTCATGCATATTTTACTTTGGCATTTTCACGGAAAAATTGATTTTAGCCTTCCTAGATGAAGAGAAGGTATGTTTTCATTATTTGGCATGTATGCTGAGCTGTAAGCTGATACCCCATTCCAAGTACATAGTGTTTGAGTTGATTAGGTAGCCTTATCTTTCTTTGAACTAATTAAGCCTCAAATATATAAAATTTTCTTCATATGGACTACTACCTACTGGGGTTAAGGATTCCCTCAACCATCTGTAAAATGAAGTCAGTTAGCTAGGTCCTATTCTGTATATCCTACAACACCACCAATGAAAAAGCTTTTATCCCAGATATTGAAGTTTCTCAATCCAACTCCTCGGAGGATATATCTCTTTGCTATATCACTTATTTTTCTTTATTTAACTGCGGGAGCAACTAGTTTCAGTAATCAAATTGTCAAATACCCTTCAAGACTCAAGAAGCAACATCAAACTCTATATTCTGGTAAAATTCAAGGTTTGGTGATCTATACGTATTAGCCTATAAACATGTAAACACCCAAATTTTGAACTTTGAAGCATGAGAATTTATAAGATAAATAGACGTGAGTATGATTGTCATGCTCTGATATGTGCACCGGGTATCTTACGTGGCAATTATCCAAATTCAGGTGCAAAGAAACAACTATCTATGTATATTTTATATGAATATATATATATATATATATATATATATATATATATATATATATATATATATATATATATATATATATGTATGTATGTATGTATGTATGTATATATACATACATACATTATACATATATAATATATTTATATATAATGGAAATGAGCTGACAACTTATTATAAATTACCTGAGCTGCAGTCTATTTGCACTATCTCCAATAATTTTTCTTCAATTTTTTTTGGATTATGATCGCAACTCTCTAGAGTAAACTCATATCTGGTCTCTTGGATTTTAGATTTGATTTGGCTTTCCATCAAATAGATACAAAATTAACCATTTTTAGTGAATAATATTTTGTATACACTTGATAGTATGACAAATAAATTTCAAAATCCATGAAATTTAATCCTGAAGAAGCTAAGGAAACGGAGCTCTAATTTAAAAAAAAATTGGAAAAAAAGTAATAGGATTACTAATGTTTTGCCGCTAGCTCACCTAACTCACATGATTTGGCGATTCATTTGAAGTAATCCAACACACGCACACACAAACACATTTATATATGTAAGTCATAAAAAGTCATTTATTGGTGGTCATCATATATGAAATTCTTCCTTTTAAAGCACGAGAATTTATAAGATACGTGCTCCTATATGGACATGGGGTATCGGACATGGCAATTATCCAAAATTTTGGTACAAAGACACATCTATGTATGTATATTTTGTGTGTGTGTGTGTGTGTGTGTGAGAGAGAGAGAGAGAGAGAGAGAGAGAGAGAGTATGTGTGTTTTGTGGGCATGTGTGTGTATATATGTACATACACATGATTCATAAAAGGTCATGTATTGGTTGTTATCATATATGTTACAACGTTATTTTTGATACAACAATCTATAATTAATTCACTGTCATCAAGATGGGAATAAAAAACTCCCATCTTATTCATAATATTGTACAGGGTAAATGGCGATTTACAAATTTGCAGTTGTCAGACATGTTTTATCATTCTGTATCAAACATTCTACTTTATCAAGTGAAGTCTTTTACATATCATAACTTCTATTCTGAAGCACATAATATTTTAAGGTAAATAGCAATTCAAAATTTTTTAATGTCCAACACAAATGGGGAAGAAGGTTGCATTTGACCGTGTAAGATATCTAATTAGTGTGAAGTTTCCAACATATTGTTGCTTCAGCATCTTGTTGGACATTGTTTCTAACATGACATTTTGCCATATCACTGTTGTTTTGCATATTTTTTGTTTCTCTGTATCACATGCATCTCGGCATGTTGGTGTCAGTCTTCCTACTCAGTTTGAGATTACCTATATTCTCTTGGTACATTTCTTCCTTCTTTACCTTGGTTATATATATTTTATGTTAAAAAAGTGATTGATATCTAAGTATTAGTTTTCACAACAACAACAACAAAGCCTTTTATCCCAAATCGTAGGCTACTTGAACCAAAAGAAGATTACACCATATCAATCATATGGATGATTTTTCTCCACTTATTCCTATCAAGTAACATGTCTTTGTTTAAGCCTTTAACATCTGTATCTTTTCGTATACCTTCATCCAGCTTTTCTTTGGTCGTAATATTCGCTCTTTTAATTTGACTTACATTGATAATCTCCACTCATCGAACTAGTGCATCCATAAGTATACGTTTCACATGACTATCATAAGCAGTATTCTTGCATCTTCTTACCTAGAGGTGGTGCGTTTAGTTTAGCAAGAATATCTTCATTTCTCGTTTTATGTCTCTTTGTGTTACCAGACATACAATGGAGCATGCGTATCTCTACTATACTTAACTTTTGTAAATGACACTCTTTATAGCCCGACATTCCATGCCTTATAGCAAAACTGGTCTAATAGTAGTCCTATAAAAATTTTCTTTAGTCTTAATGAACGTTACATTCATATAGAACTCTTGTTGCGCTCTTCTATTTTAACCAATCAACCTGGATCCTATTATTAACATCACTTTCGATCTCTAATCCTTTTGAATAATAGAACCCAAGTACCTAATTGATCACTGATTTGTATCTCTTGTCCTTTTTTGTCACAACACTATAGTTTTGGGTTCTTTATTTACTAAATTTGCATTCCTTACACTCTGTTTTGGATCTACTTAATCTAAAACATCAAGATTCTAAAGTTTGTGTCCAAAGCTCCAACTTGGCATTTATTCCGCTCTCGTATCATAGACAGACAAAATTACTAGCAAATAGTATACACAAAAATATTAGTTCTTAACTTAAAAAAATTATGCACCAGCATACATATTTTATTTGAATGCTCATTTTATTTTAATTTTAGCTTTCTTCTTATATGAGGTGAGAAATTAAATTCCATGATAATTGATTGTACACCATGCCCATGGATAGTAATTGCGGCATTCAGAATTGTAGCTTTGTGTGTACGTATCATAATTGATAGCATTTGGGTGCATTCTCCATCTTGATTCCTGAAGTTTTTAATGTTCATTGATTATGCATGTAATCTCATTTGTGATCAGTTATTTTGCTATATTTGATTTTAAACAGATTCAAAAGCTGTTAGATCTGCGAAAAGTAAAAAGAAGAATAGAAGGAAAAAGGATCAATTGAAGGAGCCATGTAGAAGCAAGCTGGACAAAGCATCATCCACGAAGTTTACTAATGTATTTTTAATTATTGTACTTATTCTAAGCACCTTTTCTATACAAGTCATTTACTTGATGTAGATATTGAGGTTCAGGCTGGTCTTTCTACGACATGCCATGAAGCTGGTGGTGAGTGTTTACCTACCGCAAGTCGAAGCTCAGTGAGACATGAAATCACTGAAGATAACTTTGTGTCCAAAGTTGAATTTGATGATGCTGATATTGATGATGAACTGGATCCCCTTGTGAAGGAAGAACTTGACCGGTTAGTATACTTGTCCTCAGTTATTGCAACCAGTTAACTCTGATTTCCTTCTCTATGATTATCCATCACCATTCGTGTCTTAATTTGCTAATAGGTAATCATTTATTTCACACTTAACTATTATTTCGTGATCCTTTAAACTGACTTCCATAAGCTAGATTCTTCTGAGTCTTTTTTATCTAGTCCAAATGCAATTTGATCATCTCTTTTGAATTTTTTTCAATCTATGCTGGACAATATAAATTGCAGGTTTTCATGTTCATAGTAATACGGATTCGTCATCACGACCTTCCTTTCTATTATACCATGTAACTGTAATTTGTTTCTTCTGGACTTGAGTTTTGAGTTGTCAGCTGAAACATGGAGGTCTTAAAACTTTCCGTCTTGAATCATTTCTAATTCGGACTTTTTGCTCCTTGTTTCTTCTAATTACAGTACCATAGACATATAGTAGTACACATAGTCAGTCTAATGAACTATTGAGAGAATGGAGGTATGGCAACTAAAGCTGTGGGGTGATTGTTTTGCCATGCTTTCAAAACCAGTATTGTTTACAATCAACTTCAATGATGATCCAGAAGCTTGATGAGGAATTTCATTAATGCCTTAGACTTAAGGTTTGAATTAGTCTCTAATGATGTGATCAATAATGCCTTAGACTTAAAAGATTGAAATGGTCTCTAATGACATGTGATCAATCAACTGGTTACTTATAAAACTACAATTCTCCAGTTTTAGTTCATGATTTAGATTCTAGTAGTTTAGTAGCCATTTTATGTGGAGTCCATTAGATGACTTCAGAAAGTGGTCATAACTGCTTCTTTCAAAGGTTATTGATGCGGGTAGGGTCTGGGTTTTTGTAGCTGACCTAGATTAGAGTCAGTGGCGGGGCCAGGAACTCTTTCAGGTCTTTATAGCCAATGCATATAATGGGGATGAGAAGGGGGCAAGCTGTGTTCTTAGTATAGAAAAATATGAAGGGTTGCAAAATAACTTTCTTCTTTTTTTTTTGGGTTTTTTTTGGCGTCTGGAGGGGGGGGGGGGAATTGACCCCTCATGTCCACTTCTGATAAGAATAAAGAGGACACAGAGGTAAAATACAGGCTTCTTAATTGTTTTGTGTTCGGTTTCCTTCTTTGTCTTGAATTATATTAACCTTGGAATACTGCCTGGATTAATAATAGTAGATTTTCACTAGTTTTTTTAAAATGTAAAACTCCTTCGGTGTAATCTAAAGTTAAGCTTCTGTTTGGGTCTTTTGTTATAGGGATTTCTAGCATAACTTGGCGAGATTATTTTAATTATGTAACCTAAAATTCTCAAAAAAGTGCTTGGTAACAGCACTTATTTTTTTTATGTTGTCAAGTTGAAAAGTTGACTCCCCTCCCTCGTACTCAATCTCTCTTTTGACTTAATATACGTGGGCACCTGATAGCTATGAGGCTTTTGTATCCTCACTCTCTTCATCTTTTTGGAAAAAACGAACTGTTGGGATATTTCAACTCTCCATATGTTTGATTTTTTATTCAGAGTTTTTTGTGCTTAAGAAGATTGTGGGGGTTAACTTCTCTAAATCTTTTCCAAAATCATTCCTTTATCAAGTATTCTTCAAAACATAGAACAGCTCAATGATTGATTTAATGTTGGACAAAAACTTGAGCAGTAACTGTTCAGTTTCTGCTTCACAAGATTTAGTTTGCCTGTTGTGCTCGCATTTTGGGGAATCCTGGTGCAATGGTAAGGCTGCTGCACTTTGTGAAAGCAGCCTCTCTAGAATGCAAGACAAGTAGTGTTCTAAACCCAATTTCATTATATGCTCGATCCGAGAGCGACAAGTGAGTACTCAAGAAACTCGACAAGTACTCATATTACACGTGCAAAACTCGAAATATTAATACACACACAAACATTAAACGTGTAATATAAGAACATTTAATCTCAATACTCAAAAATCAAAATAATCTAAATGTAATAGAACAAGTTTCATACCTTATTAATATCATCTTTATCGCTTCATACACATTTTCAAGTGGCAAACATGTAAATAAGTAATATAATTATCTTCAAAGACAAATGATAAATTTTGTAAATGAATTTAAAGAGATATACTAGGGGGTATTCAAACAAGGAAGAAAATATATAAAGGGGTAGAGTACTACTAAGAGACTCTTGGTTCCTTTGGCGTTTGTAAAGTTGATTATTTAAGACATAAGCATCTGTTAGCAGAATAACAGGTTGAACAAAAAATTCAAGAATAATTCATGATTTTGGCTTTACCAAAATCAACACTTCCTAACTTGATTCTCAACTCAACGAACATGAGAAAATTTCGATTTCGATTAATTAGGAAAAAAGAATGAAAGAAAATGAAATTGAAAATACTTGAAAAAAAAATCAAGGAAAGAAAACGAAAATCACAATGGAAAGTAAGAAGAATCGATTTTTGTTCTTGTTGAGCTCGAGTCATTGCCGAACATCAATATACTGAATGGCTCTCTGGACTAAACCCCGCCCACTCCACGAACTGTTATCGACTCTACTTAGCTAATTGCATTTTCTTGCAGTAGCATCGATGATGGTTGATTCGCTGTAACTCTAGAAACTTATTGAAAAAGGTAATCAAGCCTAATCTCTCTCACGACGAGTATTATAACAAAAGTTGACAGGTCGGGTTTGGGTAAAAACATTATCTTTTTTATTATTGACCCAATAAGGACCGAGTACCCACTTCATAAATCGGATTTGGCCGAGCATTAGACTGACTCAAACAATTACTCATTTTGTCTGCTCTTTTTAGCGAGTTTCTTGAACTCGACACGTTTGGAGAACAAGTCTGAATACTCAGACGAGTCCTTTGGGTTTTTGAACACTGGAGGCAAGTCTGCATTCTGACCCTTTTCAGAACTTACAGGATCCTCATGCATTTGTCTGCCCCTTTTTGGTTATCGTTTCTCTACTATTTTCAGATTAACCTTTCTCTGGTTTTGCATGAAAGTTAATAGGAAAAATAAATTAGGGTGAATTGATCAGGTTGAGCACCAAAATTGCGAAATGGAATACATGTATATACAACAAGATTGAATGTTGGATCAGCTCTGCACTATGGTTGTTCTATAAATAAAGTTTCATGATGGTTTATGTGAATGCATGCAATGATATATAATTGAACAAAAAGCAGGCTGCAATGCGTCTATGGGAATTATTGCAATGGGAGGTTTGTACTGATAATGGACATTTAGCATTATTTGAGGTTTTTTCATATTTTAGTTCTTTGTGTTTTAGTAGTTGTTATATTTAACTCTGCCAGTGCTGTACTTAAAGATTTATCCTTTTACTGTCTATCTCAAACCAGAATAAAGGAGGAGGGTTATGGTAGGCCGGTGACAGCCAGCGTAAAATATTGTCACATATTATGACATGAGCCAAAATATGAATTTCGTTGGGGCGTTCCTTACTCTATCAAAGTGATCGATCCGGCGTGATTCTTTTTTGGTTCATGTAGCCTACCCCAAATACTTGGGATAAAAGGCTTAGTTGTTGTTGTTGTTGTTGTTATATTTCTTTTGTCACACATTAGGTATGCATATTTTTTCATCTCAATAACATGTGGAGATAGTGGGCTAGGCAAATTAACTGCTGATAGTTTAGTATAATGTTCCTTTGCATTATAATCTTGCTTGCTTCCTCCTGTTAAAACTTGCTTCATTTTGTTTGCATTAACTGCTGCAGGGAAGTGGAAGATTTTGCAAGGAGGTTGAATTCTGATTGGCCCGAAAGGATGCAAGAAATCCTATCTTTAGGTCAAGAAAGAAGGCTTGTTCCAAATTTAATGCATGAGAATGGTTCTTTTAGAAGATACGCAGGTTTGTTTGCATTCTCCGATAGGTATTCTTATCAGCTTCACCGAAAATGAATCCCATTAGAACCTTGCAATCTAACAGTGATGCACCATCCCAATCACCATTCTATTAAAATATTATATCTTACAATACTTTAAAAGTATTTAATATCACCATTCCGATTGCCATCCTATTAAAACGCAATATCTTTATACATTAATTATTATATATTGCCATTCTAAGCACCTTTCTATTAAAATATTATATCTCACCATTCCAATCACTTTTCTTTATATTTTTTTGAAATAGAAAATGTGAGGGGCCAACCTTTATAGATTGGTGACCAGTAGAAGGATAAGCAATTATGCTTATTCTTCTGGGTTTACACTATTTTTAATGTGTGGAGCCCACCTTTGTGACTCCACTAACATGGATTTTGGACTTTGGTTGTCTTATTACCAAAATTTGGTGATACGGTGATGATGATATGAATGCTCTTAAAGTTTGTTGACGAAGTTCACTCGACATTTCTTTAATGATTGTCTCATACTCTTTCCTATAGACTAAAAAACTCAATAATCATCGGCTTGCAGGGGTTGACCGGAGATAAAGTAACCAGGCATACATGTATACTACTGGCGGTAGGTGATCCATCCATCTGGACTGGAGATGAACCCCATGTCTGTTGAGAGAGTTGTAGAAAGCCTTTGGGATATGTGTGTTAATTGCTGTTGGCATATGTAATCAGTTCTTTTCTTCTTCATAAATTTCTAGGTCAATATCTTTTTAATGCTGCAACCTTAGGTCCTTGGAATATTTGAAGTTTTTCCCAGATGCATGAGCCCTCTGCATCAAATCTTTGCACGAGGGCCGGCTCTTTGTAATGTGGAGTCTGAAAGTGATTTTATCTAATGTCATGTCAACTGCTGGTGTTTGTATTTTTTGTTAGTCAACAGAGTGAAGGCACTGACATTGGCAATGGTGTAGTAGTTTTCCCCAGAGAGCAGTTTTAACTGGCCACCTACACCTGTGTTTGGTCATATCCAATTATAGATGGCATGAAACTTGATTGCATGTGGAATTCTTGTGTTGAGGAGACAGTGATTTTAGTCTTTCTTCTATGTGTATTGCTCTAGACGGGTAATTTTTTTTTTTATCTCGGTTATTGTTCTTCATGAGGATGGCATATCATCAGTTCCTGAATTGGCATCATTTGATACGTGTGCTTGTTTTTAGGATTTTCAGGTGGAGGAGGTTTTCCCTTGTTTAAATAAATTCCTACTTGATAGGATATTAGCTGCATAGTTTGACTATTTTCTAGTTGCCTATCCCACGGTTTTAGTTGAGCAGAAGTGAGGTGCTATTTCTCTTATTTCTCTTTCTGTTATTTTGCAAAGGCTATTTAAGCCTACCTTACTATGGAATATTAAGGTCATTCGTTCAAACTTTGTTGTGTTCTTTTCTCTGATATTTAAAGTTCTCAACAATCTGGTATCAGAGTCCCACCCCACTGGGCCTGATAGAGGAGAGTAGACTCGAGTGACTAGAAAAGGAGAGAGATGAGTGAAGAAAAGGAGTTTATGCAGCCTGCCATACCACGGTTCAATGGTCATTATGATCACTGGGCTATGCTTATGGAAAATTTGCTGAGGTCCAAAGGATATTGGAGACTGGTTCAGACGGGTTATGAAGAACCAGTGGCAGGAACCGTGCTGACAGAAATGCAGCAGAAGTAGTTGGAGGATGTGGAGCAGAAAGACCAGAAGATAAAGAATTAGATTCTGGAGAAGCGCACCTGAAGGATATATGGGACTCAATGAAGAGGAAATTTGAAGGGAACACTAGAGTGAAGCGTTCAATCCTTCAATCGTTGAGAAGAGATTGGGAGATCATGAAGATGAAGGTGGGTGAGACTATCACCGAATATTTTGCTCGAATTATGACCGTGGCAAACAAGATGAGAAGCAATCGAGAGGATATGAAGGATGTCATCATTGTGGAGAAGATTCTCAGAACTCTCATGGGGAAGTACAATTACGTAGTTGTTTCAATTAAAGAGTCTAAAAACATTGATTCACTGACGATCGATGAATTACAAAGTTCATTGGTTGTGCATGAGCAGAAGTTTAATATAAGCAGCGGAGAGGAGCAAGCTCTAAAAGTAACGATGGATGAAAGGAACAATGGAGATAGAGGTCGAGGTAGAGGTAGCTTCAGAGGAAGGGAAAGAGGTAGAGATAGACAAGGTTTTTCAAAGGCTACTGTGGAGTGTTTCAAATGCCATAAACTTGGACACTTCCAATATGAGTGTCCCGATTGGAATAAAGAAGCTAACTATGCAGAGTTCAATGAAGAAGATGAGATGCTCCTAACGTCTTATGAGGAGATACATGAGGCCAGACGAGAAGATGCTAGGTTTCTTGACTCAGGGTGCTCAAATCACATGTGTGGAAATCAAGCCATGTTCAGTGAGCTAGATGAGACGTTATCGCATTCGGTGAAATTGGGAAACAATAGTAGGATGAACGTGGCAGGGAAATGTAAAGTGAAGTTGTTAATAAATGGTGTTAATCTTGTTGCCACTTATGTGTTCTATGTTCCAGAGTTGAGAAATAATCTCTTGAGCATAGGACAACTCCAAGAGAGAGACTTGGCAATCTGATTAAGGGAGGGGCCTGCAAAATATACTATCCTGACAAGGGCTTAATTATCCAAACAGACATGAGTGCAAATCGGATGTTTATTTTGTTTGTTCAACCACAGGTGTTGCCTCAACAACAACAGAGCAAGTGTCTTTACACAAGCTCACAAAATCTGTCTCATCTATGGCATCGAAGATATGGACATATAAGTTACAAGGTTTAAGAATCTTACAGAAGAAGGAAATGGTACGAGGTCTGCCTAAATTTTCTGTATCAAATGAGTTGTGTGCTGATTGCATTATCGGAAAGCATCACCGGGATCCCATACCAAAGAAGAGTTCTTGGAGAGCAAGTCACAAATTGGATCTTATTCATGCAGACATTTGTGGCCCGATTACCCCCAGATCTAACAGCAGCAAAAGGTACAGTTTGTGTTTCATCGATGACTACAGCAGAAAGTCTTGGATATATTTTTTAATAGAGAAGTCAGAAGCATTGGATCATTTCAAGTGCTTTAAGAAGATGGTAGAGAATGAAACAGGTCTACCTATCAAGTGTCTGCGCACTGATAGAGGAGGCGAGTTCACCTCCTCTGAGTTCAACAAGTTTTGTAAGCAGAATTGTATCAAATGACAGCTGACCACTACCTACACCCCACAACAAAACGGCGTAGCGGAACGGAAGAATAGAACGGTCATGAACATGGTTCGTGCAATACTGTCTGAGAAGAAAATTCCAAAATCATTTTGGCCGGAGGCAGTAAATTGTAGTAATTATGTGTTGAACAGATGTCCGACCTTGGCGGTCAGAGATGTCACTCCAGAAGAAGCATGGAGCGGAATGAAGCCTTCTGTCGAGCATTTTCGGGTCTTCGGTTGCATAGCACATGTTCATGTGCCCAAGGTACGAAGAACTAAACTTGATGATAGAAGCTTTACTTGTGTATTTTTGGGCTTTAGTGAGGAATCCAAGGGCTATAGACTATTTGATCCTGTGGCAACAATGATAGTGGCGAGTAGGGATGTCATTTTTGAAGAAGAAAAGCAATGGGATTGGGATGTGAGTTATATCTTAACAAATTGGGGTAGATTTAGAATGGGGAGATGATGGTGCTGATGAAGTAGGTGATGATAATTATGGAGATGAAAACAATGATGGAGTTGAAAATGATAACGAAGTTGAAGGAGAGACTAGCAGTGGTGAGAGAGATGTTTCTCCAAACATTGGAGATGGTGATGATAGTGATAATAGAGAGGGTGGTCAGAGATTGAGGCTGCCTCCCATCATGGATGAAAGATTATGTTAGTGGGGAAGATCTTGGTTTATCTGAAGATGAAACTAATATGGCACTGATGGATAGTGAAATTAAGTCTATAGAGAAGAACAATACATGGACATTGGTTGAGTTGTCTGTTGGAGCCAAGAAAATTAGAGTAAAATGGGTTTATAAGACCAAGTATAATGAGCATGGGGAGATTGATAAGCACAAGGCGCGATTGGTTGCTAAAGGGTACTATCAAAAGTATGGCATTGATTATACAGAAGTTTATGCACCTGTGGCAAGAATGGATACTGTGAGGATGATCATTGTTTTAGCTACTCAGAAGGGGTGGAATATTTTTTAGTTAGATGTCAAATCGGCCTTTCTACATAGTGAGCTTAGAGAAGACGTCTATGTGGAGCAGCCAAGGGGTTATGAAAGAAAGGACAGCGAACACTTGGTCTATAAGCTTCACAAAGCATTGTACGGACTAAAACAAGCTCCACGAGCTTGGTTTAGTTGGATTGAAGCACATTTTATTGGGGAAGGATTTCAGAGATGTGATAACGAGCAGACTTTATTCACCAAAAAGGGCAAAGAAGGGAGAATTATCATTGTAAGTGTTTATGTCGATGATTTAATTTTCACTGGTAATGATGAAGTTATGCTATCCGAATTTAAGAGTTCTATGGTGAGATAATTTGATATGTCTGATTTGAGAAAGATGAGGTTCTTCCTTGGTATTGAAGTGTTACAGAATTCTGATGGTATTTCTATATGCCAAAGGAAATACGCCCTGGAGATATTAGAGAGATTTGGCATGATGGAGAATAACTCGGTGAGAAGTCCCATAGTTCCAGGTTGCAAAGTGAGCAAAGATGAAAAAGGTGTTGTTGTTGATGAGACCTACTATAAGTAGTTGGTTGGAAGCTTAATGTATCTCACTGCTACTAGACCTGATATGATGTTTGTCACATGCCTCATAAGCAGATATATGTCAAGGCCCACGAAACTTCATCTTCAGGTGGCAAAGAGGGCACTTCGATACTTGAGAGGAACTACAAACTATGGGATTCACTATAAAAGGGGAGGAGATAGTGAATTGTTGGTATTTACAGATAGCGATTATGCTGGAGATTCGGATGATAGGAAGAGCACGTCTGGGTATGTATTCTTGTTAAGCTCAGGAGTAGTTTCATGGTGTTCAAAGAAGCAGCCTATTGTGACTCTATCCACTAAAAAAGCTGAGTTTGTAGCAGCTGCTGTTTGTGCTTGTCAAGCAGTTTGGATAGGAAGAATTTTAAACGAGCTGGGGAGCTCAGATGGAGACTGTACTTCTATAAAGTGTGACAACACTTCCACACTTAAGTTGTTCAAAAATCCTATGATGCATGGCCGTAGCAAACATGTCAGATGTAAGGTTTCATTTTCTGAGAAATCTTGTAAAGGAGGGTACAGTTAAATTGGTGCATTGTGGGAGTCAAGATCAAGTAGCAGATTTAATGACGAAGCCTTTGAAACTCGACGTGTTTCTGAAACTTCGAGGGCTGTTGGGAGTGTGTGAAGTGCCGGATAAACTAAGTACTTGAAAGTGCTTAGTTTAAGGGAGGGAATGATACGTGTGCTTGTTTTTAGGATTTTCAGTTGGATTAGTTTTTCCCTCGTTTAAATAAATTCCTATTTGATAGGATATTAGCTGAATAGTTTGACTATTTCCTAGTTGCCTATCCCACGTTGTTTTAGTTGAGCAGAAATGGACTGCTATTTCTCTTTCTGTTATTTTAAAAGGCTATTTAAGCCTACCTTGCTATTGAATATTAAGGTCATTCGTTCCAGCTTTGTTGTGTTCTTTTCGCTGATATTTAAAGTTCTCAACATCATTGACCACCTATTTTTTGCGATATAAAGTCGGGATGAAGTGAGCCATGAATTATTTCCCCTGCTTCTCTACATGATTAATGCAGCTCATCTGGTCATAGCAAGCAATCGTTATCCAACATTTTCGTAGAACTTACATGCATGCGACGATGAGTTATGTGGCTCTGTACATAGATAGTGATACTTTTGAGTTATTGTATACTTCACATTGGAAAGATGGATCCATTACAGAGAGTCAAGAAGCCATAAGAGTTATGTCCAGAAGGTATACGTCACAGCTACACATTGCTGGAATCAGAGTTGAAACACAGTACATTTACAATGCAGGTGAGCCTCATATTTCGTGATTGATGCGTCCGGATATACCCATGGGATACAAAAATACCCCAAATCATGATTTTCATTTCCAGTGACTAATTCCGTACATCAACTGCTTTAGTTTTGACATTACAAACATTTCACTGCTTTAGGCTTTTGTACAGGAAAGTAATCCTCTGTGTTGTGCGTGAAACAAAATGTGTGCTTAGCCTACTGTTGGGTAAGCTTGACATGATGGCAAATTCTTTCTGGCTCGCCTCTTTCCCAAATGTTTTTAAGTTCACCTCTTTTTCTTCCCAATGCTATGAGTGTGCCTGCAGAGAGTTTGAAATGAATCAGGAAGCAGTAGAATAAAACTGAATCTGATGGATGCTTATATATGTCAGATTTGTGCACATCAGTGCTGGTGATAAAAGCTCACCCAGTGTGAAGGGAACGATGTAAAGAAGAGCCGGTTGACCATGACCATCCATCAAATTAAGAGCCACATATGTAATAAGTAGACCTGCAAAGAGAAACACACTTGCATAGGTTCAAGACTTTTTTTAAACAGTGAATTTTGCACTTGTATTTGATATGTGATGTGACAAAAATCATGAAAATATTGGCTAGTTAAGCACGGCATAACAGGGGCAGAACAGAGGCTTAGGCACAGAAAGAAAGCCTAGATATGATTCTGGTGAAGATGGGCTGGTTCAAGCTAAAAAGTTGGCTTGACAGGCTTTTACTAAAAGACAAGCATCAATGAGCTGTTTAAGAGAAAAGCATACAGTTTCAAGGTAAGCCAAATGTTCATATATGCTTGAGGAATTAGATAAATATACATATTTTTTCTTTAGCTTACATGATAACCCTCATAGTGAAGGAAAGAAACCCTACCATTGTGAAGAAAGAAGCTCCTTAAATAGAAGAAAGAAACTCTTTCTCGTCGCGCTGAATCACACAGAACAGTCATGGCCAGTCATGGCCTGCTTGTACCTTCACTGACTGCTAGTTAGGTCTAATGGCCTCCGTATGCGTGATACACGAGCCATTGTACAAGTTTGTCTCTTCGGTTCGCCTTCGAAAATCCCTCATATATTGTGGATGAGGCTATGCTACGTGAGCTAACAATTATTTGGGCATTGTATAGCTGTCATAACTATCCAACACTCATCCATTGAGTTTATCATTACGGAACAATGTATTCTACTGTCTTGTACTTATGCACTGTCATTTGTGTAGTTTGCGTTAATGGTTTTTCTTCTATTCATATTCTCTGAGGCCAATCCTTCTAATTACACCCCAGGATTGGATTTCATGTTAGTCCTTTTCTTTCTCCTACGTACTTGCTTCCTTACATTCATTCTCTTGATAAAAAACTTCCAACATGCAATCATGCATTTACTTCTAGAATCAAACATCCTGTCCTCTGTTTCAAAATCCCGCACCATAGATGCTAAAGCTAAACAAGGCAGAATATTTTGACATTTTCAACAAGAGAATGTCGATTAATCTCACACAACCATCCACTACGGCTAGCATCTATCTACGTACACTTTTCAGATGAACAGCAGTTAAAACTTACCAAAACCATAAGCCACCATTGTCCACAAGAAGTAACCTGCCCTCAGATTCTTTTTGGCAGCCCAATCATACCTACAGACAGAATGTTCAGACAATTCAGCACATTATGTAAAGGAAAAAAATCCAGGTTGATCAGCAAAGGTAAGCATTTTACATGTCTTAGCTGTCCAGTATTCTAGGAACCACATGCAAATGGACAAGTTGTACACAGAAAATTAATTTTCATTACACTAATTCAGATCTTGCAGTCACATTAACTAATAGAGCATGTAGCAATAGGATCCTCATCAGTTCAGGTTGCACTTGTGAAATACTAGACCCGAACCCATACCATAGCAGGTAGTATTTTTAGACCCAGGCTATACTGGACCAACTCCAAGTCAGGCAGGCATTAACAGAACACGGGGTTAATAGATCAAATATAGTTACACGAACCTACACCTTGGTCCTCATCACAAAAAGGTCTGGACAATACTGAAAGAACTATTTTCAATTACTCTAATTTGATCCACAATACTTTTGATAGATAATCTTGATGAATTGGAAAAACCCTTGCTTTTGAAAACATGTTATGAACTATAAGGATAATTCTTGGAATCAGCATATTATTGGCTTGCCAAAACATTTCTCCTCGTTCATTTTGTCTTTTTGTTATAGGATGTCTTTTGACTTCAACATCCCCTATCTAACCCCAGAGTTTTTCTCATCATATTTTACTTTGAAAATTAATTAACCCAAATCTCTCTTCCATGCTTTGCACTAAGTGGATGATATTGTTCTCAGCTATCAGAAAAGAAAAATCAGGGAAAGATCATTATGCAGTAGAGTAAGAACTGAGAATAAACTAGGGGATTCACATCCTCCAGAAAATGGATGATTAAAAGTTATAAAGGTCTCGCATTAAGGACTGAAAATTTGAACCTTAATGCAAATGCAACTAGCAGTCCTGGAAGAAGAATGTCACCAAACCCGATGACACTGTATCCACCCCATGGGTCAAACATGCGCGGTATCTTAAGCAGCATAGGCACACCATCCTCACCACTCCTATCACCCCGAGCAACCTATGAAGTATGAACACGTAAACATTCACATAAACACTGAAGAACTCATGCTCATCAGAAAATAATGCCATTATCCATGCATAACTTAAGAATAATACTTACCACGATCATTACGCTTTCATGGAACAAACTTTTAGATGCAAACACCCAAAAGATGTCATACAAAAAGGCACAACCTAGGAGCACGGTACCCACCTGATTCAGCAAGGAACTTGTGTGTAAAAATCTGTGATACGCTGGGCATCAAACAAATTCACATAAAATGATGAATGAAATTTTTTAATTCCTCAAAGCATACTAGATACCATAAAAATGAATATCATCATGACATACAACTTGTCCAATCGAAGCATTTATTTATAAAGTGAATCATGTAATGTCTTCCAGATCCTTTGATGTTCGATGACATAGTCAAGGATCACTGAACAAATTCCTAATCAATAGGAACAAATTTATGCTTCAGAGAAGACAGTGACTACCTACAAAGGCGTACAGTTTTACCTACCATCAATTGGCTGCAACCCCTGTATGCATAGCCTTCATTTTGTGTATAGTTGTTTCACAAGGAACACAACACCAACTTATGTTAAGGTCATCCCAAGTTGATTTCCAGGCAAAAAAAATTCAGTTAATGTTCTTGTAGAACTTTCTCGACTTTGACTCATGCTTCGTAACAGTTCCCAAATAAGAAAAATGCTTAGATAATGATGAGTAACCACTATAGAAATAGATTAGTCAACCATCAAATAGTTTAATGCATTGAATAATAGAGCATTCAGAATCTTTTGTTGCCTATGCATGCATCAATCCGGAACATCAAATATTGAGAATTTAAGACATCAATGAGATAGTAAAATGTTGGTACTATGAATTTTCTAAAATGGAAATACTGTACTAATGCAGATATATACACATGCAATGTGCACATACAACTTCAAACAATATGCTATGAGGATGCTTACGTATGCTACAATTTGACCTCGCTGCTTTCTTATAGCTTTACATAGGGAATAAGCCCTAGCACCTAGGACTTCATAGATTAACCTAATATATCTTACTTTCACTTTTTGAATACATTCTAAACATAGCTTATTGCAATTATTAAGATAGTTGTCATGTTTTTTGTATCCTGTTCATACCCCATGCATATTGCTTTCCACTTTCTCCTAAAAAACTCATCAGTCATCCCTCAGTATATTCTTTCCAAAAAACTATCAAACCCCTGTTAACAAGTGTATATAATTCTACATGTAAACTACTTAGAACAACATATTTAATGCAAAGGTAAAAAGTTCAAGGAAAAAAATATTTGTGTAATAATTCCATAAGCTTTGCAAGATATTTAGCAAAACATCTAGAACAACTAGGCCTTTTATCCCAAGTATTTGGGGCATGCTTTTGCAAGATATTTAGCCATGTTTATAAATACTAAACGTGTGAGTACAATTGTTAACATATGGAGTACACTAGCTTTAAGTGGAGAGACACTTCCAAATTTCCAGAATTACTAGCTGCCAAATGTCCAAAATTTACTAATCATGAGAGGATCCATATGTAATAAGAAAATGTTAACAGTCCCGTAAAGAAATAAAATCTTCCATACAAATCAACACAATTATAGGAAAAACATGAGAAAATCTCTATGAATAATGAAGCATGTAATAAGAAAATACTAACAGTCCCGTAAAGAAGAGTTTTTGGATCCGCATGCAACAAGAAAATATTAACAGTCCTGTAAAGAAGAGTTTTTGGATCCGCATGTAATAAGAAAATGTTAACAGTCCCATAAAGAAGTAAACTCTTCTATACAAATCTCTACAATTATAGAAAAAAAAAAAGAAGAGAATATCTCTATGAATATGAAGCAATTTATCTAGAAACATAAACATTTTAGTCAAATCTAAGTTCCTTACAAATTATACTTTACAATCCAAAAAAATTGTATTTTTATTGACCTCTGCATTGTTTTCACCTAGTGGAACGATACATTTTGTAATTCATATGAGAGTCCCAAGATAGAATTGTAATATATACTATACTTATTGGCACATGCAATGCATCTGCAAGATTTTTTTTTTTTTAATTTTCTCACTATATAACTTTTAATAACATATTGAGCTAAATATCGAATTAAAACATTCCAAATACTATAATGTGAATTAATACAACCATGGTATCTTAAGCAAAGTATAACTCTCCCTAGCAAAACATTTTGAACAATTTCAATTCAGCAATTTTCTACAATTTTATATCTGTTTAAGACGGTGCGAATCAATTAGCCAATGCAATTGCAAATGTCAGGCCATTGCATTACAATATTTACACGTGCACTAGCACATGTAACATACAATATCCTCAGAAGAAACTGCGATTTATGTGGATGCTTGAAGTATTTTAGGGCCATAAAATGGTATTTGAATTTCTAATTTGCGGGATAAGCATCTTTTAGTTCAAAAGAAAGGAAAAGACGTACATTTCTGATAAGATCAACTAACAAAAGGGCAAAAGAGTCATCTAGAACCCACAAGTGATTAGTGCAAAGTTGTGCATAAAACTCTAGCATGTTATTCGCTCGTGTATGGACTAAAAAGATAAATAAGACTTGGCCAAAAAGGCAAAAGACCCTCAGACCAGCCAGCATTAACTAAACACATCATACACTGTAATGACATATTTTTAGTTATTAGATCCTTTTCGCATATTGGAATTTCTTTTTATCATACGGTTGTATAAACTAGGAGCTTATATGCATAAATACAATAATTATGCATATGACTTGTTATATAGATTAAAGTAGATGAGTTTTATGTAAAAAGGGTAAAATAGGTTTGACAGGGATAAATAAAGGCCTGAATTTGATTAGGGATTTTACTAGATTTGCTTATATTTGATTAGATTTAAATAAAGTTCAGATACAATTAGGGATTTTATTATATTTGATTAGATTTTATTAGCACTTTATTTTTATTATTAGATTTTGGTTTATTTGCACATGCATAGTTTGTTTTAAAAATAATCATGTACGAACTATGGAGAAAATAATGAGATATCAAAAATTATTATTATTATTTTTTCTTGTTGTTAGCATGGTGATTTGCTAAACAAAATCAAATGTTTCATCGTGGATTCACTGGGAATGAGTGATAGAATATGGTGCGAGACCTAAATTAATTTTTATAATCATGTTTTATTTCCAATTTTTCTAAAATCCTACCAAAATCCAACTCTTTCTGTTCTTCCCCAAACTCCCCAATTTCCCCACTAGCAATTCCTAATTTTGCTTTTGTATTGTGTCGAATTGGTATCAGAGTAAAGCTATTGGTTCCCCCTCTTTCGAAAACTTAGATCAAACCATGTCCTTCACTATCGTTTTTTTTTTCTTCCTCCGTTTCTTCTTCAATTTTTTACTTTTAGTTGAAAAAAAAAAAAAATTAGATCAGAGAAAAAACAGAGAGAAAAAAATCAGAAAAGAAAAAGTTAAGAAAAAGGTATAAAAAAGAAAATTGAAAAAAAGAATAAGAGAATTTCAGCACCAACATCAAAATAAAAAAGAAAATTTAAAAAAAGAGAATAAGAGAATTTCAGCACCATTATTTTCGCCAAAGATCTATCGAAGCCATGCTCTGAAATTCTCAACCCCTTTTCTATCAACAATGATAACAACAAAATAAACAATTCAAACAGCTAGGATTCATGGTATTTTCTTAACTTTTAACCTGAATTTTTCAAATTTTGAGTTAATATCCATAGGGTTCATATTTTGTGCTCGATATATTAATACGAATGTTAGAATATTATGAGTTGAGTGTGGTATGTATGCTACTATACCAATTTTTGACTATCTTGATGATCGATGTGATTATGAGGAATGGGAGAGCCATCTGACATGAGTACAGAAATGTTATTATGCTCGATTTAAGTTGGAAGGAGAAACTTATTTTTAAGATAAACTCTATGAATTATGTCCGGATTGAAATCTCTTGCAAGCCTTCTTCATCATCGGTATGATCGACACCTTCTCCGAGATTATCTATCAAAATCTTATATGTTTCCATTATCTGAGTCCAAAATTAAATAATAATCTACGCCCGAGTCTAAAACAATGATTGAAGAAGAGGCACAAAAATGGAATGAAGAGCCCCAACCAAAATATGAGATATAATCCTAACCAGAGCTTGAAATGGTCCAGGCCAGATACCTTTGTCGATCTTGATGATAAGTTTTTCTCAACTTGAACACCAAAGAAAAGATTTTGATGGGTCCGAACCAAAAGTTATTGTTTAATCATTATCCTTACCGGAAGATGCTTACTCGCAATGTTGAAAATAACGCGTTATGAAACCCATTATATTGCGTTATGATACCCAACATAAAGCCAACATTATCGAACAATTAAAATAACTCAATGCCCTGTCGGTGCGTTTTTCATGTTATTTAACGTTATTTAACGTTACATTATGTTAAATTACGTTATATTATGTTATTTACTGTAATTTTTTAGTCATTTCATATTGCTGTTTGATTATTTATTTTGATTGATAGCTAACTGTTGCTGCAGTTTTCTTACTTGATTACTTGTCATTTGCTTACTTATTTGTGAAATTGCTAACTTGCTAATTTGAAATTACTTCTTACTTGTTATAATTCCTCTCCAGTTATTAAAATATACTTGATGTTGATTCAATTGAATTCTCAGTTTAACTAAAATGAATAATAACAAATAAAATAAATTGAGCATTATAAAATATAAATTATAATACTGATAAAAGCTAGAAATAAATTTAAAATCTTATTTTCTTGTTTAGATAATGGATGAAATTACGAGTGCGAATTTAATATAATTTATGAAGATAAATGTTAAAACTACTTTAAATTTGTTAGAAATTTAAAATTGATTAAGTATTATAAAATGTTTTTATATTCTTCTTTAGAATTTTTAAATTTATTTTTTAATTTATAAAAAATATTTTGTAGAGTTTTATATTTGTTTTTATTAAATAAACACGAAATTGTGTAACCATATTATGCGTTGGGGTATACACGATATAACCTAATAAGGACAAAGTGCTACATTATCGTTATTGCTATTTTAAACATTATTTTTTCGCAACTCGGAGAAATTGCAGAGCCCCTTACCAAGACTTCTAGTGATTACAAACGTCAACGTCAAGAGTTAACATCGACAACAACTAATCCATCGAAGAAATTGGTTCCACCTCCACTATCTTGGCTCAAAATAAAAGAATGCGTGTGAGTTCCCTAACCATGAGTATGGCCTGATTGAGATCTTTATATATGGATACCAATCAGCTCAATCCAGAAGTGTTTGACATTTTCATCCCCGCAATCACTGTTGATGAATGCTTTAAAATTAGAGAGAATTAATAAATGCCTAAATTTGATTAGGAATTTGATTAGATTTGAATAGGTATTTTATTATATTTGAATAAATGCATGGATATGATTAGGAATTTTATTAGACTATATCAGGATTCTATTTTTATTATTAGACTTTGATTTATTTGCACGATATTGCACGTACTATGTTTTATAAATAATCATGCATGAACTCTTGAAGAATATAGTGAGACGTTAAACCCTTTAGTTTTTAACAATTAACATATTGATTTACTAAACAAAATCAAATATGTTATTATGGATTCATTGGGATGGATGGAATATCACTTTAGTGTAAGGCCTAAATTAATCTTTTATCATTTTATTTCATATTTTATTCCCAATTTTCCAAATTTCCACAAGAACCTCAATTCCTATTGTTCTTCTCCACAATCTCCAATTTCTCCACCATCAAGCCCTAATTTTGCTTCTGTAGTGCGTCAAGGTTACTACAGAAAAGGTCAAGAGAGACTTACGTATGCGTTTTGATGGTTTCTACCAGCTACCAACTAAAGAAAATCTAGAGAAAGAAAGTAGAGGGAATGCAGGAAGAACAACAAGGTCGAGGAGAGAAAATCCAAACTTTAATTCTTATATTTTAAAGTTTATTACAATTCTTCGATGTAGATCATCTCTAAAGTTTTAGTTCATTAAAAATTTTAGATTGAACTTCTATTATGCTCTCTATTTATACTTTTATTTCTCAACATAAAGAGTTCTCTCTGATTTTTATGAATACAGATTTGTTAATGGGTATAAACTTCATGGCTTAATACTTTTAGATTCTGATTTTTTATGCAAATTGCAATTTTCATATCAGTTGCAAATTCATCTTGCTAAACCAGGCTTTCTGCATATAACTTAAATTCCTGAGTTTTCTAGACTTACAAAAAACTAATTCCTGCATAAAACTGCACTTTCTGAATTTTCTTTTTCAAGTTTTATGGAAAAATCTGATTTATGTGGATAATTACATACACAGGAAGCATATACTGTACACATTGCAAAATTCCTGGACACCAACCAGGAAGCAGCTTAACACGAATCCGTCCCAAAGAATTTAGAACTAGAATAAGATTGGACAGGAAGCAGAAATACTTGAAGAAATGAGGCATATTGTTTTTCAAATCTGCATGTATACAATAACTAACTCACAAGTAAGCTGTAGATAAGGATAGACAAATTTTACCTTGAGATTTGGTATCCGTACAATCTGAATAACCGTTACTATCAATGCAATACCCTGAATAAAATGGCACAAGATTAGACAATATAAGTGATGACACCAATGTGGACCATCCAGGGAAAACTATAAATCATCTGCAACTTTGAAAGTATTTACGAGATTCCCAAATATTACAATCAAAATGTCCCATGAGGTTGTATTCATGGTTCACTATCACATTATGTATTGAACTACACTATGTAAAGCAGAGAAAGTTTTCAGTACAGAGCAAGCCCAATTAAGTGGTGTAAGGAGTAAGAAACTGAATAGCACAAATGGTATAAGGACTAAGAGTTGAAAACTAAAGAGCTATCAGCAGGTGAAAGGGAGACATGAAATATAACATATTGAATCAATCGCTCGAGGTCAAATCTCAGAATTGGATGAGAGCAACTTTTCATGGAAAATACAGGATCACGCAAACAACTGTAGTATGTTACGGTTTTTTACTTGCTCCTCCAGACAACTCTGCATATAAACCTATTCATATAAATGCAATATTCACGTATATCTTATATAGCATGAGGGAGTGCAACAAAAAACTTACATGAGAAAGAAAAAAAATCATCTAACTAAGAACCGAAAATTCATTCAAATATTTTTTTTTCTATTATTCCACTTTTACTGTGATACAAAATCTTATGGTAGGTGCAATGCTAAGAGGAGCATAACAACCATGGCTAAAACTAAACGTAAACTACCATATAGTACTTAAATGGTCCAACAGAGGTAGGGTATTCAAGTTGGAGCATGGTTGAAAGCAATCTAGAAACCTGGATTTGTACCTTGTAACTAGTGCATGATTTCATGAGAAATCGAAAAAAAGAAATCCCCACTAGACTGTTATTTCAGCTCTACCCAAGATTACTTGAACATACCTGATTAGTCAAACTATACCGTTTCTGAATGATTGTCCATCCATGTCTCACGCCTTGAGTGTATCAACTGTTAATGACTTAATGGTCCATATATGAAAAAAAATGAAGCTAACAGTGATTAGTGTCTATTACTTGGATACACTCTCCACTTTTTTTACATGCATAGGGAATGCTCAATCTTACCATATTTTGATCCTACAATCTACATCAATTTTCACATGCTACAAAATTAATATTACCAATTTAAATTTACTTTAGAGGTATGTTCAAAGATTGGCTTATATCTTACTCACAAACTTGGTACCATGTGTTCCTATTACTCATAACTTCACCCTGTAAGTTTAAACAGAAATAGAGCATATATACAACCCCCCACCCCCAACAAAAAAAAAAATAAAAAAAAATTATAGCTATTTATCAATGTTCTTTTTTTCCCCCAAACAAAGGGCTGTAGCCCAGTCACGAACCATCCATAACCCAACCCCATTCCTACCGGGCCTCAGGGGCTAAAGTTCAGTTTATTTTCAAACCAGATAAACCACTCACTCGAGAATGGATACAAAGAAGCCTGTATTCTATGACAATGCAATGTGCTGACAAAAAGTTTAGGTACTTAATCTTAACCAAAAGAACAGAGAGACAATAGCACGCATAGGATCACTAGGCTAATTTCATGCAGGAAATTCCAATCTAAGAAATTCTATCAAGACCGAAATCATGTGCAAATGGACGAAGATGTGCGAACTTAGTCTACCAAATTAAACCAACATAACATGCACTTACAAGGATATCTTGGCCAATCCAGGCAAAATGTCGCTGACGGTAAACAGCCCAAATGACAGAAAATGTTATACAGAAGGGAGAAACAGCCAGTGTGAGGTAGGAAACCGCACCAAAGAAAGGTACTTTGACGAATGATTCTGCAGCATGTTTAAACCACTTGGACCTGAATTCATGAACACCATTTTAGTTTCTGATGATGGAATTATATGAACTAATAAACAAAGCAAGGTTTCAGTTTCACCATGAAGAAAGAATAGGTGATGCAAATAAAGCTAAACATAATGAGTGAACTGAACAAAATAGCTGATCGCATAATAGGCAAAATTGGACAAGCTAAAAGTTGAAAGAAAACCATTTGGTCCAAAGTTTAATGAGTCTCCAGCATATTTAATCCAACTGGAATTTTTATAAGCAGAATTAAATAATATGAGTTAATTACTACAACTTGAGCATAATAAAACTGCATGAGCTCAATGATAACTGCATTAACTACATAAAAATAAAACAGCCAAGCAACAGTTCCCTGAATGGTCCATGCATATGGAAAATACAGAATATAGCGAGTCTTATCAAGTGCTGATAATTATAAATGGAATCTGATTTCACATATAATCTTCTAATGCCTTGACAAACAAAACCATCATTTTCATCAACATATTTTTGTGAGAAGAATAGAGCAGCATGCAAGCAGAAGAGTGATTTACCATGGCCAAGCCACACACCAGATAATACTATGCGTCCCATGGAACATCTTGCATTTTATGCAATTTCGGATTAATCATTTACCTATTTAATTTGAATTATTAAGCAGTCCATAAATACCATTAGCCCGGTCTTGAACCAGGGACCTGCCACAACTCCCTGAGCCAGGCAATAGGGCCATTGTATGTTGCTTAGATGCCATTGAGAGGGTACAGAGTTAACAGAGAAGACTCACAAAAAAAAAAAAAAAATCAAAAAATAAAGACAAAAATGTTTTATGTTATCAACTTTTCTAAGGCTGAGGCAGAATTAACATTTCACTATGAAAATGAGGGCTTATCCTAATCAATCATCGTCCCCATTTTCAAACAATAAACAAGGTTGACGTGAGATACTCAGCCCAAGAAAACTAACCTTGCCTCGTATCTGATCTGAACCCAAATAAAATACATATACTTCAAGGTCCACCTTAAACCTTTGGGATTTAGTACCTGACCTCACTCCGAGCCTACTCCCCCTTCAGGTCCGGTGCCTCATCTTCATTTGAAGCCTATATCTTGATCTACTATCTCAACTTGACTCGGAGTCTTCAACCATAGCACCCCTTGCCTTTTTCAGTCCCTACTTTATCAAATCTTCACCGTGAGCTTCACCAGATAATCTCTCATCAATCTCTTGAAGCACCATGCATATATAACTAAGGCGCAACTCACCTTCGACTCTATACCAATTTGCTGTGACATTAGGTCCACTAAACTTGATAACATGGAAAATATGCTTTAAACCCAATATGACACTAAAGGAGAAATCACCATTAATGTCTTCAATCTAATCATATTTAGACCACTAAAAATCTTCCAACATGTTCCATACGTGACTAGACCATCTTGTACACAAATCTTATCCACTGGATGCGAGACACCCATGACCCAACCGAACCGTCATTCTTCACCAAACAAGGTTTTACCCAGCAAGGGAATACCTTTGCTAGCATAGCTAGATCTTCATGAAAGTGGCTACCCTTTTACCAATTCAAATAGGTGCAGTCCATACAAACTACCATTGCACATCCAATGCTAGCTAAGAAAATGAGAGATACATATGCTTGAGCTTGAATTTTGTCCAGGAATTTTGACAGCAAAGTATAAAGAGGGGAAGGTATCCCCCCTTCTAGTTCTTCAACGTTCTACATCTAGGAATATTAGGACTCTGAAGTGGTGTATCTTGGCTGTATAAGCTTAAACCGCAAAACAATAAGGTAGCTTTTCCGACTTGCAAACTGGCCTCTTAGGATTAATGAGGATCTCTCTAGTCATAATTGACGACAGACTGACAGCCGCTTGTAAGACCTCTTCTGATCTTTCTTAGAGTCTTCTGTTCCATATAAGATCCCATTTTGATGGGAAAAGGTTTAGGCAATGATGCTGGTGAACTAGTCATAAATTACAGTTATAGCTTCTCCATCCAAAAGTTATCATGAGTGTTAACCACAGAGGTAAAAATGCAGTTATGTGTTACCCTGCCCATCTTCAAACAAATTCATGGGTTCCCCCCTTCAACAATTTTAATCTTTAGCTAATACACATCCTACTTAATGATTAAAAGTGAAAGGTCCATAGAATCTCAAGTGCTAATTTCTTTTCACTCATGATCCGGTGTTCAGGATACACGAGTCAAAAAAGCATGGTAGTTCTTTTCATTAAATCAGAACATATCAAACATTCAATATACAACCTAACAGGACACTTGTGAAATAATATATTTCCCTTTTCAAAAAAATATCGCTACAGATCTGAAATGATGCAGCAAGAACTTAAGATATCCAGCAAAGCAATTTGCCAAGGAATTCATCTTATGCCCCGAAATAAAATAAACATTCTTTCATCGTTGTTCTTGCAATAAAAAAAAAAGTCAAAGTTATGAATAGTTGAATATCACAGAAACGATATACCTACAATTTAAAATAATCATCATACTAACCTAAGAAAAGTTATACTGGCTGGTCTTCCATTTTCTTCAACCAACAAATAAAATACAAAAAAGGAGGCAATTAGCTTACCACGATAACAAAGCCACTAAACATGTTTGTAGGCCCTGGAGAGAAAAGAACACATAAATTGAAAAAAATTAATCAAAATAGATAGGAGCACAAACAATCAAACAGCTAACTTTAAACCAGAAAACAAAGCAAAAAAAAAAAAAAAAATCAAATAGCTAAGCACATGACTCCTTATATATAAGCATACACCTCCATATCCATGAAGGAGAGTCTTGCAAGAATCCAGAAGCTTTACGGATCACAAAAACCCTGCTAAATGATAATATGAGGTGAACCTCAGACGTGCAAGTAAAACATAGAATTCCTTGATGCTAGATATTATAAAATAAAAAATATCCAATAACAGCCAACTTAAATCAGTCAACACCAAGCCTAAGCAATCACACATAGGAGAGGAACTAAATGTTCAACATAAAAAAATTAAATACCCCGAATTCCGTGGTTTATATTATACAATGTAATAGACAACACTGCTCACCAGTGTTCTCTAATTGCTGGAAAGTGGAACTCAATTGTTATAGCGTAAATTCAATTGATAAGTAATGGACACCCACAATTACCAGAAACATGAGTTATAATTGCTAGAATATAGAAACATGGACAATTGCGACACAGAATTATGCTTCATTTTTAATTGCTAGGTAGTGGAACCACTTACAGTTGATGGACCAATAAGGACAAGAGGTAGGCCTAGGAGAACTTGGATGGAGGCATTAAGAAGGATATGGCAGTGGCTGATTTATCAGAAGAGATGGTCGTGGCTAAATTAATAAATATATCATTAATAAAAGGTCAAGGAAACAACTCTAAAGACAAAAGCAACAATGAACTTAATAAGATTTCAATATTCTAACATTCAGTATGATATATTTACATTTTATACAAAATTAAGGAGATAGACTTGGCTCCTACTGGAAGGATTTGGACACCATCTTTCCAATCAAATTCATCTTTAGGTCATCTATACAACATATTCACTCCATAAAATTAATCTATGATTACACATCATATAAAGTGCCTAAAAACCAGCAAACAAAGTGTTCTAAAGTTTCCTTGCTCATGCATCAAAAGGTGCAGCATGGATGTCGAGTTGTACATAGTGAATTAGTTAGTTAAGTAGTATAGAATTATTGAGACCTATCAGAAACTAGAGTGCAAGTATTCTGAAGTATTTACACCATGATCAAATGGTTCGATCAGGGATTTCTACTCCTACATGTAGATCTATAGAAATATCATTTTCATTATCTATTTTGTGCCTACATGATGTATGGCAATTTTTTCAAGACAATACTTGATATTCGATATCTCCGTACTTCAACTTATCATTGGTTTCCAATTGGAAGGAGTTGCGTCCAAATCCTTCTTAAAGGGCCTAAGTCAATCTCAAAAAGAATGGGTGCAAGGATCAAGGAGATGCTGATAAATACCAAAATAAATAACATGCAAAATGTAAACATGTCAAATAAAAAAAGAGAAGAGATTTATGTGGTGAAATTTGGAAAAAAAAAATAGCAATTCAGTAGATTCGATAATTACACAAGCCTTTACAATAGATCAACCATTATACAACTTTAAAGAGGGAAGTTAAAAATAAAAACCAATATACATAATATGATAGTAACATATTAAAATATAATAAATAGGATTTTTCTGGGTGGAGGGAGAGGATTTTACAACAGACTATTGAATAATTAAAACATGATCGTTCTGAATAAATCTAGAAGACTTTGTTGTCACAAGAGGCTTTATACCAATCAATTTAGTTGTTAGTTGCAGCTGAGACAATAAAGAGGGAGGAAGGGGAGGAGAGAGTTGTATCCTTTAAGTGAAACCATTGTTGATTTTAATAGAGTAGGTGACAAATTATTCATATTCCAGATGCAGATGGAGATCATCCAACTTTAGTCAACTGAAAAGTAGGTTGAACCCAGCCTTTAAGCCCCTAAAGCATGTTGAGACCTGGCTTCTGGCCTCAAATGTGGCCTAACGACTCTACATTCTACAATACAGCTATAGCCAAAACGAAGTGCCTCCTGATATGCTTCCACTAATGTAGGGCTACAGGGGTGTATGAGACTTTTAACAACAGCAGATATTAAGATTTCAACAACACTCAATAGCGACGACAAGAAATCCATTATCCAAATCTTTAGGTTTGGTTGCGCCTTTATGAGTTCCACCATAGAGCTTGATCTCGTAACATGAAACATCTTTTTTTTTATAACTTATAAACAAGTTATATATCATTAGGATTACATACTTTGGAGTGCATACTATATAGTTAAAACAATTTTACTACGTTTTACGGACTTGAAGCTATTTTACCACAGTTACGTGCATGCTTAGACCAAAAGGATTCATATAGAACTATGCATACTTAAACATTAAGCAATTATTGGCAAGTATTGATTTGTTACAAAAAAAATAGCTTTACTTGCTTCAATTATGAGATAAAAAGAAAGAGGAGACTAATGGGTGTACACAGTTAGAATGACAGGATGTAGTCAAAGAAGCAGCTAGGACTAGGAATTTACAGAAACGAGCATGAATCAAGGAAGTAAGAAGGGTTACGTGCATGCAACTTAAGAGAAGACATGACTTGCTAGGACTAGGAATTTACAGTAATGAGCATGAATTAAGGAAGTAAGAAAGGATTAGATGCTTGTGACTCAAGAGAAGACATAACCTGCTTGCCCTTGCAGCTGAATAAAGACAACCAAATTTTTTGGCCAAAAGACTATCTTGAATTTATTATATTAATGTTTTCATGAATCATGATAACTAGCTATGTATTTAACAATGTCTATCTGAGTGTGCCTATGTGCATGAAGAACGAACAAATCACATGATGGACAATAAGGATTAAGGAGCATAAGCTATGATCAATGCATATCAAATTCTAAGACATGTGCTCAACTCAAATCATGATCAAGATCTATAGAGCTCAACAATTGCATCTATGCAAAACTCAAAACAAGAGCTTCACTGATTAAGACAAAGTATTCTACGTCAAAACTTCAAGGATTGTCTTATATGTATGAATGAGGTAATACGTAAAATTGTTCGCATTTTTTTTTTTTTTGCTCAGGTAATATTAATATTTGGAAGCACCAAGAATGCAATGTATCATCATATCTCACCTGGGCTTTCATTACAAAACAATTAGGGGTTGTTTGGTTCATGGAATCCAATTCCTTGTTTTCTGATCTTGTCACAAAACAAGGAATTCTTTTTCCCCTTTGAGGAAACAAGTAAATTTCTTGTTTGTTTTCTTGTATTGTGTCTGTTGTTTAGACATTGAATGTGATGTTATTTGGCCTATTGTTTTATTGGGACCATTGTTTTGCAACTAAGCCAAAACAATGGTGTGTTTGGCATTGCTTGCATTCATTGTTTTGGAATATAATGCTTGAAGGTGGAAATAAGTTTTTTTTTCTTTTTAAATTTTATTTTGTGTCTTAAAAACAACCGAGAACACTCTAATTTGGCTTGTTTTCTATTAGGTATCGAAAACAACTATATGCTTATGTTTTGCTGACGTTTTTGCCAAAACTTGTCCCGCAAATCAATGAAACACAATAGGAGACAATGAGGGGAGAAGTTTTGGTTGCTACAGTAACCTTCTAGCCTAAAACAGCCAAAACAAGGCCAAAACCCATGAAACAAACGGCACCTTAGAAATTACATGCTCATATTTCTGATTTCTGCACTTTGTGCATTGACAGTTAATACAACAGTTGACTAATCAATTCACTATGCCAGTAATATTGGCTGTGTACTTTTCAGTCAACTGATTGATCAACCGAGATCCAAAATGTCAAGTTAAATTTTCTGTCAGTTTACACTCTAGATGGACTGATGTATCAATCCTGCATCAACTCTTTTTTTCAAGATTCCCTCAACCAGTATTCCAGTCAACTATTGTTATGTCAACTGCGCATTTTGCAGTATGACAGTCGACTGGTACAGTGCATTGCGCTGACAGTTGACTGTTCAATCAATTGATCAGACAGTTGAGGTTTGAATTATTGTCATTTTGTTTTCTTGATTTGGCATTTTGACTTCACGCTAAATGAGAGATATTCTAACCCAAGTTGATTCCTTTTTTGGATTTTATTCACAGGAAGAATTTGCTTAATTTCTTTTATTACTGGATTTTATTCACGTGAAGGATCTGCTTAATTGAAGTGAGAGGATTCTTATGTGACATACTTTAATCTTGTTCGATATTTCATATTTGTCAACCTATGTTGTCTTCCGTCTCGTCACTAAAATAGAGGGTTAAACCTAAGCTCTAACCATCCAATCCTTCTTCTCTCCACAGGTTATAATTACATACTCCACTGCAATCGAGAGAACTTCTGTAAGCTTCAATTTGCAAAGTTTTAATTAAGCAATCTCATCTTAGATCAAAAACTCTCTCAAAAACTGTTCAGTTTGTCTTTCTTTTGCATATAAGTGCTTTGATTTGCTAAACTATCTTGTGCAGGCTCTATGAGCATACTTTGAAAGAACGTCCACCGTAACTGTATTGAGAAGGGCAATCCCAGGAATAGGGATTGGTGAGCAATCCCGGAGATAAGGTTTATGGTGTAGTGAGGCTTGGCTCTATGAATTCAGGAGTGTAATTGATTGGAATCTATTGGTTCAAGGGATTGGATGTTGGAACCGGCAAAACCATTATACATCACTGTCCCTACTCAATTTGCATATCTCTGTCTCTTATTGTTATATTTACACTCTTGTAATTTAAAGTTAGTTGCTTAATCTATTGAGACCTTTATTTGACAATTTTTTTTATTATTGAGCTCTTCTTTTAAAAGTGTATTTCTTTTCATTGAGTGTTTTAAAATTAAACATATTGTTATGATTAACTTATTGAACATACAACCCGCACCCCCCACCAAAAGGATACTTTCACACTGCTGTTGTCATTAGAAATGAAAAAGTAAGGCAATAAAAGGAAAAAAGACAAACCTCAACACCACCAATGCAAAATAGAACCACCAAAAGCACCACAAACCAAGTAGACATGAGTTTGTAAAGAAGGATCAAGAAGCCTGATGCAATTACAACAAACAAGGCAGCTGATGTCATGTTGATGTCAACCACACCACTACCACCTGCATACTCTACATCGGTTAAATCATCAGGGGCATCCTGTAACCAATATTTCATTTGTCAGAAACTGCAGCAACCAGTATCAGAGTCTGAACAGGCATGAGACATCATTCCAATATGGTCCTAGTAAGCACAGGATACCTTCAATAGTTTGTCATGTTCAATTGACACTTCTCTAGCACTCCATGCAGACCAATAGGATGCACATAATATGGTGCCAACGGCCATAAGCCACAAAAAGACTTCTGCAGTATCCACAAGAGGGCGGTCTGGAGAATACAGTTGAACTGCAACTGTAGGAAAGACAAACCATTTAAAGATCAACAAAACAGAAGACGTCATATGAGTATTACATGCTAGGATAAGTACTTGTGAATGTGCTTATTCACACAATGAGCCATCTAAACTAAGGAATAATGTCATGTCACAACCGAGGAAAATATGATGCAATAACTTCCTATGGACCTGATGGAGACAATTAAAGAAAGCTAGAATTTGATTAGATTTGATTAGAATTTTAGTTAAATTTGATTTTATCTTGTTTGCGCGAGCGGTGTAAGTAGGAATTTTTTATATATTGTGTGACGATATTTATTTAGAAAGAAAGAATTGTTTTGATATTTTGAGAGTATGTAATTTGCTTTTTTTAAATCTTTTGTGTGTTATTAGTAAGGGCAGGTGTGTGATTCGCCTGGGTGTAAAACCCAAAACATATTATCAAACCCTAAGTTTATTCCAAATCCCCAATCTCCACTATAAATCCAAATTCGTCCTCCATCCTGTGTCACAACCATATAAGAAAAAAATCTACATTCAATAGCATGGCCAGCAAACTACAAGGTCAAAAAAGATGTCCTTGATAACTAACAGTTTGCAGTTTAAGATGGTTTAAGATCTTTCATGGGTTTGAATCATGGGAAAGTGTGGAGGCAGTGGAGACCTGATCCAAGTAACAAGTCAACTACAGACAAGGTAAAAAAAAAAAACTATTAGTGAGAAAGGAGAAAAGTGCAGCAACAAAGTATGTAAGATCATGTAAGAAAAAAGAGAAGATACACGAAAGAAGAGAGTAAGAGATAGGAAAGTAACACACTACTGGTTACAAGGTAGAAACATCCCTTTCTTAAAAAGCTCAGGGAAACCATCCTCCTAAAGATAAATATTCCTACTGGTAGCTCTGGTTGCATAGTCAGGAATTTTCTGAGAGTCAAAAAGCAACTTGTAGAAAATAATATTTAATTAAATATAATAAAGGCGCACATGCTATTATGGGAAAGTCAAAGGGTTGTAATCCCGTGAATGTAAGCATACTCCAAAACCCCATTCTCAGTTCGCAGGTCGCAACGCACTTGCAGGAAGCTGGAAATCTTTGTAAACACCGCTCAGTCATTTGGCGATGAACCCTTTATCAACAAAAAGTGAAGCTTAACCGCTACCTATCTAGACATCCATTAGTTTAATATATGGAAAAGAACGAGTGCCCTAAGGATGATGCGAAAGGATTTTTGCTTACCAGCCGTAAATATTTCCTTTTAAACCAACTTTTTGGCGCGCATAGGAAATTTTGAAAGTAGAGATTTGATATTTCAAATAAATACGAAAAATGCTTTTAGTAATGTCTCTGATATAGCATTTTCTAGCAACTTCAGTACAAACTGAAGGAAACCATTTGATGATTTGCATATAATCATATAACAGAAATCAAAGCTGTAGGATTTGCTAAATTTAGAATACATTAGTTACATGGCAATATAAAATAAAATCTAGAAAGATATACAAAGTAATTTAAAAAGAGATAATCATAAATTTTAAATTATAAATATTTTAATTCTTTCTTCGCAAAAACCTTAAAGCCTATACCTAGTTTCCTCTCATTTTACAATTATTTTGCTCAGTTTCCAACAATAGTGGAGTAATAAAACTATAATGAATTGGTAGAAACTAAAAGATTTAGCTGATCACAATTTGGAAAGTTGTTTTAATTGCTCTTAGAATTTCAATCCAATACGACCAACTGGATATCATATGACTTGTTGAAATCCCTTCCACTGCACAAAAACTCCAAAGTTGTGGTGAGAGTTGATGAAAATTATTTCGAAGTTGTGGTGAGGGTATTTTAACACGCCCCAGCAGGTTGAAGGCCCATTTTGGGCAGAAACCTAGGTTTTACACAGCAATGTAATTTTTTTTAAACCCGCAATTAAATGCGCACCCGGTAGGATTTGAATCTGGGTTGCTCTGATACCATGTTGAGATTTCTTCCACTGCACAAAAACTCTGAAGTTGTGGTGAGAATTGAGGGAAATTATTTCGAAGTTGTGGTGAGGGTATTTTAACATGACTGATCTTCGTAACTCGGTTAGAAGTAATTTCGAGATTGGGCTGCCTTGAAACACAGACATGGGGTCCTATCTTCCAAACCTTCTTAGTTTAGGGGACTACTTCAACACAATCTTTACTTGCTCAACAAAAGTTTAGATATAACATAGTTTTGAAAACTTAATCAGCATGATAAGGAGACCAGAGGGCACTTAAGGACAGAAGTTTCACCTAGTTTGTTCCTCTATACCAATCACCACCACTATTTTGGCAGTACTAACCACTTTACCTAAAAAGCTTACCAGATAACTAATAGGGCTACATATAATATTCAAAACCAAAATTGCCAGCACTCATCCTCACAAGGAAGGCAGCATACATGGAGAACAGCATGTATATGGACGAAACAAATGATTTTATGCAGGTTCAAAAACCCAAATCTTTTTTATTCCCATAGTCAGACCATGGGAGCACTACCTCAGCACAAAGCTTAAGCTTTTAAGAACTGAACCCAGAAAATGGCAGCCCACTGCATGATGCTTGCACCAGTACAGGGTCTTAGGAGGACCAGATGGATGCAGCTTTAGTCATGCATAGAAGTGGAGGACCAGATGGATGCAGCTTTAGTCATGCATAGAAGTGAAGCTATCACAGTGGAGCAACCTTAGTTACCATTATATCATGCTGATAAAACATTCATGGAGTGGATCTATCTCATAATGCATTGCACTTCAGTTCTAAAGGAAATATTGAATCATAATTTAAAAATAATCCAATTTTGACATTCTAAATATAATTTAAAAATCATGTCAATACCACACATGCAGCCAAAAGGATGTATGGTATGCATATATAGATGTGATACATGTGATCTTCTGTTTGGCACTAGATGTAAGAAAGTACAACTTTATTGACATGGAACACAGATACGACATGATACGGACATGGAGACACAACAAACCCAAGAAAAGTAGAATACAAGGATACGATGACATAAATATTTATACATATAATATATATAATTGTGCATCAAAACTCGTAATCGTTAAGCCATGTTTACCGACATAGAAAAAGAAAAAACTTAATAATTTAAAATTCTAATCAAGTAACTATATTAAATAAAAAATTTGAATTCAATCCAATGGACCAGTACCTTGAATAAAATATTTCAAGTCTCTATCTTGCAAGACATTTGGAACATATTATTTCAATATCCCTTTTATGTCCAAAGAACTTTTTTTTATCTTTTTAGACAATATATTACTCCATAGTGTACAACATTCGATCCTTATGACTTTTCGAAAGCGGACACAGTCTCGACACACGATATATATAACTTTTTTAAAGCGGGCATGGCTCCAACACACTAGTTTTTACGTTCTTAAAATTTAACATGGTTTTGATGTGTTCAATATGGTTAGTGTCGTGCTGTCAGATACGTATCCGATACGGATATTGACACTTACTTTGAAGTATCCAAGCATTAACTTAAGCCTTAGCCAATGATCTATGATATAAGAAAAATCTCAAGGTAAGGAAAATAAGAAGAAAAAAATAACAATTTCATTTACAAATTTTCCAAAGTTTACAAACAAACTTCTATATGATTAATGAGCTTCAAGTCACACATGAACGGAACAAGTTACTTTCATTTGCAGACCTAACTATAGCTTTCTTGCCAGAAAAATATCCTATAAAGCAAAAAGCATGGTATCTGACTTATAAGCTTGCAGAAAGCAAAAAATGTTTCCATCACAGTCCAGTGCTTTAGACCATTTCATGTACAGAAACTTACCTGAGTCATTTTGTCTTATATTGTTCTTCAAGCTTGCACCTGCATCTTGCGGAAGCATAACCGCAGGTATGCCTATGTCTAAATCTGTTTCATTGCTATCGCAGACCATCTTGTATAACTCTGCAGAAATGAAACAGAGACAAACCATAAAAAATAAAAAAATTAAGAAAATTAAAAATAAAAATCCAGAAAGTAAAGCAAGCAAAATGACAGTTTAAATAGTAACACCAGATAGAACCTCCACACTGAACCACAACATGGACTAAAGATAGTAGAAAATTAAAAAATAAATAAATAAATAAATTGACTGATGGTAACAAAAAACACCTCAAATGACTTGATGTCTTCTAAGAAAATGACATATATGCCTAAGATGCCTAAAAGAGGGCAGAAAAAGGAAAATAAAAGCCCAAAATGAATGGGCAGAGAGACTGCATCAAAATATATTCAACCTGGCATTCAAACTGAAATTGAGGTGGAAGAAATACGAAATAGTTCAAATTCATCAGAATTTTTTTTAGAGATGGAGGTATTCAGAGATGCAGAAAACTAAAGAGAACAGGCACATCAACAACAACAACTAAGCCTTTTATCCCAAGTATTTGGGGTAGGCTACATGAACCAAAAAAAGAATCACGCTGGATCGATCACTTTGATAGTCCTTCTCCATTCATTTCTATCAAGTAATATCTTCTCATTTAAACCTCTAGAATCCATATCTTTTCGTATCACCTTCATCCATATTTTTTTCGGTCTTCCCTTCGTTTATTTAACTTATCCTACATTGATAAACTCCTCTCATCGAACTGGTGCATTTGTAGGCCTATGTTGCACATGACTAAACCATCGTAAGCGATTTTCTCGCATCTTCTCATCGATAGGAGCAACACCTACTTTAGCACGAATATCTTCATTTCTCACTTTATCTCTCCTAATATTGCTGCATATCCAGCAGAGCATGCGCATTTCTACTACACTTATCTTTTGTGAATGACGTTTCTTTATAGCCCAACATTCCGTACCATATAATAAAGCTGGCCTAATAGCAGTCCTATAAATTTTTCCCTTCAATCTTAACGGAATGTTACGATCGCATAAAACTCCCGTTGTCCTCCTCCATTTCAACTAGCCAGCTTGTATCCTATGGTTAACATCATTATCGATCTCTCCATCATTTTGATTAATAGACCTAAATACCTAAACTGACTGCTCATTTGTATCTCTTACCCATCCAGTTTTACAGCATTATAGTTTATGGTCCGTCGTTTACTAAATTTACACTCCATATACTCTGTTTTAGATATACTCAATGTAAAACTTCTAGATTCTAATGTGTGCCTTCATAACTCTAACTTGGCATTTACTCTTACTCTTGTCTCATCAACTAAGACAATATCATCAACAAATAGCATATACCAAGATATCTCATCCTGAATAGCTCTAGTAAGCTCATCCATTACTATAGCAAATAAAAATGAGCTCAATGCAGATCCTTAATGTAATCCAATTGTGATAGAAAAATCACTTGTTAAACCACCACATGTTCTGACATTGACCACTACTCCATCATACATGTCCTTAATTATATCGATATACTTGATGGAAACCCTTTTCTTCATCAATATCTACCCAAGTATCTCTCGTGGTAGCTTATCATAGGGTTTCTCTAAGTCAATGAATACCATATGCAAATCTCTATTTCTCTCTCGGAATCGCTCTATAAATTGACGAAATAAATGAATAGCTTCTGTCATCGATCGCCCCGGTATATATCCAAACTGGTTCTCTGATATTTTAACAGTTTGTCGCAATCTATGTTCAATTACCATTTTCCAAAGCTTTATAGTGTGACACATGAGTTTTATTCTCCGATAGTTAGAACTCTGAATATCATTTTTGTTCTTATATAGAGGTAATAGGGTACTCTTCCTCCATTCATTTGGTATTTTCTTAGTTTGTCAAATCTTGTTAAAAATATCTGTCAGCCACCTCACACCAATCCCTCATAAGTATCTACATATCTCTATAAAAATCTCATCTAGACCAACAGCTTTTCTTGATTTCATCATTTTCAAAACTTCTTTTACTTCAGACTCTTTGATTCTGCGCATAAAACTACGATTCATATTCTTACATTGAATAGTAACATCTTCCAAATCTTGAGCAAAACTACCATTATATAATCTATCAAAATAATTTTTCCATCTTTCTTTAATCTCTTCGTCTCGAACTAGAACCGTCTTATCATCATTTTTAATACACTTTACAGTTCATAAGTCTCTAGAATTTCTCTCTCTTATTCGAGCAATTCTATATATATCCTTTCTGCCTCTTTATTATCCAATTTCTCGTACACTTGTTTATATAATTTAGTTTTTGCATCCCGAACAGTTTTCTTAGCCTCCTTCTTCGCCAGTTTATACTTCTCAAAACTTATTCCATCATTATTATTATTCTTCTTCAAATCTCTATAAAACTCTCGCTTGATCTTAATAACAGTTTTTACCTCTTCATTCCACCATGATGCATCCTTACATGGTGGAGCACCGCCCCTCGACTTACCAAATATATTTTTAGTTATTTTTTTAATGCAGCTAGCCATTTTGTTCCATGTTACATTAGAATCACGATCCCTCCAATCTGCTTCTTGTACTACTCTATCTATAAAAACTTTTTGATTACTTTCTAATTGCCACCACTTAATCTTAGGATCTAAGTTATACTTAATCTTTCTAAGTCTCTTTCTAATCTGAATATTTAAAACTAAGAGTCTATATTAGGTAACTACACTCTCACCTGGCACTACTTTACAATCGATACAACTAACTCTATCTATCATCATAATTAAAAAGAAATCTATTTGGTTTGCATTCGATCCACTTTTAAAAGTAACTACGTGAGAAACTCTCTTTTAAACCAAGTATTCGCTAAAATTAAATCATAAGACAAAGCAAAGTCTAGAATTGAGTTACCTGCTTCATTTCTTTCTCCAAAACCAAATCCTCCATGTACACTATCAAACCCATTACGACTAGTTCCTATATGTCCATTGAGATCACCACCAATAAATAGTTTTTTCCTAGCGGGTATTGCTTGTACTATCTCATCTAGATCCTCCCAAAATTGATGTTTGCTAGATTCATCAAGTACACTATCAAACTCATTACGACTAGTTCCTACATGCTCATTGAGATCACCACCAATAAATAGTTTTTCCCTAACGGGTATTGCTTGTACTATCTCATCTAAATCCTCCCAAAATTGATATTTGCTAGATTCATTAACTCCTACTTGTGGTGCATAGGCACTAATGACATTAAAAATCTCTCTATCTAAAATAAATTTAACTAATAAAATTCTATCACCCTTTCTCCTAATCTCCACTACATTCCCAAGTAATTACTTATTTATGATCACACCTACCCCATTACGATTTCTATCTCTACCCGTATACCAAAGTTTATAACCCCAAAACTCTATGATTTTAGTTTTCTCACCTACCCACTTAGTCTCCTGCACGCACAAAATATTAACCCCCCTTCTAATCATAGCATCAACTAACTCTTCTAATTTACCTGTAAGAGAACCTATATTTCACGATGCCAACCGAAATCTATGTTTATATTTATGAGCTAACTTCTTTACCCCCACCCGCTCATTAAGATGTGGGAACGCTCTTATATTTGACACGACATCTGGGCGCCGACGTGGCGTGTCGCTTCTGGACGACGACCTAGCAACCCTCACACATTTTTCACTACACCCGGACTCCAATATAGCGCGTCGCTCAGTAGAAAACGCCCCAACGAAATTCATATTTTGGCTCATGTCATAATATGTAACAATGTTTTGTTAGCAAAAGATAGCGGAATAATACTAATGCAACAACCAGCGGAATCAAATAGTTAACCAAAGAGAAAAATAGCAGAGACAGAGAACACACAGATTTAACATGGTTCGGCAATATGCCTACGTCCACGGGGACACGATCGATAAACTTCCACTATATCAAAAGAGAATTACAACTTTCTAGTTCTCAACCACAAGAGAAATCACAAAGAAATCACACAAGATTTTGAGATCAAATTCTAACCTCTTGTTGCAGTGATTTACCTTTTTGCATCAACAGCCAAAGATCCAAAAGAAAATAACCAAGCAGCTCCCTGCTTCAGCCGAAAGCAACAATAAGTACGGCCGCCTCAATTCTGTGACAGCATCAATTATTTGCTACCTTTTGGTCAAACAATCAACCGAATCCCAGAAGAGCAGCAACAACAATTCCTTTAATGTCACCCGCAAAATAATTTAACCCAGAAATTGTAACCTGCTAAAGAAATAGCAACAGCAGTACCTTTTTCTCTCTATTTTGCTTTAGCCGCCCCTCTTCTATTTCTGGCTCTTCTTTTTCTTTTTAATTTCTTTTGGCTCAATCAAAACCCTAGTCCCACACCCCATATATATATTATATCATAACGGGTTTGGGCCGATTTTGGGCCCGTTTCGGTAGACCGAAACCCGCTGCGGCAATGGGCTCCATTAGCAACAATCTCCCACTTAGAGACCTATTGCAAAAATTATAATCACTATACATGATAATCCTAGTGTCCAAAGTTTTTTTTTTTTTTACCTCGATCGTTTAAAGTCCCAATTTCAGCATTCAACACAAATGCACCAAAGTTGAGCAATAGCTCAACTTTTTCCCATCAACCGGCTTTGTCAACATATATGTAGGATTCTTGCTGCCCTCAATCTTCTCCAACTTCAATTGGCCATCCTCCAACAAGGATCTGATGAAGTGATACCTCAAGTGAATATGTTTAGTCCGTGAATGATACGTTGAGTTCTTAGCAAGATGAATTGCACTTTGACTGTTACTGAATAATTTGCAATCCACTCCATCAAAACCCAACTCACTCATCAATCGCTGCAACCAAATAAACTCCTTACTTGCTTCTGCAGCTGCAACATACTCAGCTTCTGTCGAAGATAAAGCAACAATTGATTGTAGTCTTGAAACCCAGCTTACTGCTATCCCTCCTACAGTAAAAACATAACCTGTGGTGCTCCTGCCATTGTCTCTATCACCTGCATGGTCCGAATCCACAAAACCTTGCACATCAATGTTATCACCCCCAAAACATAAACAATACTTTGAAGTACCTTTCAAATACCTGAAAATCCACTTCACCGCTTGCCAATATTCCTTTCCAGGGTTCTTCATGAATCTACTCACTACTCCCACTGCATGTGCAATATCTGGTCTTGTACTCACCATTACATACATGAGACTCCCAACGGCTGATGAATAAGGCACATTCTCCATGTGTCTTATCTCCTCATCTGTCTTAGCACCTTGCTCTTTTGATAGTTTGAACTGATCACCAAGAACTGTAGTTACCGGTTTTGCATTCTCCATATTGAATCTCTCCAACACCTTCTTGATGTAGCCCTCCTGAGATAACTACAATTTCTTACTTTTCTTATCTCGGGTAATTTGCATTCCAAGAAGTTGTTTAGCCTCACCCATGTCCTTCATAGAGAATCTCCCTGCCAACTTTCTCTTCAGATCATTAATTTTCTTCATGCATGTACCTGCCACAAGCATATCATCTACATACAAAGTAAGTATAATAAAGTTACCATCCTTAAACTTTTGTAGATAAACACAATGATCTGAATTGCTTCTGGCAAAACCCGAATCCAACATAAACTTGTCGAACTTCAAGTACCATTGCCTCGGAGCTTGTTTCAACCCATACAAACTCCTTTTCAGTCGACATACCCAATTCTCTTTTCCTTTAACTCCATATCTCTCCGGCTGTTCCATGTATATTTCTTCCTCCAAATCACCATGAAGGAAAGCAGTCTTCACATCGAGCTGCTCTAAATATAATCCTTTCACAGCCACAATACTTAGTATTGTTCTGATAGAAGTCATCTTGACAACAAGTGCAAATATTTCATTGAAGTCAAATACCTTTTCTCTGACCGTAGCCCTTCACCACAAGTCTAGCCTTGAACCTTTGTGTCCCTTCTGCCTCATATTTTACCCTGTATACCCACTTGTTATGCAATACTCTCATCTTTTCCGGTCGCTTCACCAATTCCCATGTGTGATTCTCCTCCAAAGAAGACATCTCATCACGCATGGCTTGCTCCCACTTAAGATGAAGTTTATCCTGCATAGCTTCTTGGTAACTCTATGGTTCACCTGCATCAGTATACAAAACATGATATAATGGAAGACAAAGTTTATGGGTTGACTTCCTTATCCTCGTGCTCCTCCTCAAAGTGGGAACACTCTCTGATGAAGTACTGGAACCATCTACTTCAGTCAATAGCTCTCTTTCCTGTTCGGTTTCATCTGAAGCTTGTGTATTTTCAGATGTAGCCATTTCTTCTCCTTCAGATATAGATATTATTTCCTTTCTTTTATCCATGAGATCCATCCCATCCTGTGGCTCATCCAGCTCCAAGCACTCTTTCTCCACTGTTTTCTCACTCTTACTTTCCGTTCGGTCTTTATACATACAACCCTCATTAAATACTACATCTCTGCTACGAATTACCTTGTTATGCTCATAATCCCATAAGCGATAACCATATTCGTCGCCACCGTATCCAATGAATGCATACTTCTGAGATTTAGAATCAAGCTTCTTTATCATCTCATGATCCACATGTGCATATGCTATACAACCAAACACTTTTAAGAATGAATAATTCACAGTCTTACCAGACCACACCTCTTCTGGAATTCCTCCATCTAAAGCACTAGCTGAACTCCTGTTAATCAGATAGACTGCCGTATCTACAGCGGCTCCCCAAAATTGCAAAGGCAAACCTGCTTGTAGTCTCATACTCCGAGCTCGCTCCAAAATGGTTCTATTCATCCTCTCAGCCGCTCCATTCTGCTGCGGTGTCCTCGGTACAATCTTCACTCTCCTGATGCCGTGGGTAGAGCAATAGTCATTGAATTTCCTATTGCAAAATTCCCCACCATTGTCTGACAACAGACATTTCACCTTCAAACCTGTTTCATTCTCAACAAGAGTTTTCCATACCTTGAAGATCTTGAAGACATCGGATTTCTGCTTAAGTGCGAATACCCATATTTTCCTGCTTGCATCATCTATGAAAGTGACAAAATAAGAATTACTTCCAAGAGACTTCGCCGAAGAAGGCCCCCATACATCTGTATGCACCAACTCCAATCTCTCGGTTTTCTTCTCCTTGCCATCCTTCATAAAACTAACTCTTTTCTACTTTCCAAATACACAGTTCTCACAGAAATCAAAGTTAGCATCTTTCATATCTGTCAACATATCTCTGGATTGCAATACCCTCATGCCGCTTTAACTCAAGTGACCGAACCTCTGATGCCATAAGGTAGCCTTCTCATTCTTTACAGTGGTAAAAAAACAACGTGATCCACCGAGCTTGAGAGTAAATATAGAGTTTCCACTCTCTCACCCTTGACCACTACCATTGCTCCTTTACTGATCTTCCACTGTTTTTTCTCAAATGAGATTTGATAACCTTCGCCATCCAGCTTGCTAACAGATATCAAATTCTTCTTCAAATCCGGTATGTGCCTGACCTCTTGTAAAAGCAACTTTCCACCATTGTGCAACTTCAACTGAATTGTCCATTTTCCGACAATCTTGCATTCCTGCCCATTACCAACAGTCACATGCCCAAAATCACCTTGGACATAATTCTCAAACCATTCTCTGCGAGCAGTGCAATGGAACGAAGCCCCTGAATCCACAAACCACAGATCTGACCTCGATTCTGTATGAGCAGACAAGCACAAGTCATCATACTCTTTACTTGGATTCACAACATTCGCTCCTTCCTTGTCTTTGTTTGGACAATCCTTCTTCATATGACCCTCTGTCTTACATTTCCAACACACTAACTTTTTCTTGAACTTCCCCTTAGACTTTGATCTTCCTCTTTACTTTGACTCCCTGCTTAAACTTCTACCCCTTTTCTTTCTTCTGTCATTATCAACCGACAGAGCAGTACTTGTAGAAACTGTGCTCTCACCCATACTCTTTTTCATCAATTCATTATTCATGATTGTACTCACAACATCATTGAATTTAAGAGCAATATTGGAAGAATTGCTGATGGCCATAACAACATTACTCTAACTATCCGGTAATGAACACAAACATCAAAGCTTTAATATCATCAGCAAAGACAAAATCTAAGGATTCAAGTTGTACCCATAATGTGTTAAATTCGTTCAAATGATTAACAACTGAACTATCAAAAGGCATTCTCAAATTGAACAACTTTTTCATTAGAAATAGTCTATTTGAAGCAGACGGCTTCTCATAAAATTTAGCTAACGCTGACATCAAACCTGAAGTGGTTTTCTCCTTGGAGACATTGAACACAACCTGCTTTGTCAGGCACAATCGAATCTGCGCCAAAGCCCTCCTGTCCAACAATGCCCACTCCTCATCAGTCATCTTTTCTGGCTTTTTTCCAATCAGTGGTTGATGTAAATTCTTTTGATATAAATAATTTTCTATCTGCAACTTCCACCATTGGAAATCTGTCCCATCAAAATTTTCAATTTTTCCCTTCCTATATTCCGCCATAACTCCCACTCAAAATCAACACCGATCTGAGTGAAATCTGACCCGAACCAAGACTCTGATACCAATTGTTAGTAAAAGATAGCGGAATAATACTAATGCAACAACCAGCGGAATCAAATAGTTAACCAAAGAGAAAAATATCAGAGACAGAGAATACGCAGATTTAACGTGGTTCGGCAATATGCCTACGTCCACGGGGACACGATTGATAAACTTTCACTATATCAAAAGAGAATTACAACTTTCTAGTTCTCAACCACAAGAGAAATCACAAAGAAATCACACAAGATTTTGAGATCAAATCCTAACATCTTATTGCAGTGATTTATCTCTTTGCATCAACAGCCAAAGATCCAAAAGAAAATAACCAAGCAGCTCCCTGCTTCAGCCGAAAGCAACAATAAGTACGGCAGCATCAATTCTGTGACAGCATCAATTATTTGCTACCTTTTGGTCAAACAATCAACCGAATCCCAGAAGAGCAGCAACAACAATTCCTTTAATGTCACCCGCAAAATAATTTAACCCAGAAATTGTAACCTGCTAAAGAAATAGCAACAGCAGTACCTTTTTCTCTCTATTTTGCTTTAGCCGCCCCTCTTCTATTTCCGGCTCTTCTTTTTCTTTTTAATTTCTTTTGGCTCAATCAAAACCCTAGCCCCACACCCCATATATATATATTATATCATAACGGGTTTGGGCCGGTTTTGGACCCGTTTCGGTAAACCGAAACTCGCTGCGGCAATGGGCTCCATTAGCAACATGTTTTACGCTGGCTGTCACCGGCCTACCACAACCCTCCTTTATCCTGGCTTGGGACAGGCAGGATAAACAGGCAAAGAGACAAAAATAGTAGCTTTATAGAAAACACACTATAACAATATTTGTAGTAACATACAGATGAATTAAACCCACAATGAATAGCTGGTATACATAATGCACTTGATGAAAGATGTCATTGTAAATTGTGATCATCCAATTAATGAATATGAAATGCATCTTTGACACACCATATTGCCAGTGCTCCTATAACCTATAATCCACAATGTACATTTACGAAGTAGGACAAACTGGTTATTGAACCCACAACAGATGATACGAGGAAACCTAACAACATCTTTAGACCCTGTTTGGAAATGGTTTAAACCTAGGCCTAAGAGCCTATAACCCTGGTTTAGGTTGCCTAATAGTGTTCTAGTCAAATGGGTCAAGATAAGTCGGGTTAATAAATAAAGAAAATTACGAGATTAAATGGTGTTTACTGACCCGCCTATATAGGCAAATTAAGAGATAACGTTGATTTTCTCTGTGAGAAGAATAAGGTGCATTTACTAAAGAAATGTTATCCAAATGCTTTATAATGCACAGAGTTAATTTGATCTAAGTTATGTTCTTAACCGTTCTTCTACTAACCCCGGTTTGCGTGAGGCCTTAACCGCTTGTCAAGGAGGCTCACGTTTTAAGAGAGTTTCAAATTTGATTGGTGATTTAATCTGATCTAAAAAATAAATTAGGATTTTCTTAGATGTCATATACATTAGTAATGACTGAAAAGTCGTTCCATGACGACTTGGGGATCACAAGTTCAAATATTGGAAACAGCATATCTGCAAAAGAATAGATAAGAAGGAAGGCTACATACATTAGACCCCCTCCAGATCTTGCAATGTGGGATCCTTGTGCATTGGGTTGCCTTTTTCTTTTTCCTTGGATGCCATATATGTTAAGTAGCTAGGATTTAGGCATTTATGATATTGTCCTTCTTAAGTTGTTAGAAAAAACTTGAGATGTGATTAGCTGTTAGGTTAAGGAGAATGTATTTAAATGAAGTTTAGGAGGAATCTCAGATCGAGCTGAAAGATAAATGAATTTTTTTTACTTCATCTAGTTTAATTTAGCTCTACTTTTGCCAATGCCTTTATATTTTTAGTTTCGTGTCTAGTTTAATTAGGACCATTGAGAAGTGAATAATTGTTAGGTTATCATTTATTTAGTTTGTTAAGGAGAATGTATATAAATGAAGTTTAGGAGGAACATCAGATAAGTTTATTTATCATATCTAGTTTAATTCAGTTCTTATTTTTTTACAAAAACTTTATATTTCTAGTTTTGCATCCGAGTCCTCAACAATTCATTTAGATGAAAAGGATAGCTGGATGTGATGCCATCGACGGGTTCCAATTAACTGAACCTTGCTCATCTGTCCCCGAACCAAGATAGGTTCTTCACTTGCACAAAGGAATACCATAGAGAGACAAGTAGGCATAGTTTGAAAAAAGATCTTTGTCAAGTTATACTACATGCTAAACTTGTAACCTATATTTGTAAAGCTAAAAGCAAGCAAAAGTAATATAGTAAGCATTTTTTTAATCAAACCATATTAACTAGCTATGCTTCCCCAAAAGCAGATTAGATAGCAACTGTCCTAGCTCACAAATGGCACAAATGGCAGCTGCACTACTTTCCTACTGCGGTTCTGTTATAGAAAGAATGAAATTTTGTTATGTCCAAACCAAGCTCTGCTGCTTCTGTGGAAGATATTAGAAGATGACTAGCACAGATTGATTCGTTTCCACATCCATCCATGCAACCTCTGCCTACTGCAAGCTTCCTACCTTCTATTAATTTACCTCTAAAATCAATCGGATAGATATTAAACAAAATCTGGCTGATGTTATGGAACTAGACAGACAAATTAGATTGACTCTGTTATCAGCCCTCGTTATCGAAGAACTTCTTCACCTTTCAAAACAAATGCCACCTACTAAACAAAAAGTAGCAACCGAATAAGTTCTCTCTCTGCATAGTATCTATTAAGCCTTAAATTGATTTAACCCACTATGTCAGAGAACCATCTTACCTAAATGCCCAAGCTGGGTTGTGGATAACATTGTATCAAGCAAACTTAATACTCCCACCCATTGTTGAAAATAACACGTTATGAAACCCATTATATTGCGTTACGTAACCTAACGGAACTCTAGCGCTACATAACAACTGAAAATAACTCAGTGCACCGTAACAGTACGTTTTTTATGTTATTTTTCATTATATTACGTAATGTTACGTTAAGTTACGTTATTTACAATTATTTTTTAGTAATTTCTATATTGTAGTTGATTATTATTTTGTTTATTAGCGAATTGATGTAATTTTCTTGATTAGTTGTTGGCTTGTTTGATTGCTTGTGGAATTGCTAACTTGTTAATTTGCGATTATTTCCTTATTCGCTTATAGTAATTCCTCTCCGGTTGCTGAAATATCTTACTTGTTGATTTTATTGAATTTTTAACTGAACTAAAATCAACAATTACAAATAAAACAAATTAAACATTACAAAATATAAATTACAATAATAATAATAACTGGAATTGAAATAAAAAATTAAAATTTGTTTTCTTGTTTAAGTGATGATTGGAATTATGGTTGGAGACGTAATATAATTTATGAAGATAAATATGAAAATTATTGTAAAACTTAATATAAAACTAGAATAAATTATGTATTACAAAATAGTTTTATATTCTTTTTTTAGGTATTTTAAATTTATTTTTGAATTAATAAAAATTATTTTATATAGTTTTATATTTTTTTTTAATTAAATAAATAGAAACTTGCATAGCCTACGTTATGCGTTACGCTATATGCGACATAACCTAAAAGAGACAAAACGTTACGTTATCGTTATCGCTATTTTAAACATTGCTCCCACCTGCCTTCCCATGAGGGCTTTAGGCCTTGTGAAAAGGCCTGTTGAGATAAGCATGACTCACTTGAAAGAAAAAAATGAATGGAGGTAAATAAACATATTTTTCAACTGCATAACGAGATTTGCATCCCAACCCCACCCCACCACCCCTCCCCAAATAGCCCCTCTTATAGGCCTTTAGGCTAACTTGGAAATGCCTTCTGCATAAACATGTCTCTTTCAAAGGAAGAAAAGAAGGGAAAACATTCAAATATATGACCCCTTGAGAAGTACATACAGAAACCTTATAGTATAAGCATCGAAAACCGCAAGCCAAACCATTTAGAAAAAGCTATATATTGGCACTGAGTACAATGAAAGAGTACACTGAAACAATTAGTCATTGCTTCTCTTCTATTATTTCTCAGGTTGCTCGGGTGACACTGATCCAACCTATTCAACAACCGAGTAACTTTACCATCAGCAATGAGACTGAATGAGTTGTGAGAATAGAAGATAGCAGGACTCCACTAGACTTGAAAAACCCAACGAGCTACAAGCCTACAATATGCATACAATAATAGCCAGGCGAAGAGACAGAATTCAAGGAGAATTCAAAACATCAACCATTCATCCTTAAATGCATAGGAAAGGAATTAAGTAAAAGTGAGAGTACTACTAGTAGAGGAACGTATTGTGCCACAAAGAGGATGGTAAAAATCAAGATATGGGGAATAATCTGAAAAAATAAATATGTACATAAACTCATAAAATCAAACAGCCACCTCAAGAAGAAAGAGAACTTACCTAGGAGCTCTAGGTGCTCGTAGAGAGGAATATAGCTGAAGTTTACTTAAATATAATCCTTAGAATAAGCAAAAAGTAGCACATTGAAGCACCTGATGCATCTATTCGTGGCCGGATCTATCGACGGACCATGCATCTAATTAAATATAATTTGTATAGACCTTTGTTGATAGTAACTCATGGAGGTTTTCAACATAGCTAACAAAGTCTACTTAACAATTAGAGTTTTATGCATATTATGCAGCTTGTACATTAGAATACCAATGTTATATCAGTGCCACTTCCTGCAAAACTGACATCTAATCTTTTTTTTCAGTGAAGCTAAAAGTTTAGTCAACTTAATAATATACCGATACATGAAGTTGAAAAGGAAGAAAATAGGAAACTGAAAGAAAGGGAAGCAAGATACCTTTATGGTAGTTTATGATTAAAATAGCAGATGCTCCGGCTGATTCAGCAACTCTTGCCTTAGTTGTAAATTTGCAGCCACCTCGATGAACGAGGAGGATATCTCCATCAAGCTAAGGAATGAGTTTTCAAACAAAAAATGGAATTTTAAGTGGGAAGCATGCAGCATAACGAAAACAACAAAGTCTATAGAAAAGGACCTTCTTCTTGGGGGCAGTACAACAATCAGAAGGATCGGCAAGGATAACCCGAGTGCGGTTGGCATGCTTCTCTTTCGACTCCATTTGCTTCCCAAATCGAGCACTAACACCAACAAATTCACTGTCTTCTATGTTATTAATCCAAGTTTGGACTTTTACCTAGCAGGTATCCAATGATAAATTAAATGTACAGTTATTTGAAAGAAGCAAGACAAATGCACAAAACAACAATGTCCATGTAATTACAACACAAGCACAAAGAGGGAAAAATTGAATAGAAAGGTTTCCAGAACATACACAGAACAGCATCCAACCAGATCATATAGACAGATTTTCCGAATACTAGGGCTACTTCACAAATATTTCTGTACAGCTTGGAGTAAAGGAAAACAATAAAATTTCTAGTCCATTTTAGCTATAAGTTATAGAGTTTTCTATATATATTAGAAGGACTTCACCTTGACCACCCAAACATAAAAGGAATCATGTTGCCATAAGAAGCCCGATACAAATATCATTACTTAGTAAAGGAAGTTTCCTCATTTTTAGGCAAAAAAAATTTATTTACTTTTTTCCTAATGTTCATCTATTCACATCCAAATATTACCACTTAAAGTACTTGTTTAAATTATCTGAAAGACGATGATGATAAACCTTCACACCACCAACTATTATATTCATATTCTATAAACATATAATGTATGTGTATGAGTGAGTTGGACTATAAACTTTCCTTTAAATTTAAAAGTTAGATTTAACTCATCTTTCACCATCCATTTGCCTTTAAGATGTGTTGGTCAAAATTTTCAAAAATAAGTAGTGAGAAAGGAATTACTTAAAAAGTGTTAAAACCAACTTTCTACATTTCATGGAAATTTGTATTCGTAGTCCAACCCTAAATATGTGTGTGTGTGTAGAGAGAGAGAGAGAGAGAGAGAGGAAACGGTGTACCAAAGTCGATGCCATAGGAAAGTTGCCTATAAAAGCGCCCTATATCTCAACATAGAGAGTGCGATACGAACCGTTGATTGTAATTCCCATGATCTAAATGGCATATAAAAAAAATCATGCAATATAGACACTTTTTTATTATCGATTAAGAGACTTTATTTGTTCTATTGTTGAAAAAATTGTACATTTTGTACATATCCAATATACGGTGAAAATGTACCTAAAATGCATAATTTTTTGTATACCATCATTTCCTAACGTGGAAATGACAATTAACGGCTTGGATCTTCCTATATATATATATATATATATATATATATATATATATATATATATATATATATATATATATCAATGTAGAAAATAACGCGTTACGAAGCGTAGCGAGGACATTTCGCTCCGTAGCATGGCGAAATAACGCCCCGCTGCGGAGCGCAACGTTTTTTTTCAAAAAACGCACATTACATTACGTTTTTTCATAACGTAACATAACATACGTTTTTTCCCTACTTCGAATCCAATAAAAAGTCGGACAAAAAAAAAAAACCCTAAGCCTAAAATCGATCGTTGTCTCTCTCCCCCCAGCGATTTCTCCACCTAGCGATCTCCCTCGCTCGACCCCTCCCCCTCCCCCTCTCTCGACCCTCTCTCCACCGCCGCTCTGATTTCAAAACGCCAGTGAGAATCTTCGATCAACCTCCTAAGCCATCAACTTCCTCAGAATCTTCGATCGATCGAAGATTCAACACCTCCCCTTCCTTAGTGCTCCGGCTCCAGCTCCGGTTATACCTTTTTCCCTCGACGTTGAAGCTTCCCCTCTCGACCTCTCCCTTTCTCCCCCTCTCGAAGAACCTCCTGAAGCTCTGAAGCTCCGATCGAGACTGAAGCGGTCCCCTCTCTCCCCCAGCGGTCCGGCAGCTCCATCTCAGATTCCAAGAAGCTCGATCGATACTGAAGTGGCCCCCCTCTCTCTCTCAACACTCTGGTCCCTCTTCGGTTCAATAGAGATAAGCGTTCCAAACCTAATTTTCTTAAAATTCTTTAAAGATACTTAATTGAATTAATTCTATAATGTTGGATTATTTATTACTTGATTATTTGTATTGTTGGATAACTAGGATATTTTGCAATTTTACATCGAAGTGTTGGATTGATGCTAGAAGGTTGTGCAATTTTGCATAGGATTTTGTGAATTATGTGAAGTGTTGATTGCTGATACTTGGATAATTGGATTGTTGTTGAGTGGAAATGTGTGAATTATCTTGCTATGGATTTTTGAGTTGTGTTCGACTGTTGCAACTATGCAGTGTGCACTGTTGTAGCAGCTTGATTGAGCTGCTAAAGGGGAAAAAACTCTGTAGTCTGTACTCAATTGATGTTAATTAGTAAAGAAATTGGATTAATGTAAAAGAAAATGGACTTGAAGTTATTGTTGTAGAAAATGGATTATGTGAAAAAATGGACCGAATTGGTGTAAAGAAAATGGATTTAGTAGAAAATGGACTTGAAATTGGATTAATGTAAAAAAAAACACGATTATATGAAGTTAAAGAAAATGGATTTAGTAGAAAATTGAATAGTTTGAATAACATGAACTTGAAGTAATTGTTGTAGGGTTGATAACTTGAAATTTGATATTTCATAATTGAATTAATTGTTGATTCTCAAATTATTGAATTATTTGTGTAGATTGAATCATGTCAAAAAATATGAATTCAGCTAGAGAATGGAGAATTCACAAGAAAAGGAAACCTCCAAATAATTTTTACTGTAAATTCTGTAATCACCACATAATTGTGAGAATCCCCCGGCTTAAATATCATTTGGCCGGTACGAGACATTGGGTGAAAATGTGTGATCAAGTCCCGCCAGATGTAAAGAAAACATGTAAAGATACTTTAAAGTCTACAGAAGTAGAAAAGAAGAAAAAGACATCTCTAAGCCATGAAATTGACAGAATAGGAAAACCAGACACTGTATTGTTGAGCCAAAACGTTGAAAGCACCGCCAGTAGCAACACTCAATCTCGAATTTTGGGAGCGATGAATAAATTTATTAATCTTGAAGCCCGTCAATCGGTGTTATAGACAGGCTTAAAGAAGGAGGCAAGAGAAGACTGTGTTAGTAAAATAGACAGCTGTATCTATGCAAACAGGCTGTCATTCAACATCTTGAATAGTCTATATTGGAAGGAAATGATTGAAACAGTTGGAAATTTCGAATTTGGTTTGAAACAAACATCTCCGTACGGAATAAGGACGCAGGTTTTTAAGGTCGAGAGTGAGCATATTGACAATATTAAAAAGAAGCACATGGCGGCTTGGGAGAAATACGATTGTACAGTAATATCAGATGGGTGGACTGACAGGAAGAGCTGAAGTTTAATAAACTTTCTTATGAATTCACCAGAGGAGACTTTCTTTTATAAATCAATTGATGCATCAGCTCAGTTTAAAACAGGAGATTACTTATGCGAGTGTCTTGATAAGATAATTGAGAAAATTGGAGAGAATAATATTGTCCAAGTGATTACGGATAATCACGCTTCGTATGTCAATGCGGACACAAAACTTATGGATTCACAAAAACGTCTTTACTGGACTCTTTGTGCAGCTCATTGTATTGATTTGAAGCTGGAGGATATAGGCAAGATGAAAATCCATAAGGAGACTCATGAAACAACAAAAGAAATCATACAATTCATATATAATCACGGCTGGATTTTGAGTTTAATGCGGACATTCACAAAAAGAAAAGAACTGCTAAGATCGGTCATCACTCGATTCGCTACGCCATTCTTGACTCTACAAAAACTCTATAAATTAAGGCAGCCATTGAGGAAAATATTTGCTTCTGATGATTTCACCAAGAGTACTTGGGCGAAAAAACCGAATGCAGTGAAGGCAAAAGGACAGTGCTATCTACTAGAAAATTCTGGGGCCGAATTCTCTTTTGCTTTAGCTTCACACTTCCACTGGTCTATGTGCAGCGAGAGGTGATTCAGATGTGAGGCCTTCTATGCCTTTTCTATATGAGATGCTTGACAGTTGCAAAGAGAGAATTGCCGATATTCTGTGGGGACAGTAAAAGGAAGTACATGCCATACTAGAATTTGATTGATAAAAGGTAGACATGCATGTTGCATAGGCCCCTCCACGCAACGACTTACTTTCTAAATCCTAGATGCTTCTATAGTGATACATTATCCAATATTCCTGCGGTTAGAAGAGGTCTTTGAGAATGCATGCAATGAATAATCCCGACCTCAATAAGTATGCACAAGCTTATGTGGAGCTGATCAGTATAAATAGAAGCTTGGCGAATTTGGATCCCCGCTAGTTCAAATAACTATGAACGCTCGAAGTCCTGGTATATCTTAATTCATTGTTTTCATTCTTAGGGTTATATTTGTAGGTATATCATTAAGTTATTTTTTTGCATTTTTTAACACCAAAATTAATCATCTATTTTAACTGCCTGATGGAAAAGATTTGAAGAGGATGTTCCGATCTCCAAAAGTTTATAATTCGAATTCTCTCTCTTACGACTAGTGCTTCTGAATTGAACGCAATTGGAGCATTTTTGAGTAAGTATAAATTTAAAAAATTTAATATATTATTTTTTAAAGTACTTTATTTATCATCATGCTCATATAACAATTCACAATTTTGTTAAAGGTACATTCAAAAAAGATGTCGCTTGGAGTAAGAACACTTACATTCTCTCGTGTACGTCATATACAATATTAAGCTTAGAGAGAAATATTTGGAGGAAGCAAATGAATTTGGATCCAATCTTGATTGATGAAGCGACACTCGAGGATGAATGGCTTGCTGAGAGTGAAGAGCTTTTTCTCCCAAAAGATCTTGGATTGCTAGATGAGCCTACTGATGACGATTCTAATACAAAAACGAATAATTTCTTAAAAGTCACTAGAATTAATAGCAATCAAAATGTTTTTCCACCCACTGTGGATAAGAGAGACAAGCAAAATGAAATTGAAACCCCACCAAAGAAACGAAGGGTCGATACTTCCTGTAAGTTGTTCAATTTTTACAATTTAATATTCTTAAATGAATACTCTACTATCATGATTTGAGTATCTAATAACATCTTAATTTGTTTATCTCTTGTGTAGCATCTTCTTCGAACAAAAAAAAGCAATTAATGATAGTTTTGATGAGACGGGGGATGGTATCGATCCGAAAGATGCAAACTACATTCTGAAAGAGGATAATCTTATTATTGTAGATTAGATAATTACACGAATTTATCTTCATATTATAAGGAAAAACAATATTTTGTTGTGTATGACTTAAAAAATTGTTGTGATATTTGCTAATGAAATTTTATAATTACGCCTTTATATTGATTTTACAGTATTTTATATGATTTTTTAGATTTATTTACTTATTTATAAAAATTATTAAATACAGTTTTATATTTATTTTAATTAAATAAATAGAAAATTGCGTAACATACGTTATACGTTACGTTATTTGCTACATAACCTAACCAAAAAAAACATTACATTAACATTATCGTTATTTTAAACATTGGTATATATATATATGTGTATACGTATATATAGAAAAAGTGTACCTAAGGTGACGCCATAGGGGAGCTGCCTATGGAAGCGCACTAAATCTCAACATAGAGAGTATTTGTGGAAGACCCAAACCGTTAATTATGATCTCCACATTAAAAAAAGATGGTACACAAAAAATCATGCATTTTAGGTACATTGTGACCGTATATTAGATATGTACAAAATGAATAATTTTTCAACAATAGAACAAATAAAGCCCCTTGATCGATGATAAAAAAAATATCTAAATCACATAATTTTTATATGCTATCTATTTACAGTATGAAAATTACAATCAACAGTTCAGATTGTTCACATATACTCTCTATATTGAGATTTAGATACTTTCATAAGCAAATCCCTTATGGCGCCGCCTTAGGTAAACCATTCCATATATTTATTTATTTATGTATTTATTTATTTATACGATTACTATAAATGAGCCTTCAGCTCGGATAAATTACGTGCGCTAGTGGCAATAAATAGTAATGTCATTATTTTTTTCCCAGTTCCTTTTCGGATCATGATCTCTATAGTCCTACCTTTTTAAAAATCAAATTTCAAGATTTCGGAGTTTATTTGCTATTCTATCAAGTAGAAACAAGATGTTGTATTCATCAAATACTATTAATTGTGTGGCTACTTAATGGAAGGTCAAATCAAAACAAAAACCCAAAAAATTAGGTATGAGTGAATCGTAGGAGGTTGAGATCATAATCTAAAATAAAAATTTGAAAATAATTATTGGAGATAGTAGAAAAGGACAACTCAAGTAACTTAGGTAAGCTCTCTCTCTCTCTCTCTCTATATATATATATATATAATGCTTGCATCTGCAACATGTGATGGAAATGGAAACAAAATGGAATTACACAAGTGGTCTTAGCAATGTTGAATTCACTAGAAATTCATGCAAATATTTGCATTCTAGAAAAGTGAGTCAATTCGAGCAATCTCGTAGCAATAGACATGACATAATGGATCTTAACATGGACCTCATTACAGAGTCATGAAATGGGTTTCGTTTTTTTTTTTTTTTTTTTTTTGAAAAATTCAAGTCTGATCATGGAACATGAACGAAAGATATTGAATATTTGAATGTAACTTGTAACTAGAGAAATCTCATGGTAACAACTATGACAAAACAACAATATATGTAGGATAAAACCATGGTTACCTAGATAGTTATGATGTTTATATTACCGTTTTAGTTCCCTCCCCTTAATTTTCCTCCCTTTTCTTTGCATCAATGTTGAATCATATTGCTCGCCAGATTTCGAATTATGATTACCATCTTGGCCCTACTATGCTCACTTCAATCCCACAAAATTACAATAACAATCCCAATCATTTTTTATGGGTAATACCTTAAATTATAGTAAAGCTCCTAAATTTTCCATAGACACACTAAATCATTGCACCTAAGATTGGATTATACAGCCAGCCTTGCGCTTCTGTTTCCTTCTTCATTTTCATATGCCTTTCAAGTCCTTACATGAGCTTTCTGATTAATGATTACCACGCTGGTTAATCATCCTCAGATGTACTATCATAGCAAGTGCATGCTCCATGATTTACTTCATTATGGGCCATCATCTCCAGAGGTGGTGCAACTCTCATCATAAGGAGAGTTCAATTAAACACACCTCATCAATCTTGCAAACCAATAATCTTTTACTTTCTTACATTCACAGTTCTATTATCTCCAATTTGATTAGCTATATCACCTCATTTAATATTTTTCAACATTCTAGAGGTCTAGAGATCTCAACATAAACAATATGAGAATACACTCATCATAAAAACATCAAAAACCAGAACTCTTGTTACTATCCTTAATATTCGACATACTCCCTCTAAATGAAACAATCGCCATAACTAATCACAAAAGGCTATAACTTTTCCTTAAATTGGATATCAACAAATCTCACTGATGCTAAAGAAAAATAACAAATTCAACTGGGTTTGACTAATTTCGACTAATTTCGTTAATGACAGCCATAAAGCTCCAATTTTTCCAATAACCCAGAAACCAAGGAACCACCATAACCTTAATAAAAAAAAAATCACAACAAATAAATATAAATCAATCAAAAAATTTCTAACAAAAAATTACCAGGACGAAATCGTTTGAGCAGCCAGGAATCTTGGGGCTATTGTCATCACTATGAACTATGTCGCCTCCGCTGACCAAAATAGGAAGAAGCAAAACCCCCAAAAAAACCGCCCAAGATGGCCCCATAACTTTCTCCGATCCAAGAGAGAGCTTGAAGAAAGCTGAGGTTTTTGATTTCAGTTAGAGATTGTTCTTCCCCTTTTGAGCGGAGACTTTGAGGGGCAAAATGGGTAGAGGAGAAAAATACTACAGAAACGGCAAAGGTACGGGCCGAAGGAGTGCTGTGGGGGCCGTACGGAGTTTTGATTCCTTAAACTCCAAATAAATTTTTGATCAGGGGTAGTTTCGTACTTTTGATTGTTGAAGGTTGAATATCTGAGATGGGAAATTCTAAATGAGCAGACCAACTAAGTGGGGAATTTCTAAAGAAGCCATTGGTTTTACTAGGCATCTCTACGATTACTAAGCCAAGGTGAGAGAAAATTTCGAAATTTAAAAATAAATAATTAGAAATTGGGAGAAAATACGTATGGGCTTTTCCTTTTTTTTTAGATTTTTAGAATTTTTAAATTCTAAAAATCCTTTTAAGAAATCAGTTTGACTTAGTAAATAAAAAAAAAGGAAAATTGGTTACGAGAAGAGTGGGTAGTTACTCCCCAATATGATCACCATGTTCCTCCTTCTCGGATATTTTTTCCCTCTATCTTTATCTCTAACTATATTCATTAATCTCTTTTAGTCAGTGCTGTGCTTAAAAATTTATCATTTTACTGTCTATCCCAATTCAAGATAAATGAGAAAGATTGTGGTAGGCCGATGACAAACAGCATAAAACATTGTCACATATTATGATATGAGTCAAAATATGAATTTCGTTAGGGCATTTTCTACTGAACGACGCGCTACAACGGAGCCCAGGTATAGTAAAAAATGTGTGAGAGTTGTTAGGTCGTCGCCGAGAAACGACGTGTCATGTCGGCGCCCGAATATAATGTCAAATGTAAGAGAGTTCCCATATCTTAATGAGCGGATGGGAATAAATAAGTTAGCTCATAAACATAAATATAGAATTCGGTTGGTATCGTAGAACATATGTTCCCTTACAGGTAAATTAGTAGAGTTAGTTGATATTATGATTAGAAGGAGAGTTAATATTTTGTGCGTGCAGGAGACTAAGTGGGTAGGTGAGAAAGCTAAAATCATAGAGCTTTGCGGTTATAAACTTTGATATACGGGTAGAGATAGAAATCGTAATAGAGTAGGTGTGATTATAGATAAACAATTACATGGAGATATAATTGAGGTTAGAAAGAAGGGTAATAGAATTTTATTAGTTAAACTTATTTTAAATAAAGAGATTTTTAATATCATTAGTGCGTATGTACCACAAGTAGGACTTGATGAATCCAGTAAATATCAATTTTGGGAGGATCTAGATGAAATAGTTTAAGAAATACCCATTAGAGAAAAACTATTTATTAGTGGTGATCTCAGTGAATATGTAGAAACTAGTTGTAATGGGTTTGATAGTGTACATGGAGGATTTGGTTTTCGAGAAAGAAATGAAGCAGGTAACTCAATTCTAGATTTTGTTTTGTTTTATGATTTGATTTTAGTAAATACTTTGTTTAAAAAGAAAGTTTCTCACTTGATTATTTTTAAAAGTGGACCGAGTGCGAGCCAAATAGATTTATTTTTAACTAGAATGGTAGATAGAGCTACTTGCGTCGATTGTAAGATAGCGTCAGGTGAGAGTGTAGTTACCCAATATAAACTCTTAGTTTTAGATATTCAGATTAGAAAGAGACTTAGAAAAATTAAGTATAAATTAAATCCCAAAATTAAGTGGTGGCGATTAGAAAGTAATCAAAAATTTTTTGTAAATAGAGTAGTACAAGAAGCAGATTGGAGGGATCATAATGATACTAATGTAATATAGAATAAATGGCTAGCTGCATTAAGAGGGTAGCTAAAAATATATTTGATGAGTCGAGATGAGGTGCTCCACCATGTAAGGACACATCATGGTGGAATAAAGAGATAAAAAATACTATTAAGATCAAGCGGGACCTTTATAGAAATTTGAAAAAGAATAATAATAATGATGGAATAAATTTTGAGATGTATAAACTAGCCAAGAAGGAGGCTAAGAAAACTATTCGGGATGCAAAAACTAAATTATATAAACAAGTGTACGAGAAGTTGGATAATAAAGAGGCAGAAAAGGATATATATATATATAATTGTTCGAATAAGAGAGAAAGTCTAGAGACTTATGTACCGTAAAGTATATTAAAAATGAGGGTCAGACGGTTCTAATTCGAGACGAAGAGATTAAAGAAAGATAGAAAGATTATTCTAATAGATTATATAATTGTAGTTTTACTAAAGATTTTGGAGATCTTACTATTCAATGTGAGAATATAAATCGTAGTTTTATGCGCGGAATTAAAGAATCTAAAATAAAAGAGACTTTGAAGATGATGAAATCAAGAAAAGTTATTGGTCCAGATGAGATTTATATAGAGATATGAAGATACTTAGGAGGGATTGGTGTGACGTGGCTGACAGATCTTTTTAATAAGATTTGGCAAACTAAAAAAATGCCAAATGAATAGAGGAAGAGTACCCTAGTACCTCTGTATAAGAACAAAAGTGATATTTAGAATTGTTCTAATTATCATAGAATAAAACTCATGTATCATACTATGAAACTTTGAAAAAGGGTAATTGAATATAAATTGAGGCAAACTGTTAAAATATTGAAAAACCAGTTTGGAGTTATGTCAGGGCGATCGACGAAAGAAACTATTCATTTACTGCATCAACTCATAGAGTGATTCCGAGAGAAAAATAGAGATTTGCATATGGTATTTATTGACTTAGAGAAAGCCTATGATAAAATACCACGAAAGGTACTTTGGTGGATATTGATGAAGAAAAGAATCCTCATCAAGTATATTGACATAATTAAGGACATTTATAATGGAGTAGTGGCAATTGTCGGAACATGTGATGGTTTAACAAATGATTTTTCTATCACAATTGGATTGCATCAAGGATCTGCATTAAGCCCATTCTTATTTGCTATAGTGATGGATGAGCTTACTAGAGTTATTTAGGATAAGATATCTTGGTATATGTTATTTGCTGATGATATTGTCTTAGTTGATTAGACAAAACATGGGTGAATGCCTAGTTAGAGTTATGGAAGTACACATTAGAATCTAGAGGTTTTAGATTGAGTAGATCTAAAACAGAGTATATGAAGTGTAAATTTAGTAAACAACGGACTGTAGACTATAATGTTGCAACACTTGATGGGTTAGAGATACAAATGAACAGTCAGTTTAGGTATTTGGGTTCTATTATTTAGAATGATTGAGAAATCGATAATGATATTAACCATAGGATACAAACTGACTGGTTGAAATTGAAGACTACAATAGGAGTTTTATGCGACTGTAACATTCCGTTAAGGCTAAAAAGAAAATTTTATAGGACTGCTATTAGGCCAACTTTATTATATGGCACGGAATATTGGGTTATAAAAAAACGTCATTCACAGAAAAAAAGTGTAACAGAGATGCGCATGCTCCGCTGGATATGCGACAACACTAGGAGAGATAAAGTAAGAAATGAAGATATTCGTGCTAACGTAAGTGTAGCTCCCATCAATGAGAAGATACAAGAAAATCGCTTACGATGGTTTGGTCATGTGCAACGTAGGCCTGCAAATGCACAAGTTCAACAAAGATGGTTTATCAATATATGACAAGTTACAAGAACGAAGGGAAGACAAAAGAAAATATGGATAGAGGTAATACGAAAAGATATGGATTCTAAATGTTTAAATAACGAGATATTACTTGATAGAAATGAATGGAGAAGGACTATCAAACTGATCGATCCTGCTTGATTCTCTTTTTGGTTCGTATAGCCTATTCCAAATACTTGGGATAAAAGGCTTAGTTATTATTGTTGTTGTAGATTTTTTGTAAATATAATTTTTTGCATGAAATAAGTATCTCTCAGATTAAGTTATTAAAGTCAATTGGATACTAGGTTTAATATATAATCGAATTCTTCTAAATGATTATTCCAATTAAATTTTCTTTTATATTGCATATCATTTGTCCAAACTACTTATTTGTATATAAAGAATAATTATACAATTATAATTATATATTTAATTTTGTATATAGTAATTTCCATTTCATTCCTCCTTTCTGATTGGATCTTTTATAAAATGAAAAACTTCTATTGTCTTTGATCGTTCCTTTTTTTGTTTTTTATTTTAGTTTATTTTATATTTACTAACATGCTGTTAGGGATGGTAATAAACACGTCAACGGGCCAAATTTTGGTCCATCCTATGCAAAATTTGGAATTAAAAATAAAATTTTTATTTTTTTAATTCAAAATTTCGTATAGAGAGAGCCAAAATTTGGCCGTCCATTACCATCCATACATGCTGTGTTCATGTTTTAAAACTAAAGTTTACATATGGTATATAAATAAAGGCTTGATATTGAGAAGAAAAAAACATCCATAAAATTTTCATGGTTTAGATTCTTCATAAATATTTTTTTGATATGATATAAGTATCCCTCAAATTAGGTTTCTAAAGTCAATTATGTACTAGGTTTAATATCTAATCGGATTCTTCTGAATGATTATTTATATATTTTTAATTTTTATATTGAATAATTTACATTCATATATTCCAATTGAAATTTTATATTTTGATTGTGGTAATATTTTAATTTAAGATTCTTTACTATTGATAAATATAATGTCATGCAATTAATTTTTGACATAGAATGCCATGATTCATATATACATAGAAATTAACAAAGCATATTAAATAAATTATGGATGTATTAGAAATTATACAATAAAATATCTCTATCTAATATTTCAATACATTAAAGATAATGATCTAATTAGCTTCCTAAACTTTATCTAAAATATATTTGAATAGTAAGACTCGAAGAAGAAGTCAAATCTGCAAGTGATGAAAATCGTAACCCATTGTGATTACCTTTACAAATAATCACACGCGCATGTACACACTCACACACGCGCACACACATATAATTCTTGAAAGAAAATAGTAAGTATAACAAATAAAAATTTCAAAGGATGAGAATTGAAGAGTAATTTAAATTGTAATAAATAATGGTTATAAATTTTATTAAATTACTTTCTATGTATAAAAAAAACTTTTTGTCAGATTAATCTTTAAGAAGTAGAATATTATAACAAATTATTAGTATAAAAATTAATTTATAACAACAAATTATCACGAATATGTTCACGGAATTATGTCATTTTGGAAAAATTGACATATAACTTATTAAAATTATTGTATTAATTTAGTTTACACATTAAAAATGTTGTATGCATCAGATTTTTCTGAAATAAAATAATATATTCATTTTCTTTCTCTCTCTCCAATAATTACTTGCAAACAATATATGCATATCAATATCCTTTTGCTATAGTTACCATAGTGATAATGAATTGATAATCCTTGGCTTCGTCAAGAACTCTAACTTCTCCAAAATAAATATTTTTAAATTTTACCAAGTCGGATTCCTACTAACTCAGAATCCCTTCCTAAGTCAAGGATTCCAAACGGTTTTAATATAATTTGCAAAATAATCTTCAGTCACGGTAAAAAATAATGTCACAAAAAGAAATAACACTTATAATTATTTATAACTTTAAGAGGTGGGCTCTCTAAGACAAGTGATGCGTTCATTTAGAAATTTCCATAAGTATGACCATCTCTTCAAGTTTTAAAATTATAAGTTTGTCCTTAAATTTTTATTTCTATGACCAAGTTACTATTATTTTCTCCTAGCTTTTCAAAATTATCAACTGGTTTAGAATTAGTCCCAAGATAATATTAAACATGATAATTCCTCAATGTTGTGAAAACTGTTCAATAACTAATTTTCAAATGTTGTGAAAAACCGTTCAACGACTAGTACCCGAATAATGAACAACCCGCCATTTTCTTGGGCTAATAGCTATACACCCCGGACGATCTTCATCGGCGGAACACAAACGGTCACCTTCACTTTCTCCTCCTCCTCCTCCTCCGCTTCCTTCTACTTCTTAACAATCGAAATCTTTTCTTTTCTCGATTGAAAGGCAAAACAAACCCTTCTTCCTCCACCTCTTTCTTCTCAAGAACCTCAACCTTCACCTCTTTCTCTCTCATCGCCAATCCAACAACTTCCTCTCCCCTTGATCTCCTTCCCCTCCTCTCCTTCAATCGCCATCGCCACCTCGCAAATGCAGCCCTACACGACGATGAATTGCTTCTTTTCTTTCTGCCGATGGTAATTGCGACGGTGAGGAACATCGGTGACTGGTCGCCCTTGTTGCTGCCGCTGCTTCGGAGCCTCCAGCTGAGGGTGGAGAGCCCACTCTTTTGCCATGGGGCAGTCGGCTGAGGGTGAAGAGCCCACTCTTTTGCCAAGGGGCATGGATAGAAAAAGGGTGGGCTTACTTAATAAAAGTCCAAGATAAAGGGGGAGTGGGCTCACTTAGTAAGGGTCTAGTCTAGCAAAGTGGCGTGCTCATTTAGAATTACCCTATGACGTGCTATAGTTGTCTTGTCTCCATTCAAGGAGGAGAAGATCTCTTTTGAGATTCAATGAACTGCAAGATTAGTTGTGCGCTTGCGAGGGACCCCTTGGACCATTTGGAAAAGGTCTAAGGGAAAGGATAAAGACTCTTTGAGAAGGTTCAGAGTTACCACTTTTGTTGTTATTTAGGCCTTTACGCCATTTTTATGTTTTATTAGGCTAAAATCAGCTTTCCAAAAAAAATAAACTCGTAAGTTGTTAGCTATCTCCTACAGAAAAGAAAGTGTTAAAAAAATGGTTACCATCGCATTTACATTTTTCCTAGGAAAATTTTACAGTTTTTATATTATATATGTTCGATGAGATTTGAAGATATTTTTATGAATAAAAGGTTTCCGGCTAAAAATATAGCTCTTTTTTCCTTTTTGATCACATATTTTTCATGATTTTCAAGATTTAGATATACCAAACATAAGAGACTAATTTGTTGGGAATTTCTTTTTATAAGCCCCTCAACATGTTTTTATTTTCTTTTTACAAATATAGTCATAATTATTATTATTTCTATCATGTAAGTTATTATGCAAGTATGATTCCTGTCACATTCTCGCTTGCCATTGTTAGATTTGTGAGTCCAAATGACTATAAAAATTTTGTTATGATTTTCTTATCTCTATCATTTCAGAGATGTTTGACTAGAAGAAAAAGATGACGAAATTTTGAAAGAGATTTGAAAGTGTTGTGGTGACTTAAAAATTTAAAAAAAAAAAAAAAATTAACTTCTACCCTTTAGGCCAACTGCTCCTTGGTTTCCATCAGCTAAAGTTCTTCCTTTGCAATCACAATATAATATGTAATAAATAGCAAATTTACAAAACAAGAGGCGGATTTGCAAGTGGAGTAGTTATAGGACTACAGTAGGACACTTATGATTTAAGCCGCAAATATTTGACCATGAAATGTTGAATATGTGAGATTCTCCTGCAATAATATAAGTTGGATCGTACTAAACTAGTCAAGTCAAAGCTGTTTGGTATTATTAACCACGTGATATTTAGTGTAAGAAGGGGTTATTCATGTTCCTAAAGCCTAATTATCTGTTCATAGTGATGAGAAGCTGCTTCAATTATGGTTATAAGTAATTATGTCACTATCATTATGCTATAATATTGCGGTTAATTAGAAGGTTAGTAATTAATTAGTTATACAAAGTTTTCTTTTTGTTTGACTATAGCTTGTAACAGTTGGAGACCCATTAGAATAGCATCCCTTTCCCTTTCCCTCGTGCTCCCTAACCCCATCTTCCCTCTAGCAGTTCATTGCTTTCACTCGTACTCTCTAACCCCATCTCCCCACTAACCACCCAGTTCATTGCCTTGTTGCAATCAAATGGAAGGTACAAGTTCATTGCCTTGTTGCAATCAAATGGAAGGTACACATAGATCTGGATATGGCTTCTGAGTCTCAAGTAATGATCCACAAACAAAATAATTAACACTGTAATAACAATCTTGATGTTATTTTTAATCTTTCAATCTATAGAATGTATAAGATCATAAAACTATCCTTCTTGCTCATTGACTTCATAGTACCATGCAATAAAATCATGTTAATTTGATTCAGGGCTTTAAGCTGGTATCGCTTTAGACTCCTGCTTTGCTCAGAGCTAGAATTGAATGCTGCTATCGATAACACAACTACAAGAACAGAACTTTAGTTGGTCCTTTTCCTTTCACTTCTCCTGGTCAGGAAAAAGACTCATCTTCCGAAGGAAACTGACTAAAGCTAACCGTGCTTTCAACCAAAGCAACGTAGCGACGAAGATGACCTGCAAGCAGAATGACACACCAGGAAGCACTTCATAATCCCTCAAATATAGTATGATAATCGTGAATATGTCTTAGAGGGAAACTTTATTAAATAAACTAGGCAAAAGGCGAATCTTGCTCTCAATTCTATACAGGTGAGCTGTAGCTATGTACCATTCAATAAAACAGTTCTATTTACTGTCAAATATGGTGATCTCAAAATTATATAAGTTGTAAAACCTAGCATATAGATCACCAAATCCCAGCAGCAGAAGTATTCTTTATATAACAAAGTTGTGGCAGTACGGCTCCAGCTGCAGGGAGGTTTGTCCTCACAAATCAACTCTCAGCAGCACAGGAATACAATATACAGTTGCAATGCTTCCATTTCCCATACCAAATTAACCCTCCTCTCCAAACTCCTTGGTGAACCTCTCATGCACCTCAAGATCGGCTTTGCTGACGGTAGGTCTCTGCCTGGCCAGCACCTTAACGAAATCCGTCCTCGAAATTGGTGGTGGAAGAATCTGCATGACTGGAAAATGTCAGCAGCAATCCAAGAAGAAAGCTAGAAACAAAGGGTGTGCTTGGTTTAGCATTTTCAATTATTAATAAATCTCAACTATGACAGGTGCAGGTTCTATCACAATCTTTACTAGTAGCATAAACTATTTCGAATTTTGGGCTATTGCTTCTAGCTTATATACAAGTAAAGCATTATAAATGAGAATGGCTTCCAAGGTTCCACCCAACCAGTGTTCTAAGTATCAGATACCGGTCCCATACCGGCCAGTCAAATTACATACCGGTTACCAGATACCGGGCGGGATATCGCGATATGACCCTAAATACCAGAGTGTCAAATCGGTGTCATACCGGTTAAACAATAATCATATAATTGGCTATATAGAACATAATAAAATATATAAAACAAATTTATAGTACTTACATTGGCTTATTTGTATTCAACTTACGAATTTGCAGATAGCGTTTAGAACGTTCGTATATGCATAAAACGACATATAATCATAAAATTAAGAAAAATAAGTTTTCAAGATAAAAATAAATTTTCTATATGTACACAATTAAAATATCCTAATTAAAATATACTATATTGCTATATATTTTCAGTATGAAAATTCTCATCCAAATTCACTTCTCATTAGTAATTACTCATCACTCAACAAATTATCAAACAAATTAAGTTCTAAATTCTAAGTAGACTGTCACTGTTCAAACAAATTATTAAGCAAATTAACTTCTAAATTCTAATTTTACTGTTTCGATCACTCCCCCTTCAGTCAGTGAATCAAATTCACTGACTGATTCGATGTGAATCAATGAACCGAATGCCTGATTCACATGAATCAGTGATTCGGTTCACTGATTCACTCCGAATCAGTGAATCGATTCACTGTTCACTGATTCGGAGTAAATCAGTGAATTTGATTCACTGACTGAAACAATGAAACTCCACCCAATCAATGTGTACAAACAACCAAATTATCTCAAATCTTAAGCACCCAAATCCTCATACATACAATCAAAACAAAATATTTATAAAGAAAAGAAATTTGGGGCTAGCTGGACTTACGACTTTACCAGTGAGGTACTGACTACCAAGCTCCTCATCGGCACCGCTGGAAGCTAAGCAATAGGGGTAGAGGGAAGTCGGGAGGCCGGCGAAATTGTTTTAGGGCAAATCGGGCTGCCGAACTTTTTTTAGCGAAAATCAATCGAAAGAGAGCACTCTCAAAGTCTCGCTAAGCAGTTTTTTATGTCTTTTTTGGGTGGATTTTGAGTTGCGACCGTTCGATCAGTCGAGGAGGGAAGTTGGGGAAGAACGGGAGATTAGGGTTCACGAGCGATGGATTTGGAGGAGAACGCGAGAGAAGCGGATTTTATTTTTTTCCTATCGGGTCGGGTCGAAAGAGTAAACGGGTTCCAACAACAACCCAGACCCATTAACAAAAAAACCGATATTGGGTCATACCGGTCTGTATTTATCATACCGGATACCGGCCAATATATCACTACGTGGCCGATATATCGGCCCATATCGGTCGAAAACGATACGCGATATAAAATTGGCCATATCGTCTCCGTTTGTGGGGAAAATCCGATATATCGGCCGGTATACCAATATACCGGCCGATATTTAAAACAGTGCACCCAACTTGACATCAAAATAAATAAATAAATATTTGTGACAACAAAATTGCTGTTTCTCAAAAAAGAAACTAGAACATGAAAACATTTTCCTTCCAGGTAGCTGAATATCGTGGAAACTAGAGAAAGGTCTTTAACTATAAAATATTAGGGAAAGGAGTTTATCATCATTATAAACTATCTAACATATTGTTGAAAATAGAAAAAGGTCCTTATTCCTGAAATATTCGGGTTGTATTTCAATCTTCATATACAAAGATGTCATTGTTTTCAGTTATAAGCAAAGCTTCTGTGGAATGATATGAAGATCACTGACTTGCTGTCAAAATAAATAAAAAAAAAAAAATCAATGGTTTTGGTTTTGGGAAATCAGTCAAGCATCCAACATATTTAAAAAAATTTGAGGGTGAGAAGGGGATCCATTTGGATGACTTGTAGATAATCCTACCATATTGCTCCAAATGCAATGAAACTATGTTACAGCAACAAAGTTCCTGCAATGTTATATGGCTTAAAAGGATGTCTATCCACAACAATGTTTAAACTTTATGAGAGCTTTCCTCAATTCCCAATGATGTCTTACGTAAAGCACATTTGCATGTATCTAATCTAGTTTTTGGAACAGATTAACTGTAAAAGTTATCTGATTATTGGAAGAAGGAAAATGAGCTAGTTGGAAATGGAAGAACAGAAATCCATGTCCTCTTCTTTTTACTCTCTCCTGTCTTCTATATCACTTCCTTCCTCTGAAATGAAATAGATAGCCAAATTAAATCGGGTATTGTGGCAATGTACCTTGGAAGCAAGGCCTTCTGCAGCGAGCTCCTGCATAGTGGTCTGCACAGCTCCTGGCTGCTTAGGTCCACAAGGCACCCACATATTGTCAGATGTCTTTATGAAGAACATGGCATCCTGAGTTTTGCGAACAGGTTCAAAAAGAACATCCTTGACCTGTCAATGATAAATAAAAAAATATGATTAAATTAAGCATTCTGTAGACAGCCGTGATATTTGAATTGTTCAACTTACACAAACAGCGATATCAGAACCAGAAAAACCGTCAGTTTTACGAGCCAAGGTCTCAAAATCACTTTCTGTCAAATTATGAGGTGTGTCTCCCAAGTGTACCTGTATGCGCCAAAAAAAAAAAAGATTCATTAATGTTAAGATCATTACTTAACTAGAAACATTTGGATTATATAAGCAAGATCATCATTTCAAATATACAACACAAGAATAGCTAGTGGTTTTTAACATAATTCTTCGTCGAGAAGGCTAATTATGGGAGTAAGATGGAGACAACAGATGCCTTTTGACTAAATCCCTAAACAGAAGTACAAGTATGTTCTAGTACCTTGAACATATGTTGTCTAGCTTTGAGATCTGGTAGAGGAATGTAGATGCGCTTGTCAAAACGCCGTCTAATAGCCTGTATGTAACAGTACACAATCACATAAAATAGTTGTCACACCCCAAAGAGAAACGCAATGAGGTTTCAACATTTTGTATTAGACAACAAATCCAACATAACCTGGTCTAGAGCATATGGTGTATTTGTTGCAGCAAGAACAAGAACTTTCTGGTCATTGTTACCTACACCCTGAAATACGAAAAAAAGCATGAAGGACGACAAATTATTTTTTTTTTTCAAAGAAATATGTAGCTTTTATATCAAAAATTATTTAAAATACTATTCCAGTCAACACCAGGATTAAGAAATAAGCTGTCCAGACATAGCTTTGACAATTATGTCAAGAAAAGAATTCATTTCAGTTTTGGTTGTGAATCCACTCCCAAACTTCAGTTTCAGCAAATTATTGACAGTTTGGACAAAGTGTTTGACTTTTATTTTAAGTCGGATGTAACCACTAACCCTAACCTGTAAACAATGACATACATATTAAACCAATTTTCTAGTGTTCCAGGCTAAGGGAATTATTTATATTCTACCACTGGTATATAAAACAAACAGAATATCTTTTGAGAACAATTTTGAATGAACAAAATAAAACAGTGGAACTTCAAGTTATCTCACTACCTTTTTTTTTTTTTTTTTTTTTTTCCAATTTACTTATGATTTCAGCTCTTTCCTTACAATAAAAACAGTAAAATACTTGAGTTCCTCTCATGTTTCTGCACGAAACACAGAAATATTGCACATTATTTTAAGGACATCCTCCTGCAGAACACGCACAAACTGGTTTCTGTGCAAAAGAGAAATCACCTTTTATTAGGTATCTGAAGTTGAAATCATACAGCATGCTGATGTAATGCAGTTAACAACCAATGATGCCTGGGCTGCCTAGCTCAGTGACAAGGGGTGGGATAGGGTTCGGGAGATCCCACGTTCAAGACCAGATAAAGGTCATTGTTCAAACTTATTCGCACAAAGAAAGTAGTAATGATGAACCTTTGCAGTTATTAGAAGATTTTACATGCCACTACTAGGATGTACCAGAAACAGTACACATATAAAAACAATACTTAAAGGTACAAACAGCAGAGGATGTACAACAAAAAAATGGACCCAAAAACTTAAAAGTTTAGATCATTGTCCTAAGAAAACACATGATTCATCATCAAGCAAACATAGATGATATGGATTGCTATGTACTTTTAAGCGAATGAAAAGAAAGAAACACAAATTGTCAACATCAAACTCAACTGGCTGTTGATATGCCCTAATCGATAAAGTCCAACTAAACTACAAATGTATACCTGCATTTGCACAAGAAGTTCAGTCTTAATCCTTCGAGAAGCTTCACTTTCATTGCCTTCTCCACGCTGACCACATAAGGAATCTATTTCATCAATGAAGATGATGGAAGGAGCATTTTCACGAGCCATTTGGAAAAGATTTGAAACTAACTTCTCACTTTCACCCATCCACTTTGAAACCAGGTCTGATGAAGATATACTGTAGAAATGATTGAGCAATATTCGGTTAATTTAAACTTCCAAAATTATAATATTAGCAACCAACCAAACAGCTGTCAGCAACAGTAACAATGGGTACTTAACTGTAATAATAATGTAGCTAGACAGCAAATATGCTGATAACAGTGTTTATCTTGGTGCAAAGCTTGCATACAAAACAGAATGCCTTGATGGTCATGAATGTAAGTGGTTTACACCTGGATACCGAATCTATGCAGGCATGCAACATTTTCATATTCTAAGTTCCCAATAGAGTGAGTCAGTGACAATTTTCCATTATAGCAATCTGCAGATGAGTAAGTCATAGAAAAATAAAACTGGGAGAAGGCTATCTTAGTAACTAGAGTATCTTTTGGTTGAGCACCACTCAGAAGAATAAGTAATTTTATTACTCTCTTCACACGACAAGCATAGAACCAAAACAAAAACCCAAATTAGGAAGACCCTGTTGACATCACCCAACAAGAAGAAATCAACTGAAATTACAGCGAAATATGATCCGCTAAAAGCTAGAATGCTCCACCACCAGGTGATCCGGTAAATTCTGCACTGAGAAAGAATCCCACATTGCAGCCTAGGGCTGAGCATGAACTGGTCAAAAACTGAAATAACCAACCAAAGCCAACCAATCTCAGTCGGTCCAGTTTGGTTGCTAAACCATTACAGTCATTTTCAGTTACAGGTGTCGTCAACTAGCAAAACAGAACCCACCCAATATATACAAGTCCACAGACCGCAAATACCAGAGGATAAGCCACAACTAAGAACCTGCACCACCTCCCCGTTTCTCTCTAAGTGATCTCCTCCTTGGCTCAGCGTGTCAGAGCCCTGGCACCTCTCTTGATCACTCAAACTCTCCTTCCAGTGGCATCGATTTGCTGGCCAGCAGCAGTTTCTCTACATTTCCATCATAGCTTCCACTGCTATTCTCCTCCTCCTCGTCTTCTGCTAAGTTCAGCCTCCACACCTTATTAAAAATTGCAGAATCAAACCCATCCTCCTCCATGGCAGGTCTCCTCTATCCTCCTAATGGTGAAGACCCAACTCAATCCAAGTTCCAATCCAGTTGATAGGCTCGCTTCTAGTTCTAGTATAGTATTGAGAATGAAAAGAGGGAGAGACTGTTGTTTCTTGTTCTAATTCAGTGCAATTTATTTTGAGATTGAGGAGGTGGGGGGGAATGGATCAAGTAGAATAATATTGCATTTGATATGGCTGTGAATTTTTTCCGCTTGGTTTCTTTGAATATTGAAGAGATGTATCATAATCACAATGTGCACATTAGCAGGCTCCATGGATGTGTAAAATTGATCCATGGGTGATAGTCACCTTGTTATTTTTATTTTTTATTTTTTTTCTGAAAAGAATTCACTCTTTTTCTTAGTGCGTCAGAGGAACTTCGTCAGCACTATTTCATTATTATTATCAGAAATCTTTATAATGAGTAGCCAACATTTATTTTCTCATCACGTCCAAATCTCTATCATTGTTTAAAACAAGAAAAAAATTTGAAGAGTGAAAATGAGTACTCAAAAAATTCAAGTGGGCCAGGGCAGTTCGCCCAATCGAAGCCTAAACTGAGGAACTGAACCAAATTGCAGTATATTGGTCTGTTTTCTACTATGATTCAGTTAAGTTTGGTTTTCAGAAACAACAAGTAGCAAAACCCAAACCAAAACAACCAATCCACACCCCTACTAGCATGTCAGAACCAATACTGAAGAGTTGTATAGTTAAGACATATTACAGTCTTGATTTTTAATAATTATACATATGTAACTTTTGATGTACCATGTACATTTGTAGCAGAATTTTTTTTTAGTTAATTTATTGCTGGTGCTGGAGTAATTACGTAACATCCATCTAGTGGAGGTTGAAGAATTAACATAGTATTGAATTATGAAGCCATAGCTTTGCACAAGAAGCAACATTAAATTTAAGAAAGGAAGAAAAGAAAAGAATGATTGTCAAAACACATAAAAACGAGGAAGGGAGCAATGAAGACACAGTGAGTGAGAGTTGGGAACAAAGGGAAGGTGATATTAAGTTAGTGGGCAAGGTTTTAAATATCAGATATAGCAGATTTAATGGTCAAAAAATTCCACAAAGGATATCTTTATTGAGCAAATATCAGAAATATTTAGCAAATATTAGATGTCAACAACGGCTATAAATATACATGTTCACCTATCTTAAAACAAATATGAATAAGAAAATACTTGTATACATGTTCTACATAATATATATATATATATATATATATATATATATATATATATATATATAAAGGATTAGTTATAATAACTACTCCTATACTATGAGAGTTATATCATTTATATCCTCCTGTCGAATTTTATTCGCAGTTAGAATCCCTGAAACTAATGTTTAAAATAGCGATAACGGTAACGTAACGTTTTGCCTTTGTTAGGTTATGTCGCAAACAGCGTAACGCATAACGTAGGTTATGCAATTTTCTATTTATTTAATAAAAATAAATATAAAACCATATAAAATAATTTTAATAAATTGAAAAATAAATTTAAAATATCTAAAAATATATAAAATTATTTTGTAATACATAATATATTCAAATATTATATTAAGTTTTACAATAATTTTCATATATCTTCATAAATTATATTAAGTCTGCAACCGTAATTCCAATCATCGTTTAAATAAAAAAAAAGCAAGATTCCAATTTTTTATTTCGATTCCAATTATTATCATTGTTATAATTTATATTTTGTAATGTTCAATTTATCTTATTTATGATGGTTGATTTCAGTTCAATTAAAAATTCAATAAAATCAACAAGTAAAATATTTTAGCAATCGGACGAGAAATACAACAAGTGAATAAAAAAACAAACTTAAATTATCAAGTTAGAAATTCCAAAAGCAATCAAACAAGCCAACAATTAATTAAGAAAATTACAGCAATTCGCTAATAATCAAAACAATAATCAACAACAATATATGAATTACTAAAAAAAATAATTGTAAATAACGTAGCATAACGTAATTTAACGTAACGTTATGTAATATAACATAAAAAACATACTGTTACGGTGCACTAAGTTATTTCCAGTTGTTATGTAGTGTTGGGATTCCGTTAGGTTACGTAACGCAAATAACAGGTTTCATAACACGTTATTTTCAACAATGCCTGAAACTTAAACGGAGTGAGAAATGTGGCTAGAATTGTCCAAGTTACCCCTAACGAAAGTAAATGGGAGTGATGTTATTAAAAAAATCCAAACATGATCCTTTTCTTCCCACAACGTTTAGCAAAGGATTTAGGGCTGGAGAGGAGAGATTCTTTGCTGGGATTTGCAATATCCAAGCGATTTCAAGTTGAAACTGAGGTTGATACTACGGAAAGAAAGCATAATCGAAGGTTTTTGAGAGATTTCGAACAGTACTCGAAGGTTTGGTCGTATTCCGGGCATTGAAAGAGTGAAGCTCTGAAAGTCATCTAGGGTTTTCAAGGGAGATTTGGGCATCGAATAGGTGAGACAAGGACTAACCACTTTAAACATTTCAACCATTTGGATTTCAATGAACCTATTTTTCAAACAATTTCTTCATACTCCAACAACACAATACTTGCATCCAATCCTATTCGCAAGCATCAGCTAACAGTATATACCAATACATCCAATGTACCATGCACGGCCCAGTAGTGGCAGTCTCAACCAGCAAATAAATATATTGGGGACTAGTGTTGCTATCTGACAATGCTCTACATTCTAAAGAACTACTTCTAAAACATGAAGCAGCTCCTTTATGTATATGCTCAGTTGCTCCTTTATGTAGATGCTATCAGCTCCTTTATGTAGATGCTATCAGTTGTGCCTTTAGAATTACCCACTTCAACTTGATGATAAAAGATAGATAAAAGGAAGAAGGATTTTTGGGTTTTAAAAATTTTGGTATACTTTATTTTTATCAGAGTGACTATATCAAACTGTAGTTTAACTCCATTAAATTACAGGGGTATAACTGCGAATAAAATTCGATAAGTATAAATGCTACAAAGATAAAGTTGGACTATAAACTTTCATTAAATCTAAAAAGTTAGATTTGGCACATCTCTCACTATTCATTTACCTTGATTTGTGCGTTGGTCAAAATTTCAAAAGGTGCACAATGAGGAGGGAATAAAATAATGATAGACTACTAGTAAATGTGTGGTTAAAAAGTGTTAAAACTAATTTTTTATATTTAATGGAAAGTTTGTAATCCAACCCATGTACACACACATATAGGATATACTTACATTGACAATATACGTTAAGTCAATGAATCCATAACCACTAAGATGTGAACCAATAAGTTATACTGAGACGGTAATTTTAGTACAAATTTGATATAATTTTCTTAATTTTACTGTAATTCAAATATTCAACAGTAACAGTAATTCATTTACCAATAACCCCTAAATCAATATTTAAAAAAGATTAAAAAGGAAACCAACTAATTTGAAGTTTTAATGGAGGTACCCAATTTGCCCAAATAACCCAGATAAACTATATTAAATGGACCAAAAGAATATCACAACTTTTTACATAGTTACATAAGCTTTGATATCAGTCGATATCGGTTGATATTTAGATCTGATATTGTAGCCGCAATAGCAGGTTGAACCCAATATATCTATGATTATTAAATGATAAACGTATTGAGATGTTCAACATCATAGGGTTACGTGTCTAAACCGCAACATCAGCATAATATTTATGAGATATGAGATTTACTACAAGCTTGGTTGGTCTAGACTAGTGATTTCTTTCTTATCCTGGAATTTGATTGATGAGTTAACAAATGCAAGGGAGACATGTCCCGGCATTAGATGATCCCAGAGAAAAAGGAAAAAGAAAATATTCAACAAAAATATGGAACATAATTAAAAGAAAAAATAATGCGTCAATACCAATTGAAAAAACAGAAACCTGGTAGCAAATAATAAATACATAGATGCATAATGTGAAGACTGTAAGATAATGAAAATTATGATCTAAAAAACTATACATTATACAACAATGAAGATCACTGTTCCATTTTTGATAATTTAGATAGCACACACCCCTTGGGAACAATCTTATGTATTAAATATATAAATTACCAATTTACTAATAGGTTCTCAATATAATTTTCCAAATAGTAAATAGACATCTATTGAAAGCAACCTGAAGAATGTTGATTCTGCCTCTGTTGCAACCGCCTTAGCCAAATATGATTTTCCAGTTCCAGGTGGGCCATATAAAAGAAATGCTCTCCATGGCCTTCGCTTGCCTACAAGAAACCATAAGCATTGAGGACCTTGCCCATTTTGACCAGTAAAATAGTTTTAGTTAACAGGAGTTCACACTGGCTTATCCAAATATTAGAACATAAATAAAAACACAGTACTAAATGAACCTAGGCATCCAGATGAAGCAGGGATCAGTGGAGCACCTTCTGTTTTGTTCTACTATATCACCACAGCATGCATATTTTTGTAACTTATACACTGATGCCTATGTATAGTTTCTCAAATATAACTTGCACTATTCACCCAATGTACTCATGTTATACATATACCACGACAAATTCCATAACACATAATAGAACAGGCTTTCCAAAAATTTAAATCTAGATTGAAGTCATTGAACTTCATTTTACATGAATGCAATATTAACCTTCCAGATTCCTCTACCGGAAAACTCTAACCTATTTTTTGACTTGATTTTTCTAGAATATTTCATCATAAATCTATTAAGATTGAAACAATGATCCATTTTACAAGTTTTGGTTACCACTTCCAAATACCCATCCTCTCAAAACCCAGGATACTACACACAACTAAGTGTGAGTAGATGGAATATGGAGTTGGAAAGGAAATAAACCAGACAAAAGTGGCCTAGGTGATCTAGATGCTAACATTAACCATCCCAAAAAGGGTGTAGGTGGCTGCTTAAGCAGGTTTACCATCTGACTTTTTCTAAATCACTGTCAAGATGGAAATGAAACAAAGACTAACATCCATCAAGTATATGTTTGGAGAGTTAAATTAAACAGTTGAATTGGCAGGTAAATCACAAGATACAGAATGTAATATGATTTGAAGTTGAGGAGCACATGTTTCTTGCCTTTTTAAAAGGTAAAGTAAACATAGTTTTAAAGTAATAATAATAATAATAATAATAATAAAAAAATCCCCACCAAAGAAACTTTTCTCATTTTAAAGTCATTTATTGGTCATGTATCAGTTAAGTATACATAAAGAGAACCATCAAAGAGTGCCTTCAAACAAGAATTATGTTTTCTAAATAATTATTACCATTGTGATTAAATCATAACAAACTGGTTTAATTATAGATCAATTATCCAAATAACTGCAATAGAAATGGATAGAGGGATTTTGATCATTTGGTTATGGCTATAACACAAGGAAGGCACTCATGATGCTACCTGTCAAGAGCACCAAATGCATCGACACACCATATAGCATGGAGAGGTAACAACTTAAGTATATAATGATAGCATCTGCTATCTCGTGTCTAGTGAAAGAAAAAAAAAAAACAAAGATCAGTGAGAATTAGCACCAGGACCTAGTTGAGAATTAAGATAGACAAGGAGATAGAGAGCACCTGAGTTGTCAACTAAAATAAAAACTAAACGGTCTCTAGATCTGCAAATAATATGGTGTGCACAGTCACGTGATCTTGTTCCCATATGATTGACAATGACAAAGGAAGAGTCTTAATAATGAGAATGAGCTAGAACATTTCATGGAGCTCTATCCATTCCATGGAACTGCTTCAGAATGTATAAGAAGCCACTATTAATGATTAATGAGCCTACAAGACATATGGTCATGGATTAAGATATACAACTAACATATGTGCAGTCCCCTGATAGATCAACTGTAGACTCCGAGGGGTTAAAGGAGCCATCTGAGCAGGATGATCAGCAAGCAAGTGGCAGCTTAAATATTTATGCCCATTAACTAAGATTCTTTTTTTTTTTAAACAAATAACTAAAAAGCAATCAAAGAATAGTGGCGGCATAATGTTTATGCCTATAAGCTAAAATTTTTGTTTTTTTCTCAAATAATCAAAAAGAATCTGAAGAAATGCAACCTCCCAATCCAGAATTCATAGTTTTAATAAACTTATTACCATAGAGTGCAAAGTCTACACATGTCGTTCATGTTAGATTTCATTATTTTAGCAAAAACAAAATTATCATAATTAACTTTAAATTTCATTATTTTAGCAAACAATTTGCATCATAATTCATGTTAGATTTCGTTATTTGCTACAGATTAACATACGAATCACAGTCACAAGGTTATAACTCGAGAAAAAATCACAAATCTATAAGTTAAAGTAACAAATAGAAGTAACCCAAGATTTTACCAGTGAAGAACTGCGGGAACTTGACAGGCAATATCACAGCCTCCTGCAGCGCCTGTTTGGCGCTCTCGAGCCCCGCCACATCGTTCCATTTCACATTAGGCTTCTCCCGGATAATCGCCGAGTTCAGCCCAGCCCGAAGCTTCGCCTGCTCCGGATCCTCCCCATCCCCGCCCTCCCCATCCTTGGGTTTGGTCTTGGGCCTGGTCGCCACTGCCGCATCGCCGTTCGCCCCGGGCCCGGGACCGCCCTCATCGAGCACGGCCCGGATCTCCTCGGCCCGGCGGAGGTACTCAGTGAACTTTTGAGTGATGGCCTCCTTGATCTTAGGGTTCTTCTCGTACTTGAGGTGGGTCTTGAAGTACTCTAGGGCGTTCATGTACAAAGGGAACGCCTTTACGTAGTTGCCAGCATTGTCCTCTTGGACCGCCTGCTTCACGTACTCGATTGCCTGCTCCTTGAAATTGCTGTACATCTCACGAAACCCTAACGCAAGATCACGAACGAGGGGATTAAGGATTAGAGAGGAAGCAAATTTTTAGCGATTAAAATCAAATTACAAGATGAGATTGAGGATCGATTTGGATTTGGATCGAGATTTTGGGGAGGGAGAGGAGAAGGGGGTTTGTTTTGACGAGAGAAAGGAAAATGGAAGCGGGGTGGAAAGAAAGGAAAGCGTGTGAGTTGGGTTCGGGGAGTCGTAGGCGTGCGTGAAGGAAGTTTCCAAAGGAACACACCATTTTCCTATTCAGCCCAGTTTTTCAAGCGAGCACACTAAATATTTCAATATTACCTCATTTTCTTTCTCTCCCTCTTTTACCTGCCTTCTCCCCCGGCTCCATTCTTCTTCTCCCCCACCTCCATTCTTCTCTCCCTAACCTCTCCAACTCTAGGCCCGGCCAAATCTAGAACCCAAAAACCCAACTCCTTTTTTTCCTCCTCTCTCCCACTCCCTTAATCCTCCATCTTCCTCTTCTCCTTTCCTACCTCCTTCTCCTTCCAAATTTTTTTCTCTCTCTTCGATTTGCTTGTTGCTATCGCCGATCTGCTATCGTCATCCATCCACGCCGCTCGCCCGCCGCCCCGCCGTCGCTTCTTATGTCGAGATGGGTGAGATCTCTTCCTTATTTAGTAATTTTTTATTTTATTTTGGTCTCTTTTTTTGGAGCAAAGAATGTGAGGTTTTTAAATTTGATGGTCTTGTTGGCTTTGAGAGGAGGAAGAGGGGAGGAGGAGGAGGTGGAGGGGTTTTGATAATAAAATTGATGGAGCATTGGATTTTTGGAGATGGAGGTTTTTGATCATGATGAAATTTATACTTTGATTATTATTATTGGAAAAATTAAATATTATAATACTGGTTGTAAAATATGCAAAATTCCATTAATTTCCAATCGTGGACGGTAATGGTAAATTTAATATGTCTTAAAGTTACTAACAATGTCGTAATGGTTGATTAATTAGCAAAAGAATGTTTGAGTGCATTTATACATGTATTTTACATTTTAATGCAGCATCAAAATTAGACAAAATTTGATATTTGTACCAGATGTAACTCTATAACTATTTACTTACACATAGAGAAGTCATTGTTATGATAACTATCATTTATGAATGAAATTATACGTATTAATACTATTATATTTGTATTCTATAGATGGATCCGACAGAATCATCTCGCGTACGACCAACTGTCTCATTGAGGAGAAAGAAAGTAGTATCTCGGCCACCAATGCGTCGCCCGATACGAGAGAGAAGATGAAGTTGCTATGGATCCTAAATTAAATTTAGAAACTCTTAATCTGTTCAGATATGAAAGTGCAAGATAAGAGGAAAGTAATAATGATTTAGGAGACTCTGAAGATAATCTTGAAGGATCAATATATCGAATAATGGGCTAATTTGTTCATGATTGTCACTATATGAATTTACATTGTTGTTTGAATTTGAGTTTCGTATTTATGTATTATTGATGAAAACTCTAGTTTGAAAAAGATAAACTTTGTGTACAAATTTGAGAGATGAATGAATTTTTTGTATTTTTTGCATAATCAATTCTTCGATGCAATTATATTATGATTTCTTCATCAAATAGGTTTGTATAATAAAAGGGTCTTCAAGAAGCGGCATGGGGTATTTAATACTCTTGCGAAAATTAAAACATATAACATGTTATAGATATGTTATAGACTTTTTTTGATAGACTTTATGATATAATTCTTTTGTATTTGCTTTATTATGGATATTATTATGAATTTTTGTGTTTTATTATCCCCTTTTACTTTCTTGGTTTCCAATTGGTTTCTCTAGTGATGATTAGATTGCTAATGTTAGATGATTAACCTATCATTATGTGTTTCATCTAATTTATTTTTGAATTGAAAAGAAATTGTGGCTAAGGAAAAAAATTTGTTTGAGTCAGAAATTAATTAGATTCGTAATAGTTACATTTGTAATAGTTACGCAAGAAAATATATTTATTTGGAAAAATAAAATAAAGTAAAAAGGAAAATGCAAATAAAGAAAATGTATCATTATGTGTTTCATTTAATTTATCTTTGGAATGAAATAGTGGTTAAGGAAAAAAAATTGTTTGAGTCCGAAATTTAATTAGATTTGTAATAATTACATTTGTAATAGTTGCACAAGAAAATGTATTTATTTGAAAAAATAAAATAAAATAAAAAAGAATTTGTTGTTGCCAGAAATCGAATCCGAGGTGCTCACATGTGAGATAGGAATACTCACCACTATGCTACAACAACTTCATAAATAATGGAACGAAAAAAAATTAATTATAACTGTCCTGACTGGAAGTCCGGATAGAGCCCTTCTGTCCAGATTTCCAGTCCAGACGAAATTATTTTCGTCCCGACTAGAAGTCCGGATAGTGGAGAGTAGTTCGGATTGTCAGTCCAGACTTTGAGTTTTTTTGGGTTCATAATTTTTTTCAATCCGCACAGTTTCTAGAATTTTTGAGTAAGCAAAGGCCTAATAAAATCAATTTTCAAATTTAATTTGTGAGATAATTTAATATGTGAGAAGATTTGATAGAATAGTTTTGGGTTTTAGGTTTTTTTTTTTTTTTTTTTTGGGTTAACTGATCTGTAGTTTTAAAAGAGAATGAGAAGAGAAGTTGAAGAAAGGGCATTTTAGTCCAAAAAAATCGATGGCAAACTTGTAATATGTACGAAGTTTTTAAGTGGACTCACTAGGAAAAATGGTGTGCCCCTCTAGAAACTCCCGTGCGTGAACGGGCTATCGGATCCATTGTTGGGGTTTATCGCATTCGGGTTTCATGTGAAATATCTCAACTTTTCTTTGAAAGCAATAAGAGGAGTTTCTAAAGAGGCACACTATTTTTCCTAGTGAGCCCACTTTAAAAGTTTGACTTTATAACAAAATTGTCCTTAAATTTTTAAGATCAAGTTGCCCTCTTTTTCAACCTCAGTTCTCTCTCTCCCTCCTGCGGGAACAGTTGCAAAAAAAAACTTTTTATTTGAAGCCTCAAAATCCAATCATTTGACTTGAGAGGAGGAGAAGAAGGAAATATGCAGTGAGTTGGGGGGAGTTGGCCGGCCCTAGAGAGTAAAAGAGAAATTTTTAAGGTAGTGGGAGAGTTGGGTTTTAGAGGAAGTGGGTGGGAGAGTGTAGGGAGGATATTTTGAATATTTTCGGTGTGCTTGCTAGGAAAAATCATGTTTTTTCAAAAGAGATTGTGGACTCACTAGGAAAAATGAGCTCACTAGGAAAAATGGTGTGCCCTTTTAGAAACTCCCGATAATAAGTGGTTGGAAATATTCTTTTTTGCTGGGAGTTAATGTTTGGAGATGACAACAAATCAAATATGGACATGTTTAGCAGGCCAGATGACGAGAAAGGTGGAGCATCAATACTTCTTGACATTTATCTAAGCACACAACTCCAAGTCATCACCTATTTGAAGTAGAGAAAGTTCTCTCTGTATATATACATAATCAATTTTCACTATCTTCGATAATTATTTTTTTAAAATAATTTTTTTATTATGATTTCTCTCCTCTAGTTCCTATATTTTTAATTTCTTGAGTTTTAGTTTTGATTTAGCCTTACATAAGATTAATACAAAGTTAACCGTTTTCTATTGAATACAACATTTTGTATCTACTCAATAGAATGACAAATGAATTCCAAAATCTATAAAAAAAATTTCTTAAAAAGATATTGAGATAGAGATCATGATTCTTAAAAAAATTGATAAAAATAATCGGATAATTAGTTTTTTGCCATTGACTCACGTAACTTATCTGAGCTGACGTGTGTGTAACCACATAGTTAAAAATAGGGAAGAGTGTGTGTGGGATAATTTGGTCGCTTATGATGGGACCCATTCTTTTGAATGGGGCTCAATTAGAGTTAAGCCACAGAATTTTAATTAGGCCTAGTACTGATATTAGACTTCTTATTGTGCATGACTAATAACTTATTAACTCCTCTCTATGCATGATAGCTGGTTAGGTTAAAACCTGTTTGAGTTGGACTTAAGCTTTGGTAAGCCTAGAAATTTCTTACAGTATCATGATGGGATTTAGATTTTACCATATTTGTATTTATTTTTCAATCACGAATATAGAAGCAAATACAAAATGTCATTGGATAAGAAAAACTCATGTTCGTACTTCACTAAAATCGAAAATGAATATTGAGCATGTTTTAAAAATATAGATATGAAAAGTTTCAGATATAAATAAAAAAGAATATATGAAAAACATAATGCGAATAAAAATGCGTTGTAAGTAATTTATATAATTTTTCTATATAATCGATTCTAAGATGTCAATTTTGAGTATTTAGTATACTTAATGCTTAGTTTATTTCTAGACATACAACTAGTTTGGTCTATGAAAAGATTAAGTTCTACTATAAGGAGTCAAAGAGAATTACACATTCCAACTGTAATAAGAGAATTACACCTTTGGCATAAAAAAAAAAAAATTAAAAAAAATCATATAGAATATATACTGGATTTTGTTATAATTATGAAAGTTAGTGGATATAAAAATAAATCAACTTCAAGAATTGATCACAGAAGGATCATGAGGTACTTGTGTCTGCTGCATTGAACAGCAATGCGCTGCATTGATGAGCACAATAGTTAGGAAATAAAACATAAGGGAGTGTCAAAACAACTATATATTTATATATTTGGTTACAATATGTAGGGAGATTTTCACAATAGCATTCTACAATAACAACAACAACTAAGCCTTTTATCTCAAGTATTTGGGGTAGGCTACATGAACCAAAAAACAGACTTACGCCGGATTGATCGCTTTGATATTCCTTCTCCATTCATTTCTATCAAATAATATCTCCTTATTTAAACATCTAAACTCCATATCTTTGCGTATCACCTCCATCCATATTTTCTTCGGTTTTCCCTTTGTACTTTTAACTTATCCTACATTGATAAACTCCCCTCTTCGAACCGGTGCACTTGTAAGCTACGTTGCACATGACCAAACCATCGTAAGCGATTTTCTCGCATCTTCTCATCGATAGGAGCTATACCTAAGTTAACACAAATATATTTATTTCTCACTTTATCTCTCCTAATATTGCCGCACATCCAACGGAGCATGTGCATCTCTGCCACACTTATCTTCTGTGAATGACGTTTCTTTATAGTCCAACATTCCGTACCATATAATAAAACTGGCCTAATAGCAGTCCTATAAAATTTTCCTTTCAATCTTAACGGAATGTTACAGTCACATAAAACTCCCACTACCCTCCTCCATTTCAACCAGCCAGTTTGTATCTTATGGTTAACATCATTATTATCGATCTCTCCATCATTCTGAATAATAGAACTTAAATATCTAAACTGATTGTTCATTTGTATCTCTTACATATTCAGTTTCACAATAGCATTCTATATAATCAATAAACGTAATTTTACAACCAGAGTAATCAGTCGAACTATCTTGAAATTTGGTCCTCTGTGATCAAATTTGTTGCCTTTCACAGTCTCTGGATCAAATTTGGTCCTCTGAGAGGTGATCTTTCTTTCATTGCATCGTGTATTCCAAGGACTTCCTTTTCCTGCCGAGATGTATTTCATGTTAAACCTGGAATTTGTTCGAGTTTCTTGAGTAGTGGCTCAGCACCAAAAGTTGATTAAGATCCATCACTATAAGAGTTTTCTTCATCTGTGCACATAGAAACTCCCATGGATCCTGAAGTTTTCGGCCTTGAAACATTTTTGACATACACTCAATCGTTTCTCAAGTTTATTTGGTTCTCACGCTATATCTGCAGAGAGCACGTGTTATTATCATTTCTCGCTGTTACAAGAGAGATATGAATTGTGAAGTACTCTCACATCAACTAGCCACATATTTTCAGAAGTACTTTAGCCTAGCCTTTGCATTCCTTCGAATCACAGAGGCCGAACAATGAAAATTGCAGTACATTTTTCTTCAATCGCAGAGCAAAAGGGGAGCATTTGAATTTCTTCACTGTACCGGTCACATGTTACATCCATGCTAAACAGTAGTCGAAGTAAAGAATGATCTTGAAAACAGAGGGCATGATAACTTTACCATTTATATCTTATCGGGAAATTCTAAATGCGCACCGTATTTCACTGGTAAGCACCATTTTCCCCATGTTGTAAATCACTTAGAAAATGGTGCTCACTAGTAAAATGTGGTGCGCACTTGGAATTGCCCTTCTTATCAAGAGCCAGAAAAAAAAAAAAAAAAAGCGCCAATTAGGGACACGTGTCCCAAATAATTTGATAAAATCACAAAACAGTAATCAATCAATATAGCTATCATATAGCACAATAAGAAAGCTCAATCAATCAACTTAGATAAATATAAAAATTTAAAGTGAAAAATCAAGAACTGCACCATGGCAATTTACAATCACTTATCTCACTATTACTAAATAGCCACAATTAACAGTAATGATCTTAAAATATATCTAACTCACAAGACAATTATGAATTGAATCCCATTTTTTAATCATCTAAGTAATCTATCATCATTCAAGATTAAGGTAATAAATCGATAATCAATGAGAAAATTTAAATATCTACAGTTTACCACATAAATATTTGAGCGATGTTTAGAAACAAAGATTAAAATATTGAAGCTGATTTTCAATCATGAAACACGCTAACTCCTCAAACTTTGATCACCATGGGTCTCATAAAATCTCTCTTCAAATTACTTGCTTGAGTCATATCTTCAAACTCCTTGAAAAAGTTTGAATTAGATGGTGTATTTATGGAGTTTTTCCACTCTCTAAATAAACAAAAAATCCTACTTTTAATCACATCCATACATTCATTTCGACTTCAGTATACTGATAAAATTAGTTTCCATATAAACTCTCCAAACTTTAAGTCCAATAAAACTCTTAAAACCCTAGAAATCTACATATCTGTGGATGTCAGCCAATCGCCATCAATGCCGATGCAACAACCTGTATCTATGGCGGGTGGCAGGTTGGATCGACATCGATGGCCATTGAGGGCATGACAAGCTTGATAGTTTCAACTTTGTAACACTAATAAAATTGAGATCCAATTGAAGTGATTCAATTAGAAGTCTAATTGAAGTGATTCAACAGTTATTAGAAAGAGAACCAAAATTCTACAATTTCTATATACGTTTTTTCTAGTTCTATTTGTATTAACATAAAATTTGGGGAGTTTATATGGAAATTGTTGCATAGACTTTATCAAACAGTATTTTGCTTAATTGCAATCTCTGTTGATTACATGCTTATGTTTATATTTGGGATTTTTCTTCCTAATTTATTGATACAATTTGACAAATATAAACTAAAGTAGGATCCAAAATCCTAAAACGCATGACCAACCAAATCCAAATAATCTATAGTACTCCTAAACCAAAATAGAAAAAATCTGCAGCTTTTGGAAAAATATCTAATATATCTAATCTTTTAACTTGGCAACTAGCTATCATCCTAAATCATCAATAAAACAAATATATGTGTGCTAACAATCACACTTTGATAATAACATGGAACTCATCAAATCAAAATTGTCAATCAAAATAACTTTCACAATCATATCAGATACTCCACACTGTTAAAAAAAAATGCCAACCCGTAATAAAATCTATAAAGGAACTTCACAAGTCAGTGCTACTTATATACTAAGAACATAAGGCTCTGTTTGATTTGAGATAAAATGAAGGAAAAAAAGAAGAAATTTTTTTCAATTGTTTGGGTTGAAAGAAAATTTTAAAAGAAAAGAAAATATTTTCTAACTAACTAAATATTAAGAAAAAAATTAATTTTTATCTTTTTCTCTTTCTTTTATTTCTTCTATTTATTTTCAAACCAACAATTTCATCAAGAATCAATTATCATCAAATAAACACCAAAACGCTTCCTTTTATTCCCTAAACCAAACCAAAACCCTCTACTTAAAACCCTGATCCCTTGGCATCGCCATAACACCAGGAGTTAAACCCCTCATAGCTAAGCCCCTGAATATTCCCAATATTACCAAAACACCCTCCATGATAAAAAGGCAGCAAGTTTGCATGCATGGAGGCCTCCATAGGGTTCCTCCTCATCAGCATCACCTCCACCTCCTCCCTCAGGCTCTCCAGCCTCTTCTCCAGCCACTCCAGCTGCTGGACGCCGACGCCGTCGAGGTTCCCATCCGCCGGCCACATTTCCTTGAGCGTCTTCTCGAGATCCTCCTTCCTCCTCTTCTCCTCTCCCAGCTTCTCCACCATCGCTGCATGCTCCTTGTTCAGCTCTCCCACAGCTGCAGCCCCCCTCCGGGTGCCCCCCATCCGGGGGCACACGTCCCCGTACAAGTAGCGGTCCGCGACCACGTCGACCGAGGGGTGGCCGAAAGTAAATGGCTTTCCGGCAGGGGAGAAGACCACGAGGGCCATCTCGGCGCCGCATAGGATGGATAGCTCGGTAGCCTTTTTGAAGAGGCCTGCCCGGCGCTTGGAGAAGCAGACCTGGCGGGCCTCCTCGTTCTCGATCCGCTTGATCTCGATTTTCTGCCGGCCGATGCTCGGCTTCCTTGTCCTTCTGATAGGCATCTTTCTTTCAAAGGACGAGGGGGGGAGAGATCAGAGGTTTCTCTTTTGGAGAGATATAAGGTGCAATGTGAGGTTATATAGACGAAGAGGGTAGGTTTGTAATTGTCATGTACAGTAAATGCCCCAAGGATATTAATTGATGATTTTGACGAAAAATCAATCAGTAATTATACAGGGAAATTCTATTTGCACATGGAAATTTATTTTTCATCCACGATTTTAAAATTTGTAAATTATAAGTTTACAATTTATTTTTTGACTAAAAAAATTAACACTTTTTAAAATTTAAAACTACAACTTATCGTCTTCCTCATCTGTTTTTTTGTCTAAAATCCTAAAAAATATTTTTTAGTAGAATTTAATTTTTTTAAAAATATATTTCACAAACTCATTGATTTGATTTTTTAACCTCTTAAATTTTTTACATTTACGTTTCTAAAAAGATTTGGAAGAATTTTAAATTCTTTGAATTTACTGTGACAAGTGAAATTAGGGTTTGAACTTTGAGTTTGAGTTTTTTTATTTAAATAGAAAATTCCAACATGCAATTGGTGTCGGAGGACAAATCTAAGATACAATTTAAAATTATTCTTAGTTTTTTATTTGTATTTGTTTGCAATTTATTATTACTTGTGATTCTTTTATGAAGGAGACGTCGACTGCTGGTCGGATTTTAATACCTGACCAAATAATTCTTTGGCCGATTATTAATACCCGACCAACATAATATTAGCTTGGGAATTAATATCCGACTTGGAAAATTTTGGAAAAATTTGAAATCGGACGACATAAGGTGTTAGAGAAAAGGAGAAAGGTTAAAATTGAAAAAAAATTTGGATGCAGATAGTAAATTAGTAGCATTTCAAAATAGGAGTTTAGTGTAAAGAGCAATCAGGGAGTCAAAAGTAAATTGCTGTGTGCAAATAGAATTTCCCGATTATATATGCTAAGCTGTTCTTTGAAAAATAATTCAATATTCCTATTATATTAAAAAAAAAAAAAAAGGGAAAATAAGCATGTGTATAGTGTATTTGGTGTTTATAGGTGTGTTTGGCTACTGAAAGTAGTGAAAGTAAGAAAGAAATTTTAAAAATATAAGTAAAATAAGAGAGTTCTTTTTATATTTGTTTGCTAATTTTTGAAAGAAAAAAGTGTATTAGGAAGTGATATGAGTATTATTTATTTAATCAAATAAAATAATATTTATATAATTTTATTATTTTATATGTATAAAAGTTTAACTTTTAAAGGGTAATGATGGCATGCAAATAATTAAAATAATAATTTTTAAGCTTCTTTCTCTACTTCCTAAAGCTCATCTAAACCAAAAGGTGAGGATGAAGATTTTGGAAGCAAGATACTACATAGACATCGTCTTAGCATATAAAATATAACTTCCAATTTATTTTTCGCCAAACAAACATTAAAATTAGTGAAAGTAGTTTTCTTTCAACTACTTATATTCTACTTCAAACAAACACACCTTTATGTTATGTTTTGTGACTCATGCATAGTGTTTTGAGCACTAATTTTTTTTTTTTTTGTTGATCTATCTTCAGCTAAAGCATCATACATTTAGATTAACTTACTTTCAAGTAATTTGGATAGTAATTATGTGGCTACTGCATATTTTTCCCCCAAAAAATCAACCAACTAATTACATGTAATGATTTTTTTTTTACATGTTGGAAATAAAAATTTGGAACAGAAAATTTTGATAGGATTAGAGTTTTTTTTTCCTTTTATTTTTTATTTTTTGCTATTTGGAATTGAAAGATATTGTTTATGAAGCATGGTAACCAAATCACTTATCCATGGATATTTGTTCCGAGGGAAATGCTCACATGTAATTATGGGATTTTTGTTTTAAGATTATAATAAAAATAATCCCATAATCATAGCAATAAGTCAAAGATAGGAATTTCTAGTAAGATATCATTTATATTTTTCCTCTAAAGTTAGAAACATAGGACTTGGTGACCCAAGATCTAATAAATTATTATAATTATCTGTAAAAAGATATGATTATATGCTAAGTTGTCAATTAGTGATAATTATCAAATATCCCCATTTAAGCAAGTGAGTTGTGTATATGGTATTCCTGTAATTATGTTGTGTATATGGTATTCCGGTAATTATGGAATGCTGTCATTTATTTTTTTGATTTATGTATAGTAATTTATGCACAAATTTTAGTTTTTGCTAAGCTAATGCATAATAAATTTTGTTCCAGTGCATCTAACATAACTTATTTTTATGTGCTTTGAGTAATAATTGTGATGCTATTTCATAGTTTTTTTTTTTTTATCAACTAATTCACTATATATATTCGAAATACTGATGAATTAATACTCGAAAAAGAAATCTCTCACCCAAAAATTTAGATGATTAGATTTATTTTTTTTTTACTCTTTTTTATTTTTAATTAAAATATGAAGATATTGCTTGAAGAAGATAGTACAAAATTCCTTTGATCATATTAATCCCACAAAATCACTTATCAATAGAAATTCTCATTCATATGTATGCATGTGCTTTTTATATTTGGTACATCTTTATTTGCAAGGAGAGTTTGACATTTTGCTCTCCTATAATTATGGGATTTCTTTTTTTTTTTAAAGAGTAAAACTAATATCCCATAATTATTGCAATATGCAAAGATAATTATATTAAAATTTGTAAGCTATCATTATATCATAGATAATTATAAATTTTTTTAAGGATAATTATATCATAGCTATCATTATATCATAATTATAGATTTTTCCCATAGAGTACTTCTAAATATGCCCCTTCGAAAAGTTCGCTTTTATTATAAGTTTGCCACCAAATATTTGTGATGTTTGTATTATCGTCTCCTCCTCTCTCTCTCTCTCAAAATATCTCTCAAAACTTTAAATTTTTTCCCAAAACTCTAATAATAAATTTCTTTCAAAAGAAAATACAATTAACAACGTCTTTCGCTCTTTCAATCAAAACGAAATTCAATAAGTCAGAAGGAAGGATCTGGCTATTAGGAGTATAGCAAAAGTAAATTAATTTCTTAAAAATAAAAAAAATTTTAACTTTTGCGCAAAATAAAATTTGAACAAGAAATGAAATAATCTAATAAAAAATTGTTTTTGCACATTTCAATATTTTATTTTTTGTTCAAAAGTAAATTTTTTTTTTTTTTTTTTTTTTTGAGATGTCTAATAGATGAAAAAATTTTAGAAGAGGAAAAAGATATTAGGTGAGAGGGGGGGAGGGCTGGGGCATGCCACGGGTTGTCGATGGGGCGAGGCGGGATAGCATGGATTGCCAACGGTGATGGGTGTGAAACTTAGGCGGGGTGAGGAATAATGGAGAAAGGTAGAGGAATTAGAGAATGGAAGGGGAAAAGAAGATAATATAGAACTAAAGGGGTTGTACTTAGAAAAAGAAAATCATATTTTTGAATTTCATAAAGAGTGTACTTGGTACGAATTACTGAGAAATTGGTTGGGAGTGTACTTAGAAGTTTCCTTTCTCAAATATAAACATATGGCTTGGTTATTCAATGGGTTTGAGGGCTGATTCTGCATTGCAAAGGGATTGGTCATGCATGTGTCACTGTTGTGTATGTTTGCAAATTGGATGGAGAGGACATGTCTCAAGGTTATACGGACTACACGGTTCAAACAGGAGGCCGTACTTAAGGGTTTGTGCTCGGTTGGCTTCGTGCTGGGGACTTGGTATCATGAGACAATGTCTAATTGTGGCCAGCAGATCACAGGAACCTTATTGGGCTCGGGCCATGTGGACCAGGCTTCACTTAGTTTTGTGCGATAGGTAATGTTAAGGCTTTGGTTGTAGAATATAACTACTGTATTTTTGGTTACCCTATGTACGATAACAAGAGAAACGCGAGAGTGGTGAGAGGTTTTCATAATTTTAAATTAAAATAAAATTCTTATTTTTTTAATTTAAAAAATTGAATTGAACGTGTAAAAAAAATTTAGTTCTTAAATCTATCCCTGGTAAGACGTTAGACAAAAGATCACATGTAATCTCATGGCTAATGTGGGCCTCTCACATACATAGCTAATGTGGGTCTCTCCCATCGTTGACTTGTGCCTCCAGGTTGAGTTCGACAGGCTGAACCATAATATTCATGGTGATGATGCATTGTGCTGGCGCATGAATTAAACGCGAACACCATAACCGATCATGTCGAAAATGTAAATTACAAATTAACAACCTTTTCCATCCGTTGAGATTTGAGATATAATTATAAACGAAAACAACAACGACAACAAGCAATACATCCCAGCTCCCATATCGATCCATCCTTAACAGCAAAAGACCAAGAACTTATTAAGAACGAACCAAATCAAAGAGGAAGCAACCCCTAAAACACTATACCAACAACAAGTAATTAATAACAACAAAATCAAAATTACCTAGAGACTGACAAGATCAACAAACATCAATCTCTATCATTTTATTAGTTCTTGAGTTTCCCCTGGTAGTACCTCTCGAACGCCCTCGGGAAGTAGATCGGCAGCAAGAACCCGAACAGGTTGAACCCCCAGAACACAAAGTTGATCACCGCCAGCCCCCTCCCCACGTGCACCCGCATCGCCGACCCGTGCTCCACCTCCTCGGCCTTGGCGATCTCGTTCCGCAGCCATTCCGCGATCGTGAACATCCTCCGCCCGTTGAAGAACACGGGCACGAAGGCCCTCATCGGCAGCGAGAAGCGGCCGCTGAACGTCACCCCCTCCATGAACACCTGGCTGGCGAGGAGGAACACGTGCGGGGCCGCCGCCTTGATGCCCTCCTTGTCGCCCTCGACCACCCCGTGGAGGATGTAGGCGATCGGGAGGAGGAGGCCGACGAGGGCGCCGGCGGCGACGTAGGCGGAGAGGAGGACTCTGCGGGGGCCCGAGAAGATGGGGGGCTCGTCGGAGGCGGCGGAGCGGGAGGGGAAGGCGACGGAGGAGAGGAAGTAGATGTAGGCGAGGGAGAGGAGGGCGAAGGCGGCGTCCTCGAGGGCGACCATGCCGGAGAAGGAGAGGACGACGGCGACGGCGAGGGCGTTGAGCTGCCGGAAGGAGAGAAAGCGGCGGCGGGGGGTGTGGGAGGGGAGGGTGGAGGCGGCGGTGGCCGCGTCGTCCTCCGGGAGGGCGATGTCCGTGGCGGTGGGGCCCACGCCTCCTGACATGGCTGCTCTCTTTGTTTTGTGAGAATGGATTTGGGAAATTTGAGAGAGTTTCTTTGGGTCGAGATTTGAGAGGGGGACTTGGGGGACGGAGAAGGGTGAGGGATTTGGGTGGACTGGGGGACACGTGGCGGCTGTGGGGTGGTTGGGTAACCGTTTGAGACGCGGGTGGGGAGGGCGCGTGCCTGGGGACACAAGAGCCGAGTGTTTATGTGGTGGTGGGAGGTGAGCGGAGAACTCGACTGCGATGGCCCACAGCCACAGGTCTCAGGATCTGAACCTGACTCCGACATTCTAGGCGTTGTTTTACCATTGGAAGCAAGTGAGCAAAGCGAGGGATTTGTGTTCTTCAATGAGAAATGGAAAAGAAAAAATATATAATAATATTAATTTATTTGTTACTTGAATAAAATTAAAAAGTAACAGATGAGAAAGTAAAAAAAAAATAATATTTTATCTTGTTTTTTTAAATTTTAAGAATATTTCTAATAAAAAATAAGGAGGAAAAAAAAAAAAAAAGTAGAGATATCTAGTATCCACATCATTATATTGGTAATAATTTTCAATTTTCTCCTTGGCCAAATAAGTAAATAAAGCAGTGGAAGTAGCTACTTCTATATTTTCTACTGTGACAAGCTTACATTTCCACTTATTTTCTATTAAAATTTTAAAGCAAATATTGCATTTTGTTCTTTGGATTATTTTTTTTAAAAAAGAAAAATTTTGCTTTTTGCTTTTTGCCCTAGAGTCGCCTTTGTTTTTTTGCACCCCTAGTCTGCCTGTTTTACTGTTTTCTGGCTCCAAGGCAATGTTTGGTAGGAAAAAAAAACTGAAAGTATGGAAAGGGAAAGAGAAAAGGAAAGAAATGGAAAAGTAAATGAATTTTTTTTTTTTGGTTGCTAGGCATTGAATGGGACGGAAAAGAAAATTTAGGGAAAAAAGAAAAAATTATAAAAAAAAACTTTCTCCAAACTCCATCTACTCTCCTTTATTGATTACATGAAATAGAAATATGTCACCGTCCTTGTCGCCATCATCTCCTTTGCTGTTAGAAGCTCTGGTCATCGACATCTTGCAGTTCTTGAAGGATATGGAGAGGAAGAAGAAGCACCTGTAGAAGAAGAAGGGGAGAAAAGAGGGAACGAGAACAGGAAGAAGAAACTTAAGAATTTTAGAGAGAATTGGAATTTTATTTTCTGGAATAGGCAATTACACCTTCTTCTCTACTATTTATACAAGAATTTCTGCAAAAATCCCAGAAAAATGGGTTTCCCCTTTGATTCTCAGACATTTGGATACAGAAGTTAATTCGGTTAACTTCCGTTCAGCTGAAGCGGAAAAACTCCTAACGGGTTTATGAAGCGAGTTTCGGGTCGGATTCTTCGCAATCCTTAACCGTTTGCAGAAAAAACCCGCATCCTCATCTTTTTAATTCTTCTTCTCCTTCCTCCGCCTGCGCAACAACCAAACCCATAGATGCAGCTCGTGACATACCTTTCCCCATTGAAGAAACTTCGTCCACGAAATTAGGAAACTTCCTAGTAGTGTAGAATAGTTTTCCCAAGAAGCTTCAGATTCTTTCTGATTTCTCCATTTGATTAACACTTGAGTAGCTGCTTTGTTCCCCTTCTTAACTAACCTTCTTTGCAAAATCTTTTCTAGTACCAGTTCATCTGCCTTTTCCCAAAAAGTTGGTAATGAGTTTTGGACTTGAATTGAAGTCCCAGAATATTTTTTAAGCAACGACACATGAAAAACATTATGAATCTTAGATTCCGAAGGCAATTGTAACTGATATGCAACTCTCCTAATTCTAGCGATAACAGAAAAGGGTCCATAGTATTTAGCAGCTAACTTTTGAGGAATGATGCCCCTGACTGTAACCTGTTTGTATGGTTAGATTTTCAGCAGAACCAGGTCCCCAACTGCAAATTCTCTGTCAGATCTCTTTTCATCAGTATAATGCTTCATTTTACTCTGAGCTTTAACATAATGATCTTTCAACAACTTCAGGATCTGATCCCTATCTAAAAGAGCATCTTCAACACCTTGGATTATTGCAGTTTTAGGGATATAATGCAATAGTGTAGGAGGAGGTTTTCCATATACTACTTCACATGGGGTGTGTCCAGTTGTAGATTTCCAACTAGAATTGTGCTAATAAGCTACCCAATGAAGTCAATTGAACCATTCCTTGGGTTTTGTACTGCAGAAATACCTTAAGAAAATTTTCAAACTCTGATTAATCCTCTCGGATTGCCCATCCGTTTGTGGATGATATAAGAAACTCATAAGCAATTTAGTTCCTTGTTGTCTAAACAACTCCTTCCAGAACGAACTCATGAAAATTCTGTCTCTATCACTCACTATAGATTTAGGGAACCCATAAAGTTTAACTATTTCCCTGATAAAAGTGTGAGCTAACTGAGCTGCTGTAAAAGGATATTTCAGAGCAATGAAATGAGAGAATTTGGATAATCTATCCACAATCACCCAAATAGAATTATACCCATAACTCACAGGTAAGCCTTCAAGAAGTCCATAGCCAAATCTTCCCATACCTTATCTGGAATAGGCAAGGATTCCAAATGTCCAGATGGTGCCAAGTTCTTAATTTTATTCTATCGACAAGTATCACAAAATTTAATGGCCTCTCTCACTGCTGTTTTTAAACCAGGCCACCAAAAACTCCTTTTAATTTTCTTGAGAGTAACTTCATACCCTGAATAACCTCCAATAGGTGAGTGATGATTGTCGAATATGATTTCCTCACATAGAGAATCATTTGGATCAACCAGAATTTTTCCTTTGTAATACCATAAGCCACTGATATGCTGATATCTACTATTCATATTTCCAGAGTTCTGCAACTTCTGAAAATACTCAGAACTCTGCACCATTGCTTTAATCCTCTCAACCCATAGAGGTTCCACCGTAGAAATAGCTGCATAAACTTCTTCTAACCTGCCTTCATTCCCATTTCTTCCACTCTCACATTCCAACCTGGACAAAGCATCTGCTGCTAGGTTGTCCTTTCCCTTCCTGTATTCCACCAAGTGTTGGCAGTGAAAATTTTTAAGTAAAATGGGGTTTTCCACAACAGAACGCGAAGCTAACTTTGTAGCTCCGCGTTTGGCTATTTTTAGCCCCACGTATGAGTAAAACGCGGAGCTATTCAATAGCTCCGCATTTTTATGCAATTAGCTCCGCATGAGCAGATAACCAGAATCCTGAATTGATTGAGATTAAGATTTGGGCTTATCCAATACCCAAATTAAGTCCAATCAGAACTCTAAATCAACAGATCTAAATCAAAACTAAGATATTTGATTAGAATTCTTGATAAATACAAATTCTATTTAAACAGAAACTCTCATATTGATCTAAAGCTATAAATACCCCTTTGAGGAAGCCCTAGGGATCTTTTCGATCATCTTTTTCGCATCTTGGAGAATTCGAGTTACGTGTGAGAGCCTTGAATTCGTGAAGATCAGCAGATCAAGATCAAGTCGGCCGCTGTCATCTTCAAGAGAGAAGATTATCGCCGTCAGATCGTCAAAAGGAACTACTAGTTAGATCCCATTGCTACGAGATCCCACGTTTTATTAAAAGATAGCGATAGATTATAAATCCTCTCGTTTGTATTTTTCTTATTCACTTTCACTGTAATTAAGTTATTTCAATGGAATAAAAGCAAATTTCTGCTGTGAACAAACTGACGACTATAATGGGAGACATCTCTTTCACCAAAGAAGAGATCGTGACGCAATCTAACGTCGAGAGGATCGGATCCGATATGAACATGCTAGTCGTAGAGATCGACCAGCAGAAGTACGAGGAGTATCTCTCCTCTAAGTCAGGTAACCTGACCGAAACACGACACTATCGTCGCGTACACTCCAATACCCGAGTATCAGGTAATCGGGAATCCACCGTTAATCGAGGACCCGTGGAGATCGTGGCCATAGAACCGTCGTTTGGACAGGAAACCCTAGCAGAGGATGACTTCATTACTCCCGAAGAAAGCTTGGGAATTGGATTGACCAGAACCCAACTTCGAAATAGAAATCGGAGAACTAGGCGAAAGGCCCTCAAAGCCCGCATTGAACGCGAGGCTAACTTCACAAAACGCGAGGCTACAGTCCCTTGCAAACTGGCTCGCGTTAATCGTAAGACCAGCCAATATCACGATAAACACGAAGCTAAGACTCGCGTTAATCGCAAAATTTCTAACACTCGCATTAATCGCGAGGATAAAATTTCCTTAGAGCCAGCGTGTGATTCTCCACGCGAGGCTACTACTGAGCTTAGCGATAAACGCGAAGCCAGTACAACTTGCGATAAACGCAAGATTTCTGACACTCGCGTTAATCGCAAGGATAAAATTTCCTTAGAGCCAGAATGTGATTCTCCACGCGAGACTATTACTGAGCTTAGTGATAAATGTGAAACCAGTACAACTTGCGATAAACGCAAGATTTCTGACACTCGCGTTAACCGCAAGTATAAAATTTTCTTAGAGCCAGCGTGTGATTCTCCACGCGAGGCTACTACTGAGCTTAGCGATAAACGCGAGGCCAATAATACTTGTATTAATCACAAGACTCCTCAGCTCTGCGTAAATCGAAAAAATTGCGCTAAACGCGTAGTTATAACTTGCGTTAATCGCAAGAATAAGCCATCATGCAAAAATTTTCTTCCACGCGAGGCTAATATTCCAAAAGGTAAACTTCTGCTAAAATGTCAAGCCAACGCAAAACGCGAGGCCAGCGTATCAAAACGCGAAGCTATTTCCCAGGTCCGCGTATCAAAACGCGAAGCTATTTCCCAGCGACGCATATCAAAACGTGAAGCTACTGCTCAGCCCCGCATAAATCAACATGAATACAAAATTAGGGTTGATCATTGCATTGTTAGACCAGAACTTGACTCTAGTGATCTGAAGAAGCTTCAGTGGGCTCCTGGACCCTCTCAACAGCTGAATGGGTCCCACGACTCCATAACTAAAGTCACTGATCTAAGGGAGTATATAACCAAGAAAAGAAATATGAACCAAGTCCAATCTGAACCTACTTGTCATTGCCAGCAGTTTATGACAGTAGTATCTGCTATAGTGGACAGTTGTTGCTGCAACAAGAACAGGATCCAAGTATTGATATAAACTGTAGTCTTGACGCTAAAAGAGGAGTAAAAGAAGGTCACTACCAATATGGCAACCCTAGTGGTCGGAACCCATGAGTTCCCTGCGGGGGTGACCCCAATACCAAAGGGAAAACTGGTTATGAAAAATCATGACCCACATAAAAAGGCCCAGAAAGAACTTGTCCCCGTAACAACTCAAAGAGGGGAAGTCATGTGGGCCCACCTTGATCTACTACAGGATGAACAGTGGACTGCCGCAGGGGGTCAAAAGAAAAAGCGGACTAGCAATACTATTTCCGCGAAAATAAAAGACGAATACATAATTGCAGGGACATTTACAGACTCTAAAGAAGAGCTCGAAGTTATGGCCACTCATCAGGATGGGGCGAGCGCTTCCGGCACTCGATCTGGTAAACCATACCTCAAAGATTGCACTAGAGTGGATCCGAAGAATATATACGAGGAACTCGCGAAGCCTGCAAAACAAAAGGGACTTCGTTTCCAGAAGAATCCTGTAAGAGGCGAAGAATCCAAGGAGGCTGCATTTAAGTTTGATATAATAGCTCAGCTGGCAAATATTCTAACTCGAGTCACGCTTTATGAGTTATTACGATTGTCGAAATCAACTCGCGAGGTGTTAAGAGAGGCCTTAGCAGACTCTGAGTCACTCCTAACTCAGATTGTCGAGCCAGCTGACCAAAAACAGGACTCTTACCCCCGCTGTCATCAAGTGAGGAGGCAGGTCCCGCAGATTACTTTTTCTCCAGAGGATATGCAAGTAAGAAATATAAAGCATAATAGGTCTTTATATTTCACTGGATATGTCGGATCTACAAAGGTGGACCGTATTTAAATCGATCCGGAGTCTGCATTAAGCGTTATTCCTAGAAGACTGATGTAGCTATTGGGAATCTCTCCTCATCGTTTGACACCTATAAATACTACTATATACGGATTTAATGCTAATGACAGCTGTCCTCTTGGCAAAATCCGATTTCGGTGTCAAATTAGAGATTTGAGGACAGAAGTTACATGCTATGTTATAGACGCAGATACGTCCTATAACATTTTACTGGGGCGACCATTGATACACGCCTATATAATAGTCCCGTTGACTCTCCACCAGTGCATGAAATACTGCGATGATCAAGGAGAAATCCGGACATTAGTTGCAGATAGGCAGTCATTCAAGAGATTAGAGAACTACTTCATGGATACTATGCTCTATAAGCCAGCCCACGAAGTCTCCAACAATAAATGTAAAAGGCCTCAAGAACCCGAAGATAGCGGCAACGAGGCCGATACTGAGTATGAATCCCCGGAAGAGGATAACGGGGGTGATTACGAAATTAACCCCCGCATAAATCTTAAAATAAATTTTGATAATAATGTAGCCAATGTAGCAGAGGATGAGTGGATTATTAATGAAAATATAAAATTAGTCTATGAGCCTGCTGTAGCTACAGAGTCTAAGCCTTCTTGTACCTCCACCGAGACAGATGACCTATCCGAGTTTGAAGTTTTTGCGGCATATCACTTGCCAATAAGGTCGTCTCTCATCTCACGGTCTAAAATAACAAAAAAACGAGATCACTTCTTTGAAGTACCTCCACGACATGTATCGCATAAACCGATTGTATTCGGCAAAGTGATCACGTCGCCTAACCAAAGACAAAGTAGTGAAAGTGATGAACAAACATCACCTCAATTTCACTTATATGAACAGAAATCCTGATAAATGATGAAAAAGATGGGTTATAATTTTATCCAAAAATCGGGATTGAAATTTGGAAAAAGGTGACGAAATCTCATACCCTCGTTTAGACTAAGAGGGAAGAACCCTGATTATTATCAGAAAATTAGAAGGGAGTTGGGCCATGTATCTACTCCTCCCTCATCCCCAGACAAATACGAAGAAAGATCTTCGGCCAAGAGGACTTACATCCGCTCGACCATAATTCGGATCTAAGTACCGGCGCCTGGTTTCAATCTCTAACAGTAAACATGGTTTCAGCTGCACCAGAAAACGACGAGAAACCAATTGATGTGCAAGATGATTCCTGGGTAAAACACATGGACACTCTCTGGGATGTCCGCTTTGAACAGCGCGACCCGCCCACAGAGGATAAACTAGTACAAGTTAATATGGGGACGGAAGAGAATCCGAAGCCCATTTTTACAAGCGACACACTGACTTCCTTAGAAAAGGAGGAACGTATATCCCTTATCAAGGAGTATATAGATGTGTTCGTATGGAGCTATGAAGACATGTCCGGTCTTGATCCTCAGGTTGCCACACACCGGCTAAATATCAAATAAGACGCCAAGCTAGTTAAACAACAACAGAGTCATTTTCGACCGGAATTGATGGAGGCGATAGTTGCAGAGGTTAATAAGCTCATAAAATCGGGATTTATTCGTGAAGAGCAACATCCCGATTGGGTGGCTAATATAGTGCCAGTTCGTAAGAAGAACGATAAGATCTGGATATGCATTGATTTTCGGGATTTAAATGCCACATGCCCTAAGGATGAGTTCCCACTCCCGATTACCGACGTAATGATTGATAACACCTGCAGTTACGAGAGGATGTCCTTTATGGATGGCTTCTCAGGCTATAATCAGATCAAAATGCACCCAGACGATGAAAAGCACACGGCTTTCAGGACGCCGCTGGGGTATACTGTTATACAGCCCAAAGAACGTCGGTGCCACCTACCAACGTGCAATGAGCATTATATTTAAAGAACATCAGCGCAAAACGGTAGAATGTTATGTGGATGACCTAGCAGTCAAAAGCAAAAATAAAGACAACCATCTTCAGGACCTAAGAATAGTCTTCGATCTTATGCGAAAACATCACTTGAAGATGAACCCTGCCAAGTCTTTCATGGGGGTGTCCAGCGAGAAATTCCTTGGGTTCATAGTTACCTCAGAAGGAATCTTCCTTGATCCTGAAAAAGTAAAAGTGATCAACGAGATGTCGCCTCCCCGCAATCTTAAGGAATTAAGCGTGTTACAAGGAAAACTGATCTATATCCGGTGCTTTATCTCTAACCTATCAGGACAATGCCAGCCATTTTTCAGACTCATGAAAAAGGGGGTTTTGTTTGTATGGGATGAGGCATGTCAATAGGCGTTTGACGATCTCAAAGAATACCTTACCAAACCTCCCGTCCTCATGGCACCAGTCCATGGGCAACCATTCCTCATATATGTAAGGGCCATGGATAATGCGTTAGGAGCATTACTTGTTTAGTATAATGAGCACGGCCATGAACACGCCCTTTATTACTTAAGCCGGACAATGATCGGGACCGAGCATCGGTATACTCCGATTGAAAATGAATGTCTAGCCCTAGTGTTCGCTGTTCAGAAAATGCGACACTATCTTTCTGGGCAAACAATTAATGTCATATCACGGGTTAATCCCTTGAAAATCTTCATGACCAAACCAGGGTCTTTAAACGGTCGATTGGCGAAATGGGCGTTATTTCTATCGCCATATGATATACACTTCGTTCCTCAAAAAGCCATGAAGGGACAAGCGATCGCTGATTTCCTAGCGGACCATCCAATTTGGTCCAATTCTAAACAAACGTCAGAAGTCAACACAACTAATAAAGAACAATCATGGCAGATATTTTTCAATGGTGCTGCAAGACGATCTGTTGCTGGAGTGGGGGTTGTGCTGATATCCCAACATAAACACATACTGCCTAACGGTTACTCATTAACAGAGCCGCGTACAAATAATGTGGCGGAATACAATGCGCTCATTATTGGTTTAAAAATGGCTCTGTAGCTGGGGGTGAACTATCTAAAGACATATGGAGACTCTAAACTCATCGTCAACCAGATGACGGGTGAGTATGAAGTCAAACATGAATCCCTCATCTCCTATCATCAGCTAGCCGTCGAGCTGACAGGATATTTTGAACAATTTTATATCATCACATATCTCGGAACGAGAACGTCTATGCGGATGCTCTTGCCGCACTAACTGCAACATTGGCAATCCCGCCGGGTGAAGCTAAAAGCATCACTATTAGTAGCAGAAAACTTCTCCATCCGGATACAGTTTTCCAAACCAGGGAGGTGTGCCAAGCAGGCTTAACTCTGAAATTCCATGATTGGCAATTTCCGTTTGTGGATTATGCCTATATGGGATGTTGCCAGAGGATCCGAAGGAAGCCGCCTCGATAAAGAGGAAGGCTTAAAGACTTTATTATGATCATACGCTTCAAACTTTATATAAAAAGTCAAGTGATGATCTCCTGCTACGCTGCATATCAAAGGCAGAAGCAGATGAAGTGCTGAGAGAAATACATGATGGAGTGTGTGGAGCTCACCAGCCCGGTCCAAAACTCGGGGACCGCATAAGAAGGCTAGGATACTACTGGCAGAAGATGATTACAGAAGCAATGACGTATGCTAAACGGTGCTATGAATGTCAAGTAGACGCTAATTTCATTCATCAACCCCCAGAATATTTGCACAGTACCGTTGCTAGTTGGCCATTTGAAGCATGGGGAATGGATATTGTGGGGCCAATAACTCCTCTGTCATCCAGAGGATATCGGTTTATTCTCCCAATAACCGATTATTTTTCAAGGTGGGCCGAAGCCGTGCCCATGAGAGAGGTAAAAACGATGGATGTGATTAAGTTCATTAAGTATCATGTCATTTACATTTTTGGCGTCCCCGAAAAATCATTCATAATAATGGACTGCAGTTCATCAGCCAGGGGTTCTCAAGATTCTGTGATAAGTTCAGAGTCAAAGATATTGCTTCAACACCATATAACCCTACGGCAAATGGATTGGCCGAAACCTTTAATAAGACTATTATTAAACTCCTTCAGAAATTCGTCTCCTCCAACAAACGAGACTGGGATGAAAAACTGGGAGAGTGTTTGTAGGTTTATCGCACCACCGTTCGCACCCCAACAAAAACTACCCCGTTCTCCTTGGTCTACGAAAGTGGGGCCGTCCTGCCTCTTGAAGTCCAGATACCATTATTAGGAGTGGCCCGAGGCACAAAGAGACGACAGAAGAACGCTATCAACAAAGATTGCGAGAATTAGAAGCGTTGAATGAACAAATCGAGTTGTATCAAGCCCGAATCTCGCAAGCGTTTAATAAGAACGTTAAACCAAGGACCTTTAAACAAGGAGACTTGGTTCTGACTATTAAAAGGCCAATGATTCTAACCCACAAGACTAAGGGTAAATTTGAAGCCAAGTAGGAAGGACCGTTCATCGTGGAGACGGTATACTCCAGTGGAGCCTATCGCTTAATGAACCAGTATGGTGACAGGATGATGATACCGATCAACGGCAAATTTTTGAAGAAGTACTATGCCTAAAAAAAAGGGAATATTATTTACTATCACATCTAGTTCATATCCCTAGAAGTATAACCATCCACTTATTCAAGTTACGCATATGAGCACTTAAACTTCTTTATCAAAACTAAGGCATGTGCAATTAGGCACCTCTGTCTAAGTTAATGGTCCTGACCCGATCATCCTGGTGTAAGTAGTTAAACATTTTCACCAAACTATCATTTAGCTCTATTCAAAGGGCTTTACCGAGGTTAATAATTGCAACCCGGTCGGTATTAACGAGCTAAGTTATGCAGATGAGCCCTGGATTGTTTTACCAAAGAAAACGATGAACTATTTTGATGACAAGTTATTTCTTGTGCAAGCAAATTTTGTAGCCAACAGATAAAAGAATCAAAAGAATTATCTTTATTCATAAATCAAAAGAATAAAGTTACAAAAAGAATGAAATAAATGAAAGAATTCAAATAATTGTTGAATTCTTCTTATAAAAGAATAAAGAATGAATAAATTAAAAGGGAGTTATGGTTCTCCAAAAAACTTCAACTTATTTGTTGTCTCATCGATAACTCGACGACGAGTCTCCTTTATGGAGTGTTGAGCTTACCGGCGCAAATCATCGTCATTTATTGCGAGTTGCTGGGTCAACCGCTGACGAGATTCTTTAATAGCACGGCCTCTTATTATGCCCTCATGTTCGAGTTGTCCTTGTTGAAGGATCAACTCTTCCCGCCTCCTGACGGATTTCTCTAGTCGAGACTCGCTGGCTTCTAAAATATCTTGGGCCTTAGCGATAGTCTCTCGAGCTCTTGGGATGGCGGCCTGGCTCCCCTCAATCTCAAAGTCCACCATCTCCAGCCCCCTAAAAATTGACTCCTGACCGGTCTGTAGCTCCGCCAACTCTTGCAACCATCCTTCTTCCTGTCGCCTCAACTCCTCTTGACGAGCTGTTAGCTCTGCCCGAAACCGCACCAACTCGATCTCAGTGATCGCTTCCACGTCCACTTGGCGAACTGTGTTTAGCATATTCACCTGCTCCTCTAAAGCTTCTAGGCGGGCCCGGTAAGGAGCTGCTCGGTCACGTCCCCCGATCCTTTCAATATTATCCAGATAACTGGATAACATTGGACGTCCAAGATTAAGGAAATCTCTTCCGTCTAGGATCATTCCAATACATCTCCTTAGAAGCCGCATAAAATCGTTGATACTGTGATTGAAGAACTCCTCAAGAGGATCAGCAGTGTCTAAATTCAAAGCAGGCAGTGCTAGGAAAGATGTTGTCGGGGAGGAGTAGTTTCTATTGAAGTCGAGGAAGAAGAAGCCCGTCTCTGTACCAGATTCATGACATGAGGGGCCAGTAGAGCCAATAAAGACTTGGCAGAACTGGGACTCCGAGGCGAAATATTACTGGTACAAGTCATTCGAGCAGCACCACCAGTAGGGGTAGATGTGGCAGAAGTGGCTTTGAACGAGAACTTCAAATTTTCCTCATCTCCTGTTGGTAGATGACTTGGAGCGGGAGGAGTCACCGGTGTCTCAACAGCTATTATCGTTGACGACGTCAATATTGCTGACTGAGGAGCAGAGGGCACACCAACAACCACTGGAAAAGTTTCTTCGGAGCAGACCACTGGTGTTGGAGATGGCAGACTTGGAGATAGAGGGGCCTCTCTTGCTGCGACCGCAACGACGACCTCTGTCCTATCATCGCTCCCAAGTTCGTCGATTGAAGGAGCTGAAGTAGGAACAAAGAGAGGAGCTGGCGTGAAATAATCCACGCCAAACTCCTCCGCCAAACTACCCAGACCACCCACTGAGCCGGTGGTGCCAGAATAGTCGACCAGCTCCTCAGACTCCTCCCTGATAGTTGAGTGCATAGGAGAGTGGAGTTAACTACCTGCATCTCAGAAAGCAAACAAGGAGTGTTACATATAATATAGAAAAATAAACAGAAGATAGAATATAAAATCTGAGAGAACCATACTAGGGGATACAAGTCCTGTAGTTGGACTTGAAAGGGGAGTCATCGTCATTTCCAAGAGCACACCCATCTCGCCACCTGACGGTTGCGTCGTAGCATGCTCACCAGAATCTTCAGTTGATAGGCGAGCCGGAGCATCAGGAGCGTTAGGGGCTTCACCGGGCATATTCTCCTCTGCCGACCCAGATGGCAGAGTTGAGGCCAGCAGATCCGTGGCAAACTGGACAGCTATCTCTTGGGGAACTACTAGAGTTCTCGGGGCCAACTTCTTCTTTTTTTGGCAAACCGTTCTCTCAGAGCTCTGCGGCGTTTGACGGTCGGACTACAGGAACGAGTGACTATGTGTTGGGGAGTGCCTCCAACATCAGCGTCATCATCATCACCATCATCGTCATCATCATCAGAGTCGCCAACATCTGATGGATCGGCCGCTGCACCAAAGAATTCGTCCATTCCTTTCACCCTTACTCTTTTAGCACCCTTGCGGTTAGAGTAAAAGGCCTCTATTTCTTTGCAACAACTCCGGTTGATGGAGAAGTTGGGCACATCAGCATTAGCGACACTGTACCACGTGCAGAAGCTCAGCGTCATGCTCAGTTCGGGGGACTTCTGAGGCAAGACGAATTCAGTCTCGGTCCCACCTGCTACAAAGTGGAACCAGCCGCGGGCACCTTCGTACAAATTTTCCTCGTAAGTCAGCTTCTTGTTTGGGTTACCCACATAGAGCTGAGAGTATTCAAATTGACGAACAAAGCGGCTCGGGGTGTACGATTCAATATAAAACATAGTCTCTTGACGATACACTAAGTGTCCGGGTCGGATATTGAGGAGCCACCAGAATGCTCCTGAGGATAAGTCGGTGAAATTGTCTGTTCCCGAGATATCCTTGAATTTCGACCCGTATTCTCCACCGGGGAAGTCGGGGAAGCACCGGAAGATCTAGTAATTCTGATGTTGGCGAAGTGTCTTCTGGATTTGAGACATGTAATGACTCTTCCATGAGGTGCGCTCATATAACTCCACAAGGAGGGCTTGTCACCTTAGAGATGATCAGCCGCACTCATCAAAGAGAGGCAGTGCATGACAAACCACGCCATTAAATAGGTATAAGGCATCTCCACCCTGGAGTTTGGAGTCTTCGCCTTGGCAGTCTCTTTCGACTTGTCTTTTCCTTTCCCTTTCCCCTTGTCGGCGGGAATAAAACCATTACAGAGCGCTCGTAGTCCACTCTGTAGGTTGCACACCATGGCGGGAAGGAATCCGAAGGATCGGCCGTATGCAAGAAGAACTGCTGGATACACCACGTTCATTGCAATTGGCTCTTTTAGCAATGACGGCACGACGCACCTTTTCAACCAGAGTATCAAAAACCCAGTAATAAGACCTCTATTGGATACTGGGAACTGAACTTGGTAGTCCCACAACTCTAGTAGCAGGGCGGTACCTGATTAATTTCTCCCTGCGCTCCCTCAGGCCCGGCTTGTATGCAACTAAGACAGTGGTGAAACGAAATTGGGCCTTCAGATCCACACCCCCAGCGAATTCAAAGTAGTGCCTATGGGGAGAGTGTCCACCGAATACCCCACTGCAAAAGAAGAATCAAGAGTTAGAAAAGTTTTATAAAAACTCAGAAAATCTTCTAAGTATGAAACGCGGAGCTAAAAATAACTTCGCGCGGAGCTGAGGAGATAGCCTTGCGTTTCACTAAAACGCGAAGCTAAAAATTAGTCTGCGCAAAGCTAAAAATAACTCCACGCGGAGCTGAGGAGATAGCCTCGCGTTTCATTAAAACGTAAAGCTAAAAATTAGTCCGCGAGAAGTTAAAAATAACTCCGCGCGAAACTAAGGAGAAAGCCTCGCGGTTACAAACGCGAAGCTAAAATTCATAGCCTCGCGTTTACAAACGCGAAACTAAAATTTATAGTCTCGCGTTGAAACGCGACAGCTAGTAAAAATAGCCTCGCATTTTCAAACGCAAGGATAACGCAATAGTTTAGCGTACAAGAAGGCCAGAGGCCTTTCTTCTTCTCCAAGCCGTACGGCCGGAAAATGGCGATCTCGCCGGTAAAGGAGTGATTGGCCGATCAAAACCGAGCCAAATCACCCCAAAATTCTTCTAAAGAGTCCAAAAGTTGAGATTTGTCCAAAAGTTGAGATTTTTACCTCCAATAGGCGCGGCATGAACTGGTTCGCCGCTGTGGCCACTTTCTCGGCTGCTGCCACCGCTGCTAGCGTCGGCCGCCGACAGAGAGGTGGCACGTGATGATGTGTTCCTCTTGGGTGCTATTAATCTTGGAGAAAACTTGGAAATTTGACAAAAATTGATGGAAAACTTGGTCGCCGGTTGCAGAGAGCTCTAGTCGCCTGAGTTTTTGAAAATTCTTCGAATGAAGTGAGGGAGAAGAAGAGTTAAAGACTCTATTTAAATGAGAAAACCCGCCTCTTGGTTTCAGCGCGAGAATCAGAGCAATTACTAAGCAGTTACCCGCTGAAACGCGAAGCTATTAGCTCCGCACAAGTATACAAAATGCGAAGATAACTTGGTATTTTAACTCCGCATTTTCAGTTTAAATATCCAAAGTATTTCAAAATTTGTTAAGTTCTAAACCATTTTGAAAACTTTGGAGGGGGTTCTGTTGGCAGTAAAAATTTCCAAGTAAAATGAGATTTTCCACAACAGCTCCGCGTTTGGCTATTTTTAGCCCCGCGTATGAGTAAAACGCGAAGCTATTCAATAGCTCCGCATTCTGGTTTCTTAACTCCGTATTTTGATGCAATTAGCTCTGCGTGAGCAGATAATCAGAATCCTGAATTGATTGAGATTAAGATTTGGGCTTATCCAATACCCAAATTAAGTCCAATCAAAACTCTAAATCAAGAGATCTAAATCAAAACTAAGATATTTAATTGGAATCCTTGATGAATACAAATTCTATTTAAATAGAAACTCTCATATTGATCTAAGGCTATAAATACCCCTTTGAGGAAGCCTTAGGGATCTTTTCGATCATCTTTTTCGCATCTTGAAGAATTCGAGTTACGCGTGAGAGCCTTGAATTCGTGAAGATCAGCAGATCAAGATCAAGTCGGCCGCTGTCATTTTCAAGAGAGAAGATCATCATCGTCAGATCGTCAAAAGGAACTACTAGTTAGATCCCATCGCTACGAGATCCCACGTTTTATTAAAAGAGAGCGATAGATTATAAATCCTCTCGTTTGTTCTTTTCTTGTTCATTTTCATTATAATTAAGTTATTTCAATGGAAGGAAAATAAATTTCTGCTGCGAACACCAAGTAGTCATATTCAGTGAGTTTTTGAAGCCAAGGATGTTTAGATTCCTGCCTAAATTTCTGATCCAAAAGGAATTTAAGACTTCTTTGATCAGTCTTGATTACAAATTTCCTCCCAATGAGATACTGTCTCCATTTCTTAACTGCTAGGAGAATAGTCATCATCTCCTTTTCATAAGCTGATAAAGGCAAAGCTCTTCCCTTCAATTTTTGACTGATAAAGGCTATTGGATGATCTTTTTGTATCAGAACTGCACCCAGCCCAAGCCCAGATGCATCAGTCTCTACTACAAAGGTGTCATTGAAATCTGGCATGCAAGAATAGGAGGAGACATGAGAGCTTGTTTGAGTTTCTCAAAAGCTTCTGTAGCACCTTGATTCCACTGAAATGCTCCCTTCTTCAAGAGGTCAGTGAGAGGAGCTGCCATAGTACCATATCGTTTAACAAACTTTTTATAATAACCAGTGAGACCCAGAAATCCTCTAAGAGCTTTTATAGTTGAGGGAATTGGCCAATTAACTATGCTTTCCACCTTCTTCTGATCAACTGAAATTCCATTTTGAGAAATAATATGACCCAGATACTCCACCTCAGTGCAGCCAAATTTACAATTACTAGCTTTAGCAAAAAGCATGTTCTCCTTCAAAACTGTCAGGACCTGTTTCAGGTGGTTCATATGATTTTCCCATGAATTGCTATAGACCAATATATCATCAAAGAAAACAAGTACAAATTTTCTTAGATAGGGTCTAAACAAATCATTCATGAGATTTTGAAAAGTAGAGGGTGCATTTGTTAACCCAAAGAGCATAACCAAAAATTCATAATGCCCATTGTGAGTTTTAAAAGCAGTCTTATATATATCTTCATATGCTACCCTTACTTGATGATAACCAGATCTCAAATCAAGTTTTGAAAAAAAAAAATTGGCTCCAAATAGTTCATCCAAAAGGTCATCTATCAAAAGAATTGGAAACTTATCTTTCACTGTATTTTGGTTCAATGATCTATAATCAATGCAAAGTCTCCAGCTACCATCTGATTTCTTTACCAACACAACTAGAGAAGCAAAAGGACTGGAGCTAGGCCTGATAACATCTGACTGTAGCATTTCCTGAATCTGCCTTTCAATTTCATTTTTTTGAAAAAATGGGTACCTGTATGGCCTGGCAGAAACTGTTTGATCAGGATGTTGTAAGGGTATGTGATGATCACAAGATTTTTTAGGAGGAAGCTCTTTTGGTGTTTGGAAGACCTGATCAAAATCCAGTAGCATCTTCTTCAAGTCCTCTGGCCAATTCTCTGCATTATTTTCTAGTTCTGTTGTAAGCAACTGAACTGCCACTGCCATACCCTTGACCTGCATAACTTTTTTAAGAACTCCACTATCAATGACTTCCATGTTAGTAGTGTTGACTCCTCTAAATACTATAGGATTGTTCTCTTTCCAGAATTTGAGGGTATGATTTTTGAAGTTCCATAATGTAGGTCCCAATTGCCTTAGCCACACAGTGCCTAAAATTATTTGAGTGTTACCCAGAGGAGCTACTAACAGGTCAGTTTCAGAAGTAATGTCTTAAATGGAAATTTTTGTTTTCTTGACACAACAATCTCCTTCAAATGTTTCTCCTCCTGCAACTCTAATCTTGAACTTCTAGACAACTTGAATAGGTAATTGCAATTTTCGAACAGTTACATGGTCGATAAAGTTGTTGGTTGTTCCTGTGTCAACTAAAAACCTAACTTCCTTCCCATTAACCTTTCCTACTAATCTTATTGAGTTGACTTTTGTAACTCCCTCCACCGAATTGAGGGAAAGAGAAATGTGATTGCTTCCCAATTCTTTTTCTTCATCAAGAACCCAGTTATCCTCTTCTTCTCCATCATCTGACATAATTTGTAATTGCAGTAACTTCTGATTTTTACATTTGTGATCAGAAGTATACTTTTCATCACAGTAGAAACAAAGTCCCTTCTCTCTTTTATCCCTATATTCTTGACTGGATAGCCTTTTAAGCTTATTAGCAGAAATTGGTACCTGTTGAGAATCAGGTCTAGATTTTACTGTTTTTGAAGATGAGGAAGAACTGCTGCAGAATCCACTGTTTAATCCTATACTCTTATAGAGACCAAACTTCCTTGTATTCTTGATTGATATATTCTTTTCTTCTTCTAACTGGGCCAATCTCATAGCATCAAACATATTCTTGGGTTGCTTGGCTCTCAATTCAAACATATTTGGTTCTTTCAATCCACTTATGAAACATTCCACCAGAAATTCTTCTGAAAGCTCTTGGACATGGTGAGATAGTCTAATGAATTCAGATTCATAGTCTTCATATGACCCTTCTTTCTTCAATTTTGTTAAATCTCTCACAAAACTCTTGTTCTTATCACGGTCAAAAACTGATAATAACCATTTTCAAATTCAAACCAACCCAAAGGCCTACTTCTCCTTCTAATTATCCATCTATACCATTGCAAAGGCTTTTCATCCAGATATAGTGCAGCCAATCTCACCCTAGCTTCATTGCTAATACCATAAAAATCCATAGGTTGCTCCACACTATATAACCAATTGGTCACATCAATTCCCTTGAAAACTGGAAATTTTCGCTTCACTACTTGTGTACCATCAACTGCCTTGCATACTTCACTGCCTCCATATGCAGAATTAGCATTCCTTTTTCCAAAATTATTAGGAGGATTCGGCAATAGGGGTTTGTTTCTATCATTATCTGATTCTTTATTGAAAATTGGAGAGGTTACCTCATTTTGCCTAGGATTTGTATGAAGCTCAAGAATAAGGTTCTTGAACTCTTCTTTATCTGTAAACCTATCTTCTTCCAACTTCTGAAGAAATTGCTTGATTCCTCTATTTCTTCATCAAGACAAAGCACAGCTGTCTTCAAGAAGTTGAATTCCTCTGAATTAACTCCAAAACTTCCTCCATCATCTTCAACTACACCTGCAAGACCTAACTGCGCTCTGATACCTTTATCACCGTCCTTGTCGCCATCGTCTCCTTTACTGTTAGAAGCTCTGGTCATCGGCATCTTGCAATTCTTGAAGGATATGGAGATGAAGAAGAAGCACCTGTAGAAGAAGAAGGGGAGAAAAGAGGGAACGAGAACAGGAATAAGAAACTTGAGAATTTTAGAGAGAATTGGAATTTTATTTTCTGGAATAGGCAATTACACCTTCTTCTCTACTATTTATACAAGAATTTCTACAAAAATCCCCAAAAAGTGGGTTTCCCCTTTGATTCTCAGACATTTGGATACGGAAGTTAATTCGGTTAACTTCCGTTCAGCTGAACGGAAAAACTCCTAACGGGTTTATGAAGCGAGTTTCGGGTCGGATTCTTCGCATTCCTTAACCGTTTGCAAAAAAAACCCGCATCCTCATCTTTTTAATTCTTCTTCTCCTTCCTCCGCCTGCACAACAACCAAACCCATAGATGAAGCTCGTGACAAAATACAAAATAACTTTTTCTTTGGATTTGGAGAAAGAAAAATAAAAATATATATATAACATATTTTTTCTTACTTTTTTTTTTTTTTAACTTTCTTATCCTCTAAATTCGGAACAAACAATGAAAACTTTCTTTTCTATTTTCTTCCGAACAAACAATTGAAACTAACTTTCCTATTTTCTTCTGTTTTCTCCATTCCATTAATAAAGTGAAAGCGGATTATCCCAACCAGCTACACTCCATACTTTCGAGAGGTCAGTCTCGTATTTGATTCACAGTGATCTGCATCAGGGATTTAACTGGAATAATTAATCAAGCTAAGCACCTGATAATTAAAAAAAAATACTACTAACCAAGACTTCAAATATCAAAACATCATACAATAATTTATAATTTATGGTATTGAAATAGGGCAAGAATGTCTCATGGTATCTGCAATGTCAAACAATTACATGTACTTCTCATCCGAGAGTTTCCAAAGGAGCACACTATTTTCTGTCCGGACTGAAAACCCGAACTAAAAATACAACTAATAGTGTTCACTATGAAAAGTGGTGTGCTCCTTTAGAAACTTCCTTCTCACTCTCATATAGGTCACTTCATAGTCCCAACACAATATTTGTGATTTCGGTTTCCCCGTATTTATTAAAAAAAAAAAAAAATTCTATTAACAAAATACTGCTAATTCATCTCCTACAAGTGATAGGTAATTTTTACTCCTGAATACCATTGTGGGCACTTTTAGTCCTCAAAATGGCCATTGAGTTGCATCTCTGATACGAGGGGGAAAGAGAAAAAAGAAAGGGGGGAAAAAAAAAAAAAAAAAAAACCGAAGTTTTTCAGTAGAATAAAAAAGAATTCACATTTTTTTCCCTTTTAACTTGACTGTAGAACTCTGTCGCAACTACTTATAAACACAATGGTGAGCATACTGCACGATGAATAAAAACTAGAAAAGCAAATGCATATGAAACACAAGTCATCGACCAGAGTTGTTGGTGCATAAAACAAGAATGGGAGAAAAAGAGAAAGGGAGAAACCACATCACAACTGTGGATGATGCTGTAGCCACTCCTGAATAGCAGACCGAAGAGCATGGTTAGGAATAAGCTCAAACTTGGGAAACGTCAGATTCGTCATGGGCGAGGTATTGTGCCCGCTTTCGGTCCATCCCTTCAACGCATCAGCTTCGTATGTGAAGCCATCAGCAGCAATGTGAGGATCCCTCATGATCTCCTGGAATTACAACCCAAAGTTTGTTATATTTGATCCTTATCGCGCTCACCAGAATAAGAACAATACTTCTTTTCTACTGTAAATGAAAGAGTAAAGGAACACAAGGCACAGGCTGAAACTTTTCTGAAGAGGTAAATTGTCGTAAACTGGGAATGCCTCCAACATGAACACAGAGGTCTTCTTCCTGCTTAGGAAGGAGGACCGCCATCTTATCCATTCAAACATAAAGAAGAAAACGAAATAAGGAGCAGGGTTCAAATGACACCCCAATCCTGTTATGCCCAATCTCAATCAAAGTATAGCTGGTATTGAGAAATAAGAGAAAACTTTGAACAAATATTTTATAGGAGGAATGAGTAGAATGAGTTCCATTACATATGATGGAATTATTTGCTATATTTTTATTTTGGGTAAGTTTCATTAAACCCCCACCATTTTAAGCCGATTTTCAACAAATTCCCATGTTTTCTTTTTGTCATGAAGCTCCCATGACCAAACAAAAAATTGTTAACGACCGATTTGTCCGCCATGTACTCTTGCTTAGTTTTTTGAGTTAAAGAGTCATGATAATATGTTTAATTGCTAACCCCGGTAAGAAATGGGTGTTTATTAGGCTTGCGGTTCATGGCTTACACCCATTTACTCTTCATCTTCTTCTTCTTTGAAGCTCAGGGCTCATTCTCAGTTCAATCCTCTGGTCCTCACTCTTACTGTGGAGTAACATGCATTTTGGGATCATGGAGTCCAGAGGGGTTGGGCCTAAGGTCGGATATAGGGACAGAATTGAGAATGATTAATGGGTTTTAAAGTTGAGTTTAGACATGGAAAGTCAAGAGGTGCTGAATACAGGGTTGGATTTAGTACTGAGTTTAAAGGTAGGGATTATAAAGACTTAAGGGGATAATTACGATGAAGATTATAAAAAATCTAGAGATGTTGTGGGGTTAGATTGGGTTTAGGTTTAGTGTAACACCCCAAACTAAGTAACTAGTCCCACACCAAAAAGGAGTAGAGAAAATGAGTAGTTTGTAATAATTCCAAGGAACTTGAGAAGAAATCGTAATTAGTCTTTTAAGGAGCAATCACGGTTGAAAGCAATGTTACTTTATACAGGATCACTTTGAAATGCAGTACAAAGACGGGTATGGAAAATGCAAGCAGCCCCAAAAGGGGTACAACTAGACAGCATTCTTCGGTTTGCTTAGTCGGACCAAAACACATTTATTCGGAATGCATAATCTTTTTTAGATTTATCGTATCGTTACACAGACATAAATGTGTGTGTGAATTACTCTAATCATAAAGTTTAGACAGCATGCACCTCTATCCTTGCTAACAATATTACTGGTTTCACCTTCCTAAGAAATCATAGTTTAAAATATATATGTATTTGAAATTGGTTTTACACCATTCAGGTGAACTATCTTTCTCTTTGCTTTTTTTTTCTTTTATTCTACCAAGAGACTTTTTCTTGTACCCACTCTCATTTACTAACATTATTAATCAAGAACTTAAACAAAGTGGACCATTATTAATACCAAACAATTGCTCCACCAATGACTAAAAGTTTTTGAAGATATAAAATGTGATATTTTTGTTCCAAGTCGCTGCTGTTCCATGATTTGGATGCGCATTTGAATTGTGGTACGTAAGGGGTCTAACGTTTACTGGTTAACACCAGTTATCTAGGTTAAGCGTTACTGTTCTATTATTAAACTTTATTAATTGTATATTTTTAGATAGTTAACTTTACCATTTGATTAATGTACATCATTAAATATAAGATATGGGTATAAAGAAATCAATTAATAATTGGGTTACTTTGTGGGAACTAATGTTGTGTGATTAAGTGTATAAAGAGAGGAGCTTCATTCTCCTATTGTAAGAGTTTCTTCCAAACCACCCCCCCCCCCCCCCCCCCCCCCGCCGAGGAGCTTCATTCTCCTATTGTAAGAGTTTCTCGCGCCCCCCCCCCCCCCCCCCCCCCCCCACCCAATTTGTTGTTATCACATAAGCCTAGGGGCTATTCTCAAGAAGAAGAAGAAGAAGAAAGAACAAGCTAAAACTTATAGGGGCCAGTGAAATTTACCTTTTTATTTTATAAAAATGTCATGTGAGAGATAGGACAATACCAAAATCTTTGTGAACTAAATTTATCAGTATTAGGCTTTTTCTCTTGTATGACATAATTTATCAATATATAATGTCACTAAATTATGTATCTTAGAAAGTTGTGTAAAACATATAAATGATTGAGAAAATCATGATATTTAGCAGATTATGTGTACATAGGTGAAAAAAAAATTGGAAAATCATTTGAAAAGAAACACAGAAATAATTCAAGTATCTCCAATACTACAGAGTCAAAGCTAAAAGATTAAGAATTGCAGTAAGCAGGCTACATAATAATATTTCCAGGATTCAAACGTGAATGCCAAATATTCAGATGGAGTAGAATCATTTAAATGATTTGATTGCATGAGTGAAAAAGAAGAAGAAGAAGAAGAAAACTAACCTGCGATATTGGGCAGATGAAATAGTTCGGTACGGAGATATTGTCATCCATGACTGAACCAAATGAAAGTGATGACATAGACAGTGAAGCCATCTCCAGCATGGGCTCAAGCACCTTCCAAACCTCCCGCACAAGATCAGGACGATTCTTCCTGCTTATCTCACAGCACCTCAAACCCAAGTGAGCCAGCTGCTTGGCCTGATCAAAAGGCCAACACCCTGCAGTAGGATCTATCATCCCATGCAGCAAACCCTTATCTAATGCTTCCTTCACTTCCTTTACAATTCCAAATGCTGGCTTCCCTGTCAGCAGCCGGAGTATAATGATACCATAGGAGTAGGTGTCGGAGAGTGGTGTTAGCTCCCCAGTGGCAAGGAACTCAGGGTCCATGTACACGAATGTGCCCTTGGGCATGGTGTAGTGACAAAGGGTGGTGGTAAGGGTGGCCGTCTGGACCAGGTGGCGACAGATGCCAAAGTCACCGAGCTTGCTCACAAGGTTGGCATCAAGGAGGATGTTTTCAGGTTTAAGATCTCCATGAATCACAGGGTGAGGCTTACTGGAGTGGAGGAAGATTAGAGAAGAGCAGATCTCAGCAGCGATTCTTGTACGAACTTGCCATGAGAGAGGTGGTGTATTGTCCTTACAGTCAAGGCGGTCCTCCAAGCACCCATTGGGAAGATATTCATAGATGAGAGCCCAGGCTTCTGAGCATACCCCAATTAGAGTAACAAGATTTGGGTGTCTGACCCTACTGAGAACTTCCACCTACAATATTACAGAGAAATTTCCAATGAGAGCATGTAATGTGTGCAAGAGAAAAAAAAACACACACATTCAAACAACAAATAATGCAAATCACCCAAAAATTCAAAAACGAAAAGGATAAAATAATCCTTTTGGTCCTTTTGATTATTATTTTATTAGAAGACTTCTTCCAAAAATTCCAGATTCTTCAGTAAACAAGTTCCAAAAAATCCTATACAGTGTACCTTTCCAAGCGCTAATGTATGTTCCGCGTCAGTGTGTCAGTAGTTATCCAGTTTACATGTTTGCTGCTTACCTCTTGATGGAATTCTGGTTGGCCCTGCATGCTCTGAGGATTCAACACTTTAATAGCCACCGGGGTGTTGCGAAGGAAACCTCTATAAACGCTCCCATATCCACCTTCTCCAATCTTAAGTGAATCACTGAACCTGCAAGTTGCTAGCTCAATCTCTGCGAGGGAGAACTCTGAGAAGTGGGTATATCCATTACTACTTGCGGTGACAAGGTCTTTATTTTGGCGTAACTCTTCAAGTTCTATGAGTGTTGCATCTTGTTGCAGCTGCAATTCATCGTATAGAACTTGGAGCGAATCAAGTAGATGTTGAGCAGATAGAAGTTTCTCTTCAAGGTCCCTGACCATGCCATCTGAATCAGCAATGCGAAGTTCCAGTTCTAGCTTTTCCTTATTTGCCATTTGGAGTCTTTCAAAGATTTCATCTCGCTGAATCTTGAGCTTTTCAACTTCCATTATTTCTCTTGCAAGTGCTTCCTCGATGTCTTTCCTTCTATTCATCTCCTTGGCACATAAGTTCTCAGATGTTCTGGCCTGCAATAACAAGATCTCATCAATGGCCATGTTCCCCTATTATTCACAATTAGTAACATAGAAGCTTACAAGGCATTATCAAATTGACAACTATCTAAAACGGCTATCCAAGCCCAAACTACTTGGTAAGATTTAAAATATCGGAATTGACCATACAGGATTAACATATTGGCAATATATTGGAAATATCGGTATCTTCAGACCTATACGGCTATACTAAAGGATCTATATCATATGTGGTTCCTCCAATTGGCACAGGATGACACAAGATTCTTGATGTATATAGAACCAATACCCAGAAAATTCGAAAATACTTTTGCAAGCCTCACTTTTATGAGAGCGTCAATTGCATCACTTTCTGCTTTCTGTCGTTTAAGAGACTCCTTATAAGCTTCATGCTTCGAGTTCTCCGCTTCTACATGGGCTTCTCGAAGTCTATTAAAAACCTCAGCATCTAATCCATCTTCCTGTAGAATTTCATGAAATAAATGAATATCAAAGGAACATTTTTTTTTGTTCAGATATAAAACGACCAATGTGCATTGGCTAGGTTCACAATTAGCAATAGTAACCATAATATTCTGTTTTAGTTAAAGTCTACTATTACCCCAGATTTCTAGATGACAATTAGCGAGAAACTTAAGTAAAAAAAGCAAGGGACTAAAAATGGTACCCACCAACTCATTCTGTGGAGATGAAAAATGAAGATCCTCATCAGATTCTTGAACTAACGGTTGCAGAACTGATCCCTCTTCACTTCCTTCTTCATTGGGAACTGAAGATGAACTCATGTTGCTGCACACTTCATCGGTCAATGAGTAAAATGAATGATCTGATCTCTGGAAACTCGATGAAATTCCATTCAATAGATCAGTAGTAGGAGACACATCTGAGCTCAACCTGCTCTGAGAAACTGATGTTCTTTGAGGTAAAGAAAGGGGTATAGCTGCCGTGGTTCCTCCTCCATGAGAATCAAAGTTGTCAGACCTTGACCTATGCCTGGAGAAATCATGCACTGGCTCGGAACCAAAGCTAGGTGATTCAAGCAGACTTTGAGGCAAGGACATTGATATAAACTGTTCAGAATGACTTGACGAGGAGCTTCTGGTGGATACCATTGATGGTGTCCCCAAAGATGCGTCTAGCAAAGCTTCCCTGTAGAATTTATTGTAATCGAATTACCAAATATTCAAGAAGTCTAAACAATAGGGAATACAATTAGGAAATATTCACATCACCGTGGAGATTGTGCAAGAAATAATACTAGATGAGCATATTATTAACTATTCACCATTAGGAAACAATTCTATACTCGGTCGGATACTACCGACCAGCCACACTGCAGAGTTCAGAATAGAAGTTTATACAGAGACTGAGGAAGTTTTGCATGATGATATATCTGAACATTAAGTTGTGTGTGATTGCTATCAGTCGACTAGCTTCCTCTAATAATTGACTAGTCTACTGCTGACAATCTACTAGCCCTCCAATTAGTCAACTAGCATCCTGATTAGTCAAATAATCTCATGTAAGCATCCTGATTTTTTTTTTTTGAAAAATAAACGGTGGGCTAGCACCCCCGCGTTCCATTAAAAGGGTTTTAATAGAACATACAAACAAGCATACTACAACAAAAACAAATACAAGACTCAACCCAGCTAGAGAGTGAGTGAAAACAGAACGTAGAGTCTACTACATAATAATAGGTCAGTCCATAACTAAAATGGTGAACGCAAACAGCTGGCGAACGCAAACAGCGGGTGAACTCTTGCTTCTACTCTGTCTCCTCCTGATCCACTGAAGTCACACGAACTATCTCCTCCTCGCCATCATCTGCACTTGTAGTCCTTTGGGGGAGCCTCAAGTTTACCACGGTATTGACATCGGGCAGAGTAGTATGCAAAGACATCTCTGGGCCTCTGAAGGCTGCTAACCACAATAAAACATCATTAGAGATACAATAAACACAATAGTCCAAACTATGAGCCTTATAAGTAAATATTCTTTTATTTCTCTCCAACCATAGGTTCCAAACTATAGCAGAAATGACGGTCCTATGTTCAAAATGAGCTCTGCCTCTAGACGAAAAGTTCGTCCATATTGACGAAAAGATACCTCCCCTTAGTAGTTGACTAATTTCATGTGATAAATCAACTAGTCCCATCTTACAATTGACTAGCCTTTTCTCTGGTGCTCAGCCAACTGTTTCTCCTCCTTGGTCGATGCGATGTCTCCTCTTTGATGTGCAGGCTTCCACTACCTCTTCCAGTTTGGTGCATATTTCCAGGTATTTTTTGATGACGTAACTACCTAAAAATGATATGATATATAATTATTGATATATTTTTTCTCATATGTTTATGCTAAAATATAATTTAGAATAAATTAACTTAAATACAATTTTAAGGTCACAAAATATTTTTATAAATTTTTTTAAGAAAATAATATTTAAATTATCTCATTAGAGCCCAAGCCCATTCACTTGGCCAAAAATTAAGATGATGATGATGATAGTAGTAGTAGTAATAATAGTAGGAATAGTAATAATGTGTAAGTCATAATTTAAACCTAATACCAATCATTCACTAGCCTTATATCCAATCATTAAATTACTATTTAATTTGAAATATGAATAATTTCCATTTGAATCTTCCAATTTTACCTCCCTATTCATTTTCCTCCATCATTTAATTCCTAAAAACTTTAATTAGTCAAATATATTAATGAACTATTTGACCCATTTGAATTTAATTTAAAACTTATCTTAAAAACCTTCCATAGTCAACTATAATTATTAGTTATTTGACTAATTTCAAATCTCTATTTAAAATATTCTAAATCTATCCCATATATTAGTCATTTGAATTATTTCAAATACATCTTCAAACCCTTCTAAGTCAATCGTATTTATTAGTTCTTGGCTTCAAACTTTCCTCCAAAAACCCTCTTTAATTCCATTAATTCCTCCTCTAAAACTCTCATCCTAAAACCTATTTAAATCCGTCCATTCATATTATTTTTTCTCTGCAAACCAATCTCTCTCCTCTCCTTTCAATGCCCCTCGGCCGCCGGAGTGCTGCCGACTAGCAACCGCCATGACTACTAGAAGTCGTCGCCAATAGCAGCCCCAAACAATCGACCAGAGTCCTGAGGTACCCATCGTCGCTCTTACATCGTGCCGACGCCTTCTCTCAATTGTCAGAGCTGCTACTTCTAACCATAACTCATTCTCTTACTTGAAATCTACTAAGAGGTAAGATCCTTATCCATTTCTTAATAAGTTCTGTCTTATCGGATTTAGGTAGATAACCCCTAATAAGAACCTAATTAAAACATATAACTATATCATTTGTCTATTTTAAACCCACTAGCCTTTTATGACTAAACAAAAATAAATATTTTATACTTTTAAAATTCAAGAGAATTTTCTTAAAATCACAATAAACTAGATTTTTTAATACTTTCTTTAATGACTTGTAGATATTGAATTTAATCGGAAACTTGAGAGTGAATTTATTTGACGAATGTATTGTCAGGCTAAGGTAAGTTCTTTCACGAACTTACTTTATCATGCATTATTCCTATTAGATAAGAAAATTTATATTTCAGTCTCGTTAAATAGAATTGTTTATGTATGTTCATACTATAAAGTGTTGTTTTCTTTAATAAGAACTATTTAAATAAAGTATGATTTTATTTTCAAAAAAATCAAACTCTCGTTTTACATTCCTCATTTGTACATGTTCATATAATTAGATATTATTTAATTACATGAAATTTGATAGTCTCACAACTCTATTCAAATGAAACATAAATTAAAATTGACTAATGAATAAATAAATAATAAATCGAAATGCTAATTTATGGTGATAATAATTATAATATTGTATAGCAATGATGTCTAGGAAAGAGTTCTAAAGGAAAATGATTAATTAATTAAAAAACGTGTTTGTACGGAAAACTTTACACTTCCTTATTCTTAACTGGCTGTATGTCATTATGATATGCAGTCAGAAAATCCCTAAATTAATGATTGAAATTCAGATACCATCTTAAAATAATAATTTCTATCTAAATATTACTTGACTATGATGAACTTAAATTATACATGAAGTCGAACTGAATCAAGATCGGATATTATGCTTGACTGGACACGATATTGACAACCGTAAACAATATTGGGTTGGGTTGGGAAAGATACTTATTGATGTGAAAACTGTGTTTCGGCTGTACTGTTAAGTTGCACAACTGATTTTTGCGCATTCTATGGGTGCATGGTGATTTGCTGGATCACATCAGAGTATTATTGTTCTCATTGTTCAAGTTCAAATTAGCTCCGGACAATCATGTGACTATTTTTCTGGCTCTGTATGGGAAACAATCGAAACACGGATATAATATTAGTTAGATTCTCCAATAATATATGAGATTTAAGATTGAAATATTTGACTTTTTAGAGTAGAGCATAATTATAATTAAAATAAACATTATCAAAAACTTGTTGGGGAGAACGTTGGGTCCAACGGGGAGCATGATGGGCCTAAATACAAAACTGAGAAGCAGTTTGACCCAAAAGTTTAAGCTTTTAGGTCAAGACCCCAACTTTGTATTTAAACCTATAGACTTTTTTTGTCCTATACGATGTGGGACTATACTCACATATGAACTAACTTAACAATTTTCCACTTCATTGTAAGTATACCAACTTAATTTTGGCAACCATCCATGTGGAGGCAGACACGTGGAAAACCAAACCCAAAATTAACCCGACCAACTCGGACTTCAAATATCAGCTTCACTCCCCCTTAGGCCAGAACTTGGCTCATTGACCCGATGACAATTTGGTCCGAATTTGGGCTCTAATACCAATTGTTGGTAATCGAATCCCCCATCAAGATCGTAGAGAGGAAGAAAAATAATACAATATAATACAATACAAGAAGAACATAAGAATTAACGTGGTTCAACCAACCAAGTTCGACCTATATCTACAGGAGTAACAAGAGAAATATCCACTATGAGAAAAATATGTTACAAAAAGATATCCAAATATCTTTCTACCTCTCGTATCTCTCATAATAATAAAATCACATCTATCAGCCAATTGCTTTCCTCTCTCGTATCACATACAAGAGATATATATAGTATTCATATCCTAACCCTATTAGAATAGCACTATCACCATCTAATTGGTGTTCTAATCCAATTAGAACTCTGGTCTTCTAACCCAAGTCCAATTGGGACTATTCGTGATCCTTGATCACATTTGAATACTCAACGGATGCGAGACACAAATCCAATAATCTCCACATTGGCTTGTATCCGATGAGTCATGCAACTTGGAGAAATTCCGTTGTTCTCACCATCCACTTCGCAGATATCAACCACACGATCACCATCCTCCACCGACTAGGAACAACATGTATAATCATTACCGTCTCTATACGTGAGCACTCATGATCACTAAACTATACTCTTCTCCAATCACTCATGATCACTAAACCGTACTCCCTTGAACACTCGCGATTACTACACCACGCTCTTCACCAAGCGCTCATAATCGCTACACCGTGCTCCACCTCGGTTAAAACACCTGAACTTCCTGAGTACCCACAATCACTTATCATATTGTGCACCGCACAAAAGTGATCGATACACCGTACTCCATTTTGATCCAAAAAACTATGACCAATTCTAGGGACGGATGATTATATATTACTATATGCTTTATCATGTCATGAATTAACTGTATCCATCAATATGAAGTACCACGCCATACCTCATTATCGCACAATCAAGCAACCATCGACTATCGATCATCTCGATCAATATTGATCCCTCTACGACTATCGATCATCTCGATCAATATTGATCCCTCGATCATCGTCGATCACTGCTGGTCTGCACAAAATCTGCTCCAAATAGTAGATTTTGCTCAATCTGCATCCACCACTGAATCCGGAATGCTGAAAAATATAGAATTCGACTCCTGAATCACTTTAATCAGACTCCGATTCCTCGATCCATACTTCAATCAACTGCAGTCGTCGATCTGAGCCCCAGAATCCATCTCAGTTACCAGCCACTCCTTTTTGTGCACATTGCTAGAGCCTCCGGTCGTGCATATCACCGATTGTATCTGGTTATTTTTTTTTCTTCTTATTGTATTTTGCCTTGATACCTCCGCCAACCTCCTTGTCGACTCGACATCAGATCCACCAACTCGTGATCTCGATTCTGGATCCATAACTATATCTCTGATACCAACAATTGGCATCAACGGGGAGCATGATGGGCCTAAATACAAAGCTGAGAACCAATTTGACCCAAAAGCTTAAACTTTTAGGTCAAGGCCCCAACTTTGTATTTAAATCCATAAACTTTTTTTGTCCTATCCGATGTGGGACTATACTCACATATAAACTAACTTAACAGAACTTAGTTAATAAATTAATTCTTATTCTATATATAAATCAAATTTGTCCATTTAATAAAAGTTCTATTTTCTATTAAATTATTGTTGGGTATTTAATAGTGGTAATGACTAATATTGTACTGAACTTTAACATATTTTCACAAATACGTTGTCAAACGACTCGATTATCCAGCCTTCCGAATGGCGTGCCATTACATATGATAAAAAAGATGAAAATCTTAAATATATAAAGAGACGAACTTGCAACTTTTATTGAAATTTCAAATATTAATAGAAACTCTTTCTTTGAATCTGGAGAGTTGTGACGGTAGAGATCTGATCAGAGATACAATTTTCTTCTTAGACAATCCAACATCAGTTAAGAGGAGGAAGAAACTCACTGATCTTTTCTTTTATTTTTTTTTAGGGGATATAAGATATTTTTTCGGAGCTTTTGGCCTTTTTATTGAGCGGTAATTGATACTTTCAGTGTCTATCTTCATAAATAGAATCCCACCTTATTCGAAGACTGCACAAAAAAGCTTGTTCGTACTAAGCAATCAGGCCGCTACCTAGCGGTTTCAGCCACCAAGTGGCAGTTCGATATGAGATATTAAACTTGATTTTTTACGGCCTTGATCTTCTTCTTTTGAGCTTCACATTGATCTGGATTATTTTTTAGATATGATTCTCAGTAGATTGTTTCATTACAATACCTAAATGAACCTTATCTCGAATCGGATTAAGTTAGAATTTTAATCCACTTGTAATGAGATTAAGATCGCAGTTGATTTTAGTTTATTTTGGATGGGAGCTTTAACTGACTTTTATCCATTGTTCGAACATGATGAGAGTTTCAAAAGTTTAAAATTATCCTCTTAACAAAGGATAAGAGTTATACTCGTTTTTAAACCTTTTTCAGATAAAATCAAGGTTCTATCTATGTTCTTTGCCCAGCCAATTGCTAATCTCAAAACTAATTTTCGCAAGGCAAATTACATGTCCAAGAAGCTCTAACTGCTGTGAGGGTCCCCAAAAAATATTGACCGGTTCAATGATAGTTTGACCTCCACATAAAACATTGTTGCTACATAACGGTCAAACCAGCTGAAACGAGCTGATTTCTGTCAGTGAATCCTCCATTATTAATCCCCTTTTTTTGTGCAGCTAAGTGGGCTTTAGACTTTGTCTAACTAGACTATTATTCTACACTCCATGGGCATCTCTTATTCTTTTACTGCCTACAATATACATGGATCGAAGTTATCCACATGTACGCCACCACCTCCTTGTTTAATGACTTCCAGTGCGCATGGATCACAATCTTCTACCTGCGCAAGTCCGCTTCCTTATTACAAGAGCTTCTTTCCAGAAAGCCAAGCAACTCAAGTGTTGGTTACATGCTAAACAACTCTAGTTCGAGATCGTCTGCTGACATATGTTCCATCGTGCTTTCAGGTTTATCTTTCAGTATGTTCCGTGCTACCTCCGAGTTCATCTTCCGGCACATTCTACCATGCATTCATCTATATAAACCTAAGATTACTCAAGACTCCTGATCTATCTTGAGTTTGTTAAGGATGTTAATATAGTACATATGATTCGTATTGTGTTTTGTCCCATATTGATTATGGTGTTATTGCATGGTGTTACACAGACCTATATATGTTGTCCCTTTGGGTCATTATTCTTATGAGGAATATATGAGAAAATTATTACGTTGATTTGGGCATATACTCACATTTGGGCATATACTCAGAGACTTAATTTATTTGGTCAATAATAATCAGCTACAATTTTCTCAATCTTGATGTCAGCTTCGGAATATTATAGAATGATTATATCTTTTCACCGAGAGTCTAGTGCCTTGTAGGAACTGCTAATCAACTCTAAAAGTATATTGTATTCCGTGCAACTTTCCCTTGTTTAAAATTGTTACAAGGTGGAGCTTCAGAGTTCCGAGTAGCATAAGAGAAAATCCTGTTACTGACAAGAAAGAGACAATTGTTGTATTTACATGTTATATGTGTATGAACTTTGCTCCATTAAAAGGCATAAGCTTTGGGATGAAAGAAGTCTATCTAATAGATTACACTTGATATAAGCATCGGGATGAATGAAATGCAACTAATGGATTACATGTTAACTAGAGGCACATAATGGGACCATACTATCAGTATCTGATCCATGAATTGACTAGATTTCATATGAGTTACATCTGGACACTTCATCTTTTAGGTCTTTGGACGTATCATACGCTAGAAGGGTTGAACACCTTAAGTACTATGTCAATATACCAAGTTAATATATGCATCACTTCAATATCATCACTTTGAAGAGAGATATCATGGATAGCAAATGTCAGATACAGGTCTAAACCGATTTCATCAGGATATGGGCTGATTAATAATATTGATATTTAGGTACATAGACATATTTGAATTCCCATGTCCAGTTGTTGGAAGGTTATATATTTCGGACACTTCGACAACCATGTCCTCGCCCATATAATTATGACTGAATTACCTAACATGCTATAACTATCCCTCTAAGTATTTGGTTAGATGAAATTATAAAGAAGAAAAATCAGAAGAAAAAGGAAAATAGTAAACCAATGTTAAAGAATACTAGACTAGAGATATAAAAGTGTTGGGTCCAGAGACCTGACTTAGTAAGAAGGAAAAGATATAAAAGTGCAAGGGCAAATGTAAGAGAAGAAAAATGAAAAGCAAAACGAAGTTGCCTTAGAAGAGGCCAGAATTACCTTGTGGTGATAAGATTTCCTCTACAAACAAACCATATGCTGCATGACGGATCAGCTTTCTTCTGCACAGTGATTGCAGTCTTTGACTTGGGTACCTTCATTCTCCTATGAATTAAACCATCATAAGATTTGGAACAAACACCAAAGACAAAAAAAATTCGACAAGAGGACCTACTTCTTCGTTGCTCTGTTTAATGTGGTTATCAATAGCATCAGGGTGTTATCTAAATCTTAGGTAGTATGAGACGAAATTAGTAGTGATCAAGTCATGGAATTACAAACTTGCTTCTGTTCAAGAGCTTCAATAGATTTGACATTTCAATTTACCAAGTATAAACACAAGCAGGAAATGGGAGATCTTTGTCACACCACATTTTACAACACAAGGAATCATAACCAGAAAAATGATTACGAAATATGAAAGAATTATCATGTTGCATGGTCACATCATTATTAATTAACAATAGAAATTATCAGAAGGTTTCACCTCATAGTTGCTTTCAAAATTGGAAAGGTAGTAGTTCTACAGTAGATGGAAAATAAAAACTAGTTTTTCAGGAAGGAAAAAAAAATCTACTGAATTTCAATTGCAGAAGCAGAGATCCTACATTCCTACCTCGAAAAATGCTTGTCTGCTGCTGCCCCCATGACGAGCTTGGCTATCCCATGCAGAGCTACAAGCTCTATAAGCCCTTTAGCAGGATCATCTGCCTCAATCACTAGCTTCTCAGCTCGTACCTGAACCCAAAAAAAAACAGAGAGAGAGAATAAAAAGAGAGTGATGAATTCACAAGTTCAAATTGAGGAGGAGCCCTGGTGGGGGGGGGGGGGGGGGGGGGGGGGGGGGGAGGGGGGGGTGTGGGGTGGGGGAGATAGAGGAATCTCTTCTTTATTTCTCTTATTCAATTTTGATGTAGATACTTTTTTTCATTTTTTCCATCACATAAAAAAAAAATTAAGGATCAGGGTTCAGAAAGACACCACTCACTTGTAGCAATAACCAGTTATGTTTCACGAATATCACAAACTTAACAGAAAAGAAAAATGCACCTTTTGTTCTGAACACACAGTTATGTAATCAGCTAAGCATTTTTGCATCTCCTCCCTCTCCTTCTGTCTGTGTTCTTCAACCACCTGAGGTTTTACCTTGTGTGCAGGAAACTTGCCGCCAACTGGAATAAAATTTAAAAAAAATGAACATACTTGAAGCTATTTTTAATGTCAAAAGAACTAAAAAGGATAGAAATTGATCACATGTTGGACATAAGTATAGATTACATACTTTCATGTATTTGTATCTCTCCTTTATGGGAATGTATCTCTCCTTTATGGGAATGTATTGTTAATCTCTTTATGAAACACTTAGGTAGTGGTGGCGGTTGTAGTGGTGGTGTGGGAGGAGTTGAGGTTAGGTTTCAGCTCCTCTCCTCTCCTCTAGTCATCTCCCCACTTATAACCCTCTAGTCTACTAACTTATTGCGAGGCTGACCTTGGCGGTAGCTCCCCTAGGAGTTCCTGTCTAAATCCAGATCCTGACAACCACATGTCATATAAGCCATGGGATGAGAGGAGTTCGGCGGCACTCGATTGCTGGGTTGGTGGCGATACCATATTCAACGCACTCACGGTATGGAGTTGTTTCTCCATGCACGAATGGTGTTCCCCTCTCTGTGGTCTTCGTTCAAGGTTTTCCGAAGAAGGTTAATAGCGGAGGAAGGTTGATGTAGGGCGTGCAATATCGACAGGACGTCGAGTGGATTGTTTGGGTGGTCGGGCTCACCACCAGTGAGTTTTCAACATTGACAGGGCATGTGGCAAGTGGTAGGTTCGACGATCTATCATCAAGAATTCTTGTAAATGGTGATCATGTGGGTGAAACCAAATCAAAGTTCAGACATAGCACGATCGTCGGAAATGGGGGCGTGACCTCAACGTCGGCGATGAGCTCGGACTCGGCTTATGCTGGAAGACAGAGTGGTCTAACCAATGTCAACATGTAATTGATCATGCAGTGATCATTGGAGCTATCGAGACGTTCACTAATGCTATTCATTGGAAGATGTTGGTGTGGCGTCAGCAATAGGAGGTGGATAAAGGCACATAGGCAAGAAGGAATATCGGTGCAAGACCACCGGCAAGCAGCATTTTGATAAGTGCAATAGGCACAATAATTCATTCTTGGAACTCAAATCAGACTTTAAATTTAAAATTTGAATCCGGATGTTATTTGCATCTCTCTGGATACCGAAGTGCATTGGCACTGCATGATGCCAGCAGATATGGAATGAAAATTGAGCTTTGATTTCATTTTCAACCCTCTAATCACTTACATGGGTTGAGACTGCGTGACATCGACAAAAACGTCATGTTATCAGCTATTGTCATATACGATTGTAAAAGTAAGAATCTCAATATATGATTGTTGTAATTCAAGTGGTTTCTTTGCAATTAGTTTTTAGCAAGCAGGGACATTTTTTTCTGCTATTGTAATATTCGTTCTCTTGCTAAGGAGGGATGTGAACTATGTATCCTATTCATGTAGCTACGTTTCATTAAATTTTAATTAATGGAAAGCGGGGGGATTACCCACCATTTATGCTAAAAGAATGGAAACGCTGGGAGTCTTACGCCTCAAAGTTCTCTCTAAAAAAATAATGTATATAGTACATACATCCATTCTTAGCATGATGAAAGACAATTAGTTTGAAATGAAATAGGTCCTAAATAGTACACAAAAAAAAATCGAGGCATACGAGCAATTTCCAGTATCTGTCTGAAGATGCATAAACTAGATTTTCTAATGCCCACTAAACCGCGTCTCTGTTCAAAAGCTCTAGCATAATTCCTCAGTTCATTGTTTACTTTTCCCTATTAACTCACCAAGTATTTTTCGTATATTTACTAACTTTTCTATAATTCAAAATTCAATTAAGCAAAAAAGTAAATATTTTGAGACTACCTCTAAGTTCACATTGGGAGAGGACGGAGTCAACTGCAACTGGATCATGGATGGACTAGCATTGGCGCCATGTGCCTTGTGCACCACTGGAACAATAAAGTTTAGTGTATTGGTTCTGGGATTGCTTTGGGCTATTTTACTAGAACAATGATCAATGTCTCCAAGGCTAGGAAATATTTTAGAGTTGAAATCTCACATTATTAGTTTGGTCACTTATAGTACAGGTCTAACAGCAGCATGGACCAAATAATGAGTAGGGACAGTGATCCAGTCATATGGATGAACTCCATAGGTGAAACCAGGACTCAGCAGAAGGAAGAAACTATGGAATCTTCTCAGCGATAGACTCTACTACTGCTGCACATTTAGGATACCTAGTTCCACAGGGACGAAGGTGCAAGTCCAACTGATTTCTTCCTAGTTGGAATCGATTATTCATCATGAGAATGGGACTTAGGAGGATGCTATTCTTAGAATCAAAATGGACTATTAGAAGTTGATAAGTTGAACTGTGATCACAAAACATCTTATATAGTTGGACGAGAGTTCTACAGACAGCGGTATAAGCGATGTTCTATGGCTCAGATTGTTACATTTTTTTTTTCATTTTTATTATTGTGGAATAAGGTTGTAAATATTGTTACCAAATATCAGGGCTAAAGGGGGAAGAATGATCTATGAGTCCATCCCCAAAGATTTGGGACAAACCAATTGCTATGGCTGCTTTTATTTCAATCAGTAAAGAAATTGAGAAGATAGATTTAGAAAATTAGATGGACTGACAAACATGAGCAATATATGTAAGGGGTATTTACTGGTTTGTCCCTCAAATCTTTATATATTATGATTTTGCCCCCCAAATCTTCATATTTAGGATTTTGCCCCCCAAATCTCATAAGTTACAACAATTTTGTCCCCATCTCTAACACAGTTAAATATTTGACCATTTTACCCCTCTTTTCCACTTCTATTTTCCTCCTCTCTTCTTATTCTTCTCTCTTTCTCCTCTCTTCTCCTTTTCTTCATTATTTCTCCTCTTTTCTTTCTCCTTAACTTCAATTGGTATTTGTTATGAATTGTGTATATGATCTCCCTAGGTGATACCAATTGAAGTTAAGGAGAAAGAAGAGAGGAGAAATAATGAAGAAAAGGAGAAGAGAGGAGGAAGAGAGAAGAAGAAGAGAGGAGGAAGAGAGAAGAAGAAGAGAGGAGGAAAATAGAAGTGGAAAAGAGGGGTAAAATGGTCAAATATTTAACTGTGTTAGAGAGGGGGACAAAATTGTTGTAACTTATGAGATTTGGGGGGCAAAATCCTAAATATGAAGATTTGGGGGGGCAAAATCATAATATATAAAGATTTGAGGGACAAACCAGTAAATACCCCTATATGTAAATGCCAAAGTCTAAAAGTAAAGGTTAATGAAGAGATTAGAACCGAAATTCATCTACCAGCTATCATCCCCTAAACGGTGATGATTCATCAATTATATCCTACCCAATTGACGGCACATAGCATGTTTTTTTATTTTCAGTATCGGTTTTTTATGTTTTCGTATCTCAATTGGCATTTCTAAAAAATAGAACCTTTAGTTGGCTTACTGTTGGGTTCATTCTATTATTTATCATATTAATGGAACGTGCAGCTCTAATATCCGCCTAATGACCATACAAAAAGAGAAGAAAAACCTCCAAATTGGGACATGAACTACTTTTTTTGCAGCAAACAGATCTGAACTGTAAATGATACCAAAGTCTAATATAAATGCAAATTTGAAATGATTCACAATTTTAATTTCAAAGCGAAGTGAATTTTAATTTCCATACCAGCTACTAAGGATGATAGTGGACATGTCGGCAGGCCAATTTTTGCCTCTTCCTTTACAAAATTTTGAATTAGAAAATTAAAATTTTTATTTTTAATTCAAAATTTTGAATAGGAGTTGCAAAAAATTGACTATGCGTCCATTACCAGGCAACCACAGGTAGCAGCCTAGCACCCCAAAGTCAACTATCATAACCAATTAGGGCAATTCCAGCACTCTCCCTATTTTACCCAAAATTTCTCCTTTTTTCCACCAATCTTCCATATCAACTTCCAATTGAACTCGGATATTCATCAAATACCAATAACCAGAAAAAATTTAAATAAAAATGAAATGGGTTTCTGCCAATCTCGACTCTCAACAAGACTAACCATTATTCTATAAATTGACAAGCAACAATTTTTCTTAATAATAAAGAAACAAGAGTTGAAGGATTGCATACAACTCATGGGGATCATCTGAGAGGGGATGTGGACATGAGTGATGACAATCTTTCTCCTCTCCTTGTCGATGCTCTTGAGGAGCCACAGCAGCGTAGACTTCCCTTCCTTGAGATCTTTCTTCACTGCAACATGAACTCTCTCAAGTTCCTCATCTTCCTCTTCTTTATTTTGTTCGCCATTGATGACTGATTCTTCTTCAATCACTCTTACGCTGCTGCTTCGCCTGCTGGTGCTGATCGAATGCGAGCTTGTGCTTCTCTGCATCTGAGCCTCTCTTTGTGAAGAAAATAGAGGAGAGAGGGTTAGAATAGACAAGAGAGGCTCACGATCTGAATGATTTCACGTTTTTGTTTTGTATTTCCATCGGTATAGAAGTCTTCTTTAATTTGCAGTTTTTGGAGTAGTGGCAGTTAAAAACTTAAACGCGTGCCAAAATATATGGAATTTCTAAATACGCACACTATCGGTGTTAGTGGGAGTTTCGAAAGGAGCACACCATTTTTCCTGATGAGCCCACTTTCCAACAGAAAGCCCAAACAAAAAGGGCTCACTAGGAAAATTGGTGTGCTACTTTGGAAACAGGAAAGTAGCATACCAATTTTCCTAGTGAGCCCTTTTTGTTTGGGCTTTCTGTTGGAAAGTGGGCTCATCAGGAAAAATGGTGTGCTCCTTTGGAAACTCCCACTAAGACCGATGGTGTGCGTATTTGGAAATTCCATATGTTTTGGCACGCGTTTAACTGCCACGACTCCAAAAACTTCAAATTAAAGAAGACTGATGAAGAAAAGAGTTCCTATCAAGTATATCGACATAATTAAAAACATGTATGATGAAGTAGTGGCCAATATCAGAACATGTGGTGGTTTAACTGGTGATTTTTCTATCACAATTGGATTACAGCAAGGATCTGCATTGAGCCCATTCTTATTTGCTATAATGATGGATGAGCTTACTAAAACCATGCAGGATGAGATACCTTAGTGTATACTATTCGCTGATGATATTGTCTTATTTGATGAGACAAGAGAAGCGGTAAATGTCAAGTTAGAGTTATAGAGGCATACATTAGAATCTAGAGGTTTTAGATTGAGTAGGTCTAAAACAGAGTATATGGAATGTAAATTTAGTAAACGACGGACCATAAACTATAATGCTGTAAAACTAGATAGGCAAGAGATACAAATGAGCAGTCAGTTTAGATATTTGGTTTCTATTATTCAGAATGATGGAGAGATCGATAATGATGTTAACCATAGGATACAAGCTGGCTGGTTGAAATGGAGGAGGACAACGGGAGTTTTATGTGACCGTAACATTCCGTTAAGATTGAGAGGAAAATTTTATAGGACTGCTATTAGGCCAACTTTATTATATGGCACGGAATGTTGGACCATAAAGAAACGTCATTCACAAAAAATAAGTGTAGTAGAGATGCGCATGCTCCGTTGGATGTGCGGTAACACTAAGAGAGATAGAGTGAGAAATGAAGATATTCGTACTAAAATAGGTGTTACTCTCATTGATGAGAAGATGCGAGAAAATCGCTTACGATGGTTTGGTCATGTGCAATGTAGGCCTACAAGTGCACCAGTTCGAAGAGGGGAGTTTATCAATGTAGAACAAGTTAAAAGAACGAAGGGAAGACCGAAGAAAACATGAATGGAGGTGATACGTAAAAATATGGAGTCTATAGGTTTAAATAAGGAGATATTACTTGATAAAAATGAATGGAGAAAGAATATCAAAGTGATCGATCCGGCATGATTCTTTTTGGTTCATATAGCCTACCCCAAATACTTGGGATAAAAGGCTTAGTTGTTGTTGTTGTTTACTTTGGAAACTCCCGTCTTAGTTGGCTCTGTGAAACCACCCTCTTTTTTTTAAAACTGAGGGATTTTCTCAATGAGTGCTCCTCTTTTTTTTTTTTTTACAATCCTATCCCGTTTCTTTTCTCACTCATCTCCTCCACCTACTTTCTACACTCTTTCATCTCCATTCTCCCTCTTCACCCTCTGCATTTTTTCCAAAACCGCACTCTGTAATTTCTTCAATCCCACGATCGCCATAATGCTCTAGTTTATGGATTCCAAAGTTTAAGAAAGAATGTAAATTAGGTTGTATTCTGAAAGAAATGATTGTGGTGTGTTGGTGGAGAAGCCAAGAATAATTTTATCAAAAAAATAGTAAACTTGTAATTTTGAACTAACACAAGTGGTGTGCTCATTTAGAAATCCCCCAGAAATCCCCCAAAACACATAGGAGAATTCTAAAAGAACACATTAATTATTAGGTAATCAGTATAATTTTATTACATACTTGCGATTATGTTTTACTATTTAATTTTATTACGAGTTTATCTTTTTCTTTTCTTTTTTTGTTATGCTTTCTTCTTAATAACTTTCAAATTAAAATCCTAATAATTCTCAATATTCTAAAAATAAAAATAATTCAAATCCTAGTAATTATCAATAAATAAAAAATGGAAGGAATTCAAGAATTACATTAGAAATAGTTAAAATAATTACTTTTTTTTAGAAGAAGAGATAGGGTTTTGAAAGGGGGATAAAGTTTTGCAAAGATGTTAGATTTTTAAATCTAGGGGCTAGGGTTTGAAGAGGCGACAGAGTAATTAGACCGTTATTGAGGAGGTTCTCGGTGAGGTTGGAGTGCTGGAAGGAGACAACGGTAGGATCTGTTAGGGACAGTAAAAGAAAATGTATAATGACAAACTTGTAATAAAATTGAAGAAGATAAAAAATAAATTTATCAAAAAATTATCATGATAAATTTGTAATAAAAGATATTGAAGTTTTCAATTGTAGTACGATGAATATATTTAAAATTTTACAAAATAAAAGATAAATATAACTTGGAAATATGCTAGATTATATTAAGAAAAAAATTATTATTTTTTAATTTTATAGAGAATGTACTTGGAAAGTGAGAGTACTTAGAAAATCGATATGTGCAAATTCATCGTACAAATTTAGTGCGGCACATATATTTAATATAATATAATTAAAATTGACGGCTAAATAAAATTTCTTCCCAAAGAAAAACAACTTCCTTTTAAGTCAAGTCCAAACTGTTACTACTGAGTTAGGCCTTGTTTGCTTTCTAAATGTTTTTGTAACAACAAATGCTTAAAATAATCTAAACGTACCTCATATAATTGATTTTACTTGTAGCTTAACAGAGTTTGGAGGAGTTTACAAATTTTGCCTTGACTCTTCCCATTCTCACTGTAACTCCTGGCAAATGATAAATCTAAGCTAAAGAAGAAATCATCAATCATTTGTTACTGGTAGAATATTTTATTATGTGGAGTATTTATTGGTAAGAGTATTTATGCACTTACCTTAAAGCAAGGTTGACATGGACATATCCCCGTTGTTTGTTTTCATTAAACAAATATACGGAACCTAATTCAGATTCAATCTTTCATGCTCTTTAAATAATGGAGTTACAAGTATCGTATTTAGATGTTACTAGAGGAATATTAAGTATTAATAATCAATAATATACTACTCCATCAGGTGGATAACATGAAACAAACTCAACGAAATAAGTGAAGAACAGATAATACAATGAAATTCTGTATCAATCACATAACGTTTTCCCCTTCGAACTTACTGTCGGTAAGAAATTCTAAACTGCTCTTTTTTACTTGATTTTCTTTCTTCTATCAGTTCTCTTTAGATTTCTTAATACTTTGTTGTTTCTGGTCGTAAGGCTCTTTAAATAGTCTCTTTCTAGTCATTTCTCAAAGATTTAATTAATTATTCTTGCAATTTCTGAGAGTAAGAAGACTTTGCATTTTCCAGTAAAACCTTCCAACTTTCATTATTATTATTATTCTTCGAAACTTGGATCCCACTAAGAAAGAACACCCAACATTAATAGTATGAATCACTCAAGTATACTGTGTATCCGCACATTATATGTTAACCACTCGCTACTTTAGTGACAATTGAGATACATTCACTGCATCTCTCACTGTCTTGCCTGAGGAGAAAATCTGAATTCCCTCGGTATATTAGAAGGGGTGGTAAAGAACACGTCCATGAATCAATTTTTAATTCATCATATATAAAAATTTAAATTAAAAATGAATATTTTATTTTTCTAGTTCAAAATTTTGTAGAGAACGGACTAAAAATTAACACGTATCAATTATCAAATATTACCTAGCATGTGATATTGGCTCTAATAATTTCCAGTCTGTTCCAAAATTTATTGTACAAACATGACGGAGTAATTTATTAATAATCACAATGCATATGTAGTTGGAATGGACCCATTATTTATGTGCTACATTAAATTAAATATTGAATAATACTCCAAATGGAAGACTGACTAAGGGGAAAAAAAATAATAAATAAATAAAAGAATGCACTAGCTTTGACATTTCAACTGGCAACAACTCCGGTTAATTACACTCAGATTTCTTGTAACACGGGAGTATATAACTTATCACCCTTAAAATTTTAAACTCTCACTCAGATTTACTGGACCGCAGAAAAAATATTTTTGTCTGAGTTTTCCTGTCGGTTTTTTTTTTCTGCGGTTCAGTGAATCTAAGTGAGAGTCTTAAACTTTAAGGGTGATAACTTATACATCGCTTATACTAAGGAGGTCTGAATGTAATTAACTCTAAAATAAACTAGCAGTGATTGCTCAAAGTTTATTTAATCATATAATAAAATACAATGCAACTATCCAAGCCATAGATGTAACGCAAAAGCCACCATAAAACACGGCACAAGATAGTAAATTAATAATTAATTGCTTATCCTAACTTTCTCCAAAGTCAAATGGAATTCGAAATCGCTATTGGTGTGGCATTGCACATACATTTCTCGTGAAATTCATATCAATTCCCATTCAATTTCATGTCACTGTCACGTAAGCTGGTCAAAATCTACCACTAAAAACATGCTAACCAAAAGATAAACGAAAAAAAAACAAATCAATAGGAAATATATTTGTAGTTGGATATACACTTTATTAATTGGCTATCTATAGCTACTATAGAATCCAAACTCACCAACTTCTCTCTAAATCGAATTGAAAAAGTCTCCGTGCGCATATATATCCATGTAGAACAATGACGGAACACTATGCTTTATTACTTAACGCACCGTTTATTCTAAAAAAAAAAAAAAAAAAAAAAATCAAAATGAAGTATATTTGCTTGCATCAAGCTGAAGTTATATAGGCTTTCATACAACTTGTGCTACTGTAATTGGATATATACACTTTATTAATTTGTTATTCTTAGTTATTTTTAAATTTTTTTGTTAGTTAAACTCAAACTATATTTTTTTTTTTTGCAATATTATCCAAATTAAGTTATTATCGAAAGTTCGCTTCAAAACCTCTTACAATTGGAAATGGCTAATATCATTTGAGCTGAGCCTCATTGACATTTATTAAACTACTCCAGTACGGAAACTTACTCACTTCTCTCTAAAAATCTAATTGAAAAGGCCTCTTTGTCACATGTCTGATATCCCTGTAGTACAATGATGGGTCCATGATTAGAAAACGAACATACAGCTGTAGGATTATCTCTAGTTTTATTTATTAATGCCACTAATCTTATCTAATAAGAACTAATATTTTCCTTCCTTTATGAGATATAAAGAAAAAGTCATACAAAAAATTATCCAGAGAGACTAAAATAAAATAAGTTAAATGATTTAGATGACTAAAATCAAAATATGAAGATTTTAGAGAATAAAGTCTAATTTTTAAAGATTTAATTGCACGATATGTAAAAACCATTATTCTCTTATATATATTCATCAAACTCTATCGAAATATCTCTCCGCATTTTTGAAACTAAGAAACATAAAAAAAAAAAAAAAAAAAAAAAAACGCGTGCACGCACCAAAGAAAGCCTTCTATGTCAAAATGCACGTGCACACTACGTGCTTACGAGAGCATGTTACGGATGGATAAGTTTATAATTTCTCTAAATTACGTGGTAAGAGAGATTCTAGATGTGCTATTTGAGCATATCACTTTGCTCACTTGGATTTGTAAAAATTATAGAGTTAAGAGATGCGCCCTATGTTTTTCTCAGTGAGCTCTAAACGAAAAATAATTTTCCTCCTCTAACTTTTTTGGACTCACTAAGAAAAACATGCTCTAACTTTTTTGGACTCACTAAGAAAAATATGGGAGACATCAAGTAACTCTCAATGTGCTCAAATAGAACTTCCCATCTAGCCAAGGTAGCCCTCTGCTATGCTCACGGGAGCTGTTTAGGTGGGCTCAGAAGGGCGCAGTTAGAATTTCCCACCGGGAACTAAAAAATTTCGAATCCCCGGTCTATTTAATTGACGGCCGCTCGTGGCCCGCGCATTTGGAATCCTTTTTCAAATCTCTCTCCCTCAACCCCCCAAATTCTGACAATAGAACTAGAAACTAGGGTTTGCTCTTGATCCAGCCTCGGATCTTGATCTACTCTATGTCTCGATCGACGACGAATCAAATGAAGCTAAAGATCAACAAGGCCTGCGATCTCAACTCCATCTCCGTCCTCCCCCCTCACTCCAGGTAACAATCAAATCTCGATCTACTAGTTTTCCTTCTAATTTGTTGATCAGATCATAGATTTTGATTTTCTTTAGTGTTTTTGTCAAGGAGATTGAATGCTATGAGCCAGGCTTCGCAGATCCGATCGCAGTCGCAGCAGTCGTTCTCACAAGGGATGTCACAGTCGCAGCTCTCGCAAAGCTCGTTCGATGAGAATCTGATGAACGATCAGGTGAGGGATTCGATCTGTTCGCCTTTGGTTTTGCTGATTTGGTACAGGATTTAATTTAGGTTAAGAGATCTCGAATTCTTGTATCTTCCTGTGATTTGAGAACGATGCCCCAAATTAGACCGGATTCCGTTGAAGTTCTGCACTTCTTTGGAATCGTTGAATGAATCCGTGTCATGATGATGCAAATTAGGTTTATCTGGTTGTTGAGCGTGGACGTGTCATTCTTCTGGAGAATTATTCTATTTCTCTAGGGAATTATGCATTTTTGTCAATTTATCTGACTGAATCAGTATCAGAGTACTAGGATGATGTAAATATGAGCATAATCTGGTGGCTTTTTCAAGATTTAATCTAGTTCTCTTTTGAAGAAAATGGAAAATGCTCTCTCTTTGACAGAATCACGAAATTTCTCTTTGAAATAAATGAAATTTGTTGTCTCTTTGATAAAATATATGAAATACTGCACCCAAATAACTAGGAATCAGGTCAACTTGATCTGATTCGTGACAGTTCACATTTTGTCTATTTTTTGTATCAAATAGTATAAACTAGCTGCATTGATGTAAATAGACTAGTAATCTCATGTCTGAGTATGGATTAGTCCATTCTATTTAATTTTGCAAGTAATAATAAAAGATCTATACTTTTTGAACCTGTTTTCATAGAATAATTTGTGATGCTTTGCAGCCAGCCTTAACGATATAAAAAACTTGCAATGTTGAGGTCCAACATGTAAAACAACAAAACAAAGTAGAGGATGTTCTTATGCTTCAAGGGGTTAAAATCTTTATTATTTTATATACCATGATGTGGGAGGGGAATCTGAGATAGCTTGGGAGGGAATCGCTTGTATGAGTTCTTTATAATGACAAGACTGCTTCCAGATCACAAAAGTTATCAGCACAAACTTCCTAATATAAGTTTGTCGCTGAACTGAATAATTGTCAAACAGAACACTAAAAATAAGTGACCTTCGTTGTTTCCACTCAGTAGATTTGCTTATATGTCAATGAGGAATCTACAATTTGATCATTCATTTTGCTGATAGCAGAATGTTCCGAAAACAGCCAAGGTGTTCTTGTGGTCTTGATTATTGAGCTTTCCATCCCCGAGGCAGCTCTAATTAGGAGTATCATAGGAGTTGCTACAAATTCTCATTTCCAGATGTTCAGCAATTGATAAGTGGGAAATTTATGGTTCTGTTAAATATATTGAACTTTTTCATGGGTATTTTGAGGGCCGAAGTGAGAGTCAGAAATGTGTTTTAGTTTGATTTATCAGAAGCTTACTTGGTATGGAATTTCTGGAGTTGTTCACTCCATCCTTATTAATGAAGAACAATAAGTTTGATCCTGTACGAGAAGTTGCAATGTCTATTTAAGGGTGATCTTTTTTTTTTTTCAATGAGTCAAAATGAGTAAAGTCACATACTGAGCAGAGTCCATGACAAAGTTGCAATTGCTATAACAAGAAATATCAAGAAGCATTTCTCATAAACAAATGTGCTCTATTTATGTTATGTTCAATAAGTAAGTTGTTTGGGAACTTCCAAGCGTCAAAGAACTCTGAATCTTTCCAAACCAATGCACTAATAATAAAAGGGAATCTTTTTATATGAGTCAAGTTCTGTCCGAAATTTAGCTAACAGGGGTGATTCCACGACAAAGTTTTCCATTGATTCCTGATTGTAGCTCTTCGGGTTACCTTTGTGTGTCTATATATACCTGATATGTTGGTGTCTTGGCCAGCAAAATGTTTTTTTTTTTTTTGGGTTAAACGGCGAGCAAAATGCCCTCCGTGTTCTATTAATAAGTCATAATAGAACGTTTAGATTACAATAAGACAAACTATGGTGGATATCATGTCCCACCTAGACATAAAGACAACAAAGTCAACATATAAAATACAAAAGCCGCTACAACAGAAATACACTGTCTTTGATGTCATCAGCTGGTCATCTCGTCACAATCAGCTCTAACCTGCTCCTGCGTGCAATTCCTCATTCTCCAGTCCCTAATCGTCTTCCTTTATATCCTGTTTTTCAGAAAGACAAAGTTTTTCCCTGTCTGAGAAAAAACCTGTCCAGAAGTGTATATTAATATATGTGTGGTAGAAATATGTAAAAATGGAATGTTTTTACTGTCGGAAAATTCTGTTATTTCTTTCTCTCCATACATTCCAGCATACTGCTGCAACCACTATATGACAAATATAAGCACCATGCCGTGTGTAGACACTAAAAATAATTAAATAAATAAATAAAAAAAAACCTAATTTTGCTAAGTGGGCACACCCGCGGGTTGCACCCGCGGGTTGCGGGGGCACCCGCGGGAAGCATCCCGCGGGAGCACCCGCGGGATGCAACCCGCGGGTGCACCCGCGGGTTGCAACCCGCGGGGGCACCCGCGGGAAGCAACCCGCGGGAGCACCCGCGGGAAGCAACCCGCGGGAGAACTCCCGCGGGTTGCAACCCGCGGGAGCCCCCGCGGGTTGCCACCCGCGGGAGGATTCCCGCGGGTAGCAACCCGCGAGGGCGATCCCGCGGGTTGCCACCCGCGGGTTGTTTTTCGTTGTTTTCCGTTGTTTTATTTCCTATTTTATTTTCCTGACATCCCGTGATCCGCTTTTTCAGGAGGAATCAAGCCGGATTTCAAGTCTCTTCGGTCTATAAAATGCAGAAATTTAACGGGAGAAAGGACTTTTGATTTTTGGATTCTTGGACTTTGGGAAGATTTCGGGCGAGCTCGTGAAATCAAAGAAAAGAGCAGAGCCATCTTCTCCTGGTCGGACGGTCAACGGAGGCAGCAACGAGACTCCACCACCACCCGAACCCACATAAAAAAGGGAATAAACTAATATTCCCGTTCTTGTAATTCTTCGGAATTTTTGTAATCTCAAATCTTCGTTGTAATCAAATAATTTTTGCAATGGAATCAAAGATGCAATTTTCGGGCGTACAAGAACTGGCGACCACAGTGGGAGCTCCTCTGTTTACCACAGAGAATTTGGTGGCGCAGTCCGACCGGGTGCCGATTGGCTCAATGGTTGAGATGCTGGTCATAGAAGTTGACCAGCAAAAATATGAGGAATTTCTTTCCTCCTCTGATTCGGAGCCTAGGCGTCATCGCCGGGTGACGATAAAAAAATGTGAGGCGTCATCGCCCACTGGAAATCAAAAGGCGTCATCGCCTATGAAAATTTACGAGGCGTCATCGCCCGTTGAAATTTACGAGGCGTTATCGCCCGTTCCAAAGTCAAGCCAAAAGTCAAACCAGTCCCTGACCCGCTCTCAGAAGAGAAACCTGAGGCGTAAGGCACAGCGGGCCCGCCTCAACAGTGCCTCTGGAAAATTGCGCTCAGAAAATCCAGATCAGGAAACATCGGAAAGAAAAAATTCCAAAAATAAAATTTCCAAAAATAAAAATCCGCAGGCAGAAGTGCGGGTTGCATCGCACGGGGGCAACCCCGAGGTTGCAACCGCGGGTGGAAACCCGCGGTTCCAACCGCGGGTTGCACCCCGCGGGGACAACCCCGCGGTTGCAACCGCGGGTGGAAACCCGCGGTTCCAACCGCGGGTTGCACCCCGCGGGTGCAACCCCGCGGTTGCAACGGCGGGTGGAAACCCGCGGTTTCAACCGCGGGTTGCAACCGCGGGTGGAAACCCGCGGTTCCAACCGCGGGTTGCACCCCGCGGGTGCAACCCCGCGGTTGCAACCACGGGTGCAAACCCGCGGTTCCAACCGCGGGTTGCACACCGCAAGTTGCAACCCGTGGGTTGCACTCCGCAGGAAAAATCAAGGGTTGGTTCTGGTGTCTATTCGGGCACACGCGCAGTGAACACACAGCGCACATCTAACTTTTTGGTTACTCTCTCAGATGTACCATCCCGTTCCTCTACAAATAAATATAAGGATGTGCTCATGAACTCACCTGAGGATAGATCTTCAAATTTCTCTTCGGATGAACATATTCATGATAGAATCCTCCAGATCCCGAAGAACAAGTCAGATGCGTGCGAGGCCCGCACAACTGCGCAGGCCAGCACACACTCCAGAAGAATCCGCAGAAGGGTTGGAGAACAATCTAATGCTGGAAAAGAGCTCAGTCCTGAAATATTACAAACTCTCCAGTATTATGAACCAAATTTGAGACGCAAAATACGTCAAGATGCAAATAGAGAGGAGAAGATATCTCAAGACTTGAGAGAATACCTCAATTGGAAGAAGAACTCTGCACAAAATACTCCTCAATGCCAATGCGAACAGTTAATCTCAGCTGTTCTATCAAACTGCGAGTGCCATCCGAGACAATCCGTTTTTGAGCGGATCACCGAACCTAAAAGAATACGGACGGTGAAAAAGGCATACTCTGGGACCGATCTACCTGCCACCTCATCAAATATGGTTAATAAAGGCAAAAAGGTGGTCGGAAATAACCTTTCGGATAAGGAAATTACTCCAGGATCAAAAGGAGTTTCTATCGAACCAGAGGGCGCGCTTCTAGAAGAAGTATCTGAAAGGCTTGAGAGACAAGAAAAACGTCTCGAACAGCACGAGGAGACCATAGAAGAAATGAAACAACTTTTGATTGAGTTGCTGGCTCAAACTAGAAAGAACCAATCATCGCCGTCCATTTCTAGTCGGCAGAAAGGAAAACGGCCTGTCCAAATAAATGAAGACAGCGAAGACGAAGATGAAGAAGTGCCTCCTCATTCAAGAGAGGAAGAGGAAGTGAAAGTTATCCTCAATCCTCACGCAGAGAAAATAGAGAAGATGGAGAACCAATTACAAGCTCTTCTTCATCGCAAAAAGCTACAAGAGGTGGGGGTAGTCCGTCCATATCCCATAGAATGGGAGACCGTACCCTATCCTGCAAAATATAAACCGTTGAATCTTCAATCATTCGACGGTAAAAGTTCGCCGCAGCAACACATCTTCTATTTCCTCTCACAGACAGGACATCTCATGGGGAATGATCCAACTATGACTAGGATATTTGCGAGCACTTTACGGGGGCCCGCATTTACCTGGTTTATGCAACTTCCCCAGGGAACAATTAAATCTTGGGCTGATGTAGAACGTGAGTTCCTAGCCCGATTCTTTGAAGATGATACAGAAGTCTCCATATTATCTTTGCTAGCAGCGAAGCAAGAAGAAGGCGAAACGGTCAAAACTTATGTCGAGCGGTTCCGAGAACTTTCCGTTCGATGCCCACATGGCATGACGCAGGATACGCTTGTGGAAACCTGCAGACATAACTTGTTGACCGATATTTTAGACAAGATGGGTTCGGTCGAATCCAAGTCATGGAAGGATCTGCTTAAGCAGGGCGAACAGGCCGAAGAAATACTTCGACGTCTCGAAATGCAACAGTCTGCAACCGGAGACGGTGCAAACGAATCTTCATTCCATTTTTCCCGTTCAAAAGGGAAAGACATAACGGCAATGGCGGTAGAAAGTACACTGAAGCAGAAACTATGGCCAACTACAAGCAACACAGCAAAGTCGCCCAGACTTCAAAAGCAGTATTCGTTCAAGGATGAACATACTGCTACTATGTTCAATCTGCTCACCAAACGCAAGATGCTTAAATTGCCGGAGAGCAAGAGACCTGAAGAAGTAGGGAAAACTAACGATCCGAACTACTGCCTGTACCATCGGATTGTAGGTCACCCCACAAAAAATTGTTTTATCTTAAAAGATAAAATTCAAGCGTTGATTGACGCTGGAGCAGTTCAGCTCAAAACTGAACAAAAAAGGAGTTAGAGCTAACTCCGACACATTTAATGTGCGTGGTCTAAAGGTACTACTTGGGCTCACAACAATTTCCAAGACGAGCTCAGGACGGGTAATTTAAACCCCCATAAAAATAAAAAAATAAAAAAAAAAAAAATTTGCCCAACACCGCTAAGGTTACGGGAAGAGAATAAATTTCTCGCCAACCCTACCATACTGGGGGTAAAAAGTATGAATCGCCCAACGCCGATAAGCTACGGGAAGAGAATAAATTTCTCGTCAACCCCACCATACTGGGGGTAATAAGTATGAACCGCCCAACGCCGACAAGGCTACGGGAAGAGAATAAATTTCTCGCCAACCCCATCATACTGGGGGTAATAAGTATGAACCGCCCAACGCCGACAAGGCTACGGGAAGAGAATAAATTTCTCGCCAACCCCATCATACTGGGTGTAATAAGTATGAACTGCCCAACGCCGACAAGGCTACGGGAAGAGAATAAATTTCTCGCCAACCCCATCATACTGGGGGTAATAAGTATGAACTGCCCAACGCCGACAAGGCTACGGGAAGAGAATAAATTTCTCGCCAACCCCATCATACTGGGGGTAATAAGTATGAACTGCCCAACGCCGACAAGGCTACGGGAAGAGAATAAATTTCTCGCCAACCCCACCATGCTGGGGATAAAAAGCATGAATCACCCAACGCCGACAAGGCTACGGGAAGAGAATAAATTTCTCGTCAACCCCACCATACTGGGGGTAAAAGTATGAATTGCCTAACGCCGCTAAGGCAAAGGGAAGAGGAAAAGTTTGGTATTTAAACCCAAACGAAACCCTCGACAACTCACTATGCTGAGGATAATAGCATGGCTAGCCCAACTCAAACGGTAGTTGGTAAAGGCAAAATCAAACCCGTTGATAGCTGGGGGTTTGCTAAAAATCCCACGACAAATCTGTCACAACAGTATTCTTATCCGAATATAAGAATACATCACTGCCCTAAGCTGCTAAGGCAAAGGGAAGAGGAAAAGTTTGGCATTTAAGCCCAAACGAAATTCTTGACAACTCACCATGCTGAGGGGAATAGCATGGCTAGCCCAACTCAAACGGTAGTTGGTAAAGGCAAATCAAACCCGTTGATAGCTGGGGGTTTGCTAAAAATCCTAATCAGATAAATCTCCTGTCACGTTAAGATTTCACCTCTGACAGTAAAACTTTTCTTGTCATTTTGCTCTAACAGAGCAAGCAACACTCCAAAATATTAGTCAAGTTAAAATCATACCTCTGACATCATAATTCAAAATCAAATGAGATAAGATCCGATTAAATCCCCTGTCACGTTAAGATTTCACCTCTGACAGAAAAGAAAATTCACACTTCATCAAGTCCAACATTACAACCTCTGATGAACGTGCTTTTGATATCGTTAAGTTGAAAATTACCTCTGACGAAAATCATCTCCCTATCAAGTTAACAGTTACCTCTGATAGTCCGATTCCAAAACTAAATACGTTAACCGTCACCTCTGTTTAGTCAGCTTGACCCTATCACGACCAGATCCTCTGAATAGGTTAAGCTCCAAGACACGTTTAATGTCACCTCTGTCTTTTCCTGATTCGTCATACTAGATGTCACTGAACGATTAGGATTAAAATAAGCACGTTAATATTATACCTCTGCTTGACCTAAAATAAGCACGTTAACATTATACCTCTGCTTGTCCTCTAATGAGTACGTTAAAATCATACATCTGCTTGTTATGGAATAAATAAATATATTAACAGTTATCCCTATCGACCAAATCTTTTAAAAAAAGTCTATAACCAAAATTAAAAAAATCCAAAGTATTTCGAAATTCAGTACGGTTCAATACAGAACTTCAAAAACTTTGGAGGGGGTTATGTAGACACTAAAAATAATAAAAAAAAAAAAAAAAAACCTAATTTTGCTAAGTGGGCACACCCGCGGGTTGCACCCGCGGGTTGCAACCCGCGGGGGCACCCGCGGGAAGCATCCCGCGGGAGCACCCGCGGGATGCAACCCGCGGGTGCACTCGCGGGTTGCAACCCGCGGGGGCACCCGCGGGAAGCAACCCGCGGGAGCACCCGCGGGTTGCAACCCGCGGGAACCCCCGCGGGAAGCAACCCGCGGGAGCCCCCGCGGGTTGCCAACCGCGGGAGGATTCCCGCGGGTGGCAACCCGCGAGGGCGATCCCGCGGGTTGCCACCCGCGGGTTGTTTTTCGTTGTTTTCCGTTGTTTTATTTCCTATTTTATTTTCCTGACATCCCGTGATCCGCTTTTTCAGGAGGAATCAAGCCGGATTTCAAGTCTCTTCGGTCTATAAAATGCAGAAATTTAACGGGAGAAAGGACTTTTGATTTTTGGATTCTTGGACTTTGGGAAGATTTCGGGCGAGCTCGTGAAATCAAAGAAAAGAGCAGAGCCATCTTCTCCTGGTCGGACGGTCAACGGAGGCAGCAACGAGACTCCACCGCCACCCGAACCCACATAAAAAATGGAATAAACTAATATTCCCGTTCTTGTAATTCTTCGGAATTTTTGTAATCTCAAATCTTCGTTGTAATCAAATAATTTTTGCAATGGAATCAAAAATGCAATTTTCGGGCGTACATCGTGTATTCTTACTAACTAGTTTGTTCCATATATCTATCTTCTTGGACTGTCTGAGTGTAAGCTCTAAGACTACAGCACACTTCTCTCATATATGGGATGTGAAACTACACTCAAGGAATAAATGCTTGATTGTTTCAGTCGCAACGCCGCACAAACTGCACATGTTCGGTCCCTTCCAATCTCGTCTTTGGAGATTATCCCATGTAAGTAAAGTTTCTTTGGCGATAAGCCATAAGAAACACGTGATCTTTAAAGGGCATTTAACACGCCATATTTTACTTGCATATGCCATTCTGTGCCCTCCGTCTATGATGAACTTATATGTGGACGCAACTGAGAACTTACCATGTTGCTCCCATCTCCATATGGCGGAATCCTCTTCTGTTTCCGCGGGAGGATAAACGCTAAGTAGGTTCCTAAGCTCCCTGATCTCCGTACTTGCATGGTCTCGTGTGTGAGCTTCCAATCTCAAATTCCATCTATTACGATGCCACATCGCTTCAGTAGTTGCCTCCTTATCAAATGAACAAGCGAAGGCTTTTGGGAATAATGTTGCTAACGGCATGTCTGAGCACCAGCGATCATGCCAAAACGAAACCCTCCCTTTCCTACCCACTTCAAAAGAGATGCTCGATTCAGCAATATTTCTGGTCTCCTTCATCCCTCGCCACAGGGATGATGTATTGCAAGTGTTATGTGGTATATTCCGCCAACCTCCCTTTCTTGGACCATACTTCTCCCAAATGACCTTCTGAAGGTGTCCTTCAGGGTCCGATAATAATCTCCACCACCATTTTGAGAGTAGGGCCAGATTGGTCATCTTCAGTTCTCTGACTCCTAGTCCTCCCTCCTTTTTAGGTTTACAAATCTGCCCCCAGATACTAGATTATATTTGGCTTTATTCCCACGCCACTCCATAAAAATCTTCTTCGGATTTTATCAATCCTGTTTCTGACCCAGACTGGGAGCAGGAAAATTGACATAAAATACAATGGTGTAGATGAAAGCACCGAGTTGACGAGTATAACGCATCTCCCCAGTGACAAATGTCTGTAAATCCTTAAGTTTCCGCTCAAGCTTATCAATTATGGGATACCAGTCAGTCTTCCTTAATTTTCTTTCTCTGAGTGGAACCCCAAGATACTTGACGGGGAAGCGATCAGTCTTACAACCACGTATATTTTGGATGATAAAGTCCGTTAAAACCTTGTGACCTAGTATCACCATGGAGCTTTTGTGATAATTGATTTTTAGGCCTGACCAGGCCTCGAAACAGCAAAGAATCCATTTTAGTATGATGGCGGTTCTAAGATTGCTCTCGCAGAATATTACTGTATCATCCGCATATTGTAAGTTGCAAACCACAACCTTTCTGTTGGCCGGCAAACCTTTGAATAGGCCTGCGTCCACTGATTTTTTTAGAAGCTGGTTTAAACCATCTGCCACCAAAACAAAGAGGAAGGGGATAGGGGGTCCCCCTGCCGGAGTCCCCTCTTACATACCACCTCCTTACCTATTTCGCCATTGATGATCGCTTGCACTTTGGCCGATCTTAACCATTGTTCTATCCAGTTCATCCAGCGTTCTCCGAATCCTCTCTTCTTTAGGACTTCTAAGATGCACTCTCAGTTCACCATATCGTACGTCTTTTCAAAGTCAAGTTTAAGGAGGAATTCTTTCTTCTTTGCTTTCCTACAATGGTGTATCACTTCTTGGGCAAGCGCGATCCCCGCCAGAATATTTCGCCCTTGTATAAATCCTGATTGTGTTGCGTCCACCAAATCTGGTAAGACTACTGCCAATCGGTTTGCCAGGACCTTAAGACTACTGCCAATCGATTTTGAGACTGCTGTTCAACAAACCTATCGGTCTATAGTCACCAATAGTCTATGGTGTCTCTTTCTTCGGAATGAGTACGATGAGGAAATAATTGATTCTTTCAATATTGACTTCTCCTTTAGCGAACCCTTTGAGTAGGGCCATTACGTCTTCCTTCATTTCTTGCCAAAAGGTGCGGTAGAAAAAAAGCGGGAAGCCATCCGGCCCGGTGCCTTCTCCGGCCCAAGTTGCCATATTGCATCCTTCACTTCCTCATCTGTGAAGTCTAAATCTAGGTTGGATAAATCCACCGCCTGTTGCCCGCTGAACTCCTTCAACCTTTGGTCTCTTCGGGTTCTCGCTTCCAAAGAGGCTTTTAAAATGATTATGAACATGTTTCTTAATCCTTGTCGCAGATGATACTGACCCTTCCGGGGATTCTAGCACATGTATAGCATTTGTTCTTCTCCTCGTGTTTACTATTCTGTGAACGAAAGCAGTGTTTGCATCCCCTTCTTTAAACCATTTATGATAAGCTTTCTGCCTCCATTTAATCTCCTCATTCTTATATATATCTGTCGTGAACCTGCGCAATATTTGCAGATGGTCAGATTTTTCTATCGACAGATTCTGCCCTTCCTCCTCCCGCTCCAGATCTTCTATTTCCTTGATGGCTTCGTCTTTTGACAACCTTATATGTCTGAAGTATTCTTTTCCCATCTCAGTATTGCTCGTCTTAATCGCCTAAATTTGGCAACAATATTCTAAGCAGGCTCGAATGTGTTTGTCGGCTGAGACCAACTTTGTCTAATAATTTCATGAACCTGATCGTATTCCAACCACCATTTTTCAAATATAAAGATTCGGCCTTTTTTCGGGCGGGTCTCTCCTGAGCATAGGCATATAGGAACATGGTCCGATGTTGGCCTCCTGATAGGATGAACATACGCACCATTGAATTTGAGCTCCCAGTCTGCTGAGACAAAGATTCTATCGAGTCTGGCTAAACTCGGATTCACCCGCATGCTGGACCATGTAAATCGTCATTCTGTCAGGGGGATTTCAATAAGATTTAAGCTTGCCACTAAGTCATTGAACCGATTTCTATCCCGGATGTTATTATCCCCTCCTTTACGCTCATCCGAGAACCTAACGATATTAAAATCCCCTCCCAAAACCCATGGTCCCGTCTTCCACGCTCTTGCCCTAGTAATGTCTTGCCATAGTGTGCCCCGACGGCAACTCTGGTTCGGTCCGTACACACTCGTTAGAGTTTGAGTCCAGCCATCTGCTTTCCTCCTGACTGCCACCGTCAGGCTGAATTTCCCTATTAATAAGTCCAGTATCTCGTATGACTGGTGATCTACCCCAATCAATATCCCACCGGATGCCCCAATCTCGTTTTTAACGAACCAACTGTATCTATTCCCTAGCTCGTTTAATGTGCTTGGTTGAGGGTTCACTAGCTTCGTTTCCTGAAGGTAAACCATATCTGCAACCGACAATCTACAGGTTTCTGACACCATACGTCGTTTGGTCTTGGTGCCAATCCCCCTTACATTCCAGAACAGTGTATTCATGACTAGCTAATTTAAGCTTCTCCATCTTGATCCTTCATGGTCAACACTCCCTCTCCCCTCCCTTATTGGGGTTATGGACTATCCCGGAACACTCTAGTTGTCTAAGTAATTTAAGATTACTATTTTGTTCGTTAGTGTCGGTGCCCATATTAATGTCACATGTGTGTGCAAGAGATAACAATAAATCATCCGGTAGCAAGTTTAGGACATCTATAGATGAAAAACTCATATCTTACTCGTAGTTTGAGAGTAAGGCTTTGCGCTGTGTGGCTAATGACGCAATCTCTCCAGAATGATAATTAAGGCGTCCGCGCTTCTGCTCCAGTCTCCTGCTGCGTCTAGTAGGTATCATTGTAGCCCCCAAGTGTCCTGGTCCCTGATCCTTCATATCCTCAATGTTACTAACCTGCTGGGTCTCCTTAGGATGTCGGTCTTCCTCCCTGCTATCCTGCTTTGTCTCTCCATGCTTCTCCAGATTAGCCGGTGATAAATCTGTTATGTCTGTATATTCCACATTAATTGCACTTCCTTCCTTAGCTCTATCCGTCTGTATCTGTTACTTCTTGTATCTATCTTTAATATGCTTGGGAAGTCTGGAAGGCTGACGTTTTCGACTTCTTGCCAGTCTAGAACCTTCTTCACCAGTAACTATATCATCTAGGAGCTTGGAGGTAGCGTCCTTAATGACTTCTTTGTCAAAGCCCGGCAAGAGTGATAGAAGCCCCAGCTGTTTTATGGATCTGGCTGTCTGATCACCATTATCAAGCCCCATTTTCTTGACTTTTTCAAAAAAATCGGCGACCCTTTCTACTGTATTTTCTGTGGTAGTTTTCTCACTTGTACTGAAGTGTGTACTTTTCCCTAAGCCCTGTTGGTCCAGAATAAACACTCCCTGATTATTTGAGGTTAGTGTTCTCAGATTGGACCCACCTTCATCCAGGACCAACCCTCCTTGGTTATTTGTGGACCCACCTTCATCTAGCTTCAACTTTTCTTTTGATTCATGACCAACAGAATATTGCCCATCCCCTCTTTCACCAAACTCCCTGCCATCATTTCTAGAACGGGGCCCGCCCCCTGCTTTTCTTTTTAGGCCTTCATCTTTAAAAGAGTGATGCCCATCCCCTCTTTCACCAAACTTCCTGTCACTACCCCCCACTTGAGATCTGCCCCCTAGGCAGTCAGCTTTATTAAAAGCTGAGTTCCCTTGAGCAGTGTGCTCGCAGGCCTCCTCCTCCCCCGAGATGACTTTTGCGCTTCTTTTCTCCGCTGGCTCCCGCTGTTTCTCCCCTTCCGTTTCCCTTTCCTGCCTTGTTTGGTTGCGCTTTTTCTCCTCGAGTTCTTCGGCACTCCTTGTGGGTGTTACTCCTGCATCTCTTTCCTCTTCCATCTTACTTCCTGTCCGTTGACCTCTGTTTGGTAGTTTGTCCTTCCCGTTTCGACTGTCCTCTTGTCGTGCATGCTGGAACGGATGGGTTGTTGAGCTTTCTTGGTTTTGGTGCCACGCGTAACGCCGCTGGCTCCCGGCTGCCTGGATCAAGGATGCGGCCGTGGACAAGGGAGCCTGACTGGCTTTCTCTGTCTCGGTCGGACCTTTGTCCGTCGCCGTGGAACCCGGCGTTCCGCGACGTGCTCTCTCCTCGTTCAAAGATCCCGGTGGCAGCGAAATCCTGTTGATGATCTTGATAGTAATTTGACGCAGCTGGCCGCCGACCACTAACTTCAGTTCCTTCGGTATTGAATTTACAGAATCGCATCTGATCCTGATTCTTGCCGTCACCAAGTCCCTCCGTTCTAGTGTATTTTCCTCGACGTCAATCAGGTGAGCAAATCTAGCCACATTTTGCTTAGATCACTCCTATTCCAGTGATGCAATGAGAGTCCCTGGATCCCTACCGTCGCATTAGTGGGGAAGATCTGCACTTGGTCATCTTCCTCCCCGGTCCATCTGTACATCGTAAAACCGGTGCTATGATTGCGGCAAGGGATGGATGTCCTCCCCACTGCATGGTCCAAACCCTCCCGCAAAGGGAATCTAATAAGGAAGTACCTACCCGCATTTGAAAATCTCCAGTCATGATGGGCAAAGGCCACCGAAATTAGCCTAAGACCTCCGATCATCTCGTCGACGGACGGGTTGCCGTGCCCTGGATACACCACTCCTATGATTTTGGATAAAAACTTCCTATCCTCCGTTGCTTTGTCGGACGTCGGGAGGAATATTGACGGTTTTCCTGAGCCTTCCTTTGTCGATTTGTCTTTTGTTTCCTTACTGAACTCCATCTCGAATGTGTTGCTTTTCTGTACTGTATGTAGCTTTGCTACCGGATGTGCCTTCGCGGCCCTGGTCTGGATTGGCCGACTGTCGATGGTAACTCTAGTTGCATCTACACGGATTCTCTCTTGACCCAATTTAGAACCTCTTACAGGAAACTTCTGGTGTCGCGCTGTCCTAAACGTAGCAGTGCTATCCGCCCCTTTGTTGCTTTCCGATGAACTCTGCTTCCCTGGAAGCAGTGGGCATTCGGCGATCATGTGTCCAAGCACCTTACAGAAGCGGCACCGGATAAATGGACACTCATCCTTAAAGTGACCCCGCTTACCACATATCCAACATTCCTCGCCGCTATCACTTTCCGGAGGTGATAATTTCCTCTTTCTTGTTATTTTGGGTTGCATTATTGCCTTGGGTTTTCTTAGCGATCCCCTCGATCGCACTTCAGTCCATGGCCCACCCGTTTCCTCTTCACGGATGAGGGGGCCATCGGACTTAGACACCCTTGCCAGGATTGCAGTGACCTGTTCACCCGTATATGTTGCTTTGGGGTCGATATTTGCGGATTTCACCGAGCTGGCCGACACTGGATGACCAGTAGCCTGGGCCTCCGGCGAATCCTTTACCACTTCCGCCCAGCTACGTCTCCGATGTTTCGGGTTCTTGTCATCGTCATTGCTTTCCGGTTCTCGGGTTTTGCCCCTTCCCAGCCATCCCCATTTGAAATCCATGCCGATGATGCTTGACTGAGGCCAGCAGAATGTTAATTGATGAATTTCTTCAACCTGAATGGAGTAAATATACTTTAGACAATATTCATCTTGTTGTATTCACATAACAGGTTTTGTTCTTGTGTAGATTTATTAACAAAGTTCTCTATCTTCATTTTTTGTAATAGAGATTTGACTCTCAAGAAAAAGACAAGTCATCAAAGAGGATCTCTTCATTGGCTTCGAGTCTGGCCACACGAGATGAATCTCAGCTCCAGCTTGCAAGAACATCCAGCAGTGTTATACGCCGATGGGGTTCAGCGGCTTCAGCCTCTGTTCCAGACAACAGATGTAAGTCATATGCTGCTTTCCAATGCATATTTACTGGTTATCTATAATGCTTGCTAAGCTTATTTATATTCACATTCAACACAGGAAAATGATTTACATATTAGTTATGTGATAAAGGATGGTTTCAGTTTAAAACTTGTGCAAATAACATCATGATTGAGATGATTTACCAGGTCAAATCAGTGAAGAGTTTGAAAACAGATTTCGACAGATGGAAAGTTCATTAAATAGGCTGGGGATGATCTTGGACTCTGTCCAGAGCGATGTAATGCAAGTAAATAGAGCTGTAAAAGAAGTATTGCTAGAGAGTAAGTATTAATAGTTTTCCATTTTTTTAAGTAGAAATAGTTTGAATCCCCAGTTTCTCAAATTAAGTGTATGAATAATCTGATATTAAAATAATGGAAATTTTGTATGATGTCCTGTCACTAATGCATTTTAGTTCATGGTATTTTTTTTTACTTCAATCATTATAATATGTTTGATTCATTTGGTATCCAACTACAGCGGAAGGTGTCCGACAGAAGATAGTTCTTCTTGACAACTCCATGGGGCATGTGGTAAATACCTGCAAATGGGGAATTAAGCTTAAATTTTTTACGTATTACATAAATCACCTGGAGGCTACTTATGTTAGCGTTAAACTGCAATGCAGATCAAGGAAAAAGAAGAACTTAAAGTTTTCCTAGATGCAAAGCTTAAATCTCTTCCTCCACAAATACCGGAATCTGATCGAAACAAGCTAAATGAAATTGCCTTGACAGTTACTCTCTTACCCAAACAGATTGAATCTCACTTAGCAAAAGTCCAAGAAGAAGTTTGTATGATTGTTGCTGAAAAGATAGAGGTACCGATTACTGACTTTTATTTCAGTATTAGCACTCAAGCTTTTTTTTATTTTTTTTATTTGTTAAGATGTTATTGGATATGATATTATTGCATTATTTCTTAATTTTCTGGTATGGGATATATAGTTACTTGTGAAATCACATGATATTGCTAAGCTTATCATCAGGTTCACTTAGAAAACTAAAGAAGTATGACATAAATAATGAGGTTGCTTCATATATAGTGAAAGAATATCAATGAAAGCATTTAGCTGATTTTGTTTATTTCTTTTATTACTTATTAAGTGCTATCTTTTATGCAAAGTTTCCTGAACTTCTTTTAGTTTCTTTTCGAGCTTTTGTTTCGGCCTTTACTTGTTATGAACCTGTCTCACATTCTTTTATCTTGACATGTTACTTCAATTTTTTCCTTATTGCTAACTTTCTTAACTGTAGTTTTTTTAGCATATATATCCATATCTGAAAAAATAACTTTTTTGAATATTGAAGCATCATGTCCTACTTCCTGATGACCTTCTAGGATATATCACAATATCTGCTCATAAACAGATATGTCCTTCTAGCATATATATGTCCTTTTTTTTGGCGTATATATCCATAAGTTTCCTGAACTTGCTGATGACCTTCTAGGATATATAACAGCTCATTAACAGTTTTGGCCAATATCTTGCACCTACTCTGAGGTTGGCTTGAGGTTGATAGCTGGTTGTGAAATCTTTCAATCCTCCTGTGGGGCCTGCCTCCATATATATTGAAATTTTGAAGGGAAATACTTAGGTGATAACAAGGAAAAAGACTCTAGACTCTATGCTGCCATATAAGTTCTAAGCTGCATAATGAATTTTGTTACGTGAAATTCATGCAATTATCTTAGAAAATCAGTGAACTGAAATTTATCTTAAGTGATTTAAAGGTATTTCTATATATTCTTGTTATTGCTTGCAGGTAATAACAAATGGTAAGAAGTCTTTTGACAATAGCTATCTAGATCATGTCCACTCTCCTAAGGTACATTAGTTTCCTCCAGTGCATCCCTGTTTACTAAACTACTTAACGATGTTTTATTAAAATTAAAGCTTTTTGCTAAACATTTTGAATTCACCAGTTTCTTTATCTTCTTTCCTTCTTTGTTGCAGAGTAAATGCTACAGTGCTGATCGACAATTTCAAAAGAGCCAGATACCAATGTACAACTTCGTATAATATGTTCTTTGTCATATTAATCACTACTAAGCTATAAATAGGGAACTATGTCAAAAAGAACCATTTATGGGTGGGAACTCAACATAATTGACATGCAAAATGACATATTCCAATATGTCAGCATTGCTGTCAGATTGCTACCATTTGTTACATTCATATCGAAGATGAGAAAATAAGATTCTGGTTTTAGGCCCGTCCCATCTTTTCTTATTTTACCCAGTATAAATGAATAGCAAATGATTTCCCCTCTCTTGCAGTATTTTTTAGAATTTGATATATTCAACTTTTTTTTTTTTGGGTACAGTTGTTAAGCTGTCTTTTCTATTTTTATGACATTTTCATTGCCACTTGATTCCATTTTGTGTATTTCAACCTTTTCTTATAACAGTCCCATGCTATCTCTGTTCAGCCATTCAAAAGGTGTTCCCGCCTCAAAGGTGGAAGCAGAAGTTCCAAAAGCATTAAAATCAAAGTTCACTGGTTCAAGGCACAGTACAGTGCTTAAGCAAGAAGAAATTTCAATCCCACCAAAGGTACTAAAAAATTTTGCTTGTTTAGCTGGAAAATGTTTATCTGGATTCAGAAATTGAGCCAAATAATTTCTGATACAATTTGTGTTTTATCCTGTTGAGCAGCCTTATTCTTTTATTTTTCATATCCTCCCCAAGCTTAAAATAAAGATGCACATAATCATAGGCCAAACTAATTTGTCGATATACCACATGCTAATTTAAAGAATGCAAGGATGAAGTTTCTGTTTATCTACATTTATGAGTTCATATATAACAAATGCATGGAATGCAGGACAAGGATTTTAGAGTAATCATTGACTCGGAGGACGAGACTGATGTCGGCCTTTCTTGCCTTCTTGTGAAGAAGGAAACAGGTAATATCAACACCCTTGACAAATGTATATAAATATGTTCGCCAACTCTTTTCAAGTCAAAATTATATCATGCACATGTTATAGTGGTTTTTATTAAAATTCTCAAAAATGAAGAAATAAAAGAAGATCCTTCTAAAGGAACTTCGGAAATAGTAGTATTGTCCATTTAGGAAGCTACCTTATTCATTGGAAGTCTGGTCAAAACTTATCCTAGATGAGATATCAAATATGGAATGCTCAAGTAAAATTCTTTTTAGTAAAATAGTTATGTAGCATTGTTTATTAAAGTAGGGGGTAAGCAATATTAATCTTAGATTCACCAATTGACATATGGTGTCATACTGGCCCCTTCTTTTCCTTCCCTTCCATTCTTTTTTACCCTTTTGGTCTTGATGCTATAATGGTTATGTGAAATACTTTAGCAATCAATAGTTAAGGCATTTCCATTATATTCACAGCACACACCCACTTTCTACACCATTAAGTGACTAGATTGTACATGTTGGCATTATGCTGCTATCATACCATAGTGTGCTTAGAGAAGGAAAAGTCATAACATACTTTCATAGTCATAAACAACGGCTGTTGTGTTCCCCTTTGCATAAAAGTAATGTCCATTATATTCATATTACAGATTAAATTGTATCACTTGAACTAGTTGTTTCCACAAATTCTCTCTATAACTATTGTGGTGGAAGATACTGTTTATCATGCGTAATGGTATTCTTTCTAGATATAGTTTTGGAAGAACCGTGATTTAGTAATAAATAGAGCCCAATCATACTCTTGAATAAATAAATGAGTTTGCTCTTAACTTTCAACTTAAATATTCTTATACATAGATATGCTCAAAAAAGTATTCTTATACAGAGCACAGATTCGTTCTCCTGTTAACTAGTCCAAAAAATGTTAAAGGAATTTGCAATGGTGATATAATTAACTTGTATTCTAATTTTAACATTATAGTTTTCTTCTCAAAAACAATCCATGGTACCTTCAACCATAATTTGTAAGCCAATACCAGTGCTAGAAAGTGGTTGATTCTTTTGAATGGACTGTCTGTGTTACCATGGCAGGTAAAGCAAGTAATTTGATTGAAGAAGCGAAGGAAGAAACTCTACGGATTCTAAGAAAAGCTAGGAAGAGAAAGAGAAAGCAAAATAATTGTGTAATTTTAGATTGAAGGTATGATGTCAGGCCACAATGTACACTATTGTTAGCATCATATTCTTGGTTCCTCCATTTTCAATTTCTATTAGGAGGAACTGCATACTACTACATCAAACTTGCTTTCATGACTCTATTTCTACAGGCATCTATTGTTTTATGTCAAATCTACCTGAGCTTCCATCTGTTGCATCTTAAGTAGGCCCTGCCTATTACATCTGGCCATTTTCCTGAACTGCACTAGCAGAGTCCCATTTAGTTCATCGATGAAGAATAATTCCTACTCACCTTTGGTTTCCATTGTAACACAAATAGTTTGTCCTAAAGTCAATGGGGGCATACAAATTTTCCTTGCAGTGTAAAAATGTAATGTTGGCAATTTGAGTACCAAAATACTGGTCTAGTTAGAGAAATCGATTGTTAAATTTGAGACTTCCAATCAATTAACATGGAGTTCAAAATAGGGTGACAAATTTTGATCTATTTCCATCAAACCTGATTCCGGCAAAAGATGTCTCATCCTCTTGTCTTTGATGCCTTTCTCATATTTCAAATGTACCTGATACTCCTACATGTTGGGATATGAAATGCTCTTTATTCATCTAGCTGCTACCGGTTACAACTTTGAAATGGTCAGGTCACAAATACCAGGCACCTTGTGCTGAAATTTCTCATAATATTTTCTCTACATTCAGCATTTCTGTAAATGCAATATTAACTTCAGAATGATGTACCATGATTATCAGATGAAAACTATGATCAACTAATATGTAGGCTATTCCCTATTGTTTCCTCAAATTAGATATTCTATATACTTCTCTTGTCACTCATTCTTCAGTTTTCTTCTATGATTAACTAATATGTATCCTATTCCCTATTGTTTCCTCAAATTAGATATTCTATATGCTTCTCTTGTCACTAATTTCTTAATTTTTTTTAAAATTTTTTTTAGCATAAACGGTGGGCTAAAGCTCCACGTATTCTATTCCATTAGTAGGTAATTAATGAAACAAAGTAGTAATAGATTTCATACATAGCATAGTCTCTCATTAAGGAGGAGGCACTATGTCACGCTCCGTTCCCGATATACAGTATACGAGCATATGTAGCAGGTACCTGTAACATATTCGATTTGAATATGCTAAAGCCTAAACTATAATATTACAACCATAAAGAATAAATACAAGTAAATAAATAAACTGACATTTATAAGTCATTAAGTTTATTACATAATGAAAAACAGAAGGACGATAATTGATAAGTTAAGATAACATCCATTAATGAATGATACGTTCACAAATATGAAAAGACTATATTTAATACAAACTAAGTATATGATAACTACTGATATTCGGTCATTTCAGCAAAATATTTCATATATTCTGCAGTAAGATCAATAAGATTCAACTTAGTTTCTGGACATACATATCCAGGTCGTCAGATTGCGACCAATAAATAAATATAGAAAAAGTGTGTGATGTAATAATTATGTTTAAATATGGTAAAATGCAAGTCTTAGAAGATTTCACAAGTAACAATGATATTAAGTGACATATGTTAAATCAAATATTTTTTAGTGTAGTCACAATTATAGTAAGTTTATTTAGAATGTCATGTAATTGAAAAATCTAACTGATGGGATACTACTATTTTGATTGTATACTGTACAGACCAATGAAATAGTCACATGGATTGTTCGGTGCTGAATCGGATCTACCGTCAGTCAAACAAGAATTATAGTCAGATATGATCCAGCAAATCATCACGCACCCATGGTGTGAGAAATATTCAGTTGTATAACTTAACAAGTTTACAGCCGAAACATGGTATATTTTCATCATTCATTTCTCCCCTAACCCAATGTCATTTAGATATAATCCATATAGATCTAAATTTTAATTTTCGTAACTTATATATTGATTATATTAGATACAATATTTCAATTGAATTTTATTAATTTGTTAATATGATTTATAGAGTTCGTATAGTTTAGTTCATTCAATAAATCACAATTAGTTATATTAAGGATTTATTGATTTGATATATCATATAGATATCGGTCAGGTTAGTGTATGAATATTGGGAGGTTTTCCGTGCGACGCACGTTTCTTAATTAGAGAACCAGCATACATGATAATTTTTCTAGACACTGATATAAAATGATACTGCAAACAATGTTTTTCCACGATTATAACATTTTCATTATTTATTAAAAATCTAACTATATTCTGTAATTCAACAAGTATTCATTTAATTTCTAACTGCATAAAAAATAACAGAAATATAAATAATTGCACTTGTAATAACAAATTTATTTTCTACAAATTAATTTCTAACATTATAAAGAAATAATCTTTGTAATAACAATTTCATTATCTACAAATTAGCTGATATAATTGGAATAATATAAAAAAACTAGTATGTTTAGTGAGTCAAAAAAGAACTCATCTCGATTTGCGAAAGTCTTATCTACCAATTAGCAATCACATGAAGCAATCTACATATAGAATTAAAATATATTTGTTAAAAATTGTTTAACATAAATTTAGGTGATTTTTAGAGAGTTTCTAATTTTCATAAAGCATTTAGTATTGATTTTAAAATTAAATAATATTAGTGTAGAAAAGTAACTTTTAATGTTGTTCTAACAAGCTATCAGTTATATATTTTGTAAAAATTTAAATTGGTTAATGCTTATCGAACTACAATCTTATTTGTTTGGTAAGAGAGGTTTATAGAAGGTGTAAAGTGGGCTCAGCTTGGCATATGATATATTAGTACTGAACTTGAAGTTTATGTCAATAAAGAAATATTAATATTATTTAACTTCTATGTGGTTATGTTTTTTGTTTGATTTTATGTTTGTTGGATTTATTGGATAAGTTTGGTATATAAGGATTTTTTTAACAGATCAATTGTTTTCCTCCTATTTTGTTTTATTATTTTTGCAAAGAGACTCCTAATAGATAATGTTTTGGCATAAAATTGTAGGATCACACCAAATTGTATTTGAAATCATTAAATGGGTTTGAATCTATCTTATTGGGTCTATAAGATGGTGGATATCGTTTATTAGGACCGTTAGATAGTGTGTGAGATAATCCTAGGGTCTAATAAGACAAATGCAATAGGAATTTAAGAAAATAGTTTTACCAAGCATAAATAGCAGAGTTGCAAGAGAAGGAAGAAGATAGAGCTTCCTTCGTCAAAGTTCCGGTGAGGGATGACAGTTTTGGCGAGGCCAACAACAGCGATCTGATGAGATGCTTCAAGAAAGTGAGAAGGAAAAAGAAATTGAGTGTAAGATTGATTTGAGAAATGATATTGGATTTATATAGTGTTTGGATTTAGGAGTTATATAATGTGAGGGGTTTAAGTAGTTATACAATTTAAAAAGTTTGTGCGATTATGGAATTTAAAGAGTTTGAGGATTATTAAATTTAAAGGGTTAGAATAATGAATAAATTTGGAAGTTTATAGAAGAGGGAAGATGAATAGTTAAACTATTATGTTTATTTATTTAGTTACGATAAAAAAAATTTAAGAATTATTACACACCAAAATAAATTAGCACAACAAAAGAGTAGCAAACAAAGTGGATGACCAGACAAGCACGCAATCTGAGATCTATGCGTCCACAGGAGCCTCTATTCCTGCTTAGACGCAGGTCTCTGTTTCTCTTCCTATTCCATCGTCGATGAGGGAGACTGAAAGAAAGGATGAAGCTCAAGCCATCGTTTGGAGTCTCTACATGATCTACTGTCATCCATGCTGGAACCTGTTCAGAAAAGAATGTCATTATCAATTTTATAACAGCAAGCAGTATAACTATTCTGCAAATTTAAAAAAAAAAAAATTATTCCTCCAACCACACATTACAAACGACAACCGTGATGGTACAGTATCGAAGCAAGTCCTTGTTAAAGGACCTCCCTCCCCCCATACCTATCTCTTGGAGCCGACCATCATCATCCATTGGTCCCTCTCTGTAGAGGCCTCTTCCTTCCGTAGAAAAGACGTCCCAATTAGATTTTGTAAGACTACAGTTAAAAAATGTGTAAGAAGCCCTCATCATAATCACTACATAAAGGACAAATACTCGGATGCTGCCACTCTCTTCGCTGCAATTGGGTGCCTTCCGCAAGAACAATCACAAAAAGATCCTAATCGTATAAGGTGTCCTAAGTTTCCAAATCATGCTAAACAAATGGTTGCAAATTCCCGTCGATCATATAGTTCTACAGAAAGAGGTCACCTTATACTCACCCAATGGGTGCCACATGCCGATCAAAATATCTATATCCTAATCGAATGTAGGTTGACTCTGGATTTGCAAGAGCAGCTGCAACCTCGTAATTTCGGTGTGCTCATCGCCAAAAAAATTAGAGCGGCAATCTGAAGTGACCGCTTCCATGGTAATCCGCCACCGCCACATCCTTATCACACGCCAAAACAAAAATATCTTGGAAGCTCTGGTTGAGATGCGGATGATTATTCCATATATTTTTCCAAAAGCAGATGTTCTTGTCGTTCCGAATCTAAAAAGCAATTCCCGGTCATAAAGAGTTCCTAACGCCCATCAGACCTTTTCAGAAACTTGATGTGTTAGTCGAGTTTCTGTGTCGATTCAACCAAGATCCTCTTTGAGGCTCTCATATTTTTCTCTTGGAACTTGGCAAATAAGAATATCCAGTATTTTCCACTACCACTTCCCTAGGAGCCCCTTGTTCATGTCATCAAGGTCGTAAACACCTAAAATCCCTCTTGTTTACTTCGACGCATTTGATCTCAACTAACCAGTTGGAACTTATTCTTTCCTGACACCATTCCATTTCAGAGGAACCTGTTTCTGATCTTGTCAATTTTTTTTTATCGAACCCATGCAAGAATTCTAAAATAGAACTAATAATATAATGGGTTTTCTAAGAGCTCAACCTTGAGAAAGGTATTCCTTTCCCCCAAAGATAAGATCTTTCCTTTATGGCCATCAAGTCCCTTGTTGAAACGCTTCAAGAGTCCCATCCAATCTTCCTTTCGTGATTTTGCTAGGCCTGATAGAAATCCCTAAATATGTAATAAGGAACTATCCATGTTTGCAATCAAAGATTTTTTAATAATTGTCGTTCTTAGGTCCATCTCTCCTAATAAGATCGGGAGACTCTTATGAAAATTAATTTTAAGGCTCAATTGGAGTTCGAATATACAAATTATCTATTTGAGAATAATCGCCTGACCTACACCAATTTTACTAAACTACAGAGTGCCATCTACGTATTGCATTGCAAATATGTAACACATATTCTTCTAGAGGCTTTAAGTCCCAAAATAAGGCCAAATTCTTCTGCCCTCTTGCTGACAACATTCAATCTATCTGTCACCAAAATAAACAATAGAGGTAAGAGAGTTCTACTTGTCTCAGCCCTCTCTTGTAAACAATTTCTTTCTAGGTCTTTCTGTTAACTAACACATTGATCATCGCCAATTCAAGCCATAGCCTGATCCACCCCCTCCATTTGAGGTCAAAACACATTTTCTCCAAAAACTCTAACTGGCAGTCCCAATTTACATAGTCATAAGCCTTTTCAAAGTCCAATTCCAGTAGAAAATTGTTTAAGTTTGATTTTTGGTTTGATGAGTAATTTCTTGTGCAATAGTAATACCATCCATGATGTTTCTGTTGGCTATAAAGTCGGCATCATCAGCTGGATATTCGGACCTAGTCTGTTAGCCAGAACTTTTGAAACTATCTTATTGGAACTGTTGAGTGAACATGCAATCAGCCAAAAGTCACCCACAACTTTGGAGCCTTCTTTCTATGGATCAAAGCAATGTTAGCATAGTTTAGTATATCCATTCTAGCCTTGCCATAAAAAACTCTTCTTTCATGAGATCCACGAAGTCTCCTCTAACGACATCCTAGAAAAATTTGAAGAAGAATATTGGAAAACCATTGGGTGTCGGAGCTTTCTCATGTCCAAGACTCCAAACTTTAATTTTAACTTCATCTTCCGAGAACTCTTTCTCCGGATCTTCCAGATCCAACTTGTCCCCTCTAAATATGCTCCTTCAGATGCACTTTATAGCTGTGGCAGTGTTGGAAAATATTTTTGAAAATATTGTCTATATTCCGCCTGATCAATTACTTCATATGAAACCTCACAGCCCTGAATATTCATACTACTAATACGGTTGAATCTGAATCGAGCGTTAGCAACCTTGTGGTAGAAAGCCATATTCAGATCTCCCTCTTTCAACCAAGCCTTTATAAACGTCTGCTTCCACAGTCTCCTCCCTTTTCTTTCAGCCGAGTCTCCCTAGGCCTTTTCTTCCACATAATTCCTTGTACTTACCTGAAACTTATGCTTGGAAGTCCTTCAATTGAGATCCGAGCACCTCTACTTGTTTCCGTTCCATCATATCTTTCTTCTATATATTAGTTTGTGCATATGAGTTTCTTTGTTATCCAATCTCACAACTTCTATACATGTTTGCTTTAGCTTTTCTTTGAACATGATGCGATTTTTTTGAGGATTTGTGTGTGTGTGTGTGTGTAATTGGAGAGATTTTCTTGGGGGATTGGTTAATGGCAATCAAGTATAGCAGGCAAGTCCAGTTGCTTGTTCTCCCTGCTTTGTCTACCCTTTGTCAGTCTTCTCTTATTCTTGTTTATGCACTAAACAATACTTTTCTAATGCACTTCTCTATGACATCAAGTTCTAATTTCAAGACTCATCAATCATTGGTAGTGATTGCATTTCCTTCAAAATGCTAGACTTTTTTTTTTTTCCCCCAAAGGTATTTGATTTATCACACGTTGTTTTGGTTGAAAACGACATTAGATCTGCCCGAAATTTATCAGGGATTTGATTCCTAAAACAATGTCATAATGATAGCATAAAATTAGTTTATTATTCTGTAAGTCCTACCATTAGTTGATGATTAGTGATATGAGTGGACCCCTTGTTGTGATGTCCTGTTAGAAGAAACTTTACGACAGACATCCTCAAACTAATCATGATTAGTGCTGATCTCATTTGTTCATATCTAATATTGCTAAGAATCATGACCAGAATACACTCGGCACACTAAACCGTTGTGCATGGAGTATGGAGCACACAGCATTCTGCTATTGATCATTTGCTCATGTGTGTCCTCCATTACTCTTCCCGTGTGATTCAGTTGGCCATAATGTCTTGTTCTTTATGCTGCCATTACTTTCTTGGCGGACCTCAAAGGGGACCAAATCCATCAAACAGGGAAGGGTGGCCTCCGTATGGAGTAGCAGGAAGAAACATAAGCCTGTGTTATTATAGTGCATTATGTGTCTGAACGGCCACGGCACTATGATGCTATGGTTTCAAAGCTGAGCATGGAGGTTAGGCATGCATCATAAAGGGGCCCATGACAGTTTCTCCCATTTGATCCCATCACTTTCAATTTTTTTATTTTTATTTTTTTGATTTAGGAAAAGCAAACACAAGGCATTTGTGAAAGATCTATGTCCATGGGATGTATTTAGTTTTGGAGGCGGTTCCCTTTGAATCTAATTAGGATTAGATTTTGTAAATTCATTGGGACCAGTACAGAAACAACTTCATCGACTATGGCTATGTTATAGGGCCGGTTGTTTGGAAAGTGGCCTAGATCTGAACCAATTTTTCCTCAACCTAAGCCCACTATCCTAAGACTCGACTAAATTTGTAACTTTCAATTCTACATGACAAAATATGAAAAAATGGGTATAAGTTCAATAATGTCTGTAACAAAGGACCTGATCCAGATCCAACCCAAAAAAGATTCAACCTAGTTTTGAAATGGATCGGATTTGGTCAGGGTTAAGGCACATCCAATCCCAATCTGACCAACTTGCAGCCTTATCCTTGAGAACCAAAGGGTTACCACAAGTCCACAACTTGCAGCCCTATACAGTACATTATTTGAGAACTTGGTATGGGTCAGCACCAGCAATCTAACTAATATATTCCCATTTGCGTGTGATTTGTACAATCGATTTCCAGCATACGAAAGAAAAAAAAGTTTGATTTCCAACATACGAAAGAAAAAAAAGTTTGAAAGTTCCCCTAGAGGATGTCGACCCAAAGCTAAGTTGGAATCCAATGACAATATTGTAGCAGGGTTTCTCATTACTTAGTCACTCATTCACTCCTGGTTGGGCCTCAGACTTTATTGAGAGGTTGTTAGTGCAAGTGCCGTGTACCTTACTGTATTGAAAATGATCTCGTGATAGACTGTATGCAATGTGTTTGTGTGTGTTGTGTCTCCCACTAGAGAGTGCCAGTATTAGAATTGAGGTGACAACATTCTGGGTATGTAGCTCTTATTAGACTCGACTAGACTCAGTTTTTTATTAAACCAAGCAAGTTCGGTTTGATTTTTGGGACTACATTTCGTGTAAGTGAAGAATCTCGCTAAGTCAGGATTTTTTTTTCTTCCTACCCTGCTCTCATTACAGTACTAAATTATCTGTAACTGGTGATTTCTCTGATCAGGCTGTCTTTTTAAATTGTGCCAGTTTCAATTGTCAGAAAATGAGAAGAGACCACGGCTTCAAATAACACACCAAATGTCTGCGATAATGGTAAGAAAATGAGAGCTATTCATCTAATCATCCAGTATCAGTAGTGAAACTAAGAGTACTTTTTTTTTTTTGAGATTAAGCGGCGAGCAAGGAGCCCTCCGAATTATATTAATAAGCCATAACAGAACGGGTTACATTAATACAAACTAGAGTGGAGTTCATAATTCACTTAGACATAAAGATAACAAAATCAAAATACAAGAACCACTAAAACGAAGTTCACTGCCTTCAATGTCGCCATCTAGTCTACTTGTCGCGATCAGTTCTGCCCTGCTCCTGCGTGCAAATCCTCATTCTCCAGTCCCTGGTCGTCTTCCTCTGTATGCTGTTCTTCAGAAAGACACAGTTTCTCCCTGTCTGACAAAAGACTTGTCCAGAAGTGTATATCAATATATGTGTGATAGAAACATGTAAGTATGGAATACTTTTGTAGTCTAAAAATCTTGTTATTTCGTTCTCTCCATACATTCCAGCATACTGCTGCAACTACTATATGACAAATATGAGCACCCTTACTTGTGTTATTACTAACTACTTTAAACCATATATTAGACTTCTCGGACCGTCTGAATGTAAGCTCTAAACCTACCGCACACTTCTCCCATAGACAGGATGTGAAACTACATTCAAGGAATAAATGCGTAGTTGTTTCAGCTGCAACTCCACACAAACTGCAAATATTCGGTCCTTTCCAATCTAAGAGTACTTTTTTTGGCACAGGCGTAACAGTAGAGTTTTGGAGGTAATGCACCTCTTGTGGTTGAAAATTTTAAAACTAAAATCATTATTAGCACAAGAAAAGTCTTTTTCGGCATACAAGTGTGCTGAGCTATAAGAAGATCCTGTTGACTATCTTATAAGATAGAGCTTCCTGCAGTATAAATAATCCTTTTTGCTTGCTATACATTTTCCTTTTTGGGCTTTCGTTTCTCTTTTATTTTATGTAAACTAGTGGTTCGTAGTATACATCATCTCTATTATCTCTTCTCTTATCGATTGAATGGGATAGATGGCTCTATTTTATGTCATCTTTCAAATAGGTGATGAAATATATATGGTAGATTGTCAAATTCTTGTGATAGTAACTCTGGTACGACTTGATGGGACCAATACACATTTGCGTCTTGAAAGGACAATTTTGCATATTATACAATTTCTAAATTGATTTAGTTGGATTAGTTGAGAAAAATGATAGAGACAGCCTCTTTTATTGTGATTCAATGGTTGAGGAACTCCATTAAGAAAACAACATTGAAGTGGACATCCCATCCAACTCCATACAACCTTCCCTGTTTACTAAACAAACAATAACAAGAAATGTTAAGGCACCCCTTCGCTATCTCCTGCAAATATCTTATTCCCAACTCAGTTTTTGCATGCTAAGTAGGTTAAAAAGGAAATCTATTTCAAAAACCCTGAGGCCAAACATCAAGTTGCAGGGGATTTGGTAAGATGCCAACAGTGGTCTAGATCAAGATCAAGAGTTTGCATGCAAGACTAATTGATGGTGGTCCAGAGTTCTGAGATCGTAACCACCTTTATTGATCAATGGTTTCTATCAAACCACGAAAATGACTGTCTTTTGCCATTGGGTGGTGGTGGATCGGGCGATGATAACTCCAGGTTTTGCTGCTGTTGTTGTGCAGTGATTGAGAATTCTAGCTTTTTAAGGAAGCAGAAGCGAGTGGTTTGGGTCCATTGCCGTTGATGGTGCACCCCAGTGTGAGAGCATGATCCTTCGAGAATGGCCCATTTATTTCTAGGTTATGAACAAGCCAACCTACAACTCCATTATCATGTTGCAATGCAACCAAAAATAATTAAATAAATAAGTAAATGTAAAGTTGCAAGAAATTAATATGCACAAACGAGAAACTAAAGCATATAGTTTGGCCTCCTAAAAGTGTTCTGTGTTACAAAGTTATATTCGATATCTATTATATTTAAATTCCTGCCACTATATTATAACTAAACATGGATCAATTTTTTTTGAAAGTACGGTGTATGTATATATATATATATATATATATATATATATATATATATATATATATATATATATATATATATATATATATCAAAACTATATGTAAAGTTATATGAAAGTCAAGAGCTACAAAAGGATTAGTTACATGAAATTTTGATTAAGGTGGACTGATGCAATTTAGGAACACAACGAACAAATAAACTTTACGAGGCAGATTCCTTGTGCTGTTTTATGTTTCCTTCCCACAATATGGGGAGTTTCTAAAGGAGCACATCTATTTTCCGGATGAGTTCACTTTTCAATGTATTTTTTGAGTTCGAAATGTTATTAAGTGGGCTCATTAAGAAAAATGGTGTGCTCCTTTGGAAACTCCCCACAATATATAGCTCCAGTAAAATTATTGGAAGTCATTTTCTATGGACTGATAAATGCAAGGAAGTCAGCTTCATTGTCAGCACGCTTGCACTTGAATTATTTAGATTTATTTATTTATTTAAAGAATTGACGGTGGTAGGTAAATCCGAAGTCTCAGCCTTACAATGAAACCCGATAGTATCTCGTTAGCACACCAATATTCCTAGTGAGTCCACTTCTCTGTATTTTTTTTTATCCGGACTCAAATTTGAGACAATTATAAAATAAGCTCATTTTGTGCTACTTTGGAAACTCCCTAAATATGTCCATCATTGTGGAATGGACAACTACATGCAGCTCAACAAGACTCCAATCCTATCACTCGGTACCATGGAGGTCTTTATCCCTCTCCTCTAGCCGATCAATTCTTGATCAGCCTATGACCCACGTCAAGTTTATAGTTAGTCGATAAACCTTGAATTATTTAGTTATCTCTTATTTTCTTACTGAAATACCCCTCCCTCTTATAGCCTAATTGTTGCGTAAATTTTGTAATCTACTTGATAATAAAATGCTAATCCACAAGAAAGTCAAAAGGATCAATAAAATTTTAAACAAGTTTTGTATATGCAGATTATCCGGATTAGGTTGGATAACTTGTTTTCGATACGGGAGAGACTCTTCCGTAGGAATGTCGATATTTTAGACGAGTATAGAAGGCTTATAGCTACTATAGCATGAAACCTGCGGTTAGAGAGAAATAGAAGAATATTTAGTAATATTTCATATAGTTTGGACCACTGTATTACTAACGATGTGTTACTATGGACAGCTGTATTTGGTGATACAGAAACAACCCATCATTCCACCTCTCCCAGGATTGGTGCAGCAGATACTCCAAGACTTCCTTTGGGATCAACAGTCGTAGACGCTGGAGCGGGCGTAGTTCCCTGTGGTAGCTAACGTGATGAGGAGTAGAGATTGCAGATTTTTCTCCACCCGCAGTCAGGGACCGTAGTGGTAGGGTGTGCTTGTCTTATGTTATTTTGTAGTATGTATTGGACTGTGTTTTTACCCGCTTTTACTGTCTAGCGGGTATATGTAATGTTACTTTATTTTGTTTTTCTTTTTATAGTTCTATTAAAATCGTTTTAATGGAATGCGGAGGGCAGTTGCTCATCGTTTATTTCAAAAAAAAAAAAAAATTGTATATATGCACACTGAACTTGGACAATTTATTGTTCAACTCCTCTTGACTCTTTCAAAAAAAAAAAAAAAAACTAAATTTTAGACTTTTAGAAAAACAAGATGGCATGAGCAAACTTTAAATATGAATTAATTAACATCATAAGTTAATTAAATTTTAAAGAAGGAAACTTGTGAATTATGTTGGATTATAATAAGATTAATTAAGATGATGGGGTGAATATCTTGCATAAAGAACTACGTCCTCCTCTGCTACCATCATGATTTTAAAATCCGACAATTCTATAATTAAAAAAAACCTAATTAATTAGCAATGAACTATGAAATAATCTAACAATAGTTTAATAATATAACTATAAGAGGTTACTTAACCTTTCTTACCTGTGCTGAAAGGGACAAAAAAGGTGCCGCCATTTTACCTTTTAATTTTAATTTTTTGATCATAATCTTTAACTTGGGATTAAATTTCATAGGTTATTGAATTTACTTGTCTCTAATAGAATAAAATGTCTGTCTTATTAGGTAGGGGCATTTTAGGAACAAAAGAACACCCTGCGAATACAATCCCTATGGAAATCTCTAAATGAGCACTCCACTTGTCTTACACCTCATCAATTTGTAAATATTACAAATTTGCCATTGAACTTTTGGGTCAAAATTACTCGTCTACGATTCCCAAACTCTCTTTCTACCAGCATACAACAAGATCTCTTTTTTCCTGAAGATTTTGAACCCATGATTTATAAACCCTACAACTAATCTCTCATTGGTGATATCAAACCACTATTTGATACAAAATCCATAAAAGAGCAATTGTTAGAGGGGATAAAAGTTGAAGGAGATGGTAGGTGTGGTCTGATTGTACATTAATAGCTGACTAGATAAATAAACGTCCGGATACTAATACCTGATATTTGTCTGGTCGACAATTAATGCATGATCGGAATGGAAACTCGCAAGAGAAGAGAGGAGAAGCGTGGATCGGAGGCTTGCTACAGATTTGGGATGTTTGTGATGAGGGTTAAGAAATAAGGAGATCAGGGCTCACTATAAAAATCTCTCTCTTCCTAAAGGTATGTTCGTAAAAAAGGTGTGTTCACTGTGAAAATCTCTCTTCGGGTGGGCTCACTATGCAACAGTGTGTTCGCTAAGACCACTGGAGTGCTCATTTAGAACTTCCCCAATCCCTATAAAGCTACAAGCCAATGTAACGTAGAGAAAGAGGAGGAGAGGACAGAGAAGCAGAGAATACTTCTCATCGAGAGAGATGATGCTTGAAATTGGGAGCCCTTTCTGGGAACAACTTTAGCAATGGGAACAACTTTAGCAAGACAACAACAAGAAGCAAGGTCTCTGCCGCAAATTTCTCTTCCCACAATCTTTGTCTCTCTTCCCAAAATACCCCTCTTCCTTCCTCCTTTAATGGCGGCTCTGTTCAGTTTCTAAATTCCCAAACGCACTCCCTCGCTGTCGCGGAGGAAAGTCCGTCAACTGGGCGTTCGTTATTTTCGCCGAGTCAATCCAAAAAAGTTGAAAAGATTGGATCTTTGATGGGTTGTTAGAGAGTTGTTGATCAGTGCATGTTGTGGACTTTTTTTAATTCAATTTTTGGAATAAAATTGTGAAAATTATGAATGTTTTTGTCGGATGAGGTTGTGGGGGAGAAAGTAGGAAGAAAAAGCTCAGCTTGCCGAATTTTATCCATCGAATTGGCGAAGTTTTGTTGAGTTGGTAGCTTTCAGAGCTCTCTAGCCTTGTTCTTGATTTCAGGTATCTCATCTCTTTGTATTTGTTGGCTACTTGAATTGTCTAATTAGTGATTGTTACTTAATTTGTTTATAAGTATATTATCATGTGATTAGATTGTTAGGAATTTTATCTGGATCAATTTAAGCTTAGAAGTCAATATGGTTACTAATGGAATGCAATTTTTGAATAGCTTTTTGTTTTAATCTAGTTCTATGATTAATTGAAGCTATAGATAGATGATATTTGATTGTTCTAAATTTGTTGTGGATAATATCTATCTGTATAAGTAAGCAAGATGATTTTTCTCAAAACCCAACAAAACTAAGAACTTTAAACTAAGAAATTTTGTGGGTTTTAAATCTCGTACCTATTTTGAAAGGGGGATTTCCTGTTCCATTCTAGTTTCTGAAAAAAAAAAAATTGAAAAAAAAAGAATTTCAAATGATCAAATCTATTTTCCCTTTTTAATTCAAAGCTCTCTCTGTGTCGCTCGTATCTATATATTTCTCAACTTATTTTCTTCTCCAATCTAGAATTTTTTTTTCACTTTTTTCTATGATCTTTTGAAAATTCATGTAGTCTCTCATCCTTTTTCTCTCTCTCACATCAAATTTCAAAACATCAAAGCAATCTCTATCTTCTCGTCCACCAAAAAAAAAAAAGTCTCTATCTCATCCACTGTAATGAAAATTTTGAAACAAATTATGCTCAAAATATTCTACCTCTTAGTATATACCATGCATGCTTGAGATACATTTGGAGATTGATTTGGGGATTATTATTACTTTTTTTTGCATGGAAGAATTTGAAATACCAAAAATTTATTCTATGTAAACTATAGTGTCTTAGAGGTGCACTTTGGATGTTTGTTCATTAAGTGAAATAATTTTTCGATAAATAAGAAATAGTCAAATCTTGTAGTTGCACTTGTCTCACTATATTGTACAGGAGTTCAAACTAGGGGTAAGTAGAGTTTGGTTAAAATCGAATTAACCAACCAAAACCGATCTGAATAAGCAAAAACTTAACCGAACCAAAATAATTCAAACCATTTTCAATTTTAGACTTTCAAATCCGAACCAAACCAAACCAAATTGACCGAAGACACACACACACAAGTACTTATAGATAAGTGTAACCAATTGCATACACACACACACACAAGTACTTATAGGTAAGTGTAACCAATTGCATGCCTCGAAAAGATATAATTGCTAAAACAATTAAAATGATAATTTTTTGATAAGCTTTATTTCAAAAGTTTGAACTGAATAGACGAACTGAAGCAAATTAGTTTGGTTCGGTTTCGATTCTGATTCCTAATCAGTTTTGTTCCGTTTCGCCAAAATTGGCAAAAACCCATCAATACTCACCCCATTGTTCAAACCACACTTGCATCAATTAATTGAGGGATTAGGATAAGAATGATCACAGTCTTTGTTAAGAAAAATTTAATTTTAACTATAAACATATAAAAGTAAGTATTTCCCACTTTGTAATCATCTTCGTGCCATTCTCTATTCGAATAAAAATGTCGAAGCAGTCAAACATGACAATTACCACATTTGATCAATGTAGGATTTACTGACGTCCATATGAACTCTTCCAATTGCCTCTTTCAAGCAAAATAAATATTCAAATAGTCCAATACAGTGTCACTTTTGTAATCTTCGAGTATACTTCTGTGCAAACTAATAGGACCTTGGATCGTGTTCTAGCCCAGGTCAAGTCTAAATAGTCAGGTAAAATCTCCAAATCTAATATTAAGAGTGTCACACTATCTGATTTGTATAATTTTTTCTAAAGAAGATATATGAATGAATAAAAACTGAGATAAAATATCAGCAATAGCTCGTGGGCTTACGTGCAAGAAGAAATTAGTGGTGAAGCTACGAAAAGTCATGTGTGGTTGCAATGGAAAAAACATTTTGTTTTGCTTTTACTATTAGAAATATTAGACATGTTTAAATATGAGAAAATAATTTTTGGTAAAATAAGGATAATTTTCTCTTTGTAAACTAAACTATAAAACTATTTATCGATCTATGCCCTTCTGATCTTTGAATATTACATATGTAGAGTCAACGAGCAGTCAAATTTAGCAGTATGTTGATCTGAAAAGCTGGGTCCAGTTCAGATAGAGATATTAAGTAATTGCGCATGTATCATCCCCTTTATAATTATTTTGCTACTTCATGAACTAATTGTTCACTTTAGCGTGCGCACTGTTCACTAGTATTGTACTAATGAAATTGATAAACAGCTAAAAACTTTCAGTTTTGTTAATGTGTAGTTTTACCTATTTCTATATCATTTGCTGCTACTGTTCTTCATTCATGAGTCAGATGCTTCTGGTTGCCAAACTTCAATTGGAAAAGTTACCTATTACTGTTTAATGTGTTCAAGTAAATGGTATGATAAATGAGATGAGTTTTAAAAAATTTATTACCTCTACAATGCATCTTAGGAGAATTGATTTATGGTTTTAAATTTTTAGAAATAAAATTATTGCTTATCGTAGAAAATTTTAGAAAGAAAATTATTGCTTATTATAGAAAAATTAGAAAGAAAATTGATATCAGGGCTTATCTTATTTCTATCTATATATATACACATACAGGTGAAAATATCTGTCTCCTTCCCCTCCTCAAACTGGCACAGTCTCAAAAAATTCTCAATCTCGTTTACGTTTAATATCTCTATTATTTTTTTCTTTGCTATATTCCTCGATAAGAGTGGTTACTTACATTCTTATTGTATGGTTCGTTTTAATACAGCAGATTTTTACATTGGGAGGAAAATTTTCTCTTGCAAAAGCAGGAGTTAAGTGCCTGCTCATCTATTATGGCAAAGAGACTTCTCAAACTGCCTGCAGGCTCAGAAAGTGAGGATGCAGGCTGTCTGTCGGCTTTAATTGGCATTTTTGATTTCCACGTCGGCCACTATTCTCAAAAATTGCTCTCTGACAAAAAGCGCGGAAGTAGTAGAGGTCTAGGTGAGAAATCTTGATCCTTTGATCTCAATATGCTAAGAATAACTCTTGGCGAGACTTGCGTTATTTTGTAAGCCACATATAATATTTACCCTTGCATATTTATTGTATTTGTGCCTCCTTTTAATTGGTTAAGTTTATACTTTAAGCTATATGTAAATCATTATACTTCATTTTATTTCCAACAAAGAAATGGTGTTGCACCCTGTTCCTTTTCTTTAGAGTGCTCAGAGTAAGTAATTTTGTAATTTGTTGTCTGTTTATTCTTATTGTCCATCTCACATTGCTAATTTAGAATTCAGAGTTATTTACTTTCTGGGCAACCATGTAATTCTTGTTCTCTTATTTTACCGATAACCTCACATAAACCTCTTGTACTTTCAAGGTAGTGACAAGTACAGAGATGTTTGTTTCTATATATGTGTGAGTGAGAAAACCATGATACCAGGTATCAATAAAAGAGGAGGAAATATACGTGAGTTCTGTATGCTTGCTCTAGGAGAAAATCAATGGCCACCATCGCTAAGGATATTTTCCAGACTATTTCTCTTGTGATCCTTCTTTGACTAGCACATTCAATTAGAGAATCTTAAGAGCTTACTGTTTATTTTCTTTGAGAGTTCACTGTTTGATCTTTCGATTTCTTGTTTTAGTTGAGTTTAATAAAGTCAAATTTGTGATGTCATTTGTAAAATATTCTTTGGTCTGTCAAGTTCAATTAGAGGTCCTCGCCCAGATAGAAAATCTTAAGAGCTTACTGTTTTATTTTCTTTGAGAGTTAACTGTATGATTTTTTGATTTTTTTGTTTTACTTGAGTACAATAAAGTGAAATTTGTAATGCCATTTGTGAATGTTTTTTGGTCTCTCAAGTTATGTACGGTCTCCTAACCAGTTGTGCTTATCTTCTTCAGCAACTGGATATTCGAGGAAGAAAATTGATTTTCCAAGCAATTTGGAGAAAGAACATGAAAATACTGATGTAAGTTCATACATTATAATACAAAATTCTTCCTTACAAAATGTTGTTTCTATTATTCTTTTCTTTTACGAGGCAAAATTGGTTACCATGTTGGCATGTTGTCACCTTAAATCCATGATATTAACTTGTTTGTAGTTCTTTAGCTCAATGTTTCAGGAGACGAGGATGATGATTAATGCAGATATAGCCTCACCAAAAATAAAAAGTTATCAGGTTCTACATTAAGTAGTTAGATTTTCTTTCCCAACCCCCCTAAACCCTCACCAAAAATTTAAAGAAAAACGAGCAAAATAAAAACATAGTTAATCTAATATACTTTCACTCTTTTTTTTTTCCTTGGAATAATAAGATTTATGTAGCTGAGCTCAAAATGTTGAGGTGAAGTTTGAGGATTAATTGGAACTCTATCTGAGTGGTGTTATGTGGATATAAGTTACAAATGATGGTGCTGTTGCTTCTCATGTAAATGCTTATTTTGAGATAACAGCAGATAAGCCCAATGTCTATCATTTAAACTGCTTTGATGTTCGAGTTATTTCTAAATGGAGGATAGGTCACAACTCACAAGTTCAAGATGCAACCGGGAAAGACATAATTTGGAGGAATTTGCTCTTATAGCTAGGGAGATATTTGATATTTCCACCTTGTGAATTCATGAAAAGGTCATTAGACTTGTAGCAACAAGTTTATACTCGTATCAGATTGGATTCTACAACTTGCCAAACATTTGGTTGTGTTGGCTAATTTCGAAGAAAGAAAAAAAATTCAGAAAAAAAGTAGAATATCACTGTTATGAATAACTTTTGTAATTAAATTCTCTGTCCAGTCTATCTGAAGGTCTGCAGTTCAAAGCAATTGATACCTCATATATATATATATTATTTTTCAGGATGGAGATGAAAGTAGAGAAAATGGTATCAATTCGGGCATTGTAAGTGTTAAGACACTAATGGAGGAAGAGATGTCCAAAGCACATATCACAAAGATCCAGAAACATGAACTCGAGAGGTCACATTGTGAATCAAGATTTGGGATCCCTCTCAAGGAAAAGAATAACAAGAAAAGCAAAAAGAAGGTTAATGTAGTCCCTGAACATGTTAATGGTTCGAGGTGTGCCAATCTAACCGAAGGATCTCCTATGACCGATGACTTAGCTGCATTGGTGGAACGATTTTATTGTAAGAATCAGTCTCACCACAAAGTTCAAGTTGACTCTGAGATCGATTTATGTCCTCTATCGGAAAGTAAAGTTCACAGGACGAAGATCCATATTGATGAGACTGATTCCAAGCTTTCTGAAAAGTATTTTGTACTTCAGAAGGCACTGTGCGATGTAGCTAAGGTTTTTCTAAGTCAGAAGCTTGTAGATTCTAATGAGCTAGTCAGCAATGCAGCAGTCCGATCCAAAGAGTTCGTGGATGCATTAGACATATTGAGTTCAAACAAGGAGTTACTTGTGAATATTATGCAAGATCCAAGTTCACTTCTACTAAAGCATGTTCAAGACATTCGAGATGCGCTAGGGATTGAAATTTTAGGAGAAGAGAGTAATGCTCCGGAGAAACTTGAGGACTCTACAAGTAAGGAGCTGTTTCAGAAGCAAAGTCAAAAATTTTCCTGGAAGAAGGATAAACCAAAGGGAAGTGACAATTCTTGGGACATAAGCAAAATAGTTATTTTGAAGCCGAGCCCGTCAGTAATCCAAAATAATTCGATCACACAAACTCCAAGCTCTTCACCTCTTTCATATCATAGCTTGAAACATGAAGATGGTGAACAAACCAAGTCGTATTTTTCTCTTAGAGGAATTAAGAGAAGATGGAGAAAGGTCATGGGCGAGAACAGGAAGGGGCAAGTTCCAATATCTATGGATGGTTTATTGGATAGAGTTCCTTGTGGAAACAAAGATTCAGGTGATACTAAAAAAAGCTGTGGTTTGGCCAGTAATTATTCTTGCGATACTCAGCAGAATTCTCAACCTGCAGTTAGCAAGAAAAGAGAGAAACCCAAGCTAAAAATGGAAAATTTTCAGTCAATCTTGGGTGAAGAGTCTAAGAAACATCTAACTGAGACGATAGCTACCCCAGATGAAAAGGATAGTTTGCCAGCAGTCTTAAAATCCTCGGAAAGAGCTGTTTCTCATCCAGAGCAGGACTTGCTGTCTCCTAGATTTAGACCAGGGAATGAAAAGGAACTTGTATTGTCACCCCGAAAGATTATATTTTCACCATCAATGCAGCTCAACCAAGAAAATCTCACGAACCATTTAAGTCCACTAAGTCAGACTTCATATCAAGACGCCAAAACACATGTAACTGAATCAGACCGAGAATGCATTGCAGAAGACTTGAAGCCAAAAGGTTGATTTCTTTCTATCTGTATTCTGTTGCATTGAGAATCATGTTAAATACGTCCAACAGTGACTGACCCTTATTTTAACTTAAATTTGTTACAGGAAGTACAGAAATCATAGAATCATCAGATATCACATCCTTGGAAAAACATGAAAATTTTGATGCCCTCCCAGAATCGGTTGGCAATGAACCTGATGTTCTATGTGAAGGATGTATTGAAGAAGGATCAACGACACTTTTAGAGCTCGTAAGAACATACTTCTACTAAAAATATGCATATTGCTCATGCCTATTCTTTTTAATGGATCTCTTCAACCTTTCCCCAGGAGACACCAAATGGAAAACCTCAACTAGCGATCCCATCTTTATCCATCTCACCCAATTTTTTACACGGCGAAAATTTAGAAAGTCCTGATAATGTCCTAGAAAAACCTGACCGGCCAAGTCCAGTATCTGTTCTCGAACAATTTTTCTCGGACGATATTATCAGCCCAGTCAGCACAACAGCCGATCATGGTAAATAATTTTATGCATCAGTGTTTCTAAACTCAATATTAGCTATAACTGACGTTATATTGTGGCCTTACTGTTACTTGTTATGTGTGTCATTTGTAGTTGATTTGCACATGCAACCTCATCAAATTGATTTCCAAGACAATGATGATTCAGCAGCTGGAACGAACTCATCAGACATCGAAGGAAAGCAAGTAACTTGGTTCGACGAAGAGGAGGTCGTTTATGGTTTTGTAAGAACACTGTTACAGTCGTCTGGCATGAGTTGCTACAGGATTTTAGAGAGATGGAATTTATCGCATCAGTTGCTCAATCCATCAGAGTTTGAAGAAGTAGGAACTATGCACGGGTTATCACTGGATGAATCAAAGCTTCTGTTTGATTGTATACATGAAGTACTTGTGGATATCCGCGAGGTGCTGTTTGGTTCCACTCCCTGGGTTTCTCTTATCAAACCCAGTAGTCAAGTGGTACCGAGAGAAGTAGAGCTTATTGAAGAAGTTTGCAGAAGTGTTTATGGGCATCTTCAACTATCGCAGTTCACATTAGATCATGCTGTTATTGAAGGTAGAAGCTGGATGGGCAATCGGCTTGAAATTGAAGGGGTTGTTGTTGAGATGGCCGATGACTTTCTTGAAGAAATGCTTGAGGAAACAATGTACTAGTAGAAGGTCCGAAATACTTTTAAGAACTAGGATACGAAGATATTCAAGTTGTGAGAAGGTCATTTTGTTACATTTTACCATGAGCATGTTCTTTGTTCTTTAACTTTGGTCGAGCAAGCTTTCCAACTTGTGAGGAATATATATCGGATGCGGCCTGAGTTGGGGAAAAGCCCGATTTGGGCGACTGTGAGCTCACAGGGGCCCCATCCCGGTTGAACTCAGCAATGTGAAGCTGCTCAACAGTTTTTTTTTTTTTTTTCCTTGCATATCAATCGTCTCAGTGGTCTCATTCTTTTGGAATAGCGCGGGCCGGTGAGCTTGATATTGATCGACCTGTCCGTCAATGAGCTGTCTGTCTGGCAAGATACTCGATAGTTTTATGGACCTGAAGAATGCCAGAGAAAAATTTTGCTTATCCAAGTTGGGGGAGAGCGGGTGAATAAAGAAGCTCGGTGTGACCACGAATCTGGTTGTTATAGATGAAAGGATAGTGATTGGATAATAATTTTATATTTTAAAAAATAATTTTGTTTTCTAGAAATATTATAGGGATTTTTACATATCAGTCCCTAATATATTTAAAAATTAAATTTTAGTCCTTAAAATCTTCATATTTTGTTTGTCTCTCAAATCCTTTAAGTTATTTTACTTTAATCCTCCTGGATAACTTCTGTTAGGCCAGTTAAATTTTGGTCTGAATTTTCCGTTGTACCCTTTACAAGTCCATCTTCCTCTTCTCTTTCTTTTTATTGGTTCCCCTCTCTATTATATGGTTAGGAAAAGAAAAGAAAGAAGGAAGAGAGAGATTAACTGGGAGAGGAGATAGAGAGGAGAAGAATGAAGAGAGAACCTAATAAGAAGAGGAAAAGAAGAGGAAGAGGAACTTTCATGAGTATAACGTAAATTATCTAGGCGGACTAAAGTGTAACTTAAAGGATATGATGACTAAAATCAAAATATGAAGATAGTAGGAACTAAAATATAATTTTTAAATATAAGGGACCGATAAGTAAAACTCCCAATACTATAATGCATATATTCAGTATTCTCATTATCTAAACATACGGCCTTATTCCAAAAAATCAAAAATGAAATAGCCATGCCAACGCTAAACAGGCCAGGCCCGGGGGCCATCTACCCGGCCCATTGTCATTAGCAACCCAACCGTTTCCCAGCCCTAGCAGTTATGAACTCCACGTCCCTACTTAGAATTTCCCCTTAATTTTTATTCCGCTCCCCTTTCTTGTTGAATAAAATTCAATTTAATCGAAAGGAAATGGCCTCTCAAAATTCTTCAAACCCTAACCAATCTCTCTGCCCTCAAATTGATCCCAATCCCCATCCCAACTCCAATGCCAATGCCGACCCCCCTCCATCATCTCTGTACCCATCCGTCGATACTTCCGACCTCGACAATCTCTTCCCACTCCCTGCCCCAACCCAATCCCCACGCCCCGCCATCGACGAGACCCTCCTCCACATCCCCGGCGCAATGCTCCACCTCATCGACAAGTTCCGCAGCGTCGAGCTCTCCACCGGCGAATTCTCCCTCCACCGCCTCTGCCAGGGCCCCAGCGTCGTCGCCCTCTTCGCCTCCGTCTCCGACCCCAACCACCCCGACTCCGTCCAGTGGCCCATCACCAGCGACACTGCCGCCGTCAAGCTGGACTCCTCCCATTACTTCTTCTCCCTCCCCATCCCCACCATCGACGGCGACTCAGAAGGAGCAGGCAGTGATAGCGACAGTGGCCTCCTCAACTACGGGCTCACGGTCGCATCCAGAGGCCAAGAATCTTTTCTGGCCGAACTGGACGCGCTCCTGGGAGCTTACTGCAGCTTCTCGGTGCATGAAGTGAACGACAAGGATGGGAAGTCCGACGTTCTTGACGTGTCGATGGTGAAGCAGATTACGGCGGTGGAGGTGGTGCAGGAGGGGCCGAAGAAGGAGATGATTGAGGAGAGGTCTGCGGCCTATTGGACGACGCTCGCACCCAACGTGGAGGAGTATAGCGGGTCGGTTGCCAAGGGGATAGCGCTTGGTTCGGGGCATGTGGTGAAGGGGATCATCTGGTGCGGGGATGTCACGGTCGAGAGGATAAAATGGGGGAACGAGTTTCTGAAGAAAAGGATGGCTCCGGGGGAGAAACCTGCAGAGGTCAGCCCAGAAACTTTGGCAAGAATCAAAAGGTAATTGTACACTGTAAGTTGTTGAATTATTATTACTTGGTTCGTTATATTTTCAGATTATATTGTCATTAAAGTCATTTCCCATTAGCACGGGGTTTGGGTCAGACCATAACATCATAGTGCTAACACTCTGATTAATTTGACAATATCTTCTGTTAAGCAATTTCATCTCATAAAATGAAGAGTAGATTGTGAACTTAACTCAAATTATTATCGAAATTAACTCTTTAAATATTTCAGGTGCAATGCTATGTAATATGTATGATGTTCAATATATATGAATCACACTTCTATATGTCGGGAAATATTGTAATTGTAAACAATATGCTAAATTATCCAATATTGCTTAAGCTAATGTTATAGGTAGGAATATCAACTTTAGCATAAGCAGTTTTATCTCAAAAAATATATTGTTGGAAGAAGTTTGTTTTTGGAGGAATGAGAATTAAGAGAAGATGTTGTAAGAACAAAGGGCTTTTTGCCTTGTAAAACAGATATCTTTTGTTGTCTATATTCTCTTCTCGTCCGGACTCTCTTCTATAGAGTTCAAACCGGCCATATCATGACTAGTTGGATTGGTCCTACCAATTTCGATTATAAATCTAGCTCTATTCTTTGCGAAACTAATTCATTAAGTTGTTTAGGTGTAATATTAGACATTACATATGGTTTCAAATATAGATTTCATTTATGTGTGTAGAGCAAGAGTTTATTTGCAAGAAGAATGCAAATTACTAATCAAGAAAAATAAGAGACATAAAAATGAACTGCTGTGAAAACAAGATTGTTCTGAGAAGATTCAGATGGTGGGATTTTGATCCTTCTCTCTTGAAAAACTATGAAAATTATATCTTAAAAATTCTCTTTCAAGTGGGTAGGAAATGGTATATTTTAAGACAGAAAAAAGAGGCAATAAAGTAAGTGCTAAAATGAAACTTTTAGCCTGAGGATAACCCATTTGAAGTGAATGGTTTTCCGTTTGACTCCTCCTGGAGTGCTACCCCGAGCAGTTGCCCCCTGTTTGGCATTTAACTTAAATAATCAACATACTCTTTTGCACCTTGATGTGACAGTGACTCCACATTAATCAGCTGGTCACCACGGAAGTAGTTCTGCTATCGAGAATGAATCTTTGTTGCAGGCTGGCCGTTTGTAGCATTGAATCAGCTGCTCCCCCAATTTGTGATTTTCCTTCCCTTTTTGGCATTTAATCAAGTATAATATGGAAGGAAGTCTCCAAGTCTCCAGCCACAATTCCCTCCTGCTCTCTTTAAAAAACCCAGCGTCTCTGAAGAAAAAAACCAGTGCTTACTCTTAGATCCAGGAGAAGAGGGGACCAACTCTCGAGCTCCGACCTTTCTCCTCTCCTCTCCCTCCTTCTAGGTTGTTTAGATGGCTCAAGATAGGTGCTTTCATATTCTTTAAAGTCATCTTTGGCTTCCGGTTTAGAGGTCCAACAAAATATGACCCAAGTTGACAAGGGGAGAAAAGAAAGGGAAAAGTTTGGAGTGGTCTTCAGCTCACACTCAATGAGTGCTTAGTCGTTAACCGTCAACTCAAGCTTAGGCAGAGATTGAGGAGGTTCGAGAAGAATTTTGGTGAAGGCACGTCCAAAGTGTCAAGTATAGATGGTTTTCGATAACGAACGAGATGCTATGTGATGCATGGTCGGCACAGTGGTGTTTACTCGCGAAGACTAAACATAGATGCTCAGGCTTTGGTGTTTATTTCTGCAGAGATTCAGCGAAATGTCGGATTCGTGGCAGAGCGACGGCAGCTAGCATGCCAGTGTTTCTAGGGATGGATATGAGGTTGTAGATCAAAGTTGCCCCCCCTCACTATGGATTGACAACTTTGTTGACGAGATTTTTATATTGAGATGAGTGCATATGGGGCGGCTCAACAGTCGCGTGACGCTAGGTGTCGTCGATGAGAACGGAAAAGTTTTCGACAATGAGAATTTGACAATAGTTGTAGGATGCAGTTTCCAAATTCAAAATTTTCCAATCTGAATTTTGGAACTCGATTTTGAAATATGTTTTTCCATGGCCGCATGGGGATGGTGATTGGGGATGACATCACAAGGTGGTATCAAGCTATCTAGGGAAAATCTTGATCCCGTATGAATGCTTGCTAGGGTAGGCTTGAACCTAGACCCAAGGCAGACCGCTGTCCAGCTTGTTTTTCTACTACTGAGCCAAATTTGTAGCCCGGATTTTCCTGTGCTAGGCGACATGGGTAGAGATTAACAAGGTATTGAGATGTATGTATGATGGCCGAGCAAGTACTAACATTGGCTGGTGGGTCATAGGGGTTGAGCAATGTAATCCAAGACTTGCCAGGGGAACATACATGTGCATGGTGAATTAGGAGTGCTAGAGGGAATTACAGTGGCGAGAAATAACATGGGAGTTATCGGAACAGGTTTAGACGATATGAGACAATATGGAGATGCATAGGACCTTGCTGACTAATGGTGTTGAAGATGAAGGTGATCGCCATTTCGTGTCTTAAGAGCATGCTTTTTAGATGATCTGTTGCCTTTGTATTGGCACTTCTTTTGCTTTTATGTACATAGCCAAATTGCATTATGTATTAGCTCTAGTTTCATTAACTACCAATTAATTGAATTGGGGGTGGGTTTTCTGTTTTGGGGTGGGGGGTGGAGGGGAGATTCCATTATTTTAATGTTTAATTAGTAATAGTATTTTTTTTCTCCATAAGCTATCGGAATTGAATGCAATCCACCAAAAATCACTTCCTAATATTTAATCGGAGATATCCTATAGATAAAGCAATTACTTGGCACATATTATTTTACATATTATAAATGCACATGTTCAAAGCAAATTATTCTCTCTTGGTTTTTGGTTGATTGGTGAAAGTTGATGAATGGCAATGGTCAGGGTAAAGCAAGTCAGCAAAATGTCACAGAAAGTGGCTACTGGAGTTCTATCTGGTGTTGTCAAGGTCTCTGGATTTTTCACAACCTCTGTTGCAAATTCTAAAGTAGGAAAGAAAGTCATTGACCTCTTGCCCGGGGAAGTTGTTCTTGCTTCCCTTGATGGATTTGGTACGTTTTTTAATTCCTTTCGTATGATCTATCATTTTTGAATTTGAATAAAATTAGTTTCTTTGATGCATCTCTAGGTAGTTTTTTTTTTTGGGAAACAGTAAAAGAGTAACGTAGTTGACTATCAACAGTTCAATTCATCTTAGATTTGATCCTTATAATTATATGCATGAATATAGAGCTAAACATATAAATATTATAAGAGATATATACCCCATAGGACTCAAAAATAGTGCAATGGCCATTGTTCCTCAACAGTATCACATCATTATATAGGTTTGTTTCTTCTAATCTTGACACATAAACTTAATGTTTCTTCTAATCTTGATACATAAACTTAATACCTGCAATTTACAACTTGCAACATGTACAACCAACTTGTTCTAGTCTCCCCTCTAAGCCATCAGTGCTATAAATATTCAGGTGTTTATGAACGTGTAGGGATGGGAGGTTTAGGTGTAGGTGGGGAGGTTGGTTTGGGAGGGGCAGGTAAGGGATGGTAATGGACGTATCAACAGGCCAAATTTTGGCTTGTCTCGAGACAAAATTTTGAATTAAAAATAAAAAATTTATTTTTCTAATTTAAAATTTTGTATAGGGAGGGCCAAAATTTGGCCCGTGGATGCGTCCATTACCTTCCCTACGGGCGTAGGGGCGAGGGGTTTGAGCATTAACATTCAACATTACCCATTTTCATTCCCAGTATTTAAGCATCTTGCTCTTCAGATAATATTGATTCCACGTATTATGCATGAATCAAATTCTCTTGAGTTTCAGACCTAAATGAGGCGAGATTGAAAAGTATCTTGGTCTTGACTGTGATTAAATTGAGAATGAGAGAGGAACAGTGCACCTTGATATCAAGAGATGTGAGATTCAAGTGACAGATGGGGGTATCGAGATACATCTGTATAGGGGGAATAACTTTGATTGAAGACAAGAACCATTAGAAAACAATATAGTTAATCTATATTTCATTTCGGCACCTCGATTTAGTCATCTTATATGGCTCACTGAAATATTTTCCCCCAAGAATGTTGTGCCCATATAATGAATGCCATTATGCATCATATTTGTCGTAGTGCCTGCATCAGATGGGTCATTCATTACATGTTTTTTTTTTGTTCCTTAGAGAATGGCATATAGACTTGGCAAATGAAATTGCTACAAGCCAATACAATTAAAATTCTTTTAGATTTTCTAGCAAGCCCTGTATTTTGAGTACTTGACAACAACAATAATAACAACTCATACTACTAAGCCTAACGATAACAACTACTACTGCTGCTAAGCCCTTTCTTCTAAGTACTTAGAGTAGGCTATATAACCAAAAGACATATTGGATTTATCACATGGATGTCCTTCTCCACTCATTCTTATTCCTCCTTTATCCCGGCTTTGGACAGATAGTGAAAAGATGAAAACTTTAATCACAGCACTGGTAGAGTTATAGTAGGTTATGAAGACTAGCGTAAAAATATTGCCATATATTATGATGAGGCAAAAAATTCGAGTACTTAACTGTAGATAAATATGTTGAGTGAGTTGAGGTGATAATTTTTCGTAAAGAGTCCTATCAAATGAAATTTAAGCTCACCGAAAAAAATTTGAGTTTATTATGTCAAGCTATGAGGACTAGAATATTATGAATGTTTTTGTCAAGTGAATCTATTGGATATTCATTATTGGCCCATTACCAATAAACTTTGGGTAAAGTTCTTTTCTGACATGGAATAAGAGTACTAGGTTTGAAGGGGTCCTGGATTCAAACCCCATCATTTGTTATTCATTTTGCCTTATCTAGTGTGTAATGTTCAGGCCAGACGCCTTTTCACATGGCCAAACATAGGTGAAGATTCAGAGGGGTATTTCTATATTTGAAAAGGGTATAATCCAAATAGCCCTTCTACAAGCGACTTACGTCTTGTAAATCTTTTTAATGGTTTATAAAAGATCTGTTAGTGTAAAGTCCATATGATTTTTCATGTACTTCCACTCCTTTTCTTTTCATTATTATCCATTTTCCAAATTACACAACTTTTGCATTTCATTTCTTTCTCTTGATGAAAACAGGAAGGATCTGTGATGCTGTTGAGGCAGCTGGAAAGAACGTATTGTCTACATCGTCAACTGTTACTACTGGGCTGGTATCTCACAGGTAGAGTGTATATCCCATGTTGTCTTGTCAGTATGACAAAGGATTTCATAACAATATGCCTAAATTTAATTCTACAAATTTTAAAACCATTTCAACACTACTTGAACCTGGTGCCACCAGATTATTCTCTGATTCTGATAAATTAATTTACATATCATTTGCATTCCTACTGTTTTCAGTCTTGTGGTAGAAAAGAGCAAAGACCTACATTATAGGTTTCCTTAAAGCCTCACACTTACACATCGAGCAATCTATGTTTCATTTATTTTCATCGTATTCTTCTGGTTTTGAGTAATATTGATAATGTCGTTAACATGTTGTTTTAGTCTTTTTCCATTGTTCCACTAAATATAAACTTCATTTGATTTCCTCAAAACATAAATACAGTCTGTATTACAGATCAGATTCAAAGGTTCAAATTTCTAAATATACGCATGATATGCCTTCTAAGATGATAATCCTTAGTTCTGTGGCCATATGGTATTGGATATTACTGTGAGATACTCATCTTGTGTATTTTTCACAATTTGCTGCATGATGGTTTGTCTGTTTTGTATGTGCCAATCTTGCAGTCCATTCGGAAAGTCATCGAAATTTGTGGTTTCCCTTGCATGCTGAACCATTTATTTTTAATATTCACAAGACTATTTTATGAACTGATCCACTTGAGTACCTAACTCCATTATGAACTCCGATTTAATTTAATTTCTGCCCAACAAATTATATATATATATATATTCAAATTTGTTAATTTTTCTTTTGAGAGGCTAAGCCATCTATTTTCAATCTTCTCAATGCTAATAATGGTCTGTGTAGCTGAAAGAAAGTTGTCAAATAATAAAGGTCTCTTCCATATTTTTTTAAGAAAAAATATGGAAGACACCTTTAATATGGATCAACATTAAATAAATGCTCCATTTATTTTGAAGTCTTAGATTCTCAATAGTTCAAATTTATTGCAAGAAATTATTCACTATATAATCATTCAATGCACATGTATGAAACTTTTAAAATGGTCAGTTACAATTTTTCTCATTTTGGATGGATCAGTATAGAATTTTCCTGTGGATAGTGTATCAAATAATTTGGCGTTGGAAGGCTCTTTTAGACTTCAATTCTTTTCTGCGTTTATTGTTGTAACTATGCACTGATTGGTAGCTTCAGACTTGAGCTTAGGTTCTATACTGATATTTGTTTGTGATAGATACATTGAGAAGCTTCAATTTATGTTGTCAGTATGCTATGCTAGGGGGACCAGTGGTTAAATAAACAGAAATTTGCATAATAAAGTTGTACGCTGCTTGTTTTATGTTGTAGGTATGGAGAACAAGCAGCAGAAGCCACAAGTCAATGTTAGAGTTAATTCAAACCCAAAAGAATGGATTAGGTGAAAAGAAATGGATTAGGTGAGAGTAATTAGGTGGAATAGTGCCGGTAGGTGGAATAGTGCCGGTTGGTGGAATAGTACCGGTTGGTGGAATAGTGCCGGTTGGTGGAATAGTGCCACAATGAAGCCTATAAATAGATGCTCTCATTTGCCTTCATTTCACACACCAAGATCACCAAGTATCCATTCAAGAGAAGAGTGAAGAGAAGATAGAGAAAGGAAGAGAGGAGAGAAGAAGCTCGGTGTGCTCTTCGGGTGATATCCATCACGGTGTTAGTCTGGTGCTTCTACTGCAGACTACAGTTCTCTAACAAGGTTGGAGGTTTCTTTCGTGTTGGAGGTAACATTGTATCACCTCTATTTTCTGTATATTCCCGAGTTCTCTGGACAAGACTCGGAAGGTTGTACTATTTATCTGGTATAGTGGAATTCGCTCTCTGATTGTCCCGTGGTTTTTTTCCCGTAAGGGTTTCCACGTAAATATTGTGTGTCATCTGTGGCTTGTTGATTTGCTTATAGCTTACTTATTGTTTACATACAAGTAGGGATTTTTACTATTTTTCCCAACAGTGGTATCAGAGCTAAGGTTATTAGCTATTGTGTGTAAACAATGGAAAGTATAACAAGTCGCATGATTACTCTTAATGGATCTAATTGGATGATCTGGAAGCCAAGAATGGAAGATCTTTTATATTGTAAAGATCTTCATGCACCTTTAGAAGGTGATGTGTCTAAACCAAAAGACATGAGTGATGATGATTGGAAAAAGCTTGATAGAAAAGCTATTGGTTTCATTCGACAATGGTTGGATGATACCGTGTTTCATCATGTCTCCACTGAGAGTACATCTCACTCTCTTTGGAAGAAACTGGAGAGTCTGTATGAGAGAAAAACTGCAGGCAACAAAGCTTTCTTGATTAGAAAGTTAGTTAGCTCAAAGTATAAAGATGGTTCTTCAATTGCTGAACATTTGAATGAAATTCAAAGTATTATTAATCAGCTTTCTTCTATGAAAATGGTGCTTGACGATGAGTTGCAGGCTTTATTGTTGCTCAGTTCACTACCGGAGAGTTGGGAGACATTGGTGGTGTCTCTAAGTAACTCTGCACCAGAAGGCGTAGTTTCTATGAGTTTGGTTACAAGCAGTTTGCTTAATGAAGAACTCAGACGAAAGAACCTGGGCACATCACAGTCTGAAGCACTTGTGTTGGAGAATCGAGGAAGACCAGCATCAAAAGATAGAAGCAACTACTCCAGATCCAGAAGTAAATCCAGATCGAAGAAGGATATTACTTGCTACTTTTGCCACAAGAAAGGACACATAAAAAAGGACTGCAGAATTCGGATAAGAGAAGAAAAAACAAAGCGTGAAGGAAAGTCTGAAGCCCATGAAAATACTACAGCTACAGTTGAAGGTGATTTAGTTGTATCTGAAAGTAATGATTTATGTCTTTGTATTACATGTCAAGATGCAGATTGGGTAATCGATACGGGAGCCTCGTATCATGCTACTCCACATAGCAATTTCTTCACAACTTATCAAAGTGGAGACTTTGGTGTTGTAAAGATGGGTAACAAAGACACTGCTCAAATTAAAGGCATGGGAGATATACATCTTGAGACCAGTCTCGGTTGTAAATTGGTGCTCAAAGATGTAAGGTACGTTCCAGATCTTCGCTTGAATCTAATATCTGCAGGAAAGCTAGATGAAGATGGCTTTGGCAGCACCTTTTGCAATGGGCATTGGAAGCTTACAAAAGGTTCTCTTATCATGGCAAGAGGAAAGAAATGCTGCACTCTTTATAAGATGCAGGCAAAACTATGCAAATGTGAGGTGAACACAGTTGAGCAAGATTCTTCTCTAGAGTTGTGGCACAAGAGGCTTGGCCACATGAGTGAGAAGGGAATGCAGATTCTTTCTAATGAAAAACACCTGCCAAACATGAAAGGTACACATCTTGATACTTGTGTGCATTGCATAGCTGGTAAACAACATCGAGTTTCATTTGCTAGAAGTGGATCAAATAGAAAGACTCACATATTAGATTTGATACACTCAGATGTTTGTGGTCCTATGAAAGTTAAAACATTTGGTGGTGCTCTCTATTTTGTAACTTTCATAGATGATTGTTCCAGAAAAGTTTGGGCTTATGCTTTAAAAACTAAAGATCAAGTTGCAGATGTCTTTAGAGAATTTCATGCCAAAGTGGAGAGAGAAGCAGGAAGGTCTCTTAAATGTATCCGATCAGACAATGGTGGCGAGTATATCGGGCCATTCGACGAATATTGCAAGAGCAAGGGAATTCGACATGAGAGGATCATTCCGAAGACTCCTGAACAAAATGGTGTGGCAGAAAGAATGAACCGCACTATCGTCGAAAGGATTAGGTGTATGCTATCACATTCCAAATTGTCCAAACCCTTTTGGGGGGAGGCATTAAGGACTGCGATAGACCTAATCAATTTATCACCCTCAGCTCCTTTAAAGGGTGATGTACCAGAGAAAGTGTGGACAGGAAAGAAAGTCTCCTACAAACACTTGAGAGTATTCGGCTGTCGTGCATTCGTTCACATTCCTAAAGATGAAAGATCAAAACTTGATGGTAAGACAAAACAATGTATTTTTCTTGGCTATGCAGATGAAAAGTTTGGCTACAGGTTATGGGATCCAGAAGACAAGAAGGTAATAAGAAGTAGAGATGTGATTTTCCTTGAAGATCAGACCATTGAAGATTTCAAGAAGGAAGAAGCAGTGCAGTCTTCTACAAGTGAAGTTGTAGATCTGGATCCAGTTCCTTCTCCAGTCACAAACGATGAAGGAGAAGAAGTGCGAGAACATCAAGCAGATGTTGATACTCCTATTCAAGAAGAAGAGGGAGAGCAGTCCACTACAACACAACCATCAATAGCGCCTCAGTTAAGGCGGTCTGACAGAGATCGTTATCCTTCTAGCAGGTATCCAACTAATGAGTATGTCCTGGTTACTGATGCAGGTGAACCAGAAAGTTACCAAGAAATGCAAGAAGGCAATCAGAAAACTGAGTGGTTAAAAGCTATGAAAGAGGAAATGGATTCTTTGCACAAGAACCATACCTATGATTTGGTAAAATTACCAAATGGAAGGAAGGCATTAAAGAACAAGTGGGTGTTCAAGATAAAGACCGAAGAGAAGAGCTCACAACCAAGATACAAGGCAAGATTAGTTGTGAAGGGTTTTGGCCAAAAACAAGGCATTGATTTTGAAGAAATTTTCTCTCCGGTGGTAAAAATGTCATCAATTCGTCTCGTTCTCGGAATGGCTGCAAGTATGGACTTGGAGATCGAACAAATGGACGTGAAGACAGCTTTTCTTCATGGCGATCTAGAGGAAGAGATCTACATGGAGCAGCCTGAAGGTTTCACAGTTAAAGGTAAAGAAGATATGGTCTGCAAGTTGAAAAAGAGCTTGTACGGATTAAAACAAGCACCTCGACAATGGTACAAGAAATTTGATTCTTTTATGGTGGATCATGGCTATAAGAGAACAATTTCAGATTATTGTGTTTATGTCAAAAGGTATGATGGTGATTTCATTATACTGTTGCTCTATGTTGATGATATGTTGATTGTAGGTCAAGACATGTCCAAGATTGACAAGCTTAAGAAGGATTTAAGCAAATCATTTGCCATGAAGGACTTGGGAGCATCACAACAAATTTTGGGGATGCACATATCTCGTGACAGGAATGCCAAAAGGTTATGGTTGTCGCAGGAGACCTACATCAATAAAATACTAAAAAGGTTCAACATGGACAGAGCAAATCCAGTTGGTACTCCACTTGCAGGACACTTCAAATTAAGCTCCGAGCAATGTCCCAAAAACGAGATGGAAAAAGAAGAAATGAGAAGAATTCCATATGCTTCAACAGTCGGTAGTTTAATGTATGCAATGGTATGTACTAGACCAGATATAGCATATGCAGTTGGTGTTGTTAGTAGGTTCCTTGCAAATCCAGGTAAAGAGCATTGGGCTGCAGTTAAGTGGATATTAAGGTATCTACGTGGAACTTCCAAAATAAGTATTTGCTTTACAGGAAGTAAGTCGGTACTAACAGGTTACACTGATGCAGATATGGCAGGAGATATTAACTCAAGAAAGTCTACATCTGGTTATTTGATTACTTTTGCAGGGGGAGCTGTGTCTTGGCAATCCAGGTTGCAAAAGTGTGTTGCCTTGTCAACTACAGAGGCTGAGTACATTGCTATTACAGAAGCTTGCAAAGAGATGTTGTGGATGAAACGTTTTTTGCAAGAAATAGGTATGTCACAAAATACCTATACAATCTATTGTGATAGTCAGAGTGCTATTCATCTCAGCAAAAATCCAAGTTTTCATTCTAAATCCAAGCACATCGATGTGAGGTATCACTGGATTAGAAATATACTTGATGAAAAGTTATTGCAGCTTGAGAAAATTCACACCGACAAAAATGGAGCAGATATGATGACGAAAGGGTTACCTAGAGAGAAACAGAATTTCTGTCGGAAGGTAGCCGGTATGGACTCTAAGTAAGAGTTCTAACTCATTCCCTTTCTTTTTTGGGTTGGAGGGGGAGATTGTTAGAGTTAATTCAAACCCAAAAGAATGGATTAGGTGAAAAGAAATGGATTAGGTGAGAGTAATTAGGTGGAATAGTGCCGGTAGGTGGAATAGTGCCGGTTGGTGGAATAGTACCGGTTGGTGGAATAGTGCCGGTTGGTGGAATAGTGCCACAATGAAGCCTATAAATAGATGCTCTCATTTGCCTTCATTTCACACACCAAGATCACCAAGTATCCATTCAAGAGAAGAGTGAAGAGAAGATAGAGAAAGGAAGAGAGGAGAGAAGAAGCTCGGTGTGCTCTTCGGGTGATATCCATCACGGTGTTAGTCTGGTGCTTCTACTGCAGACTACAGTTCTCTAACAAGGTTGGAGGTTTCTTTCGTGTTGGAGGTAACATTGTATCACCTCTATTTTCTGTATATTCCCGAGTTCTCTGGACAAGACTCGGAAGGTTGTACTATTTATCTGGTATAGTGGAATTCGCTCTCTGATTGTCCCGTGGTTTTTTTCCCGTAAGGGTTTCCACGTAAATATTGTGTGTCATCTGTGGCTTGTTGATTTGCTTATAGCTTACTTATTGTTTACATACAAGTAGGGATTTTTACTATTTTTCCCAACAGTCAAGGCCTTAAATCTGCAGGTCATGCTGTTGGTACAGCATGGACTGTCTTTAAAATTCGGAAAGCTATCGACCCAAAGTGCGTTCTTAAGCCAACAGCCCTGGCAAAATCTGCCGCTACAAAGGCAGCAGCTGAAATTAAGGCCAAGAAAGGGAAATAGGTTCAGTTGACAATCCTCTTTCTCGCTTCAGCCACTTTATTGTGTTTTCTAATGCTCAATTTGATTTATTCACTATATCGGCTCTATTTGATTTTCCTTGTGAGCATTGTCCATCACTCGAAAAAAAACAAAAAAAAAATGTACTTTCAGTACAATAAGCTAATTTCACTTTTTCCCTCACGCTTAAATGTGGAGTTTGAATAGGATCTGGTCTGTGACCCTAAATTGACTGTTTCTATTTCCTCTCTCAAACGTCTAACAGACGTGTCGCGACCAAATCTACTCTTCTCAAATGGGTCATAAGGCAGAATCCCTCCTGTCTTCAATTTCAAAATTAGCGAGTAGGTTACTTTCGTTTGCATTGTGGAGTAGACAAAATTAAAAAGAGGATGATGCAAACCCAAGAACTTGCCAGAGTTCACCCATCTTAGTACTACTCCCACTGCAGTACGCTTGGGCTAATGCAACTGTGATCGCACCCGTGTCTAGGCAGGCACTGTCAATTTTCTTTTAGGATCACTTCCTAAGGTTAACTATGAGGAGCTACAACTTTTGATTCGGCTGGAGCCGTAGGATGCACAACCTATCGAATCAAACCTCTTTTCCTGTATAATGTATTGGTTTGCTCAAGCCCCTGAAGTGACCTCTCTTCCTCTCTTAAACTTTGCCATATGCACACTGATTCAAAAATCGCTCATCCTCTCGCACCTTCACATTGACAAAGCTGATCCATCTCATATCTCAGTGTTCCATGCATCTAATTATTTTGTTGGGCACTGGTGGGAGGCTTGTTGGTCGACCAACTCCTTTAATTGGTTAACCGATAAGACAAAAATCATAATATATAATTAGCATGGTCGGCCAATCACAAAGTTTAGCGACAAATTATAGAGTTTCTAAAATCAATATTCTGAATTAGTTGACCAATTTACGAAGATTTCTTAATATCAGGTATCTAGATTGATTGATTGATCAATCACAGTTTTGGGTGACCAATTAGATCGATTCTATATATCAAAATGATGGTTTTTTTTTTTTTTTTAATTTCAGTAATTATATAGGCATTAAATTTATTTATACTATTTCAAACATATAAAAAATTCATATGCAATATAATTTTTAATATTATGTAGAATCATTTATGATCCATTCGTGCATTATGGAGTTTGTTTAAAGTTTCATTTGTGTTGGAAATAGGCTAAGTTTATTCAAGAGTTAAACTTATCCTACTCTTTGGGATTACTCAAATCTATTAAAAAATCAAGAAATTTTTTTTTATGACCAATCAATGGAAATTAACAGGAATTCTAAATCAACCCACCAATTTTCTTAGTACCTTCGGTTTCTAAATTCATCCCTAATAAAGTTCAAAAATAAGATAGTTTTTTTATTTTTTTTTATTTTTAAAGTTCAACCCATCATATGATCAAATTATCCCTACTTTTTAATATTTTATTTTATTTTCCATCTCCTTCTCTCTTATTGTACCATCAACATCGCTCCGTTTCAAAAATCTAGTCTCCATTCAAAATCATCCCCTCTCAAAAGTCTAACACTCTCTCAGAATTTTTCTAAAAAGATAATTCTTTTAATTACTTCTAATTTACTTATTAAATTTCTATAAATTTTTATTCTTGAAAATTATTAGAATTTAATTCTTTCTATTTTTTTAGTATTTAAAATTATTAGAGTTTTAACATCATAATGATTAACAAAAAAAATATGAGAGAAGAAAGATGAAAATACAAATCTTGTAATGAAATTAAAGAAGAAGATAACAAATTACAAACTTATAATAAAACTTATATAACTAAACAACATAATAACAATGACAAGCTTGTACCAATAAGATTAAATTTACAACAATAAAATTAAAATTTTAGCGCTTGGGTACTTAGAAAAGTAGTAAATGTATTTAGAATTTTCCATGATCAATTTGTCTCCCCAAGACTCCCCTTCTACAAAAGTTTACCCTCCAAGCGCATCGCATCTGCCAAGCGCGCCCCGCCATGTTTGGTTTAACGGCTAATCACACACCCTAATCACCAAAATACCCCGAATCAAACAGAAACTTCTCTCCCAATTTTTTAGAGTCGGGAAATTCTATTTGCGTACGGCATTTTACTCTTCGCATCCTCTTTATACCAAACTTCTATTTTGAAATACTATCATTTTACTCTCTGCGTCCAAATTTTTTTCCAAAAATACCTATCCTCGTTTCTCTAACTGCTCGCCCTTCCATCCCATTTTTATCCTTTTATTTTGAGTCGGGTATTAATACCCGACTAAGAAACGTGCTTGTCGGGTATTAATACTCGACCAGCAAGCGAAGTCTCCCTCATAAATAAAAAAAAAAACTAATTAACAATAAATTTCAAACAAATATGCATAAAACCTAAAAAAAAAATTTAATCGTATCTTAGATTTATTCTCTGAAACCAATTGCATATTGGAATTTTTCATTTGCATAAGAAAACTCAAACTCAAATTCCAAATCTAAATTTCACTTGTCGCGGTGAAATCAAAAAATTTAAAATTCTTCTAATTTTTTCAGAAAAGCTAATGTAAAAAATTTTTAGGGATCAAAAAAACAAATTAATGATTTATAGAAGATGTATTTTTATTAAATACCAAAAAAAATTATTTAGAATTTTAGAAAGAAAATAGAGTAGGAAGACGATAAATAGTAATTTCAAATTTTAAGAAGTTTTAATTTGGAAATTATAAGGGTAATTTAGTTCAAAAAATAATAGCAAATTTGTAATTATTTATAAGTTTCAAAACCTTACGTCAATTGTAAAATGCCAGGTGCAAATAGAATTTCCCAATAGAGTCCTTAACTTAAATAACAAGGCTAATATTAGAAAAATGTCAGATTGGGAACCGATTCCCATATCTATTCAAATTCATCGCTGTTCTTTCGAACTCGACTTTCCTTCTCGAAATCTTGTTCCTTAACTTGTCTTCTAATTTCTTTCTCTGTTTTTTTTGGGAAATTTAATATTTTGAAAATTTCTTGCTAGACCTGGAGGTGTTAAACCCTAGATCGCATATCAATCTCCGCGATTAGGCAACCAATTTGGCTGCTTTGCTGGTCGATTTGGAGTTTGTGCCTAGGGTTTATGCCGAGAAGCTTTGTTGTTGTTGATTTAACTTGTTGGGTACTAGATCACGATTTTTTAACGTCTCTTTGCATTTTTGAAGTGTTGATTCGGTAGTTTGAGGTAAAAGCTGGTTTTTGATTCCAGTTTGCTTCTTGGAAACTCGGTAGAAATTTGTTGGAGGTTGTAAATTAATACGAGGGTTTTGTTTTGGACTTGGCAGAGTTAAAGTTGGTTAGAGTTGGAATAACGGTGCGAGTATTCGAAATTTTGGTTTTTGAATCCAAGCTGAAGCTTCTCAAGTGGAAGGGGGCTAAAGGCATGTTGTAGTTTGGGTAAACGAACTCTTCTAAGGCTACTGCAAGTTGGATTATAAGCTATATAACTGCATTTTGGGATTCTGAGTGTTGTACATTCTGGGAGTTCTATATCATTAAGCCTTCAGGTTTGCAATTTCTATTGGGATCTGCTTCCATTATACATGGTCGAAGATTACTGGGAATTTAGCTTGCAATGGTATGCAGTATGTCCCAGTCATGGCAGTGTTGGTGTTGAGGGCATTATGCTGGATATTGTAGGGAGAAATGCATAGATATTCTGCTACCACCCTTGGCGGTGGAGTCGGTAACAACACAGTTGGCGGGGCATCTTCTAGGGAAAATGCTAGGCTAGACTCCTTTGCATCGTCCAATTTCGCTTTGAATTCAAGGTAACTATTACTCATCACTGCTTATTATTATTATTTTTTTCCTTTGTTCCAAATGAAATATTAGCTTCCTTCACTTTATTACACATACATAAAATATGTTAGGTTCCTGTATGTTGGAGTTATATCTATTTGTTGGTGGTGCTATATAGTATATACTCCCTCCATTTGGTTTTAGTAATAGTTTTTTTGACTAATCACACACTTTAATAAAAAGCTAAATTTAATTAAGGCAGCCTATCAATTATTGATTGAAGTACCGTAACAAAAGTTAGTGGGAAATTGAATGGATAAGTGGTTTTTTTGTAATAATGAGAAGATATATTGCTGTATTATCATTTACATACCTTACATTGGAAGTGAAGTGTCTTTGGAATGAAAAAAATGAAAATTAGTTTGGAATAATTTTGTTTTGGATTAATTAGACTCAGACCTCCTGTAGTATGGGGGGTGTATAACTTATTATCTCTGAAGTCCGAAACTCCCACTTAGCCCCCGGACTATTACCAATGTTACTCTATAGTTAGATAATTTCACTCCCTTTTTAACAAATCTGAACTCTTTTTATTTAATTTCATTTTTACCCTCATCTCCCTCCTTGAGAGTTTCACTCCCTTACTCCCAATATCCCTCCTGTCTCTCCCCCCCCCTCTCTCTTTTATAAATCTACAACTTAGATCCCTTTTATAAATCTACAACTTTTTCTTCTGAGGCTCCATAAATGTCGAATCATTTTTCTTTTTTCTTGTCTTCTCTAATTTGCATCAGAGCTTCAGCTAGGCTACAATTTAGAAAGGATCTTGATCAATGTAGGGCAAGGAGTAAGGGCAGTCATCATGTGCAAGCTTTCTTAAATATAATGCCTCACTGTGGGAGTCTGCATGCGAAGAAAGGTATGGTATCTGCTTCATAATGAGATGAGCCTCCACCCTCCATGCGAAGAAAGGTGATAGTTTGCTTAACCAGAAAGTTGCATGGGCAAGTTTTGGTTGGGACTTTCACCTTTCAAACTTCTTGTGAACCCCATTGTCTTTGCAAGCAAAGACTTAGCAACAAATCAATTCTTTTGATTGTCTATTCTAGAAAAACTAATCACGTAGAATGGAGAACAAAGGTTGTGTAAAAAGGTAAAAATCGTGTTAGTAAACTCGTCCAATGTTGAAAATAACACGTTATGAAACCCGTTATATTGCGTTATGAAACCTAACAGAAATCCAACGTTACTTAACAGTCGAAAATAACTCAATGCACCGTAACAGTGCATTTTTTATGTTATTTTACGTTATATTACGTTAAATTATGTTATGTTACGTTATTTACAATAGTTTTTAAATAGGATTTATATTGATTTCAATTATTTATTTTGATTGTTAGCGAATTGCTGTAGTTTTTTTCACTTGAGAGCTTGTTATTTGCTTATTTGATTGCTTGTGCCATTGTTAACTTGTACATCCTTATTTATTTGCTATAATGTCTTTCCAATTACTGATTTTTTTTTGTTATTATTCATTTTTAATTACTGAAATTTCTTACTTGCTAATTAAATTGAATTATCAGCTAATCTAAAATAATCAATTAAAAATAATATAGATTGAGCATTATAAAATATAAATTACAATATTAATGATAATTGAAAATAAATTTGAAATCTTATTTTCATATTTAGATGACGACTGAAATTATAGGTGTGAATTAATTTAATTTATAAAGATAAATATGAGAATTACTGTGAAACTTGTTAGAAATTTAGGATTAATACTGGGATATAATTTTTTTATATTTTCTTTTAGAATTTTTAATTCAATTTTCAATTTATAAAATTTATTTTATATTTTTATATTTATTTTTAATTAAATAAATAGAAAATTGCATAATCTACGTTATGCGTTACGCTATGTGCTATATAACCTAACGGAGACAAAACGTTATGTTACCGTTATCGTTATTTTAAACATTGAACTCGTCATTGCTGAAAAATTTGCAACCATAGATTGAGCAACACAATATTCTGGAATAAACATTAGCAGAGGTTTAAGGACACATTTAATGTCATCAATTAACATATTTTGCTAGATTGGGCAACGACTTCTTGGTTGTCGATATAATAGACTCTTCATCATTGATAGACAGCTCCGAAGCGCGGATGTCGTTCAGGAGGGTGAGCCAGCACTTGGACACATAGGCGGCATTGCTCCACTACTGGTTACATGGAAGCCTGCAAAGGATCTCATAGAGGCACTCGTCAGGGAAGGCATCGAGCGAGCAATTCTCTCGCCAATGCTTCTTCTCCTTTTTGTAGAAAGGGAAGCTGTATCTCGACCTCTTGTGAGGAGCGCAACAGAGCGCCCCCGAGTCGGATATCATCATCTCTTGATAAAATTAACACAATATATACAAAAATTTCAGCAAAAAAATAAAATAAAATAAAATAAAATCATGCACCAAAATTTCTTCTTAAACAACCAAACAAAATATTCATATTAATTCTTTCTGTAGTGTACTCAGGAAATTAGCTTAGAGATAAATCCAAACTGCGTACGAATATGAAAATACAAATTCTAACTAGAGATCTAAACCTAGATAAAATTAACATAATATATACAAAATTCATCAAAAAAATAATTTATGAATCAAAAGTTCTTTTTAAACAACCAAACAAAATTTTCTCATATTAACTTTTCTGCGAAAAGATGAAATCAGCTTAGAGATGAATCTAAATTGTGAAGAATTTAAAAATACAAATTCTAACTAGAGATCTAAACCTAGGAAAAAACTACAAAATTAACATAGATCTACTGTATACGAGAGAAAATCGACTATCTAACATATCTACATCGAAGCATGATCAATCAATCTACAGAGAAACATCAGATCTATCTACTGACCTTCGAAATTGATGAGATCTATCTACTGACCTCCGAAATTGATGAACGCTGACATGAGTCCAGACGAAGGAGCAACCCCAAGGAGCCGATGGATCCACACACAACCTCAAGATGATGATCAACCTCTGTAACAAGGAGGAGGAGGACGACCGCGGCAAGTTCGAAGTGTCCAATGATCATAAATAAAGAAGCGCAAAAACAAACCCTAGAAAGGGCAAAAAAGAAGAAGAAGATGATGAGATGAAATGAAAGAGGCTTGAATTAGAGAGATTGAAGATGAGGTCGGGGGTAAAAATGACATTTCATCACACGTGTGCATCACGTGACTCAACCCGAAATGATCACTAAACTTCGTTAGCTATCCCGAAGGCTAAGTGAGAGTTTCAGACTTCAGAGATAATAAGTTATACACCATCTATACTACATGGGGTCTGAGTGTAATTAACCCATTTTTTTAAAGAAAAAGACTGCTAATTTGGGATGGAGGAGTATATGCTATATTATGAACTATTGCTCTCGTCTATTAGGACGGGTGGAAACAAACAAGGCCTTGAGGAGTTATAATTAACCTGAAAGGCCTGTTAGGGTAGTTAGAACTTCTAATTATGCAAGTGAAGACATTGGTATTATATTTGAAAATGTTCGCTAACATGTAAATCCAATTCCCTTAGCATCTCCAATGTTCTAAAATGCGTTTTCAGTATGCGTGCGGTCCAGTACCGCATAACGCATAATTGGATTACGCGCGGATTATGCGGATTATGCGGAATTATGCAGAATATTAATATTTTAATATATATTAATATAATAATTATTAAAAATGGATATATTAAGTGCTATAAAATTCTAAAAAATTATAAATAATAACCGTAAGTATGTAAAATGAATATAAATTGGTTTTATATAAGAAATTAAAAAGATAGAAAGACTTATCTCTTAACTCTCAATGTAAAAGAAAGAACGACGTATGCATGTATGGATAAAAAACGTCGCTTACCTGCAAATCGAAAAGAAAAACTGAATGAGGATCAATATATATGATATATAAGAAAGTTTTAACACATAAATGAACAATGCATGTACAAATAAATATATGACAATAACAATGTTCAAGAAAGCGTTTTCATTATGCGTGCGGTCCAGGACCGCATAACGCATAATCGGATTACGCGCCGATTATGCGGATTACGCGGAATTATGCGGAATATTAATATTTTAATATATATTAATATAATAATTATAAAAAAATGGATATATTAATGCTATAAAACTCTAAAAAATTATAAATAATAACCGTAAGCATATAAAATGAATATAAACTGGCTCTACATAAGAAATAAAAAAGATAGAAAGACTTACCTCTTAACTCCCAATGTAAAAAAAAGAACGACGCATGTATGTATGGATCAAAAACGTCGCTCACCTGCAAATCGAAAAGAAAATTTAAATGAGAATTAATATATATGATATATAAGAATTAAGAAAGTTCTTTAACACATAAAAAATGAACAATGCATGTACAAATGAACATATGACAATAATCCACACATTGCTAATACATGTTTGTGTCAACTACATAAGTAATTAGTTTTACATATTCAAAAAATAATACAAGTTTTTATCAAATACAGTTCATCCCACTCAACAAATTCTCTACTATTCCTCATTGTCATCTTCATATTGAACATTGTTTTCCAACTCCTCCTCAGAGCTATCATCATCATCGTCATTCACATCATCACCCTCTTCTTCTAAAACAGCTATAGCTTGATCATGTTCAGGAAGATTTTCAACAACTGCACTGGATGAACCCTCTTGTGCTCTTATTCCCGCTGCAGCTCTCCTTCTTAGCGTCCTTTTGCTCCTCCTGAGTCTATCTTCGTTAGCTCCACTTGCCGCAGCAACAAGATCCCATGTTAAGCCGGAACCAGGGAAGATCTCATCTTCGTCATCATTCTCTATTTCTCTAACAAATTCATCTTTCCAGTGCAAAGCTCTGGAATCATCTGAAGCAACCAGCACATCCTTACTATCTCCATCCTTCTTCTTCGCATTCCTTTTCTGTGCCATTTTTTTGTTAATTGAACGAAGACGAGATCATTCAATCTTTTAGCATCCAGCCTATTCCTCTTCTTTGTATGTATCTATAAATTTATAAATGATTTTATAGAAGAGAAAAAGAAGGTTAGAGTGTTAACTCTGAAAATAATGTAATTAAAAATTATAAAATATATAATCATTGTAGTACTATTTACCCCTTCAAATACACTGAAATTTCTCTCGCACCCTGAAGAGCTACTTGTCAAGCTTAGGATCTTAATTGCTATTTTTCGAAGATTTGGTGCATCTCCTCCATAAAAATCCCACCAATGAGCTATTAAAGCAACATATAACAATATGTTAATAATTAGAAAGAATAAAATTTAATATTAAATTCTTTTAAATTTCATGTATAAAGGTTACCTTGGTCGAAATTATCCGTGCCATTAAAGCTCATTCGGTACCTTTCCGCCATCCCACTCCCCATAAGTCCCCCCTTATCTTTGTAGACACGAAATTCATATGAGCCAATCTGATCTTGGACATCATGCTCAGGGTAAAATATGCATATGCAATGCATGACGGCATTTGTTACTAGTGTATTTTCTGTGACTGTATTATCCCTATAATAATAATAGGGATTAAGATAATATGCCATCAAATGCAATATACTATCAAGTCTGCCCCTGGATTCTTTCTCAATTATATTAATAATTGGTCTAAATGCAGACTCCTTTCGATTGCAAGCAACTTTGATCTCGTTCTTTGCATCTTCCAGCATTTCATAGACAAAACCCATTGAAGGTCTACGATCAGCATCAACAATTCTCAGCAATTTAAACAAAGGAGTGTATACCTTCAGAAACTCTTTAATGTCTTTCCAAAAGGAGTCAGAATATATTGTGGTTTTAGTTGACTTGCCCTTCTCTGTCTTCGACCATCTGTTATTATCCCACTTATCTGAAGACACCATAGCAGCCAACTGTGATTTTTTGTCCAGCAGGCAGCTCAAGCTTAGGAAGGTGGTGGCAAATCTGGTGATTCCTGGACGAACAAGCTCCCTCCTGTTTGTAAATGAGCGCATCAAAGCCAGAGTACTGTGATGCGCATAGAGAAAAACTGTCATTGATCTTGCCTTCTCAATCACCGCTTTGTATTTTGGTATCTTACCAATACCCTCCAACATAAGATCTATAGTGTGGGCTGCACAACTGGTCCAAAATATATTAGGCCTTCTTTCCTTCAACATATTTTTTGCTGCCATGTTGGATGGGTGGTTATCAGTAACCACTTGAAGCACGCGCTTCTCACCCACTTCCTTGATGCAGTTTTCCACCCAATTCAATATGTATTCGCCAGTATGTGCATTGGCCGAGTCCTCAATGGATTTAATGAAGCATGTGCCGTCCTTACAATGGACACATAAATTCATAATACTTCTATGCTTTCTGTCAGTCCATCCATCAGTCAAAATACTGCAGCCATATTCATCCCACGCTTCCTTTGACTTCTCCAAGCTGTCTTCAATTTTTTTGTATGCCTTATCTAAGAGAGGCACTCTCAATTGATATTGGCTTGGGCCCTTATACCCTGGACCGTGCTTGCCAACAACCTCGCAAAACTGATCGAACTCCTCACAGTCGAAAGTGTTAAAAGGAATTCCTTTGGCATATGCCCACATGGCCGCATAATCATGTGCCAGCTCCTTCCACTTTCTTCTCTCTCCTTCATTGATAACTGCTTGCTTCCATTTACCTTCATCCACCAGTCTGTTCAGTGGACCACTAACACGAGGCCTATGATCTCCAGTGAGTTCGGGTTCTTCTCTCTCTCTTTCCACTGATATCTGCACCTCTTTCCGGAGCTCATAATCAGCTTTCCGCTTGTCAACTTTTTTCTTCTTGATTCCCTCCAAGTTCTCCCTACATATACGCCTCTCTTCATCTGTGGCAAGCACACATGCTGACACTTCTCCTCCAACTCCTGCAACATGTTGCTTCAATCTATTTATTCCCCCTTTCACAATCTTATTACATTTGATACATTTCACATCATTATAAGATCCTCTCTTTATTAGCCTACCATAATTCCACCCAATGTCATTTGATCCTGGTGGTTTTAATGGAATTTGGCTTTCTTCCTCACTTGATGGATTTGGCCGTCCACAACTACTTGAATTAGAGGCCATTGATGATGACATACAAACAAACTTAACTGCCTTAAAAAAATTCCTACATCACCATTAAGAAAAATAATAAACTCCAACTGAAAAGATTTTATTAAAACAATTCATAGATCACTACTTCAAAAGATTTTATTAAAACCAAAGAGGAGTTCAAAGATTTTATTAAAACAATTCATATTTATTTTCACTGTCACTGAAAATTTCAGTCATTTATTTTCACTGTCACTGAAAATAATTTTTTTTAATCATCAATTTTTACCATCAAAATAAATTGGAAAGCTCACTGTCACTCATCAGAAATTAACATACAAAATTTAAAAAAAAAAATTAGCTCACTGATCAGCTACATTAAAAAATATAAATTTCAGTCATTTATTTTCACTGACTGTAACTGAAAATTATTTTTTTTAATCATCAATTTTTACCATCATAATAAATTGGAAAGCTCACTGTCACTCATCAGAAATTAACATACAAAATTTAAAAAAAAAAATTAGCTCACTGATCAGCTACATTAAAAAATATAAATTTCAGTCATTTATTTTCACTGACTGTAACTGAAAATTATTTTTTTTAATCATCAATTTTTACCATCATAATAAATTGGAAAGCTCACTGTCACTCATCAGAAATTAACATACAAAATTTAAAAAAAAAAATTAGCTCACTGATCAGCTACATTAAAAAATATAAATTTCAGTCATTTATTTTTACTGACTGTAACTGAAAATTAATTTTTTTAATCATCAATTTTTACCATCATAATAAATTGGAAAGCTCACTGTCACTCATCAGAAATTAACATATAAAATTTTAAAAAAAAATTAGCTCACTGATCAGCTACATTAAAAAATATAAATTTCAGTCATTTATTTTCACTGACTGTAACTGAAAATTATTTTTTTTAATCATCAATTTTTACCATCATAATAAATTGGAAAGCTCACTGTCACTCATTAGAAATTAACATACAAAATTAAAAAAAAAAAATTAGTTCACTGATCAGAAATTGGGAAAAAAAACCCTTACCCTAACCGTATGCCTAACCCTTAGAATAGTTAAAAAATACAAAAAATCTCACAAAAAATTTAACAAATGAAATTAAACATGAGTAGAAACAGCTAGAGAAGAAAGGAAAAAAGAAAAATTACCGCCGGAGAGGAGATGCAGTCGCCGGAGGGGGGAGGACGACGGGAGGACTTGATCGGACTCGGAGGACTTGATAGATTGATGATCGGAGGTGGTTGAGGCGCGAGGGATTGATGATCGGAGACTTGATCGACCGATTCCTACAAAAGATCACTCGATCGACCGAACGATTGATCTAACGGGTCGGTGAAGAAAACAACTTTCAGTGTTGACGAAGAACGGAACGATCGACCGATCGACCGACGACGGGAAAGGAAGATTAGAGGAGGAAATTTGGGATCGGAGGGAATTTGGGATTTAGGGTTATTTTGGGGGCGAAATTTTTTTCCGCGAGCGAGTTCACGATTTCGGGTCGCGAAGAAAAGGGGAGGGGATATTTAACGAGTCAGGTGCGGGTCGGGTGCGAATCGGGTGCGGGTCGAATTTTTAAAACGTTGCTGACAACCCGTTAACCCGCCGAACGATTACTCGTTCCTATGCGGATTATGCGACCGCATAATCCGCATAGGAACGCATAATCGCCCTGTCCGCATAGACAGGGCGATTTTCCCGGTTTCTACGCGTTTTCCCTCCGCAAACGATTATGCGGCCGCATATGCGGCCGCATAGAACGTTTTTTTGAACACTGGACAATAATCTACATATTGCTAATACATGTTTGTGTCAACTACATAAGTAATTAGTTTTACATGTTCAAAAAATAATACAAGTTTATGTCAAACACAGTTCATCCCATTCAATAAATTCTCTACTCATCCTCATTGTCATTTTCATATTCAACATTGTCTTCCAACTCCTCCTCGGAGCTATCATCATAATCTTCATTCGCATCATCACCCTCTTCTTCCAAAATAGCTCTATCTTGATCATGTTTGGGAAGATCTTCAACAACTGCACTAGATGAAGCCTCTTGTGCTCTCCTTTCCGCTGCAGTTCTCCTTCTTAGTGTTCTTTTGCTCCTCCTGAGTCTATCTTCATTAGCTCCACTCGCCGCAGCAACAAGATTCCATATCAAGCCGGAACCAGGGAATATCTCATCTTCATCATCGTTCTCTCTTTCTCTAACAAATTCATCTTTCCATTGCAAAGCTCTGGAATCGTCTGAAGCAATCAGCAAATTCTTACTATCTCCATCCTTCTTCTTCGCATTTCTTTTCTGTATCATTTTTTTGTTAAACTGAACGAAGACAAGATCATTCAACTTTTTAGCATCCAGTTTATTCCTCTTCTTAGTATGTATCTATAAATTTAAATATAATTTTGCACAAGAGAAAAGAGAATGTTAGAGTGTAAACTATGAAAATAATGTAATTGAAAATTATAAAATATATAATTATTTTTAGTAGTATTTAGTATTTACCCCTTCAAATACACTGAAATTTCTCTCGCACCCTGAAGAGTTACTTGTCAATGTTAGAATCTTAATTGCCATCTGTCGAAAATTTGGTGCCTCTCCTCCATAAAAATCCCACCAATAAGCTATTAAAGCAACATATAACAATATATTAATAATTAGAAATAATAGAATTTAGTATTCAATTCTTTTAAATTTCACGTATAAAGGTTACCTAGATCGAAATTATCTGTGCCATTAAAACTCAATCGGTACCTTTCTGCCATGCCACTCCTCATGAGTCCCCCCTTATTCTTGTAGATAAGAAATTCATGCGAGTCAATCCGATCTTGGATGTCATCTCTAGGAAAAAATATGCATATACAATGCATGACTGTATTTTTTACTAGTGTGTTGTCTTGGACTGTCTTATCCCTATAATAATAATAGGGATTAAGATAATATCCTGTCAAATGCAATATACTATCAAGTCTGTCCTTGGATTCTTTCTCAATTATATCAATAACTGGTCTAAATATAGACTCCTTTCGATTTCAAGTAACTTTGATCTCGTCCTTTGCATCTTTCAGCATTCCATAGATAAAACCCATTGAAGGTTTATGATCAGCATCAACAATTCTCAACAATTTAAACAAGAGAGTGTATACCTTCAGAAACTCTTTAGTGTCTTTCCAAAAAGAGTCATAATATATTGTGGGTTTAGTTAGGGGTGAGCATCGGTCGGTTCGGTTCGGTTTTTTGAAAAAAATCCAACCGAAAACCGAACCAACTTATAAAATCGAAACCGAACCGAATTTTCGGTTCGGTTCGGTTTTCGGTTTTTAGGGTTTGAAACTAATTATGTTTATAAACGCATGTTTTTTATAGGAAAAATAATAATTTTCTTTCTATTTTTTTCTTTTTCTACTTATTAAAATAACAATCACATGTTTTTCATTAAAAATTTAAAAGAAAAACACATTGAAAATAAATCAAAGAAAAAAATAAGCTATAATTCTAAAAGTTCGGTTTTTTCGGTCGGTTTCGGTTGGAGCTAAAGCCACCGAAATCCGATCCGAAACTCGTAAATAATTTCGGTTTTTAAACCGAACCGAAAAGCGAATAAACCGAACCGATTGGTTCGGTTCGGTTTTGCGGTTCGGTTCGGTTTTTTCGGTTTTATGCTTAGCCGTAGGTTTAGTTGACTTGTCCTTTGTCTTGGACCATCTGTTATTTTCCCACTTATCTGAAGAAAGTATAGCAGCCAACTGTAATTTTTTGTCCACAAGGCAGCTCAAACTCAGGAAGGTGGTGGTAAATCTGGTGATTTCTTGACGAACCAGCTCCTTCCTGTTTGTAAATGAGCACATCAAAGCCATAGTACTGTGATGCGCATAGAGGAAAACTGTCATTGAACTTGCCTTTTCAATCACCGCTTTGTATTTTGGTATCTTACCAATACCCTCTAACATGAGATTTATAGTGTGGACTGTACAAATGGTCCAAAATATATTAAACCTCCTTTCCTTCAACATATTTTTTGCTGCCATGTTGGATGGATGGTTATCAGTAACCACTTGCAGCACACGCTTATCACCCACTTCCTTAATGCAGTTTTCCACCCAATTCAATATATATTCGCCAGTGTGTGCATTGGCCGAGTTCTCAATAGACTTAATGAAACTTGTGCCTTCCTTACAATGTACACATAAATTCATAATACTTCTATGCTTTCTGTTGGTTCATCCATCAGTCAAAATACTGCAATCATATTCATCCCACGCTTCCTTTGACTTCTCCAGACTGTCTTTAATTTTTTTGTATGTCTTATCTAAAAGAGACTCTCAATTGATATTGGCTGGCCCCCTTATACCTTGGACCGTGCTTGCCGACAGCCTCATAAAACAAATCGAACTTCTTACAGTCAAAAGTGTTAAAAGGAATGCCTTTGGCATATGCCTACATGGCCGCATAATCATGTGCCAGCTCCTTTCACTTCCTTCTCTCTTCATTGATAACTGTTTGTTTCCATTTACTTTCGTCCACCAATCTGTTCAGTGGGCCACTAACATGGGGCCTATGATCTCCAGTGAGTTCGGATTCTTCTTTCTCTTTCTACTGATATCTGCACCTCTTTCCGGAGCTCATAATCAACTTTCTGCTTGTCAACTTTTCTCTTATTGATTCCCTCCAAGTTCTCACTGCATATGCACCTCTCTTCATCTGTGTCAAGCGCACATGCTGACACTTCTCCTCCAACTCCTGCAATATATTGCTTCAATCTATTTATTCCAATGTTCAAGAAAGCGTTTTCATTATGCGTGCGGTCCAGGACCGCATAACGCATAATCGGATTACGCGCCGATTATGCGGATTACGCGGAATTATGCGGAATATTAATATTTTAATATATATTAATATATTAATTATTAAAAAATGGATATATTGATGCTATAAAACTCTAAAAAATTATAAATAATAACCGTAAGCATATAAAATAAATATAAACTGGCTCTACATAAGAAATTAAAAAGATAGAAAGACTTATCTCTTAACTCCCAATATAAATAAAAGAACGACACATGTATGTATGGATCAAAAACGTCGCTCACTTGCAAATCGAAAAGAAAATTTAAATGAGAATCAATATATATGATATATAAGAATTAAGAAAGTTCTTTAACACAAAAAATGAACAATGCATGTACAAATGAACATATGACAATAATCCACATATTGCTAATACATGTTTGTGTCAACTACATAAGTAATTAGTTTTACATATTCAAAAAATAATACAAGTTTTTATCAAATACAGTTCATCCCACTCAACAAATTCTCTACTATTCCTCATTGTCATCTTCATATTGAACATTGTTTTCCAACTCCTCCTCAGAGCTATCATCATCATCGTCATTCACATCATCACCCTCTTCTTCTAAAACAGCTATAGCTTGATCATGTTCAGGAAGATTTTCAACAACTGCACTGGATGAACCCTCTTGTGCTCTCATTCCCGCTACAGCTCTCTTTCTTAGCGTCCTTTTACTCCTCCTGAGTCTATCTTCGTTAGCCCCACTTGCCGCAGCAACAAGATCCCATGTTAAGCCGGAACCAGGGAAGATCTCATCTTCGTCATCATTCTCTATTTCTCTAACAAATTCATCTTTCCAGTACAAAGCTCTGGAATCGTCTGAAGCAATCAACACATCCTTACTATCTCCATCCTTCTTCGCATTCCTTTTCTGTGCCATTTTTTTGTTAAACTGAACGAAGACGAGATCATTCAATCTTTTAGCATCCAGCCTATTCCTCTTCTTTGTATGTATCTATAAATTTATATATGATTTTACAGAAGAGAAAAAAGAAGGTTAGAGTGTTAACTTTGAAAATAATATAATTAAAAATTATAAAATATATAATCATTGTAGTAGTATTTACCCCTTCAAATACACTGAAATTTCTCTCGCACCCTGAAGAGCTACTTGTCAAGTTTAGGATCTTAATTGCTATTTTTCGAAGATTTGGTGCATCTCCTCCATAAAAATCCCACCAATGCGCTATTAAAGCAACATATAACAATATGTTAATAATTAGAAAGAATAGAATTTAATATTAAATTCTTTTAAATTTCATGTATAAAGGTTACCTGGGTCGAAATTATCCATGCCATTAAAGCTCATTCGGTACCTTTCCGCCATCCCACTCCCCATAAGTCCCCTCTTATCTTTGTAGACACGAAATTCATATGAGCCAATCTGATATTGGACATCATGCTCAGGGTAAAATATGCATATGCAATGCATGACGGCATTTGTTACTAGTGTATTTTCTGTGACTGTATTATCCCTATAATAATAATAGGGATTAAGATAATATGCCATCAAATGCAATATACTATCAAGTCTGCCCCCGGATTCTTTCTCAATTATATTAATAATTGGTCTAAATGCAGACTCCTTTCGATTGCAAGCAGCTTTGATCTCGTTCTTTGCATCTTCCAGCATTCCATAGACAAAACCCATTGAAGGTCTACGATCAGCATCAACAATTCTCAGCAATTTAAACAAAGGAGTGTATACCTTCAGAAGCTCTTTAATGTCTTTCGAAAAGGAGTCAGAATATATTGTGGTTTTAGTTGACTTGCCCTTCTCTGTCTTCGACCATCTGTTATTATCCCACTTATCTGAAGACACCATAGCAGCCAACTGTGATTTTTTGTCCAGCAGGCAGCTCAAGCTTAGGAAGGTGGTGGCAAATCTGGTGATTTCTGGACGAACAAGCTCCCTCCTGTTTGTAAATGAGCGCATCAAAGCCAGAGTACTGTGATGCGCATAAAGAAAAACTGTCATTGATCTTGCCTTCTCAATCACCGCTTTGTATTTTGGTATCTTACCAATACCCTCCAACATAAGATCTATAGTGTGGGCTGCACAACTGGTCCAAAATATATTAGGCCTTCTTTCCTTCAACATATTTTTTGCTGCCATGTTGGATGGGTGGTTATCAGTAACCACTTGAAGCACGCGCTTCTCACCCACTTCCTTGATACAGTTTTCCACCCAATTCAATATGTATTCGCCAGTATGTGCATTGGCCGAGTCCTCAATGGATTTAATGAAGCATGTGCCGCTCTTACAATGGACACATAAATTCATAATACTTCTATGCTTTCTGTCAGTCAATCCATCAGTCAAAATACTGCAGCCATATTCATCCCACGCTTCCTTTGACTTCTCCAAGCTGTCTTCAATTTTTTTGTATACCTTATCTAAAAGAGGCACTCTCAATTGATATTGGCTGGGCCCCTTATACCCTGGACCGTGCTTGCCAACAGCCTCGCAAAACTGATCAAACTCTTCACAGTCGAAAGTGTTAAAAGGAATTCCTTTGGCATATGCCCACATAGCCGCATAATCATGTGCCAGCTCCTTCCACTTCCTTCTCTCTCCTTCATTGATAACCGTTTGCTTCCATTTACCTTCATCTACTAGTCTGTTCAGTGGACCACTAACACGGGGCCTATGATCTCCAGTGAGTTCGGGTTCTTCTCTCTCTCTTTCTACTGATATCTGCACCTCTTCCCGAAGCTCATAATCAGCTTTCCGCTTGTCAACTTTCCTCTTCTTCATTTCCTCCAAGTTCTCCCTGCATATACGCCTCTCTTCATCTGTGGCAAGCACACATGATGACACTTCTCCTCCAACTCCTGCAATATGTTGCTTCAATCTATTTATTCCCTCTTTCACAATCTTATTACATTTGATGCATTTCACATCATTATAAGATCCTTTCTTTATTAGCCTTCCATAATTCCACCCAATGTCATTTGATCCTGGTGGTTTCAATGGAATCTGGCTATCTTCCTCACTCGATGGATTTGGCCGTCCACAACTACTTGAATTAGAGGTCATTGATGATGACATATTCATCAACTTATATACTTTTAAGAAATTCCTACATCACCATTAAGAAAAACAATAACTCACTGAAAAAATTTGAACTATTTCAAATTATAGTTACCGCAAGTAATATAAATTTTAGAAAACATAAGTTTTATTAACTGTTTTAAAAGATTTAAATTTAATTGAAACAAAATAGGAGTTCAAATAAGTCCTGTAGCGACCAGTAAAATTTCTGCAGCAAAATTTTTTTTCTTTGCTAAACAAGATAATTTTGTTAAAGAGAACTGAACATACTCTGCAGCAACCAGTCAAAAAAAACTAACAAAAATTAACCACTAACAAAAAACTAAAAAAAACCAGCAACCTATTTTCGCAGCAACCATTTAATTTCTAATTAACGAAATTAGAACATTATTCTGCAGCAACCATTAATTAGTTCTTTGTACAAATTATACAATGTGCAAGATTTGTCAACATTAAAACCGTTCAAGGGAAATAGACAGTGCAAAAATCAACCCCGAACTGAATCTGGAATTTGTACAGACAAAAAAATTGTATACAAAATTTAAAAAGGAAACGCACTGATCAGAAATTGAAAAAAAAATAAATTTATAAAATTAAACAAGACTAGAAGCAGTTAAAGTAGAAAGGAAAAAAAATTTACCACAGGAGGGGAGGATCGTTCGCCGGAGGGGAGGTTCGTTCGCTGGAGGAGGGAGGACCACAAGATTGATGCTCGGAGGACTCGATGAAGTAATAATCGGAGGGAATGGAGCCGAGGGATTGATGATCGGAGGATTCGATCGTCCAATTCCTACAATGAATTACTCGATCGACTGATGGATTGGTCGAACGGGTCGGTGAAGAAAAGGAATTGATCGGTCGGCGAAGACGAGGAATTGATTGACTGAGAGGAGATTGGGCGATCGGAGGGAAGAAATTTGATGATCAGAGGGAAATTTAGGGATCTAGGGTTTTTTGGGCGAGAGGGGATTTTCGGGCGAGAGCGAGAAAGAATTTTCGGGTTGCGACGAAATTAAGAAACGAACGGAGAGAAGGGGAAATTAAAGGGTTGGATGAGGGTCGGGTGCGGGTCGGGTTTTCGTATTGTTTCCGAAACCCATTAACCCGCGGGCGATTAATCGCCTATGCGGATTATGCGGACGCATAATCCGCATAATACCGCATAATCGCCCTGTCCGCATGGACAGGGCGATTTTCCCCAATTCTCTGCGTTTTCCGCCCGCAAACGTTTATGCGGGCGCATATGCGCGGCATAGAACGTTTTTTAGAACACTGATTTATTCTCCCTTTCACAATCTTATTATATTTGATGCATTTTACATTATTATAGAGTCCTCTCTTTATTAGCCTTCCATAATTCCACCCAATATCATTTGATCCTGGAGATTTCAATGGAATCTGACTATCTTCCTCACTCGATGGCCGTCCACAACTACTTGAATTAGAGGCCATTGATGATGACATACAAATAAAGTTTTATGTCTTAAAGAAATTTCTACATCACCATTAAGAAAAACAATAAACTCACTGAAGAAATTTGAACTATTTTCAAATTATAGTAACCGCAAGTAAAAGAAATTTTAGAAAATATAAGTTTTAAAAACTGTTTCAAAAGATTTAATTAAAACAAAAGAGGAGTTTAAACTCTACAAATAAGTCTATAATTTGTAAAATGAAGAACTCTGCAGCTACCAGTAAAAATAGTAACAATGCAATCAAGCCTGTCTAACTTGTAAAATGCATGACTACCAGTAAAAATAGAACTCTGCAACTACCAGTAAAAATAGTAACAATGCTGTAAAAATAGAACTCTACAAATAAGTCCAGAATTTGTAAAATGCATGATCTTTGAAGGATGAAATCAAGCATCCTGTGAGCCAATCTGATATTTGAAGGATGAAATCAAGCCTGTCTAATATTCTTTAAAGATCATGCATCTTCCATCATTTCCCTCAGGTTATTTTTAAAAAAAATTGTGTACAAAATTAAAAGAAATCTCACTGATACATGCAACTGAAGTAGCTGAAGCAGCCAGAGAAATTAAACAAGCATACATGCAACTAGAGACTATTAATTCTCTAGTTAGAAAAGGGAAGCAGCTTGCGAAATTAAACAAAAATTATAAAAAAAATTATGTACAAAATTTAGCATATAAATTATAAAATTAAACAAGCAAAAAATTCAAATGAAGCAGCTATAGAAGAAAGGAAAAAAATTACTGTCAGAGGGGGGACTGCTCGCTGGAGGGGAGAAGCAGATCGGAGGAGGCGGAGGCACGAAGGAAGGGAGAGAATTGTTCGCCGCTGCACGATTGGAGGAGGCCCGAGGGGAATCACTCTATCGAGCGATCACTCGATCGACCGATCACTCGATCGATTAGGCTAACGGGACGACGAAAAAGGGATTTAAGGGTCGGCGAAGAAAGGAACCTTCTCGATCAATCGATCGATGATGGCGAAGGCGATCGGAGGGGAGGGAATTGGTGATCGGAGAGGAAATTTGGGCGTTAGGATTTTTTTTGGCGAGTGAATTCTCGGGATAGGCTCAATGCGAAGAAACGAGAAGGGAAATAAAGGGGTTTTGATGCGGGTCGGGTCGGGTTTTCAAAACCATTACGAAACCAATTAACCCACACGCACGTTATGCGCCCTTCGCGGATTATGCGACCGCATAGGGCACATAATCGCCCTGTCCGCATGGGCAGGGCGATTTTCCCCTTCTTGGTGCGGTTTTATACCGCATACGTTTATGCGGGCGCATATGCGCCCGCATAAAACATTTTTTTGAACACTGAGCATCTCTAAATTTCAAACAAGTTGGGTCCTAATGAAGTTTCAGTGCTACATATAAAGAGTTTTTTTAACTGTAGGATTGTGAACAATGAAATGAAAAGGAAGCAGTAGGGAAAAAAAAAAAAAACAGCTCCAGCAAAAAAAAAGCCAATTAATAATGTATGGAAGTTCCATGCTTACTAAAAAGGGAAAGAAAGTGAATGATGTTTTGACAAATTCTTGTTACAATTCAAAATTTCAGCCACTTGTCATATGGTTTAGCATTTCAAATTTAGTGTTCTTAAAGCCAATAATTAATCAATGTGAGGATAAAGATGATGAGAGAAAGGAAATTTAACAGACATGAAACTTTCTTAGTTTGCTCTATCAGCATACAAAATTGAAAGCTGAAAGCCTGAAACATATCCCCTGGAAAGACCTTAATTGACTAAAGCTGAGACACAGATGCCATTTTGAGTTTCTGTGGAACTCAATCATTTTATATCAAAATTTTGCACACATTTTGCATCACAAATTCATTTACGTCCCAAATTCCATCATCGTCCCTTGGACAATAATTCACTTAGTGACCTTCTATCTCTCATACAGAGGACCCTGAACCTTTTTTTCTTTAATGTATTAAAGGAGTAGAAAATTTTGTTTGCGCCCATCCTTATCTTTAAAATTTGTGTTGTGTGAGTTAACAATGTTGATGGATGTAACTTGAAGAGAAGGGATAATTATTGATTGTCATTTTTTATTTAGAGTTAAGGGTCTCTTCTTAGGATAGTGCTAGTAGTTATTTGGGCTCTATAATTAAATCAGTTGTGCGATCCCTAAAGTTTTATCTACGTATTAATCATGTCGGGAGTAATGGATACAGTCATGAAACAAAAAAAATGGTGTTGTTTTCTGATGCAGTCACCTACATAGTGGCTGAAGTTAAATGAAGTATCAGTAGAACAATTGTGAAGCATATATTTTGTTGAGTCAGAGTTCTTTTTTATCTCTTTTTCCTTTTCTCCTCTTTTCTACTTCTGTTTCTACAATTTTTCTACCACTACTATCCTTTTGTAATATAATAGAATCTTGGTTATATAAGCTTGGTATCAGAGCCTCGTTCTCGTGGTCTTCTAATTTCCCTCTATTTCGTTTTTTTCTGTTTCATCTTTCTAGTCTCTTAACATGAACTGAATTCTTTTATTTATTCCAAAAGAAGTCTTATGATGTGAAATTTGATCTTGACTCCTTAATTCATCAAGACAGTAGCATTACATTTACTTTGATGTTAAGGCTTTGAAAGGTTAAAGGCTTAAAGCTTTGACATAGATACATGTGAGTTCTATGGGCGACTGATCAAGATAGTTTTTAGAGCTCAAGATGATCAAGTTTTTATGAAAATAAACGAACTTACTAGTGGTTTCTCTCTGCAACCTTTAATAATTATCCTGAGCGTTGAAGTGAAAGTAGCAAGTATGTAAGGTGCAACAGATTGGCATGCATGCCTTCCCATTAATCAAGACAAGTAACTTGGTCAACGTCTGCCGCTGGAGGAAATGTTGCATTACTTGATGCCAATTAAGATGATCCTTACTTTCCTAGATCCCCTATATGGGTCTTACCTTGGTAGTTGATCAATTTGAACAAAGAAATATGCTGTATGGCAGATCTATAATCTATATTATTGAAAGTCCAACCTACTTGGGCTTGCATCACAAATTTGTAGAGAATATTATACCATGATTTGTGCTTCTAAAGTGGCTAGAGGCGAATCACAAGTTTATTGATAACCTTTCTTTAAAGATTCCTAAATGTCGCAAGATGCAATCTGGACGGAAGAAGTGAACTAATATAACTCAAAGAAAGGAGTGATATCATTAATTATGGTTGGTCAATTTTGATCTAGGGAGAGGCTACTTAATTGGGCTCCACAATCATGTTAGTTATGATATATTCGAGAGGGTACAACAACAACAACAATCAAGCCTTTTATCCCAAGTACATGGGGTAGGCTAGATGTATCAAAAGAGAATCACGCCGGATCACTCACGCTGATAATCCTTCTCCATTCTTTCCTATTGAGTAATATGTCCTTATTTAAAGCTCTAGAATCCATATATTTTCGTATTACCTCCATATATGTTTTCTTCAGTCTTCCCATTGCTCTTTTAACTTGTCTTATGTTGAAGCTCTCATACTGGTGCAATTGTAGGTCTATGTTGCACATGGCCAAACCATCATAAGCGATTTTCTCGCATCTTCTCTTCAATGGAGACTACACCTATTTTAGCACGAATATTTTTATTTCTCACTTTATTTCTCCTAGTATTGCCACACATTCAACGAAGCATACGCATCTCTATTACATTTATCTTCTGTGAATAATATTTCTTTATAACCCAGCATTCCGTGACATATAATAAAGCTGATCTAATAACTGTCCTATAAAATTTTCTCTTTAGCCTTACTGGAATGTTATAGTCACATAAAACTCCCGTTACACTCCTCCATTTGAACCAGTCAGTTTGGATCTTATGATTGACATCACTATCGATCTCTCTATCATTAAATAATAGAATCTAAGTACCTAAACTGACTGCTCATTTGTATCTTTTGTCTATCTAGTGTCACAATACTATAGTCCTGGATTCGTCGTTTACTCAATTTACACTTTATATACTCCGTTTTGGACCTAATCAATTTAAAACTTTTAGATTCTAATATTTGCCTCCATAACTCTAATTTAACATTAACCCCTGCTCTTGCCTCCATTTATTCAAGAAGGTCACTTGAATTTTTACCATGAATCATGATAAATTAATTTAGTCATCAAAATAGGTTCAATTATGGGTCCTCAGTAGTTTGGTCTTGTGTTTATCGTGCAGTAGCATATGTGAAGGCTCAAGTAATGAAACATCAAAGTGAAAGGATCGAAAGGTGCATGCCCCATTTCCTTCTCTCTTTATACTATTTTCTGAGTATGGACAACAAGGTAAACTTCTAAATCCTTTGCTATATATATCCAACAAATTAAAACCCACATCTTATTTTTATAATCCATAACTCTGGGTTACATAATTTTAAAATACAAGTCCGTTGGCTGTTAGTTTTGTCATGTGACACAAATATGATCTGGCTTTTCCAGAATGCAGCAAAGAACTAGTTTTTTGGGAGAATAAGGAATGTAAAATTGATGAAGTAGTCATAAATCAAGATCTTATGGTGACCATTCACCTATGACATTCTGACTAGTTAGCACACTTTTAGTTAGGGGTGGAAATGAGATCTGTTTCCTATAACCTGTGGTAGGGGATGGGGGTTGGGGGTTGGTATGTTTTTTTTTTTTTTTTTTTTTTTAAATATTTTATTTTAAATCAAACTGAAGGAAGATGACAGAGAGGTTAGGTTTAGGGTTTTAGAGGAGATGAAAAAGATGGAGATCTATGGCTAGGGTTTCATTTGTACCCATCTCATGTCAATCTTGCTGCTAACCAAACATGAATTTTTAGGCCTTGGACCCCAAAAATATATCTTATTGGGAAGTTTGTGGATCCATAAGTAGCCTGATCCCTTATTGGTTGAGGATCCAAACTTGATATACTCCTGATTAATGGGTAGTGCAAAAAAAAAAATTTTTTTTTCTCAAATAAATTGTACCGTACTATCTACCTTGCATGCACTTCCATCGGACCTTATTGATCTCCATGCCTTGTGATGTAAGCAAACCTAAAGATAAATTTTATTTGATGAGAATTGCCTTGGGATTTACAGCAGGAGATGCTATTTTGTCAAAAAATCATAAAAATTTATGTACACAACCTTATGATATGCATCTCATATTTGGTATAATACATCATAATCATATATACCTCAGAGAGCATGAAAAGCAACTTGGTGGGCCGTTCAAGTTATGCGTGAGAGCACTTGGACTAGGCATGTGCAATTAGGCGCCTCTGCCGAAATCTAATGATCATGACCCGATCATCTTGGCGTGTGCAGTTCAAGTTACGCATGAGAGTCTTGAACCGCCTCCATCAAAGTTTCAAGTATGTGCGATTAGGCACCTCTGCCGAATTTTTTGCTCTTAACCTGATTACAAAATTGAAGATCCAAAGTATTTCAAAATTTGCTAAGTTCTAAGCCATTTTGAAAACTTTGGAGGGAGTTCTGTTGGCAGTGAAAATTTCCAAGTAAAATGGGGTTTTCCACAATAGAATGCGTAGCTAACTCAGTAGCTCCGCGTTTGGCTATTTTTAGTCTCGCGTTTGAATGAAACGCAGAGCTATTCATATCTCTGCGTTCTGGTTTCTTAGCTTCGCATTTTGATGCGAGTAGCTCCGCGTGAGTAGATAACCAGAATCTTAAATTGATTAAGATTAAGATTTGGGCTTATCCAAATACCCAAATTAAGTCCGATCAGAACTCTAAATTAAGAGATTTAAATCAAAATTAAGATATTTGATTGGAATCCTTGATGAATACAAATTCTATTTAGATAGAAACCTCATATTATCCTAAGATTATAAATATCCCTTTGAGAAAGTCCTAGGGATCTTTTTTCGATTATCTTTTTTTGGGTATCTTGGAGAATTCGAGTTACGCGTGAGAGTCTTGAATTCGTGAAGACCAGAGAAGATCAAGATCAAGTCGGTCGCCATCTTCAAGAGAGAAGATCATCGTCGTCAGATCGCCAAAATGAACTACTTGTTAGATCCCATCGCTGCGAGATCCTACATTTTTATTGTAAAAGAGAGCGATAGATTATAAATCCTCTCGTTTGTTTTTTTTCTTGTTCACTTTCGTTGTAATTTAAGCTGTATTCAATGGAAGGAAAGCAAATTTCTGCTACGAACAAACTGGCGACCATAGTGGGAGACATCTCTTTCACCAAAGAAGAGATCGTGGCGCAATCTGACGTCGAGAGGATCGGATCCGACGTGAACATGCTAGTCGTAGAGATCGACCAGCAGAAGTACGAGGAGTATCTCTCCTCTGAGTCAGGTAACCTGACCGAAACGCGACGCTATCCTCGCGTGCGCTCCAATACCCGAGCATCGGGTAATCAGGAATCCACCGTTAATCGGGGACCAGTGGAGACTGAGGCCATAGAGCCGTCGTTTGGGGAAGAAACCCTAGTAGATGATGGCCTCTTTACTGCCGAATAAAGCTCGGGAACTGGATTGACCAGAACCCAACTTCGAAATAGAAATCGAAGAGTTAGGAGAAAGGCTCTCAAAGCCCGCATAACGCGAGGCTAACTTCACAAAACGCGATGTTATAGTCCTTGGCAAACTGGCTCGCGTTAATCGCAAGACCAGCCAATATCGCGATAAACGCGAAGCTAAAACTTGCGATAAACGCAAGATTTCTAACACTCGCGTTAATCGCGAGGATAAAATTTCTTTAGAGTCAGCGTGTGATTCTCCACGCGAGGCTACTACTGAGCTTAGCAATAAACGCGAAGCCAGTACAACTTGCGATAAACGCAAGATTTTTGTCACTCGCGTTAATCGCAAGGATAAAATTTTCTTAGAGCCAGCGTGTGATTCTCCACGCGAGGCTACTACTGAGTTTAGCGATAAACGCGAAGCAAGTAAAACTTGCGATAAACGCAAGATTTCTAATACTCGCGTTAATCGCGAGGATAAAGTTTTCTTAGAGCCAGCGTGTGATTCTCCACGCGAGGCTAATACTGAGCTTAGCGATAAACGCGAAACCAGTAATACTTGCATTAATCGCAAGACTCCTCAGCTCCGCGTAAATCGCGAAGATGATTGGCAAATTTGCGTTAATCGCAAAAATCGCGCTAAACGCGATGTTATGACTTGCGATAATCGCAAGAATAAGTCAGCGTGCAAGAATTTTCTTCCACGCGGGGCTAAAATTCCAGAAGATAAAACTTCTGCAAAGACGTCAAGCCAACGTAAAATGCGAGGCTAGCGTATCCAAACGCGAGGCTATTTTTCAGCCCCGCGTATCAAAACGCGAAGCTAGTTCTCAGCTCCGCGTATCAAAACGCGAAGCTACTGCTCAGCTCCGCGTAAATCAACCTGAATACAAAATTAGGGTTGATCATTGAACTGTTGGACCAGAACTTGACTCCAATGGTCCCAAGAAGCTCCAGTGGACCCCTAGACCCTCTCAATGGATGAGTGGGCCCTACAACTCCATATCTAAGGCCACTGATCTTAGAGAATACTTAATCAAGAAAAGGAGTATAAATCAAGTTCAGTCTGAACCCACTTGTCATTGCCAGCAGCTTATGACAGCAGTATCTGCTGTAGTGGACAGTTGTTGCTGCAGCAAGAACATGATATCAGTGTTCGACCGGTTGACTGAGTCAGACGAAAATCCTGCCAAGAAGACGAAGATTACTCTCCGAAGAAAAGAGTGGAGAATTGTAACTTCTAATATGGTCGGAAATGGTAAGAAAATCATAGAAAAAAATGGTGATTCAGAATCAAGCGATGAAGAAGCTTATTATTTTACCCGACTTAAGTCAGGCGCTATCCCGGCCCGAAACTATAAGAAACTTGTGAAAGGTTCTTATGGCGACGATAGTGATAACTCGGCCATAGCCTCTCTTCGTTATTCGGCATCGTCTAAATTGCAGAAATCAGCATCATATATGATGGATAGATCTGACGATATCGACTAAAGATTTGAGGCCCAAGAACAAATGATTCGGGAGCAACAAAAGACAATCGAGAATCTTAAAATGATGCTCTCAAAAGTGGTCGAAAATACTCAAAAAATTATCGAGGATAACGCCAAGAAGGGAAAAGAAACTCCGTTCAACTAAATGAACGAGGAAGATAAAGAAGAAAAAGCCCACTCGACACATGAGAACGAGGATAAATATTCTTTTCATGACTCTCGTGAAGAGAAAATCGAGAAGTTACAAAACCAACTTGATGCCTTGATGCACAAGAAAGAACTGAAGGAATCGGGGGTTTCGAGACCATACCCGCCTGAATGTGATTTGGCACCCTATCCAGAAAAATACAAACCCCTCAAATTGGAGCCATATGATGGGAAGGGGTTCCCAAGCCAGCACATATACTACTTGTCACAAACCGGTCGTCTGATGGGAAATGACCCTATAATGACCAAAATATTTGCAAACACCCTGTCAGGGCCTGCCTTTACATGGTTTATGCAGTTACCTATGGGAACCGTAAACACCTGGTATGATATCGAGAAGCAGTTCTTAGCGCGTTTTTCTGAGGATGATACCAAAATATCGGTTCATTCCCTCCTTACGACGAAACAAGGGGAAGAAGAAACGGTCAAAAACTTCATTGAACGCTTCAGGGAAAAATCCGTGTATTGTCGACATGGTATGACCCAAGAAACTCTGGTGGAAACCTATAAGCATAACTTCAGGACTGGTGTGCTGATAAGAATTGGAGCTGTAGAGTCCAAAACTTGGAAAGATCTGCTAAAGCAGGGAGAGCAGGCGGAAGATATAATTCGTCGGAGTGAGGAATCTCGTGGCACGAGAAACTCTACGAATAACAGGCCATATCCACAGAATCCTAAAAATAAAGGGAAGGCTGTGATGGCGTCAGTTGCAGATCCGAAGCCAAGACCTCAGAATCCGAGAGGTGCAGGCCAAAATAGGCCCCGACAAGATAGAACTTATACATTCAAGGCGGAGCAGATAGGTACTCTATTCCATCTCCTCCTTAAAAAGGGCATGTTGAAGCTTCCGGAAAATGGAAAACCGAAAGACGCTGGTAAAACTAACGACCCTAATTATTGCCTGTACCATCGGAATGTCGGGCACCCAACTAAGGATTGCTATCCTCTTAAGAACCGAATTCAGGCATTGATAGAAGTCGGGATTCTCACACTTAAAGAGAAACAGAAGAAAGTTTTTGCAAATATGACAACTTTAGTAGTAGGAACTAATGAGTTCCATGCCAGAGCGATCCCTGTACCAGTAGGGAAGCCAATATCGACACCAAGCACGAACAACCCGCACTTGCAAGCTAGCCCCTTGGGTACGCTCCGAGCCACAGCTGCAATCGAGTCGTCCTCATTGGCTAGCAGCCGGATTGGACTGGGGGTGCCGAAAACATTGACGATGATAAACACAATGCTTCTGCTACTCTCGCTAGCCATTGGAATGGCTAATTGAGTGTTATAGATAAAATTTTTTTTTTGCCCAATGTTGTTAAAGCAGCGGGAAGAGGAGATCAAGTTTCTCGCTAACCCTATCATACTGGGGGTAAAAGTACGAATCAACTACTCAATGCTGTTAAAGGCAAAGGGGAGATGAAATCAATTTCTCAACAACTCATCATACTGAGGGGAATAGTATGGCTAGCCCAACTCAAACGGTAGCTGGTAAAGACTAATCAAATACGTCTCCATCATCATCTTCTTCCTCCACATCTCCATGCTCTTTCTATTTTATTTTAGTTTTTTATTTTATTTTTTTTAAAAAAAAGTTTAGATTTGGAAAAAAAAAAAGAACACTTCAGATTTGAAAGAAAAAAAAGGAGAGAAAAAAAGAGGAGAGAAAAGAAAAGAGAGAAAAAGGAGAGAGAAATTAAGATAAAAAAAAGAAAGAGAAAAAAGGAGAAGAAAGAAAAGAATTTGGATTTGGTTTCAGTTATCAGGTTTGTTTAAATTATTGGGTTTGATTCGGATTTTAGTTGGACACATTTAATTACACCTACGTCCAAGGAGAAAAAAAAAAGTTGGATTTAATTCAGTTAGATCCGATCCGCAACTATAACCAACTTATTTACTTTTATTGGGTTCAGTACAGCAGTGGATCCGACCCGACAGCAGTGCAGACTCGTTAAGAGCTGCAGACCCGTTAAGAGCAGCAGACCCATTAATGGTTTTCTTTTGATTCGGAGCCCATTTCAACTCCGATTCAAGCCGTTTTCGAGTCTCCGTGATTCTAGGGTATTTTCTAAACTTTTTGAACTAAAATTTTGAGTTGATTATATATGGAGTTTATATTTCATGGTCACTACATTAACACCAATGCTAAAATATCACGAGTTGAGCGCAGTGTTCTAAATATCAGATACCGGTTTCGTACCGGTCAGCCAAATTACATACCGGTTACCGGATAACGGGTGAGATATCGCGATATAACCTTAAATATCGGAGTGTCATATCGGTATCATACCAGTTAAAGAATAATCATATAATTGGCTATATAGAACATAATAAAATGCATAAAATGAGTTTATAGTACTTACATTGGCTTATTTACATTCAACTTACGAATTTGCAGATATCGTTTAGAACGTTCGCAAATGCACAGAGACAGAGCGAAATACAATCATAAAATAAAGAAAAATAAGTTTTCAAGATAAAAGAAAAGTGTTTCTGCAATACATAAGTGATATAATTTATAAAATTACATTGTCCTTTAAATGAGTTTATTTGAAACATGCTAGAAACTTTAAATATCAGTCTTTACAACATATTTTCTAGCTAGATTCAGAGTCGACTGGTTCATTTGATGGCATGCCTTCCTCATCATCTGATGACGAATCTGATGATGATGTGTCAACTTCTTCCTCATCGTCATCATCTGATGCGTGCCGCTACTTAGACTTTGAAGATGATGATGCTTTTTCTTTTGAAGTTCTACTACTTTTCGACTTAGATGCCTTAACTCTTCCACTCTTTCTCTTCTTCGGATTAGCACCCATAGCAATTGACACCTGTCGAAAAGTCAGTTGTTCTCTAGGAAAGACTTCATCATCACTAGTCTCATAAGAATCGCCATTTTTTTTCTGAGGCATGAACCACTCGGTGACCTTTTCCTCTTCATTGTATGCTACTAGTGGATCTCTGTTTGGGATTGAAAATTTGCTTTTGAGCCTTGCATTGAATTTGACAAAAACTAAGTCAAGCAATTTCTTGGAACTTAGCCTATTTCTTTTCTTCGTATGCATCTAAATAAAAGATATACACATGAAGTTCGTTTAGAACATATATATTTGGGAGAAAGAAATATTTAATTAGAAAAGTTAAAATTGTAATACCATCTCAAATGTGCTCCAGTTCCGTTCACAACCCGAAGAACTGGTTGTCAGGCTCAAGATCCTCATTGCCATCATCCTCAATTCGGGAGCATCTGTCTCGTAGAATTGCCACCATTGAGCTAGCAATGAATATTTATAAATAGTTATTAGCTATTTAATAGTTTCTTTAATGAAAAATAGATTGAACTTTACATTTCTTATAGTGAAATGCATACCTGGATTAATGATTCTCTTTACTGCTGCCCTTGCAAAAGACATTCTTAATGATCCATTTTGATTTTGATATATTGGGAGCTGCTGTGCAATCTTATCAAGTCTATCATTATCATTTGGATAGAATTTGTGCATCACTTCAACGAAGCCCGACATGAACGACCCATCAGTATCAATCTCAGGCTGCTTCGCATAGTAATACAGAGGGTTCAAGAAATATCCAGCTCTATGCAGAGGACCCTTAAGTTTTTCCTCCCATCTCCTATCAATAATCTTCCATATTGGAAGATATTTCTTCTCTTCACCCCCTAGAGCATCTCTTATCTCCTCTTTAGCAGTCTCTAGGTCACCATACAGAAAGCCCATTGAAGGGACTTTGTCCCCATCAACTCTACGCAAAACTTTCACTAGTGGAGTAAATACTCTTAGGGCAAAGTTTGTGTTGTTCCAAAATTTATTGCTGGAAATTATTTCTGCAACCTAAACATTCATAAAAAAATGTAAAAAAATATGTGAATAACATATAATTTAAAATTATAAAATAAAATTTTTTATTAATTGAAATAAATACCTTCTTGCCTGCATCTGTTCTGGACAGAGTGCAATCCATCCAGTCATCAGAAATAAACATATGTTGCAGCTCCTTCTCTCTGATTGATGATAAAGAGAGAGATGCCGTGGCAAACCTAGTTGTGCCCGGCCTTATTAGCTCTCCACCAATCGCCTTCCTCATTATATCTAAAGATTTGGTGTGACTGTATATGTACACGGAGACTGATTTCCCCATCATAATTGCACTTCGGATGTTTAATCTTTCCAATATCCGCAAGCATCAGATTAACTGTATGTGCTGCACAAGGTGTCCAAAATATATTTGGATGCGTTAGAGCCAATGTGTTTGCTGCAGCCATATTGTTCGAGGCATTATCTGTCACAATCTGTACAACATTTTCTACGCCAACCTCGTTCATTCCCCTCTCCACAAATTTGTAAATGTAACTGCCATCGTGTCTCTCAGAAGATGCATCTTGAGACAATAAGAAGGCTGTACCAGCCGGACAATGTACAACGATATTCATTAAACTTCTCCCTTTCCGATCCGACCATGCATCAGTCATTAAAGTGCAGCCATTTATTCGGCAACTCCGTTTGAATGATTCAAGAGTTGCATTTGTCTCCTCGACCTCTCTTTGGAGGCAAGTCTCGCTTAGCTCGTATGGGTTAGGAGTCTGTAAGTTTGGTCCATACATGCCAATGGTTTGTACCATCTGCATAAAAGCTGGCTGCGTAGTAATATTGAATGCAAGACCTCCTTCATAAAAAAACCTGGCAATGTATCGAATTGCATCGTCTCTGGCTTTTTTTCTGGAGGCTGATGGCACGGTAGGCTGTCTTTGAGCTGCTTCTACTGCTTTCTCGACCGATCGAATTGCAAATTGATCCATCGGTCCTGTTGTTTTGCGGGAAGATTGACCTGTTGTTTTGCGAGAAGATGACTCCTCTCGAGTTGTTTCCTCATCTTCTTCTTCCCCAACACGAACTTTTTTTAACAAATTTTGAAGTTCTGTTACTTTTCCTTCCTTTACCTCTCTAGTTTTACTTAGTATTACTAGTGCTTTATGTTTCACATCATCTAGGACCAGGGGAAAGCCTCTGACATTCCCGCTGACATGACCTAAATGTTCCTTCAAGCGGGTAATGCCTCCCCCATATTCATACTTACAGAAATTACACTCTACTTTATTGGGCTTATTGGGTACTTTTTTCCCCCATTCCCAAGCTGGATCTTTACCTCCTCGCTTCTCTTGGACATTTGAAGCACCAGAAGAGGACATCCTTCAAACAATTTATGACTTCAAAAAAGTGAAGTGAAAAAAAACAAACAATTAATTGATTAAATAACTAAATAATTGTTGCACTTAATTTATATTAACTTAATTTATTTAAGAATTCAAGCTTTTACTAAAATAAATAAAGTTGATAAATATAATCTAAGTTAAAAAAATAATCATATAAATGCTATGTGTATTTATGTGTATTCACTGTTTTAAAACGCTGCAAATATATGTCTTCAATATATGCTATGTGATGTCTCATACTCATCCCGTGTATTTCGCATCAATTTGTGTTATATACAGTTGCAATCTCCCTTCACTTTAATGAACAAAACTAAACTTATATTATTTCACATAACCAAACCTAAGAAGTAGTGAATCTATAATTAAAGAATCTGCAACAACACTAGTGAAAATTGTATAAATACTAAACAAAACTAAACTTATATTATTTCACATCAATTTGCATCTATACTATGAAAATTGTATTAAATTGAATATGCTACTACATTCACTGTATTAAATTGAATATGCTACTAAGTATGGGATAAAAGGGTTAGTTGTTGTTGATGTTGTTGTTTAGTAAAATGAAGGAAGAATAAGATGGTGGGTATGGGACTTGGTGAATAAAATTAACAGAAAACTCAATTTTTAGCAAACTAGTAAGTCATCATGCTAACTAGTGGATTTTCTTTATCAAATTTTGTTTTTTTTTCAACAACACATCCACAAAAAAACATATATGGATACAGTCCACATGCACAACAACAATGAATCTAGCATGAAACTCATACATAAAACAGTAAATCTGCAACAACAGTTAGAATAATGACAAGATTCTGTTGCATGAAACAGTAAATCTGCAACAGTGAATACATATAAATAGTAAATACTCAAATTTACAAATTTTAGTTAGTATGAAACTCATACACACAAAATTATTTCTTGAATCACTGATTCACACTGAATCAGTGAATCGAATCACTGATTCAGTGTGAATCAGTGATTCGATTAATCACTATAGACTACCCGCCGATAAACAGTACGTCAACTTAGCAATTCCCCTCAAATTACACAAAAAAAAAAATCTAACATAAATCGCAATCAATTAAACTTAAATAGCATAATTATAAAAGAAATTGACGAACTTTGTAACTCTAAATCAAATTAACATAAAAAAAACAAACTAAACTTACCTGGCCGGCGGCGACTGCCCCACTGGAGAACGGCGAGCACCCTTCGAAGACTTGCAGAGTAGGAGAAGAGCTATCGGAGAGCGGAGAAGAAAGATAGAAAGAAAACGAGAGAGATTTTTTGATGGATTGGGAAATTAGGGTTAGGGTTCGCACCGTTCGGCTCGATCGGCCGACGAATGCGGGGAGAGAACGAGAGAGAGAGCCAGAGAGTGGAAGAAGAAGAGTCGGAGAAGATTTATGGCTGATTTGGAAAAATTTGGGGTTAGGGTTTTCGTCGCGGGGAGAGAGAGCTCGGATCGCCGGGAGAGAGAGAGAGAAAACGCGAAAGAAAATAAAAATTTTCTCCCTTTCGACCCGTTTTATTGCTTAACGGGTCAGATCTTAACGGGTTAATGGGTTTAACCCGTAAACAAAACCCAAAACCCAATAACCGACATTATCCAATACCGGCCGGTATTGGATAATATCGATACCGGCCGATATATCGCCACGTGGCCGATATATCAGTCTATACCGGTCCAAAACGATACTCGATAAAAAAATGCCCATATCGTCTCGTTTCTTCATAATTACCGATATACCGGCCGATATACCGGTATATCGGCCGATATTTAAAACACTGGTTGAGCGTGATATGTATGCTACTATACCCATTTTTTTCGGTTTTGACGATCGGCAAAATTATGAAGATTAGGAGAATCATCTCGAAAATTTCTTTAGATATTTTGATCCAATATCAGCACAAAAATGTCGTTACGCCCGATAGAAATTGGATGGAGAAGGTTATACTTGTAGTAGAGAGTATAAATTATAGTTGGATTGGAATATCTTGCGACGTCTATTTCGTCATCGGTATACTCAACACCATCTTTCAAATTTATCATCTCATCGATTTCAATCGTCTGGATCTAAAACAATGATCAATGATGAAAAACTTCAATGTATAATTGATGAGCTTAAAAAGTGTAGCCGAATACTTGACAGTTTTAAAAAATCATTTAAACGTAAGGATGAAAGAAGTCAAACGGTTAACAATGATAGCATCGCTAGTAAGATTGAAGCAGATATTCCTATTTTTGGTGAACGTATTTTGCAGCCTATACCGGATACAGAAGTTCATGATGAGCCATTACTAGTGCCAGATGGAACTTTTTTTCCATCCACAGAATTTGAAGACTCAATTGTTCAGATTTCTGAAGATCCTTTAATAGAACCAACTGCGAAATTTCAGCCGCCTGTGAATATTTCTGATGATCATACTTACGAGGAGAAACCAACAAAATACCTCCTTCTCTCATATATGACGTGTCTGTAAAACCAACAGTTTCTTTGGAAAATCTCCTCCTAAAGTTTCGTAAGAGACTTCGTCGACAATTCGTATTTACTGATAATATTTGCATATCAATTGCAGATGTACAATGAGTACAGGAACTTCCAATCTAAAGTGAGACTTCAGACAGAAAAAAAGTTATTGTTGATAATGAGATAAAAACTTCAGTTCCTCTTGAGAGATTCATTACAGAAATTATGAAGAAATTACCAACTCAACATATAGATTCATATGAAGTTTCGAAGAGATTTGCTTATACTATTTATGGCCAGAATAATTTGTGGGATTTACAGTCATCTGAAGCTGATTCACGAAAATAGTCAGTTCCACCTCTACCGCCTTGGTTCAGATGTGATGTATTAGGTACGGTTCCTCGACCACCACCATGGTCCAATTGGGATACTTTGTGGATGTCAATCAATTCAACCCGGACGTGATTATCATTTCTTATCTCTGCATTCATCGGGATAAATGTTTTGAAACTGGGGAGAATTGATGAAAATCAGATTTGATTTATGAGCAGATTTGATTAGATTTGGATCTTGTTAGGATTTTAGAATATTTGATTGGATTTTGGTTTTATTAGAATTTTAATTTTATTAGGATTTTGGATTTTATTAGGATTTTGTTTGTTAGAGTTTTCCTATATATATGGGTTTTGTATGAAGTATAAAAAAGAGATGAATAATATTTTAAAATTTTGAAAAATTTCCGGCGTGGATTTCGCTGAATTAAATCTTTTCTCGTGGATTCGCGGAGAGTGGGCATGGATTCACCTGGGAGGATTCACAAACCCCTTTAAGTTCTTCCTGTTTTTCTCCAATTTTTCCAAAAAACCCTAATTCTCAAATCCTAACTCTAATTTCGCCTCCGTCATGCGTCAGGCAGTCTTATAGAAGGGGCTGAGCAGGGCGGGGCAAGCATTTGCCTGGACACCTAGGTGACTGCCCAGCAACTCCATGTCGAGTGCTTCTGTCCATTCTCCCGATGGCCTTGTCTGGCCTTTTCCTCCCTTCTGACGGCCTCACTTAGCCTCTGCAAGTTGCACACCGCTACCCGCCGTTGGATCAAAGAAAAAAAAGGGGTTAGGGCTTCCCTAGCTGCCTTTTCTCTTCGATCTCAGGATTGACAGTCTACATGTGACTTGTGGAGACTTCACGTGATCATTAGAAGAGCACCTGTTGGGCGACAAAGGCCGGTCGTGGCCATCGGAGGGGTTGCTAGAGGGTGGCAAGGGCCGATGAGGTAGGTATATTTATTTCTTTTTTAAGGTATGGATAGTCGCTCTATAGGTTATGCGAATAGTTGCCTGCTTGTTTTTTGATAACACTGATTGGAGATATTTTATAGGTGGTACTGTAGGTTATGCAAACTCCAATTTCTCTAACTTTGGTTAGGTTAACTCTAATTATGTGGTGTGTTTGGCTTTAAGAAAATGGAGGTACAATGAAACATATGGGTTTAGAGTTTCACCTCCAAATTTTTGGACTTAGCTTTAGAGTTAAGACAAACAGAGCTATACTGACTCAAAATTTTTTTTTAGAAACACGTTTCAGTTATCCTTTCAGAGTAAAGTAGCTATAAAAATTTAGAGTAATGTTACTTTAACTCTATTACAAAACTGGGCCTGAGGAAAGAATGCTTACTAAGAAATGTTATAAATCTCCTCAATTGAGGAGGAGGTCTATTTTGGTGTTTACAATTTTAATAGCATATACATATAATATAAATAAAGGGTGGCCTTGGAGCAATGTAAGGTTCTTATATTTGGACCCTGATCCTACATTGAATTTTTATCACTCAATATCCATTTTGATATTATTAGGACATCTATGCCGGGCAAAAAGGTAACTTTATAATGTTGCCATTAGCTCACGTGGTATGATGGCAAGTGAAACAAAGGGAAGTTATGGGCACAGAATTAACAGTAATATGCTATCAACATCATCGATCTGAGACAGGCACGCTCTTCTACCTTTTGGTATTCTGGTGAGACAGTACCTTACTACAGTAAAGTGATATATTTATCAACCTAAGCAAGTTAGGACCTTCCTTAATTTGATTTACTTTCAAGCTTTATCCACACTGTGCCTTGTCACGATGTGTAAAAGGTCATTTATTATGTTTATTATAGGTAAAGTGCTAGTTTATTTATTTTTTGGTGGCACATCACAGTTAATTTTGAATGTCAAATTGTAGTTGATTTTGAAAAGCTATCCCCTTGGAATGTGGCTTCAAACTAGAAGTACTTTCCTGCATTTAAGCCAATAAACAAGAAGTGAGGAACACTTTCAGGTTGTTTCATGAGTTCACATGTGATTATATATGTTGTAGGTTACACAACATCAAATAAGTTTGTGGCCTTTTTTGAACACATGGTACAAATTGTGGCTTATACACATGCTAATAAAATTTGAGACGGTGCCCGAATGCATTATGGTGTCTGTTAAAAGTGAAGTACAGGAGGAGCATAAGACAAGTCATATAAAACTTTATCCAAACATTTATCTTTTGAAGCAACTCGTATACAAGGCAGAATTGTGAACATGTATGGTGAAGATTGTTAGATCATAGCCAGTTGTTGCAGCTTAACGTCTTCTGCTGCATATCTGAATGTAGCATATATAGCATTATTTGTATGTAGAAATATTTATTGATCTGATAGTTTACATTGCTCTACGCAGTACATTTTACTGTGGTGGCCTCATTGATGCACATGGTTTTCTAAGATGCATTACTTGAATATTTTGTTGGTAAATGCCACTTTTGTTTTGTGATTAATTTTTCCTTTATATCATCTGCTTAAAGTTCCAAAAATTAGGCATAGATTTTTCTTATTTTCTATCCAGTTACAGTACTTATTATTAGTTTGAGTTTGTTACATTACTAATAGTGGAATATTGCTGGTAGAACAACAAGAACAACCAAAAAAGCCTTTATCTCAAAATTTTGGTTGGCTACATGGACTCTTTTCTTCCAGACAATCCTGTTAATGGCCCTCTCCTTTACTAAGTTAAGCAATTTCATGTCCTTTTCAGTTTCGTCCTTCCAACTTTGCATTAGCCTATCTCTGATCCTCACCGTTTTTATAAACCTATCATTTGCTTTAACCGACACACTTGCTGGCCTTCATTATTCATGGAGAAACCTCAGTTCGTCAAGCATGCACTCATTTTTTATCCTATCTCTATGTATTTCCACTCTCCATATTAGCATTATCATTTCTTCTATACTCATGTTTTAACGTGTAGTCTTTTAATTGCCCAATACTACAATGCATAATGCATTGCTGGTCTTATAGCTGTCCTATAAGATTTCCTTTAAATTTCATCAATACTCTACTATCACACAAATAGTGATCACATCTTGGTGATTGATTGATCATAAATAGATAAAATGATCAAGATTTATTCCTTGCCCATCAGTGTGGAGTGTTACTGATGGTATATAATAAAATGGATCAATCCTTGAGGGACAGAACCTCACTTGGACAGAACCTCACTTGGTTCTTATTAGTTACAAATTATCATCGTAGGTTAAAGATGAGTTTAGTAATATTGATATGTTAAATTCATTGTTCAGCAGGAAAGTTTAAGGTCTTTTAGCTCATATATTACTTTTCTGATTCAATATATATCTACTGGCTGCACTTCTCTCCATGCTGATGCTTGGCTAGTGGGCTCACATTTAGGGGTGAGCATCGGTCGGTCGGTTTCGGTTTTGGCATGAAAAATCACCACCGAAAACTGAACCGAAGTTTCAAAACCGAAACCGAACCGACCGAATTCGAGGCTTAACCGAAAACCGAACCGAAACTTCGGTTTCGGTCGGTTTTCGGTCGGTTTCGGTTTACGTGGGCTTCGGCCCAAAAGCAAAATTAATTCAACAAAAATCATTTCGGCCCAGTTAAAAAAACCAAAAAAAAAAAAGTTTGGCCCAGTTAAAAAAAACCAAAAAAAATACAGTTAGGCCCAGTTTTAAAAAAACAAACCCTGTAACACCTGGAGCAAAATAATAGAAATAATTTAGCAATTATAAATATCAAACAAAATAACTTAAGAGCAACAAACAAAATAACATAATAAAACAAAAACAATATAGCAATAAACAAAATAACATAATAAAACTAAAATAATATAGCAACTAAGTGACTAACTAGCAAGTTACAAGTTCCAAATTACAAACAAGTAGTATCAAACAACTTACAAATAACTTACAAATTACAAACAGAAATAAACATCAATTTAAATAACATAACATTATCACAAAATTAACATATATTGTAAATCAACTTAATTAACATCAAGTTACAACTCCAAAGTCCAGAGTCCAGAGTCCAATGATCCCTAATCTGCTTAACATGAAAAAAAATAAATTAGTTAGTAAATCAACAATAACATAAGAGTACAAGTTATAACTTATAAATACCACACTTATAACTTATAAATACCACACTGCAGGGAGCCTAAGCTCTGCAGAGAGCTACTTAGGCTCTCTGCAGAGAACACCTGAGCTCTGTGTGCACAGAGTGCACACAGAGCTCAGTAGCTCTCTGCAGGGAGCCTCTGGAGCTCTGTGTGCACTCTGTGCACACAGAGCTGAGGAGCTCTCTGCAGAGAGCCTAAGTAGCTCTGTGTGCAGAGTGCACACAGAGCTCAGGAGCTCTGCAGAGAGCTACTGAGGCTCTGTGTGCACTCAGAGTGCACACAGAGCTCAGGTGCTCTGCAGAGAGCCTGAGCTAGTGAGCAATGTGTGAATGCATTATAAAAAAAATAAAGATACGCACCTTCGACACATACACAGGTGAAAGGGCATCATAGCTTGGTGATAACCGAATCCTGAGACCTATCATCCAATTCTAGAAGGAAATAAAGCTAATTAGAATTAGAAATCGTGAATATAATAAATGATATGAAATATGAATAGACTATTACCTTGATCAAACTTCTCAACGTCACACAGATCTTCTTCAATACTGACCATTGGGACTCTCAATTGTCCTCGAAGCCAATCCTGAGAACAAATGAGACACTGGACGGATTTGATCGAGAGTGAGCTCCGAAATGGATCTAGAACTCTCCCACCCGTACTGAACGCCGATTCCGAAGCAACTGTGGATATTGGAATCGCCAACACATCTCTAGCCATTCTTGATAATATTGGAAATCTTCCACTATTAACCTTCCAAAAATCTAGAATAGGAAAAGTTGCCATGTCCTCGCCGATAATTGGCACTTCCTTGGCCTCATTCAAATACTTAACTAATTCACTTTGTGTTGTTGTCACATATATTGAAGAACTCTGTGCATAGAACTTATCCAACATGCGATAATTCTTTACTGCACTACTATCCCAAGATGTTGAAGATTGTGACGGTCTTACTTGTTGTATATCATCTCTAATGTTATTTTCCTTATCATGTATAACTTTGTACTCATTGAACAAAACTCTGAGAGTTCTCTCCAATTTTGATGGCATTGCACGGCCGTTCTCACCTTGAGATCTGAACATCTCTCCTATCACGTACTGTGCAAAGTCTAGTTTGAATCGAGGATCAAGAATCAATGGTATAAACATCAACAAGTTCACCTTCTCACAATTTTCCCAATACTTATCATACTTATCCTTCATCCTGAGAGTCATCTCACAAGCAATGACATCATCACCTATCATAGCCTCGTGTAACTCACCTTCAACATTTGTGATCTGATAAAGAAAAACATTAGATGTCACATATAAAGTTCCTGACACCCTCAATGTCAAGTCATAAAAAGCTTGTAAGAACCGGCATAATCGACCAATACAATCCCAATCATCTTCATCTGGCATGTCCTTCCCATCATCACCCCCAACTTCTTGTCTGAATAAAAGGGTCCTCTAGCTCAAACTGGTAAAAAGCAGATTGACATTTTTTAGCTGCATGTAGCATCAAGTATGTTGAGTTCCACCGTGTCTGTACATCCAAACACATTCCTGTCTCAACTGCTATTTTCTCTTTCTGAACACAGCTCTTCCATTTTGCCCACCGTGAAGGTGATGACTGCACATACTTTATAGCACTTCGAACCCTTGAAATGGGTTCAATATTTGCACGTAGACCATCCTGCACAACAAGATTCATAATGTGTGCAACACACCGTACGTGAAGAAATTCACCCCCTAAGAATGTACCATGCTTACCATTCCAATTTACAATTTTCCTCTTCAAATATTGAATCATTTTGTCATTGGAGCTAGCATTATCAACAGTAATTGTCAACACTCGCTCAATTCCCCACTCATGTAAACACGCCTCTAGAGTGGTTCCAAGAACTTCACCTCGGCGGCTTGTAATAGGACAAAAATTGAGAATTCTCTTCTGAAGATTCCAGTCATTTGCAATTCAATGCACAGTAATACACATGTAATTAATCTTTTGAACAGAAGTCCATGTGTCAGTGGTGATGCAAACATAGTGGGATGTCTCTGATAGATATTTTTTCAATGCAATTTTCTCGTCTATGTACAGTTGATAGATGTCTCTTCCTATCGTCCACCTAGATGGGATCGTGAATCTGGGACATGCAATGGCCATAAAAAGCCTAAAGCCAATACCTTCCACAAACTTGAAGGGCAATTCATCTAAGATTATCATTTTAGATAATGCCACTCTGATGGCCTTCTCATCATATTTCCAGGTAGTCACAGTTCCTACCCTGCTATCGTCTCTACTTGGTTGGAGACTTAACTGTGCTTGGCGTGTTTCCTTATTGTGGGGATTTTCTTTACAGTTGTTAGCATGATTTCTAAGGGACGACGTGCCATTTTTTTTTGTATTACAGCTATAGACTTTTCTACAATACTTGCACCGGCATTCGTCCTCATCAAGAGGCTCATCTCCTTCTTCTCGCATATCATCAGTTTCTTGATCCCACTTAACAAAATGATCCCACACATCAGACCTGGAAGATATTCCCTTCCTTTTTTTGGTTCCAGATGCTCCAGTTCCAACAGGATTGCTAGTAGTTGTTTGTGTAGGAGTTGGATCTGTTGGTGGAGCATCACTTGTTTGATTTGTAGCAGCTTCATGTGGGTTTGTCTGACCAACATGACTTTCAACCATCTAAATAATAATAAAAGAAATTTTATTACAATGTCACAGTGTGAATTCCTTAGTCTTAATGGACAGTATCAGTGTCACAGTGTGCAATATTTTTCCAGCCCACTACTTATATCCATATGAGGTTAGAAAATCTTAAAAGAATGCTAATGGAAACAAAGAAGAGCATATAAAGATGGTAATTTCTAAAGAAGAGCATATAAAGAAGAGCGGAGGGGAGAGTTTACTTGGGTCTTGTAACTTGTAAATGCAATATTTAAAAAACGTGCATGACTAAATGCAAGATTTTCTGTTCTAATGCTAGTCACAATTTTCTGTTCTAATCATTCAAACATTCCTCTGGGAAATCTAACGACATTAAAAAGGTAAAATAAGAAAAAGGAAATTTATCCAGTGTCTAAAAAGCTGTCTTTGAACTGGGTTAAATGGTGAAGCATTCAAAGAGGAATTTGCTAATCCATTTATACAGTCATATGTACACTTATATTAGTTGTATATATGGAAATGTATTTGAATGTTCACACCTATTCGTATATTTGGTGAACTCTAACAGTACCTATATCTTAGGAAAAAACAGATGTGGATATTTATATTAATAAACAAATTGTCTATTTACATTGGTATCATTGTTGATGGTGTATTTGAGTTGCAAAATACGGTTTAACTTGGGTGTGCTCAGGTGTATGAGACATTAATTTCATAAGTTCAAGCTCGTTGGTTTTTTCAAAGCCCTCGAAGCTTGTATGAGAGCGAGAGATTCGTACCTTCGGAATCGGAGCTGCAGAGAGCCTGAGGCGGAAGCGAAGGTGGAGCCGGAGGATTCTGGCGACGGAGAGAGTGGAGATCGCCAATCGAGCTCCGGGGGATTCGGGCGAGGGACAGAGGGGCGAGGGCTAGGGCTAGGGATTTGGGATTTGGGTTCTTTCAGGCGACGCCGCGACGGAGAGAGTGGCGATCGCCGATCGGGCTCCGGGGATTCGGGCGAGGGGCAGTCGGGCAGAGCCGCAGATGGCCGGCGAGGGCTAGGGCTTGGGAATTGGGATTTGGGATTTGGGATTTGGGCTAGGGCAATCTCGGGATCGACTGAACATTTAGAGAGGGAGGGATTGATCGCGGATTAGGATTTAGGGGGTAGTTATTTGGGTATTGGGTTAATGGGTTAACGGGTATCTTGGGATGGGAGTTCGGTTATTTCGGTCGGTTTCGGTTGGCGATTTCGCCACCGAAACCCGAACCGATAACCGTTTGAAACTTCGGTTTAGAAAATCGACCTGACCCGAAAACCGAAGTGACCGACCCGATCGGTTCGGGTCGGGTCGGTTTGTCGGGTTTGTCGGTTTTTTCGGTAAAATGCTCACCCCTACTCACATTGTTCATCTCTCACGAATAACATGTGGAGTACTGGATATATACTTCAGAAAAAGATTAAATCTTAAAACCAAGCATAGCAAATGTGACCATGAGTATGCAAGGAATAAGGCTTATAACTAAAGCTAGTTTTATTTCATCAAAATGGAACTTATGTCTTTCTTCTCCATTTATTCGTAGAGCAGACAACACTTTCTATTATATTTTCTTTTTACTCCACCTGAAGCTTTGTTAACTATGATTGTAATTCTTATTATGCTAAGGGAAACAATCGTGCACCTTGGAATATAAATTGCTCCTTTTTTGAATGACTCGTATTTTAGCACTGAATGATCATATATGGTAGTATGCCATGGGAGCAAAATTCCAGCTATGCTGTAGTTGTCAAATTTTTCATATTGTTAAGGTGGCTTATGTTTTTGATGAACTTTTTGGCAAAATTCATGTATGCGGACAGTGATTAGTTTGTTTTATTCATACATGTCACTTTCAGTTTTTTCGTTTGCTTATCATACTTAATTCTTTTCACTCATTTTGCTACTGCTAATGCAAGCTCACTAATCTTTGTTTTATTCATTTTTATTTTCTTGCTTTTACAGTAAATACTCTATTTAGAGCTTTAATTTTAAAATTTTCTCCAATTCATTTTCATGTGATTTTTCTTTCGAGGAGCTTCATTTGTATCCTTTCTGTCACAATAAATCCAACTTTTTTTTTTCTTGGCTATATTAGGAAGCTAGAGAAATTGTGCTGACCGCTTCTTATTTCTCAAGATCTGAGATCATCCTAAGATACAAAGAGGTACTCACATCATTGTTAATATTTAATCTTGACTGCTGAATCACACCTCTGCAGACTGACTTAGACTGAATGGAGCTTCCCGCTACAGTTAGGCAGTGCCTTCAGGCTGCAATGCCAGTTTTACCTCAGCCGCTACCCCTCTCTTTCTTGCCCACATCCAACACTATCTTCGGCAGCCCTTGCATCACTACAGCCCAGCATACTAACTTCTGAGTCAGCTCCCTTCCCAAGACTCGTTCCTTGTCCTCGCCCTTTCACAAACTCATCTGCCAAGAGCAAGGCGCTGGCTTCCCTTGACTCGGATATAGAAGTAGACCCATGGACCTTGCTGGAAGAAGGTACAGTCTCTGTTTCTGCATCGAATAACAACAGCAATATCGGTGCTGTCTGTGGGGACCATGTCAACCTCAAGGCCTGCAGCTGGCTTAAGGATGCCGTGAGGGTGAGAAGAACTGATCTAACATATGTTGGAGCACTGGATGACGATAGCTGACCCCGCTTTTTGTACAATTAATCGGTGGTGGAAGACTGGCAGCAAACTCAACAGGCTCGTGCAGGTGATTGCTGCGAGTATGTATGGTTGAGTACCCTTCAGCTCAGTATAGAGAAGGATTTTTTCTAAGGAGAAATTCCATGAAATCATCCTACTGTAAGAGAAATGATGGAAGGTTGTTCACTGGGCTGACGGCTTGCGGGGCCAGGTAAATTAACATCTTATTAGCGTTAATTATTATTATTATTATTATTATTTTTCCCCATCATTTGAGATGAAAAAAAAAAAAAAAAAATCATCTCAGAAATGGCCTGCAGCTCTTCCAGCCAATTCCATTTTATATCACGATGTAAGGTTGCCTTTGGGGTTTCTAGATACTTCTGCAATACTAAGATGGGTAGAGGATTGATGGATGGTGCAATTGCATCCTATGTAAAAGTAATGTGAACTCGAGGGATTCTATCCTTCGGTTTTTTGGCCGACTAACTTAAGCTAGTTCAGATTGAGTTTTGCTTGTACCCTTGCAGATAACCCAAGCTTTAGTTTTGAGGTCTTTTGAGTTTATTTTGTTAAATGAGGGTTTAAGTTGCATAGTGCATCAAAGAATTGTATATTGGGCCATGTTTTGGCAAATTCTGTAGATCATGTATGTTAGTTTTTCCTTGGGTGCAACTATCATAATCTATGATATGTCCAGCAACTCTAATAAGAGTTATTGTACAGTCTGAAGGGGAGAAATTAGCTATGGACAGGAGATGGAACAAGCTATGGAGCTACTCTTTCCCTTCTTCAAATACCCTAGCTATGTTTGTGGTCATTAACTCATTTTTGGTTTTTGCCAGGCTACTTGTGATTTCTGTGTTTTTAGCTCGATATCGAGTGTTGCAGATACTCAGGTACATTCTTTTCAGTTGTTTCCTTTTAACAAATTTGCAAATTTTGGGCACTTTTGCCCAGATAAGTTCTCGTTATATTCTTTTGTGCAATTTGCGTGAATCGTTGAGATCTTTTACTTGGATTTTCAGTCATATACAAGGAAAGAGTTTAAACAGGGGGGAATAAAAAAAAAATTGTTTTAATGAAGAGTAATACCTAGCTGTTCAGTCTTTCTTCTTGTGATATTTAACTCAAATTTAGAAAGCCGTACTTGACTACGATGTAAGATTACTTGCAGTGCAGAAAATTTCAACGCCATATTTCAGCTTAAATCTTATATTGCAGTTCTCTCGTTCTTTCCTTAAACGAGTCCATTCATGAGCAATGGTGGTGTTAGATTTTGCAAAGCAAGGAACAATCTTCTCGAGAACAGGTAAGGTAATGGATACATCTATAGATTAATTTTTGATTCTTCTTGCATAAAATTTTAAATTGGAATATAAAATTTATATTTTTAATTCAAATTTTTGTATAAAGTCGGTACAAAATTGACACGTGAACGTGTCCATTACTATCCAGGCTGGCTTTTTTTGAGCTTTAGAATCCATTTGCGTCCAACGGTAAAACTGGATACTGAGTGGATGGAGAGGGGAGAACTTATTTTCCTGCTACGTACACTGTGGATACTCTTATCCATCGTGCCAAATCTCCAAGTACAACTTTTCTAAGGTGGCCTTGTGTTCGGGCAGGAGGCTATGTTGCACGAAAAGCTGTTCTTTCGGAACAAAGTACATGAATGTGGGGCCAAACGTGCAATTTTCTTCCTACTGTTAGTACATCATCACATCTGTTACAATCTGACAATTCTGGGACCGTAAGTGAATGGACTACTGATCATTGTTTTTTCACGAACATCATTTATCCAAGGCACAACGCTGAATATTAGACTCGCAAGCACCTTCGAGTTTCTCTACAAAATTGCTCGCCTCACATCTGGCAACAATTTTTTTTTTTGTTATTCACTAAAATAGACCGTTAATAAATAGCCGAAGATGCAAATATTCTTGGCCATTGGTTTGTTTACCCCCATTGTACCGAATTCTACAGGAGTCCAATGTCAAACCAGTCGTACCTCTGCTTTAAACATAACAGGATGCTCTCGGTCTACTTGCAAACCTGACCTTTTCATCCCCATCAGCCATAAGGTCCTTGACCATGTCCGACCATGTCCCATTATATATAGGGAAATAATAGAAATGAGTTATCGACTAATGTAAGTACTTGAAATGCAGTCTATTTCTATTATATTTAATAACGTTTTTTTTTTTTGAAAATTTTTCCTTTTGGATGATAATCTCGATGCTCAGGGTTCGCTCATACTCAATTTATTGGGTTTTGATTTTGATTTGGTATTCTATCAAGTAAATACAAAATTAACGGTTTTCGATTAATGCAACATTTTGTATCTACTTGATGAAAAAGTAAATAAACTTTAAAAGTTATAAAATTTGATCCTAAGAAGTTGGAGGTCATTATTCTAAAAAAAAATAAAAAAAATAATGGAATCATACTCTTTTGTTGCTAACTCATGTAATTTATCTGAACGGACAAATCATATACAATAATACACGCATGCACACATATGCACGCATGCGATTCCCATCTAGAAACACACGAAACACACAAACACGCACAATTTCTATTTGGAAAAAGAATTGATAACTTGTACGTGTATTTCTGTCGTATAAATTATCATTTCAACGATTAATTTTTCCCATATTAATCCTTCTAACGGAATATGGGGAATATGGGGGGATTTTACCCATTCTTTTATCTAAAAAAGAAAAACTAAGATGTTAGGGTCTTGCTCATTTTGTATGCACCATGGAGAGCTAATATTGCACCTAATATTTCTTAAAAAAATTAAGGTGTCCAAGGATGGAAAATCATGTAATCTTATATCTAGCCAAATAAAAGTATACTCATATTAGTAAAAGTTATTGTTGCAAGGACTTAGTTTAGAATTATAATCAAACGTCAGCATACCACACAGAAAACGCCCACTACAGCTCCTCGAGAACAAATACTGGCAGTAAACATTTGAGGCTAATACATGTGAGGGGAAAAAAAAAATGAAACAGGCAAAAGAAGAACACACAATCAAACAAGTGACCGTGCACGTGCATGTAGACATAAAAAATGGAGTTTCAGTTTGTTGTGTGCTAACAAAACAAAATTTGAGCAGCCTGGATGACAATTTAGATTGATTTCGAAATTATTAGATGCCGTGAGTTGATGTATACACAAATTCACTATAAGAGACGCAGCTATATATATATATATATATATATATATATATATATATATATATATATATATATATATATATATATATATATATATATATATATATATGGATTACTGTATGTGAGCCGCTAGCTCAGGAAAAGTTACGTGAGCTAGCGGCAAAACTGTAGTGATCCAATGATTTTTCTTCAATTATTTTTAACAATCACTATCTCTACCTTTTTAACTTATTTCGGATTAAATTTCATAAAGTTTGGATTTCATTTACCATTTCATCAAGTGCACACAAAATATTTTATTCATTTAAAAACCGTTAATTTTGTGTTAGCTTGATGGAGGATCAAATCAAAATTAAAACCCAAGAAGTTGGGTATGAGTGAACCCTAGGGGGTCGAGATCATAATCCAAAAGAATTTTTTTAAAAAAATTATTGGAGATAGTGATAATGAATTGCAGCTCAGCTAACTTGTATGAACTGTGGGTTGTACGTGATCATACCCTACAATAAAAATCAGAGAATATCAAAATTCTTTAAATATTTTATCTTTCAAATCTAGCTAGGTTAAGGGTTGGAGAATTTTAATTGGGCTACGTTCAATAATAACTAATTGATTTATATTTCCCGGCAAATTAACTTCACATTATTTGGATAGAAATCAAATAGTAAGTATTATGAACATGGCTACAGGCTAAAACTTTAAATCAATGTTCAAGGGAAAAAAAATCTAAATAAAACTAAATGATTGATACCTTTAGGTACAGTACTTTAATGTTGATATTAGATTGATTTCTAAATTAAAAAAGAAGAAATTATTATACGATTTGGATATGGATATCCAAAATTTGAAAATTCTTATTCTTGAGCCCAAAAGAACTGCGTTATTCGTGTTTGCTTACATTCACAAGCACAAAAACATTAACAGAAAAATTAAAGAAAAAAGTCAAGTTATCTAAGATTGAGATGTTTGAAATTTTCATTCAGAATAATTGATTCCACATTTACCAATGGATTTACTATTTGTACATGATCGCCCAATTGATGAATATAGAAATTCTTCAAATTTTCTCAATCAGGGAAAAAAAAGAAAAAGAAAAGAAGAAATCTTTGAATGTTTATCTTCCAAGTCTAAATAAAACTTAGGGCTTTGAATGTTTATCTTCAAAGTTTAATAAAACTTAGGGCTTTCTACTTTTTCTGCATATTAATTAACCTCCCATTAGTAAAATAGTATAAAGCATAACACTTAAACTTTGAATCCATCCATGTGCACTTCACAGTTTGCACATAAAATGATGCTTTTTATTTCGATATTGAGAAAGTTTCCCAAACCAAACAACCCACGAATATAAAAAGAAGTTGAAAAACTCTAAATCTTTACAAAATCACAAACTACATCTAAAAAGAAAAGAATTCTTCCAAATAATTTTTAATCTTTATAAATAAACTACATAAAAAAAAAAAAAAAAAGAACACACACACATATATGGTAAAAAAAGAGCTGGTCGCTAAGAAAACCCTTAACTTTTTGTTAACTAATTCTGCTGCTGAACCTAATTACTCTTATTCCACGGGATGACTATAATCTCAGGGTTTTTCAGCCGAGGGATAGAGATCATTCCGGGGACGCATGGCCTGGTCGAATTTAGCAGGATAGCACGTTTGAGTTCCTCGTCGTCTCCTGCTGCTTCGAGCTGGGATCTACACACGCAGCCTATCCGAAACTCGGTCATGCTGCGAAGTCCCCACCTGAGCACAAAGTTCTCCCAGTGGGGTATGTTCTTCATTAACTTCTTCCAGCGGGCCATGCTCGTGCTCATCTCCTGCGGTATGGGGTGGTGGTGGTGTGTTTCGGTTTGGGTACTGTTGTTATTCACCCCCAATATTGGGGATGACTCCTCCTCCTCCTCGAGGGCAGTCGCAGAGAAGGAGGAGGAGGAGAGTAACAGGACTAGAAGGAGGAGGAAGATGAATAGTAACGCTGATGATGTATTACTGCTACGAGACATGGCTTGGCTTTCTTTCTTGTGGTGGCTACGGCTGGCTACGGCCGCATGCAAAGGTGATGAACCAACAAAGCTAGAATTAATTAGGGATCGATTATAAGAAATAGTGGATGGAGATTATGATCAATATATTATTATTATCTAGCTATTTATATAATACACACAAGAAGAAGTCGGTTGGCACGTAATTGGATAAGAATCCTCGCAGATTTGGTCTGCTACCGAGTCGTGGAAGGAGCCAATTAGGAGAGGAAAACCCACTTAAATGTGATTTTGTCACCGAGATTTCATCTTCAAAATTTTATCTTCATAATGGATTATCTTCGAAATTTTATCTTCATAATAATAGAAATGAGCTAATAGCTCATACAAATTATCTGAGCTATAATTTATTTCTACTATCTCTAATAATTTTTTTTTTAAAAAAAAAGTTTGATCTCAAACATCTAGATTCATGTATACCCAATTTCTTAGATTTTAGTTTTGATTTAGTCCTCCATCCATTTGATACAAAATAAATAGTTTTTAATGAATAAAACATTTAGTACCACTTAATAAAAGGGCAAATGAATTCCAAAATTTATTAAATTTGATATGAAATAAGTTAAGGAGGTAGAGATACCAATACTTTGAAAAAAAAATTATTGGATCACTATATTTTTGCTGCTAACTCACGTAAATTTTTCTGAGCTGGCAACTCATCTATATTAATTTTATATACAGCTCACTTAAATTACCCGAGCTGCAATCTACTTCCACTACCTCTGATAATTTTTTTTCAAAATATTATTTTTGCAATGCGATCTCAACCCCTTAGGATTCATGCATTCATGATTTTTTGGGTTTTAGTCTTAATTTGGCCTCTCATCAAATAGATGCAAAATTAACGACTTTAGTTTTGTATCTATTCAATGAAAGGCCAAATCAAAACTCCAACCTAAAAAAATGGGAATAAGTAAGCCCTAAAGGGTTGAATCATAATGCCAAAGAAAAAAAAATTGAAAAAAATTATCCAGCTCAAGTAACTTATGTAAACTGTCGGTGCATTTTTAATTTTGTGTTATGTGAACTAATGCGAATTACAAAATTGTAAATATAGTTGGCGTATCCTATTACTCTTTTTTTGAAAGAAGAGCTTTAATTCTTCTTAGTTATGGATTTTGCGGCTTTGGGATTCTATTATGAAAATGAATAGAATTTGTCATGTGATTAATTTGTTTTCCAACCAAATTCGAATCACAAAACTGTTGCTGCACTTTAAGAGAAACTAGCTCTAAAGCAATAGAATGCAGAACTAATAAAACAGTACTATGTTTTCTTTGGTTACTATTGATCAGTCATTGCAGTCTATGTTGTTGAACTAGAATTTTATCGCTCCATTCGAATCCCTAACATATCAGATGTTTGACTAAACTCTCTTCTGTCTTGCATTTTCGGCTTATACTCCTCTGATCTGTAATGGCAAGGGACACTCCTCCACAATAGAAAATTGCACTGAGGCGCGTCAGCAATGACGCACAGGATTCCCATTTTAAGCGCAAGATTGCTCGTCTGGAGTAGGAATTGGAGTTCATGAAGAGGAACGATCCCTACTGGCGGCGGGATATACAGAGAGATGTGAACAACACCGAGAACTATAACCTCTTTCAACAGTTTGTTGATATGGTTGTCAACATTTCTTCAAAAATTTTGTTCAAGAAACACTTCTGTAGAAATATGCAATCAAGAAATGAATTGGCTCTTTCTGACACGGGGAGCAACACAAAATCTACGTCAATGAAGCTTCTTTTAATTAGGTTTATAAGGCAGTAGTGAAACATAAATTCTTATATATATATAAGCTTTCAGTATCTTGAAAGGAATACTGCAAGCATGACTCTAACTATTAGAATATATTAATAAATCAATAGCAAGCTAGCAACGGAACCTGATCAAACATATTTATTCAACTAACTCTAAAAAAAAAAAAAAAAAAAAAAGAATAGCAAGAAAGAAAGACACTTAATCCCAGAAGATTTATTTAGTCATCAGAACTTTTGCACACCTCAACTTTTCCTCATTTTTATTCATAAGTCAGTACTCCTCTAAAATGGCATGAAACAACGAGCAGGAGCCATGGTAAACACCTCTCTCCCAATATCGAATCCCATGTTCATGTTTTGTTGAGCAAAACTCCCTATCATAGAAGGCTCACCCTCATTGGCTTTATCCATGATGAGGCATATGGAATCACGAGAAAGCATGGTAAATGTATTTGATGGAGGCAATCTCACATCAAGATTAGTGAAGTGCAACGTTATGTAGGGAAAGTTCACAAAGTCTTCGTCAGTTCCCTCGAAACATAGAGGAGGGCCAAATCTCTCGTGCACCTCCAACTTTATCTCCTCCTTCAGTTTCTCGACCACCATGTCAAATGCCCTGCTGTTCAGATAGGTAAAGGTGGAACCGGAATCGACAATAACTCCATTAGAGCCATCGGGTCTGCGATCAAATGTACCTTCTGGAATATGAAGCTTGTTAAAACCCACACTAATGTCTTCTAAGCTAACAAAGTAACCTACTAGTGGGCTGGTCTTTGCTGACATAATCCTTAAGGGTGATCTCCTCCCAATAAGTGGAGCTGTGCTTCCAAGGTATAAGCGTCCGGTGCCAGCTCCTTCTTCCTCGCTCCAAAGCGGTTTGAAGCAATATGAGAATCTAGGGCTAATCCCTAACTGGGAGATGAGTGATGTTTCATCCCCACTAAAGCCTACCAACCCTCCCGCTTGAGTTGGGAAAATGCCAGTATTTTCATCTCCACAGCCAAATAATATTTGAGGAAATACGATGGTCATTTCGGCCGTAGAGTTCATCGTGAGGACATCATAGCCACATTTACCGTAGCTATTGGACCTGTCCTCATAATGTACAGTATACGTGCATTCGTTGTTAACACTGCAGCCCGGATTTGGTACTTTTTTACAGTCTTCGGAATTGCAGTCTATCCACACATGCGACGAAGACTGAGATGGGTCGAATTTCGGGATGTTCTGCTCATAGCATTGTTTGCATTGGCTACACTGGAACCAAGTAAGCTTGCTAGCTGTGTCCAGCATCGCCATCGTCTCAAATGGAGGAGTACCTACAGATAATTTCATCATCAATTCTGTAGTCCCACCCGGGACGAGTGGTGTGACGAGGTTATATGTCGGTCGGAGGAAGATGGCATGAGAGAAGATAGCATGTAGTGTCTCCGTTGAATGGATCGTTGACGGGCCGACTCCCAGTGAATGCTAGTGTTAGGACTATGGAACGGAGATTTTGGAGAATCCCGATGAAAAATTGGGAAAATGAAACTTTGGTTTATGTTTATGGGAAGCTGAGATGATGCGGATACAAAGAAAAGGAACATTACGAGAGTGTACGGTTTCAAGAGAGGAGCCATATGTGATAATTAAGATAACAGTGCAGGGAGATGGGACATAGGTCCTCTATCTGATGCTTATTTATAATTATGTTTAGGAAGTTATCATCGATCACGTGGACCAAAGTCATGCATAAACCATTGGCAACCTAAGAGGTTTAGGTCTTGCACATTTTTTTTTTTTTTTTTTTATGTGCAGCTCATGAACAACCAACTAAAGCATTCAGACCACAACAATTTTACGACCAACCAGCTAGTGCACCTAATATTTCTCATAAAAAGCACGGTGTTGAGGGGGTACCTAGACAATCATGAAGTCAAACACAATAGTTTTATATATTACCCAACTAAAGTATACTCATATTAGTATAGTTGTAGGTGCAAGGACTTGGTTTAGAATTATAATCAAGGACTTAGTTTAGAATTACAATCAAGCATCTGCAAAGCACAACAAAATGCCAACTTAAGGGACATGGATGCTACATAATACAGATATGGTGACGTGGCAAACCTCAAAGAGAAAGACATAACGATATAAATATACACGTATTATACATGTGATATATATATAATGTGCATAACTCATAATTATTAAGGCATATTTTCTTTAAAGTAAAAAAAAAAAAAAAGATGAATTTCTTTTCTTATAATAATTTAGCCACAAGTATAACTATATCAAAGAGATAAATACGAATTCAATCCAATGAACCACTTGAATAAAATATTTAAATGTTCTATTATTGTGAGGCATTTTCACTTATTACTTTAGTATCATTTTTATATCAAAAGAACTTTTGATAACTTTTGAGATAATGTATGACTACGTAGTGCTCAACAAGCAATCTTTATGGCTTTTTCAAAGCGGATGCGGCAAAAACAATCTTTATGACTTTTTAAAATATCTGATACCTAAATTTTAGGTTTTTAAAATCCGACATGATTTCATGTGTACAATATGTAACGATAAGTATTGTGTAAGTATTAGACACACTACGGACATGAAACTCACTTTAAAGTGGCAGTGTTTCATAAACACCCGCTGCATTTCCACTAGAACAAACACGGGCAGATTAAGGTGATTGCATAATAAAGAAATTTTGATGGATAATTTTGGAAATGACAATGGAAGAACTCCGACTCAAAAAATTGTCCGCGCACGTGTAGGTAATACATAAAATGGAGCCTCAGTTCGTATTAGGAATATTAGTGCTCCACTATTGAGTCTGTTAGTTGTCTGGATCAATAGCAATTTGTTATGGTAAGTTTGTTAGTCTGTTAGTCTATGTTCTGTTGATTTACCTAGGCTTTAGGTGAATAGGCCTGGTTTTTAGGAGAGTAGGTGGCTTCAATTTTTTTTTTGTTTGTTTTACATATTGTGATTAGTGCCACTTTTTCACCTAGAAAGTTGGGTTGTATTGCCTATATGTAGGCTGGTTGTTTAATGAAATGGTATAGCAGTCAAGTACTCTCTCTTGCATTTGTTTTCATCCTTTAATTCATTTATGAGCTCTATTACTATCAATGATATCAGAGCCAGAGAGATAAAAATAAAGATTTCTAAAGTGAGTTCTTTGAAAGAGAGAAAAGAGAGTGAGTGAAGAAAGTAAGTCCAGAAAGTACATCAAGCTGAAGTTGTAAGAGTGAGTTTTTAGAATTGTAAAAAGAGGGTTGTGAGAGTACAGAAAGTAAGCAGTAGCTTCATTTTTGTATTGCAGCAGCTAACAATCCTCATAGCCACTGACAACTTTGTTCAACCTTCAATTCCTTGCTTTGATGGTCATTATGACCATTGGATCATGTTGATGGAGAATTTTCTAAGATCCAAGGAGTACTGGTAAGTCATCTCCGATGGAATTAGAGAACCAATAGCTGGCACAAAATTGTCTGATACGCAAAGAACGGAGCTAGAAGGGCAACAACTGAAAGATCTCAAAGCAAAGAATTATCTTTTTCAAGCTATTCATCGCTCAATCTTGGAAACCATTCTTTGCAAGAACACCTCCAAGTATATTTGGGACTCCATGAAGAAGAAGTATCAAGGATTAGCAAGAACGAAGAGGCAGCAGCTTCAAGCACTTTGTTCAGAGCTCGAAACACTACGGATGAAATCGGGAGAGTTGGTTATAGATTATTTTTCACAGTGATGGCAATCGTTAACAAGATGCGAATTCACGGTGACAAGACAGAGGACGTCACTAACGTTGAGAAGATTTTTCAGTCCATGACACTAGAATTCAATTTCGTTGTTTGCTCTATCGAAGAAGCCCATGACATTGAGGAACTTTCAATTGACGAACTACAAAGTTCCTTACTAGTTCATGAACAAAAAAAAAAATTAACCAGCAGGAGAAAGAGGAGTAAGCATTGAAGCCTTCAACAGAAAATCACTCGACACCAAGAGGAGATAGAGGACGAGGCAGAGGCAAAGGTAGAGGCAAAGGAAGTAATGATCGTGACAACCAACAACAACACCACCAGCACCAAGAGAATCAATTTCAAGGAAGAGAAAGAGGACAAGGAGGCCATCATTCTACAACTCATAGATCAAAGTCAGCAGACAAGTCCAATGTTGAATCCTACCAATGTCATAGGTATGGCCATTATCAGTCAGAATGTAGATCTAAATTGAATAGGCAAAATAGAGAAAGAACTAACTTTGCAGAAAAAGAAGAAGATGCGTCTCTTTTGATGGTATGTTTTGTTAAGAATGAAGAAACTCAACAAAACATGTGGTATTTAGACACTGGCTGCAGCAACCACATGTGTGGAGATAAGAAAGCATTCTCTGACCTAGATGAATTTTTTCGCAATACTGTCAAGTTTGGTGACAACTCTACAATATCTGTTATAGAAAAATGAAAGGTTACTCTCCAGACTAAGGAATACTCCACCCACACTATCTCTAATGTACTTTTTGTTACAGATTTAAAAACCAACTTGCTTAGTGTGGGTCAGCTGCAAGAGAAGGGATGCTAGATTTCTATCAAAGATGGAGTATGTCGAATCCAAGATACAAAGTTGAACTTAATTGCTCAAGTTAACATGACTGTGAATCATATGTTCCCGCTTTATCTCCATAGTACCGCTCATTCATGTTTCTCAATAAAACTGAAGGATGTAGCATGGTTATGACATTTTCACTATGGTCACCTGAATTTTGGTGGATTTAAGACTCTACAACAGAAAAATATGGTGAGTGGTCTTCATCAAATTACTGCTCCATCTTAAGTTTGTGAAGAATGTGTTGTTAGTAAACAACACTGTAATCAATTTCCACAAGAAAAATCATAAAGAGCAAAGAAGAAATTAGAGTTGATTCACTCTGACCTTTGCGGGCCGATAAATCCATCTTCCAATGGAGGTACAAGATACTTGATCACCTTCGTTGATGATTTTAGCTGAAAAACATGGAGTATTATTTGCAGGAAAAATCTGAAGCTTTTGCTGCATTTAAAAATTATAAAGTATTTGTTGAAAAAGAAGTTGGTAGTCCAATAAAAGTTATTTGTATTGATCGTGGTGGAAAATACAACTCACATGAATTTGCAAATTTTTGTGAGATCCATGGAATCAAGAGGCAACTTACAGCGGCTTACACGCCTCAACAAAATGGGGTGTGCGAAAGGAAAAATTGCACAATTATAAACATGGTGCGAAGCCTTTTAACAAGGAGTGGCGCTCCAAAAAGTTTCTAGTTCGAAGCAGTCAACTGGAGCATTCATATTTTTAATAGAAGTCCCACACTTGCTGCTCAAAATATGACACCAGAGGAAGCATGGACGGACGAAAACCGTCGGTAGATCATTTTAGAATTTTTGGGTGTGTCGCCTATGCTCAAATTCCATATCAGAAGAGGACAAAGCTAGATGACAAGGGAGAAATATGTATTTTTCTTGGTGTTAGTAATCAGTCAAAAGCTTATTAGCTTTACAATCCTAGCACTAAGAAAATTATCATCAATCGCGATGTCATTTTTGATGAAGAACAAACCTGGTTGTGGAGCAAAAATAGTGTTCAACAACAAATTCCAACAGAATTTGAAGGTGATGAGGAAAGGCAGCAGCCTATGGAGACTGCGCAACAACCAGAAGCTGTTCAAAATGCTCCAGATTCTCAAAGTCCACCTGCAACTGAAGTGGAATATAAACAAAGGCCCCAATGTATTAGAAAAAGACCTGCATGGATGATTAATTATGAGGTAACTAGAGTTGATCAATCTGATGATCTACTTACACATTTTGCTCTATTTTCCGATTGTGATCCTACAATTTTCGAAGAGGCTATCAAAGAATCAAAATGGCAAAATGCAATGGATGAAAAAATTGCTGCCATTAAAAGGAACAACTCTTGGGAGTTGACTGATCTTCTAATTGGGCACAAGACAATTGGTGTCAAGTGGGCATACAAGATGAAATAGAAGGAGAATGGAGAAGTTGACAAGCACAAGGCACGCGTAGTAGCTAAAGGCTATAAACAAGAGTTTAGGGTTGATTATAGAGATGTTCTTGATCCAGTTGCAAGACATGATACGATTAGACTGGTGATTGCATTGGCAGCACAACATTCATGGCATGTTTTCCAACTGGACATAAAATCGGCATTCTTGCATGGCGACCTTCAAGAACATGTATTTATCGATCAATCTCCTGGCTATGTGAAGCTTGGAAGTGAAAATAAGGTTTATAAATGGAGATATAAAAAAAAATTTAAAACGGGTGCGGGTTGCACCCGCAGGTGGCAACATGCGGGAACACTCCTGCGGGTGCCACCCGCGGGAGCGCTCCAGCGGGTGCCACGCCGCGGGAGCGCTCCAGCGGGTGCCACACCGCGGAAGCACTCCTGCGGGTTGCTCTCGCAAGTTTGCCCACTCCCATATTTCGGTTATGTGGTTTGACCCAGTTTTTTTGTAATTAATTATGAAGATTTAATCTGGATTTGAATGGACCAGTTGCTCCTCAATCTATAAAATGAGCAGAGGTTATAGGAGAAGGGGATTATTTTTGGGGGGAGAAGATTTTTCCAGAGGGGCGGAACCCAGAGAAGCAGAGAGCGTCTTCCAGAAATCCAGAGGAGGAAAATTTTCAATATCATCTTCTTCCAGATCCAGATCGGATCGTCAATAGAGTGCAGAAGCAAAACTCCACCGCTGCCAGAATCCACAAATTAAAAGGAAAATCGAAATCAATTGATCCCCATTTTTGTAATCTCGATTTTCTAATTGTAATCATCTTTTTATTGCTGTAATTCCAAATTAAATTGGCAATATAAAGAAATCTACAATTTTCTGGCATACAAGAATTGGCGACCACAGTGGGAGTCTCGGCAGCGCATGTTCGTAACAGAAATTTGCTTTCCTTCCAATAAATACAACTTGGATTATAACGAAAGTAAATTAAAAAAAAGAACAAACGAGAGGATTTATAATTATTGCTCTCTTTTACAATATGAACGTGGGATCTCGTAGCGATGAGATCTATCAAGTAGTTCCTTTTGACGATCTGACGACGATGTTCTTCTCTCCTTGAATATGGCGGCTGACTTGATCTTCTCTGGTCTTCATGAATTCAAGGCTCTCACGCGTAACTCGAATTCTCCAAGATACAAAAAAGATGATCTGAAAGATCCCTAGGGCTTTCTCAAAGGGGTATTTATAGCCTTAGGTCAATATGAGAGTTTCTATTTAAATAGAATTTGTATTCATCAAGAATTCTAATAAAATATCTTAGTTTTGATTTAAATATCTTGATTTAGAGTTCTGATTGGATTTAATTTGGGTATTGGATAAGCCCAAATCTTAATCTCAATCAATTCAGGATTCTGGTTATCTACTCACGCGGAGTTAATCGTATCAAAACGCAGAGCTAAGAAACCAGAAAGCAGAGCTAATGATTGGCTCTGCGTTTTACTCATACGCGGGGCTAAAAATAGCCAAACGCGGAGCTACTAAGTTAGCTTTGCGTTATATTGTGGAAAATCTCATTTTACTTGGAAATTTTCACTGCCAATAGAACCCCCTCCAAAGTTTTCAAGATGGCTTAGAATTTTAGCAAATTTTGAAATACTTTGGATCTTCAAACTGAAATACGGAGTTAAAACACCAAGTTATCTTCGCGTTTTGTATACCTGTGCGGAGCTAATAGCTTCGCATTTCAATGGGTAACTGCACAGTAATTGCTCCGATTCTCGTGCCGAATACCAAGGGGCGGATTTTCTCATTTAAATAGAGTCTTTAACTCTTCTTCTTCCTCACTTCATTCGAAGAATTTTCCAGAGATCAGGGCTCAGGCGATCAGAGTTTAGGCGACCCGACCAATTTTCGACCAAATTTCCTTCGATTTTCCGTAGATTTTCTCCATTAGAATGGCACCCAAGAAGATCGCGACTTCCTCTCGCGCCACTTTTCCATCGGCGGTCGGTGCTAGCAGCGGCGACAGCGACTGAGGTAGAGGGCATAGCGGCAAACCAGTTCATGCCGCGCCCATTGGAGATAAAAATCTCAACTTTTGGACCCTTTAGAACGATTTTGGAGTGATTTGGCTGGGTTTTAACCGACCAATCACTTCTTTACTGGCGAGATTGCCGTTTTTCGGTCGTACGACTTGGAGAAGAAGAAAGGCCTCTGATCTTCTTCTACGCGAAGCTATTGCGTTATCCTCACATTTGAAAATGCAGGGCTATTTTGACTAGCTGTCGCGTTTCAACGCGAGGCTACGAATTTTAGCTTCGCGTTTGTAAACGCGAGGCTATTATTTTCGCGTTTTACATATCACCGCGAAGTTATTTTTTTAGCTTCGCGTTTTACTGAAATGCGAGGCTATCTTCTTAGCTTCGCGCAGAGTTATTTTTAGCTTCGCGCAGACTAATTTTTAGCTTCGCACGGAGTTATTTTAGCTCCGCGTTTCTATACTTAGAATATTTTTTCGGATTTCTCAAATCTTTTTCTAACTCTTGATTCTTCTTTTGCAGTGGAGTATTCGGTGGATGCTCTCCCTCATAGGCACTACTTCGGATTCACTGGGGGTGCGGATCTGACGGCCCAATTCCGTTTCACCACTGTTTTAGCTGCATACAAGCCGGGCCTGAGGGAGCGCAAGGAGAAATTAATCAGGTACCACCCTGCTACTACACGAGAGATCATCACCGATGCAGATTTCGAGACCACCAACCGAGAAGTGTTGGAAAAGCTCGTTTTTCTTTTTGGAGATGCAATGGGGCATTCAGACCAGATCCTCTTTGAAGAGGAGTGCATGTGGCTCTACCAGTCTGGCGACCTGCTGATACTTCTGCCCAGCATGGAGCGCAGCTATTCTCTGGTCTATCTTCAAAGGCTAGCCATGCACCAATCTTTATCAGCAAAAGTAACTCTAAGAAAGTCAGAAGCATATGTTTTACATCATAGTTACAAGTTTCAAGCTCTGGCTCTAAAAGGTAAACTTTTGAAGGAGTTACAAGAACTCTGCGGCAGCTCATTAAGTTTTCTTGAGGACCATTTCTGTTAGATGACAATCTCTGTCGCTTTTCAAAGCGATAGAAATGAAGTATAAGGGCTTGTAGCATGTCGAATTCAACTTGTGCATTTTCATTAGGATTTTTGTAGCAGTATCTTCAGATGATCCACTAAAACAGATCATAGTTGACATTTGCAGAGGAGATCTTTTGCATGTGAACTGGGGAATTGAGCTGGAAAAGTACCTCGTATAACACAGTATAATCAATAGGATAGTTTAAAATAGGAGGGCATAATAAGGAGCCGTGCTTTTTAAGAATCTCATCAGCGGTTGACCCAGCAATTCGCATTAAATGGCGATGACTTGTGCCGGCAAGCTCAACACTCGGTGGAGGAGACTCGTCGTCGAGTTATTGATGAGTCGACGAATAGGTTGAAACTTTTGGGAAAGCTATAACTCCCTCTACTTTTGTAACTTTTTGCTTTATGAATAAAGACAATTCTTTTTCTTTTTATCTGTTGGCTACAAAATTTGCTTGCACGACAAATAACTTGTCATCAAAATAGTTCATCATTTTTGGTAAAACAATCCAAGTCTCATTTGCGTAACTTAGATCGTTAATACCGACCGGGTTGCAATTAACCTCGATAAAGCTCTTTTAACCAGAGCTAAATGACGGTTTGGTGAAAGTGTTTAACTATTTATACCAGGATGATCGGGTCAGGATCATTAACTTAGACAGAGGCTCTTAATTGCACATACTTTAGTTTAATGGAGGCAGTTCAAGGCTCTTATGCGTAACTTGAACTTGCACATGCCAGAATGATCGGGTCATGATCATCAGATTTTGGCAGAGGCGCCTAATTGCGCATGCCTAGTCCAAGTGCTCATATGCGTAACTTGAACTGGTAGATGGTTATACTTCTAGGGATTATGAACCAGATGTGATAGTCACTCTATCACCATTATGGTTTATTAGGCATAGTATTTCTTCAAAAATTTGTCGTTGATCGGTATCATCATTCTATCACCATTTTGGTTTATTAAGCGATAGGCTCCACTAGAGTATACCGTCTCCACGATGAACGGTCCTTCCCACTTGGGTTCAAATTTACCCTTAGTCTTGTGGGTTATGATCATTGGCCTTTTAATAGCCAGAACCAAGTCTCTTTATTTAAAGGCCCTTGGTTTAACGTTCTTATTGAACGCTTGCGAGATTCGGGCTTGATACAACTCAATTTGTTGTTGAGCCCGGAGACGTTTTTTATTCAACGCTTCTAATTTTCGCAATCTTTGTTGATGGCGTTCTTCTGTCGTCATCTTTGTGGCTAGGGCCACTCTTAATGATGGTATCTGGACTTCAAGAGGTAGGACGGCCTCACTTCCATAGACCAAGGAGAGCGAGGTAGCTATTGTTGGGGTGCGAACGGTGGTGCGATAAGCCCACAAACACTCTCCCAGCTTTTCATCCCAATCTCGTTTGTTGGAGGAGACGAACTTCCGAAGGAGCTTAATAATAGTATTATTAAAGGATTCGGCCAATCCATTTGCCGCAGGGTTATATGGCGTTGAAGCAACATCTATGATCCTGAACTTATCACAAAATCTTGAGAACCCTTAGCTGATGAACTGCGGTCCATTATCGTGAATGATTTTTTGGGGGACGCCAAAACGGTAAATTACATGATACTTAATGAACTTAATCACATCCATCGTTTTTACTTCCCTCATGGGCACGGCTTCGGCCCACCTTGAAAAATAATCGGTTATTGTGAGAATAAACCGATGTTCTCTGGATGACAGGGGAGTTATTGGCCCCACAATATCCATTCCCCATGCTTCAAATGGCCAACTAGCAACGGTATTGTGCAAGTATTCTGGGGGTTGATGAATAAAATTAGCGTGTACTTGACATTCATAGCACCGTTCAGCATACGCCATTGCCTCTGTAATCATTTTCGGCCAGTAGTATCCTAACCTTCTTATGCGGTCCCCAAGTTTTGGACCGGGCTAGTGAGCTCCACACACTCCATCATGTGTTTCTCTCAGCACTTCATCTGCTTCTGTTTTTGATATGTAACGTAGCAGAAGACCATCACTTGTTTTTTTGTATAAAATTTGAAGCGTATGATCATAATAAAATCTTTAAGCCTTCCTCTTTATCGAGACGGCTTCCTTTGGATCCTCTGGCAACATCCCATATAAGGTATAATCTACAAACGGAAATCGCCAATCACAGGGTTCTAGAATTAAGCATGTCTGGCATACCTTTTTGGTTTGGAACACCGTATCCGGATGGAGGAGTTCTCTGCTACCAATAGTGATACTTTTAGCCACACCTGGTGGGATTGCCAATGTTGCAGCTAGTGTGGTAAGGGCATCCGCATAGATGTTCTCGTTACGAGATATATGATAGATATAAAACTGTTCAAAATATCCTGCTAGCTCAATGGCTAGCTGATGATAGGGGATGAGGGCTTCATGTCTGACTTCATATTCGCCTGTCATCTGATTGACAATGAGCTTAGAGTCTCCATATGCCTCTAAATGGTTCACCCCCAGTTATAGAGCTATTTTTAAACCAATAATGAGCGTGTTTTATTCCGCCACATTGTTCGTACACGGCTCTGTTAATGAGTAACCGTTAGGCAGTATGTGTTTATGTGGGGATATCAGCACAACCCCCACTCCAGCAGCAGATCGTCTGGCAGCACCATCAAAAAACATATGTCATGATTGTTCTTTACTAGTTGTGTTAACCTCTGACATCTGTTTAGAGTTGGACCAAATTGGATGGTCTGCTAGGAAATCGGCGATCACTTGTCCCTTCATGGCTTTTTGAGGAACGAAGTGTATATCATATGGCGATAGCAATAATGCCCATTTCGCCAATCGACCGTTTAAGGACCCCGATTTTGTCATTAGGATTTTCAAGGGACTAATCTGTGATATGAAATGAATTGTTTGCCCTGAAAAATAGTGTCGCATTTTCTGAGCAGCGAACACTAGGGCTAAACATTCTTTTTCAATCGGGGTATACCGATGCTCGGCCCCGATTATTGTCCAGCTTAAGTAATAAAGGGCGTGTTCATGGTCGTGCTCATTATACTGAGCAAGTAATACTCTTAACGCATTATCCATGGCCCTTACATATATGAGAAATGGTTGCCTAGGGACCGTGCCATGAGGACGGGAGGTTTGGTAAGGTATTTTTTGAGATCGTCAAACGCCTGTTGATATGCCTCATCCCATACAAAGGAAACCCCTTTTTCATGAGTCTGGAAAATGACTGGCATCGTCCTAATAGGTTAGAAATAAAGCGACGGATATATACCAGTTTTCCATATAACCCCCTTAATTCTTTAAGATTGAGGGGAGGCGGCATCTCATTGATCGCTTTTACTTTTTAAGGATCAAGGAAAATTCCTTCTGAGGTAACTATGAACCCAAGGAATTTCCCGCTAGACACCCCCATGAAAGACTTGGCAGGGTTCGTTTTCAAGTGATGTTTTCGCATAAGATCGAAGACTATTCTTAGATCCTGAAGATGGTTGTCTTTGTTTTTGCTTTTGACTACTAGGTTATCCACATAACACTCTACCATTTTGCGCAGATGTTCTTTAAATATAATGCTCATTGCACGTTAGTAAGTGGCACCAGTGTTCTTTAGCCCAAAGGGCATTACTGTATAACTGTACACCCCAGCGGCGTTCTGAAAGCCGTGTGCTTTTCATCGTGTGGGTTCATTTTGATCTGATTGTAACCTGAGAAGCCATCCATAAAAGACACCCTCTCGTAACCGCAGATGCTATCAATCATTACATCGGTAATTGGGAGTGGGAATTCATCCTTGGAGCATGCAGCATTTAGATCCCGAAAATCGATGTATATCCGGATCTTGCCGTTCTTCTTACGAACTGACACTATATTAGCCACCCAATCGGGATGTTGCTCTTCACGGATAAATTCCGATTTTATGAGCTTATTAATCTCAGCGACTATCGCCTCCATCAATTCCGGCCGAAAACGCCTCTGTTGTTGCTTAATTGACTTAGCATCTTCTTTGATATTTAGCCGTTGTGTGGCAATCTGAGGATCAAGACCGAGCAGGTCTTCATAGCTCCATGCGAACACATCTATATACTCCTTGATAAGGGATATAAGTTCCTCCTTTTCCAGGGAAGTCAGTGTGTCACTTATGAAAATGGGTTTCGGGTTCTCTTCCGTTTCCATATTAACTTGTACTAGTTTATCCTCTGTGGGTGGGTCACGCTGTTCAAAGCGGACATCCCAAAGGATATCCATGTGCTTAGCCCAGGAATCATCTTGAACATCAATTGGTTCCTCGTCGCTTTCCGATACGGCTGAAACCATGTTTACTGTTAGAGATTGAAACCAGGTGCCAGTACTTAGATCCGAGTCATGGTCGAGTGGATGTAAGTCCTCATTGGCCGAAGATCTTTCTTTGTATTTGTGTGGTGATGAGGGAGGAGTAGATACATAGCCCAACCCCTTCTAGTTCTCTGATAATAGTCTGGGCTCTTCCCTCTTGATCTAAACGAGGGTATGAGATTTCGTCACCCTTTCTCAAAGTTCAATCCCTGTTTTTGGATAAAATTATAACCCATCTTTTCCATCATTTGTCGGGATTTATGTTCATATAAGTGAAATTGAGGTGATGTTTGTTCATCACTTTCACTACTTTATCTTTGGTTAGGTGACGTGATCACTTTGCTGAAGACAATCGGTTTATGCGATACATGTCGCGGTGGTACTTCAAAAAAGTGATCTCGTCCTTTTGTTATTTTAGACCGTGAGATGAGAGACGACCTTATTGGCAAGTGATATGCCGCCAAAACTTCAAGTTCGGATAGGTCATCTGTCTCGGTGGATGTACATGAGGGCTTAGACTCTGTAGCTACAGCAGGCTCGTAGACTAATTTTATATTTTCATTAATAATCCACTCATCCTCTGCTACATTGGCTACATTATTATCAAAATTCATTTTAAGATTTATGCGGGGGTTAATTTCGTAATCACCCCCGTTATCCTCTTCTGGGGATTCGTACTCAGTATCGGCCTCGTTGCCGCTATCTTCCGGTTCTTAAGGCCTTTTATATTTATTGTTGGAGACTTCGTAGGCTGGCTTATAGAGCATAGCATCCGTGAAGTAGTTCTCTAATTCTTTGAATGGCTGCCTATCTGCAACTAATGTCCGGACTTCTCCTTGATCATCACAGTATTTCATGCACTGGTGGAGAGTCGACGGGACTATCATATAGGCGTGTATCCATGGTCGCCCCAGTAAAATGTTATAAGACGTATCTGCGTCTATAACATAGCATGTAACCTCTGTTCTCAAATCTTTGATTTGACACCGAAGTCGTATTTTGCTAAGAGGACAGCTGTCATTAGCGTTAAACCTGTATATAGTAGTATTTGTCGGTGTCAAACGATGAGGAGAGATTCCCAATAGCTGCATCAATTTTCTGGGAATAACGCTTAATGCAGACCCTGTATCGATTTGAATACGGTCACTTTTGTGGATCTGACATATCCCCTAAAATATAAAGGCCTATTATGCTTTATATTCCTTACTTGCATATCCTTTGTAGAGAAAGTAATCTACGGTATCTGCCTCCTCACTTGATGACAGCGGGGGCAAGAGTCTTGTTCTTGGTCAGCTGGCTCGACAATCAGAGCTAGGAATGACTTAGAGTTTGCCAAGGCCTCTCTTAATGCCTCGCGAGTTGATTTTGACAATCGTAACAACTCATAAAGCGTAACTTGAGCTGGAATATTTACCAGTTGAGTCATTATATCAAACTTAAATGCAGCCTCCTTGGCTTCTTTGTCTCTTGCAGGATTTTTCTGGAAACGAAGTCCCTTCTGTTTCGCAGGCTTCGCGAGTTCCCCGTATATATTCTTCGAGTCCACTCTGGTGTAATCTTTAAGGTATGGTTTACCAGATCGAGTGCTGGAAGGGCCCGCCCTATCTTGATGAGTGGCCATAACTTCGGGCTCTTCTTCAGAGACTGTAAATGCCCCTGCAATTATGTATTCGTCTTTTATTTTCGCGGAAATAGTATTGCTAGTCCGCCTTTTCTTTTGACGCCCTGCGGTAGTCCACTGTTCATACTGTAGTAGATCAAAGTGGACCCACATGACTTCCCCTCTTTAAGTTGTTACGGGGACAAGTCCTTTCTAGGCCTTTTTATGTGGGTCATGATTTTTCATGACCAGTTTTCCCTCTGGTATTGGGGTCACCCCCGCAGGAAACTCATGCGTTCCGACCACTAGGGTTGCCATATTGGCAGTGACCTTCTTTTGCTCATCTTTTAGCGTCAAGACTCCAGCTTCTATCAATGCTTGGATTCTGTTCTTTAGAGAATAGCAATCTCTGGTGGGGTATCCGACATTTCTGTGGTAGAGACAATAGTTAGGCTCGTTGGTTTTGCTAGCATCCTTCGGTTTCCTATTTTCTGGAAGTTTCAGCATAATCTTTCTAAGGAGCAGATGGAAGAGTGTAGGCGTCTGTTCCGCTTTAAAGGCGTATGTCCTCTCTTGCTGGGGCCTATTCTGTCTTATACCTTTTTGATTTTGAGGTTTCGGGCTCAGAGGATTTATCTTCTGCGGAGCGGCTTTTGACGCCATTACTGCTTTCCCCTTATTTTTATTATTGTTTTGTGCATACAGCTTATTATTTCCAGTATTTCTTGATCCACGAGACTCTTCAACTCTACGGTTCAAATCTTCAGCTTGCTCTCCTTGTTTGAAATCCTTCCAAGTCCTAGACTCTACGGCCCCCATTTTTAAGAGCACGTTGGTCTTAAGATTATGCCGACACGTCTCCACCAAAGTTTTCTGAACCATTCCGTGTTTGCAATGCATGGACTTCTCCCGGAACCTTTCTATGAAATCTTTTACCGTTTCTTGCTCTCCTTGTTTAGTTGCAAGGAGGGAATGAACCGAATTTTTGGTATCATCTTCGAAGAAATGTGCGAGAAATTACTTCTCAACATCAAACCAGATATTAATAGTAGTTGGGGGCAACTGCATAAACCAAGTGAAGGCAGGCCCTCGCAAGGTACTTGCAAATATCTTGGTCATTACTGGGTCATTGCCCATTAAATGCCCTGGTTGAGACAAAAGTAATAAATATATTGACTGGGAGATCCTTTCCCGTCATATGACTCCAATTTGAGCAGTTTGTATTTCTCAGGGTATGGTGCCAAATCCCATTCAGGCGGGTATGGTCTTGAGACCACTGATTCTTTCAACTCCTTCTTGTGCACTAGTGCTTCAAGTTGGCTTTGTAACTTCTCGATTTTCTCTTCATGAGGGTCATGAAAAAAATATTTATTCTCGTTCTCATGTGTCGAGTGGGCTTTTTCTTCTTTATCTTCCTCGTTCATTTTGTTGAACGGAGTTTCTTTTCCTTTCTTGGCGTTATTCTCGACAATTTTTTGAGTATTTTCGACCACTTTTGAGAGCATCATTTTAAAATTCTCGATTGTCTTTTGTTGCTTCCGAATCATTTGTTCTTGGGCCTCAAATCTTTGGTCGATATCATCAGATCTATCCATCATATGTGATGCTGACTTCTGCAATTTAGACAATGCCGAAGAATGAGGAGATGCTATGGCCGAGTTATCACTATCGTCGTCATAGGAACCTTTCACAAGTTTCTTATAGTTTCGGGCCGGGATAGCGCCTGACTTAAGTCAGGTAAATGATAAGGTTCTTCATCGCTTGATTCTAAATCACTATTCTTTTCTATAATTTTCTTACCCTTTCCGACCATATTAGAAGTTACAATTCTCCACTCTTTTCTTAGGGGAGTAATCTTTGTCTTCTTGGCAGGGTTTTCGTCTGACTCAGTCAACCAATCGAATACTGATATCATGTTCTTACTGCAGCAACAACTGTCCACTACAGCGGATACTACTGTCATAAGCTGCTGGCAATGACAAGTAGGTTCAGACTGAACTTGATTTATACTCCTTTTCTTGATTAAATATTCTCTAAGATTAGTGGCCTTAGATATGGAGTCGTAGGGCCCACTCATCCATTGAGAGGGTCTAGGGGCCCACTGGAGTTTCTTGGGACCATTGGAATCAAGTTCTAGTCCAACAGTGCAATGATCAACCCTAATTTTGTATTCAGGTTGATTTACGCGAAGCTGAGCAGTAGCTTCGCGTTTTGACATGCGGAGCTGAGAAGTAGCCTCGCGTTTGGACACGCGGGGCTGAAAAATAGCCTCGCATTTGGACACGCTAGCCTCGCATTTTACGTTGGCTTGACGTCTTTGCAGAAGTTTATCTTCTGGAATATTAGCCCCGCGTGGAAGGAAATTCTTGCACGCTGGCTTATTCTTACGATTAACGCAAGTCATAACATCGCATTTAGAGCGATTTTTGCGATTAACGCAAATTTGCCAATCATCTTCGCGATTTACATGGAGCTGAGGAGTCTAGCGATTAATGCAAGTATTACTGGCTTCGTGTTTATCGCTAAGCTCAGTATTAGCCTCGCGTGGAGAATCACACACTGGCTCTAAGGAAACTTTATCCTCGCGATTAACGCTGGTGTCAGAAATCTTGCGTTTATCGCAAGTTTTACTGGCTTAGCATTTATCGCTAAGCTCAGTAGTAGCCTCGCGTGGAGAATCACACGCTGAGTTTAAGGAAACCTTATCCTCACGATTAACGCGAGTGGCAAAAATCTTGCTTTTATCGCAAGTTGTACTGCTTCGCATTTATCGTTAAGCTCAGTAGTAGACTCGCGTAGAGAATCACACGCTGACTCTAAGAAAATTTAATCCTCGCGATTAACGCGAGAGTTAGAAATCTTGTGTTTATCACAAGTCTTAGCTTCACGTTTATCGCGATCTTGGCTGGTCTTGCGATTAACGCGAGCCAGTTTGCAAGGGACTATAGCCTCGCGTTTTGTGAAGTTAGCCTCGCGTTCAATGCGGGCTTTGAGGGCCTTTCTCCTAGCTCTCCGATTTCTATTTTGGAGTTGGGTTCTGGTCAATCCAGTTCCCGAGCTTTCTTCGGCAGTAAAGAGGCCATCCTCTGCTAGGGTTTCTTGTCCAAACGACGGCTCTATGGCCGCGGTTTCCAAGGGTCCCCGTTTATCGGTGGATTCCTGATTATCCGATCCTCGGGTATTGGAGCGCATGCGACGATAGCGTCGTGTTTCGGTCAGGTTACCTGACTCAGAGGAGAGATACTCCTCGTACTTCTACTGGTCGATCTCTACGACTAGCATGTTCACGTCGGATCCGATCTTCTCGACATTAGATTGCGCCACGATCTCTTCTTTGGTGAAAGAGATGTCTCTCACTGTGGTCGCCAGTTTGTTCGCAGCAGAAATTTGCTTTCCTTCCATTAAATACAATTGGATTACAACGAAAATAAACAAGAAAAAGAACAAACGAGAGGATTTATAATTATTGCTCTTTTTTACAATATGAACGTGGGATCTCGTAGCGATAGGATCTATTAAGTAGTTCCTTTTGACGATCTGATGACGATGATCTTCTCTCTTTGAAGATGGCGGCCGACTTGATCTTGATCTTCTCTGGTTTTCATGAATTCAAGACTCTCACGCGTAACTCGAATTCTCCAAGATACCAAAAAGATAATCCGAAAGATCCCTAGGGCTTTCTCAAAGGGGTATTTATAACCTTAGGTCAATATGAGAGTTTCTATTTAAATAGAATTTGTATTCATCAAGGATTCTAATTAAATATCTTAGTTTTGATTTAAATCTCTTGATTTAGAGTTCTGATTGGACTTAGGTTGGGTATTGGATAAGCCTAAATCTTAATTTTAATCAATTCAGGATTCTGGTTATCTGCTCACGCGAAGCTAATCGCATCAAAACGCGGAGCGAAGAAACCAGAACGCGGAGCTAATGATTAGATCCCCGTTTTACTCATACACGGGGCTAAAAATAGCCAAACGCAAAGCTACTAAGTTAGCTCCGCGTTCTGTTGTGGAAAACCCCATTTTACTTGGAAATTTTCACTACCAACAGCGCAATCCGATCGTCAAGTTCTTATGGCTTGAACCTAGGCGTCATCGTCGCGTGATGACTGAAAAAAAGGTGAGACGTCATCGCCACTAAAATTAACAAGGCGTCATCGCCTTTTAAAAAAAAATATGAGTGAGGCGTCATTGCCCAAAAAAAAATTGATAGGGCTTAGTCAAAAAAAGAAAGAATGTAAGGCATCATCACCTGTCAAAAATTTTTTTTGATAAGGCGTTATCATCCACTAAAATTGATAAGGTGTCTATCAGAAAAAAAAAAGAAAAAAAAATCATCATTTGTGGTTTCTCCAGCGGGATGCAACCCGCGAAATGCAACCCGCAGGATGCCACCGCGGGATGCCTCCCGCGGGATGCAACCCGCTAGATGGAACCTGCGGGTGCTACCTGTAGGTTACCGAACAAAAAAATAAAAAATAAAAAATAATTTTTAAAAATAATAATAATAAAAATTAAATAAATAAATAATAAAAATAATAAAAAATAATATAAATAAAAATAATAATATAAATAAAAACAAAAAATATATAATAAATTGAAAAAATAAATAAAATAAATAAAAATATAAAAATAATTATAATAAATAAAAATAAAAATAAAAATATAAAAAATACTAAAAAATAAAAAATAGAAATAAATAAAAAAAAGGAAAAAAGAGAGAAACGGGATGCACCCGTGGATGCACTGTGCGCTGTCCCCCGCGCAAGGAGGTCCACAAAAAAAAAGAGGGAGAGAAAATTCCTTTATTTATCCATTAACAAAGCAAATAAAAATAAAATCTCTCTTTCTCCCTGGAGATCAGATCTCGAGATCTAGACGAAGGTAGAGGAGGGAGATGTACAGTACTTTTCGAAGCATGCCATCAAGGCAGATTAGAATAGTTTTGGTTGTTTGTCTAAACTGTTGATTAAGCCTATACATTGTACAGAGGCTTTTGAGAGAAGAATTGAGAAAAAGAAATTATTCACCTTCCAAAAAAAAAAAGTGGCGTTCATGAGCTATGGGTTTCACCAAATCCCCATTTGAATCGCTTCGTTTTCTTCCTCTTCAAAGATAGCAGCGACAAACTGCAGCAGCCTCTGAGCAGGGGCGTCGGCATCGCCTCCAATACCGCCAATGAAACAAAGGTCCCGTTCCTGTTGAAGCTCGCCTCCATCACCTGCCACAGGGGGAACAACTGATTGCCGACGGGTCCAATATCCTCTCCATCATCCACAACATCCTCCACCTTTGCTCCAACTCCAAGGCTGCAACGGCGAAGCCCGAGATCCCAATCAACTCCCAATTTAGGCCGCGGCGACGTGACAATCCCAGAGGGCGTCTCTGAGGAGGAGGCTCGCATCTGTGCCATCACCAAGATCATCTCTGCCAAGTTGAACCAGCCTTGGCATCGACCTCAATGCCCTCAAGTTAGTAGCCTGCCCAAATGATTGCCATTGTCTCTTAGATGACTGTGATAACCTCCTCCCTGTCTCTTCTCGATAGATACTTCGCACAAAAGTAGCAACAGGGCTAACGCACCCTCTTCAACGACCAAGGAGGAAAGTAGACCAAGGAGGAAAGTATAAGCCTTGGTGGATTTGATAGTCTAGGAGCTATGGATCAAGTGTTGCTCCTGCTCTTCGATTCAATCTACACGATTTTGTCGAGATTTTGTTTCGGAACACTGAGAACACCCTGCAGTCCAGACCCCCTAGAAGCCGGCCGGGCAGTTGGACTCTTACTGGCACCACACCATCCATTTCTCCGACCTTGCCCTCAACATTGATATCCTCAACCTCAAGATGGCCGGGTCGACAATAGTAGTGAAGGCGGTGCCGATCGGTCCGATCTCGATTAGAATACTGTGGTGGCTGCAAAATTGTCAGATTGAAGTTGAAGGGCTTGTACTGGAGCTCATGCCGGCACCGTCTGCTGCGGCACCAGCCAATGTAGGAAGCATGCAAGAGAACGATGAGGAGAAAGGTGATAATTAGTCCTCTCCTCGATCATCAGCTTGAAAGAGACAATCAAGCATGTCTCAACACCAGCTTAAAGAAGAAGAAGACCTTCTCTCTACATGCTTATACGTCTGTCTTGCCAAAGATGGAGTCTTCATTAAGAATTAAGAATGAATACAAAGCTTCAACATAATCGACTACTACAAAGTTACCTCAATAGCATGGTGATAATTAGTCCCTGGGGGGATTGATGGGCAATAAAAGAGTCCCAAGAATAAGCTATTTTTTTTTTTTTTTTTTGGCTTTGAGGGCTTCTGCAAATGTTTTGCTTTAGGATTGACAACAGTGCCATCTGAACAAACATAGAACACATAACAAATGTAGAATTTATCAAGCTTTATCGGCTAATATCTCAGCTCCTTGATTCTCCATTGGATGTCAATGGCCATATGGTTCCAGTTGCTAAAGTGAGACTTCATGAACTAATCAATTATAGGAACTGGTCTTTGATCATGGAAGGGTTGACACCAAAAGTGTGCTCCCCATGCTCTTATGGAGCGCGCACTCACAGATGCAATATTGCTTCTCCCCAACATGTCGAGTAATAGTTGATCGGATGAATGATTACTGATAAGCATCAAAGACAACTACAATGAAATTGAAATAGCATCACGTTGTATCGAGCTTGCTGAACAATTTGCACCAAGCAATCAGCGGCTTATCTAGACCATGAACAAGGTCATTGAATATGCAATCGATTTAGTTAACCTTAGAGTGGCACACAATTTAATGCGGCTTATTGCTGAAGGATTTGGAGAAGATGATGATGACGCTGATAGTCAACCAAGATCCTCTGTCTGTATTTTTGCGATGCAAGTTATGTGTTGGGTTCTAGGCGAATATGGAATAGCATATGAGAAGCATTTGACTTCACAAATAATTGGAAAATTATGTGGTGTTGTATAAAGCCCATTCAAGTGATGACACTGTCCAGGCTTATGCAATAATTGCCAACATGAAAGTATTTGCATCACATTCAACAGACCTGCAGTGACGTGCATACTCCTCGTTGGAAAAGTAAATCGAAAACGACGCAAGACCCTACTTCTGGAAAGTGAACGAGCACGAATGTTCAATATTGAAAATTTCAGTGGTCAATACCAGCAAGAAACATCTCATGCCCTGAGATTTGAGGCTGATGAGTTTCCAAAAGTTGCGCCAGTTACACAGGTTCTTGCTGCTGCTACCCCTTGGCCACTTGTTCACAAATCTCAGCCAATGCCCTTACTTCCCCTTCCTTCATATCAAAGACAGTTCGGAAGTCCATTCAGCGTTATGGGGGTCTAACAAGCCATTTAACCAAGGGCAGAATCCAGCTTTGTTTCCTTAGCTCAACCGGCTAGATTGATGAATACAAATCGAATCGAAAAAGGAACAGAATGATGGCATGAGAACTCAGTATTAGGAGACTGATGGAGGCTATATTCTATCAGTACTAGCTTATCCTTCGTCTCCCTTATTGACTTAGCCCTTGAATCACTTACAAGTGCGAGGACAGGGAGTTGCCATTGCCTAATAAAATGCCTTTACTGGCAAGTTCTGGAGCAATGCAAAGTATGATTGATACCTCTTCACCTGTATAAGGTAGAATAATGCCATCTCTACCGCCTGGTCTGCCTCCTGGATTATCACTATGGAACCTTCATCTCAGAATACTAACTCTATAGCGTCCGGCTCTCCTAGTAGTGCTTTTTTAGGGCCGATTAGTACCCTAGTGGCACAAGGTTTGATACCTCCAGCTCAATCAGAGGACTTGGTAGAGCTCAGCTCTGTGGGACCTGAGTTCAACGCAGAGCTTCTTAATGTGCGACATGATTCTGCAATAAATACTTCCAAGACAATACAAGACATGTGGATTGGCATGTAACGAAGGATAGGAAATCTAGGAACCTTAAGCAGAAGCCCTCGGAAAAGGTTTGTTAATACAAAAGGAGTGGCTTAATATTGCAGAAACAGTAGAAACTAATGTTGTACCCTCGTCGCCAACATAAATAGTTACAAAGAAAGAGAAGAGTGCTCAAAGTCTGTATTAAACGCAGGGCTGAGCTAAAATTGCCAAAATGTGAGGCTATGCCCGCATGTAACGCAAGCTATGTTAGCGTAAATTCATAAGATACGAGGCTATGCCTGCATACAATGTGAGGCCAAGCTAACGTAAAGTCATCCAAATGGAGAGTTATGCAAGTGTAGAACACGAGATTATTCTCGCATATAACGCAATGCTGAACCCTGCCTACAAGCGAGGACAAGCCAGCATAAGATTATTTAGACGCGAGGTTAACTCAAGACGAAGCCAGTGTAAAGTTATCTAGACACGAGGTTAAGTCGAGACAAAACCAGCATAAATTCATCCAGAAATGAGGTTATGCCCGCGTATGAAACCAGCGTACAATGCAAGGCTATGCCAGCATGGATCGTGAGGCTATGCAAGCACAGAAGCAAGGCTAATCTCACAAACTATTGGCCTAGCACAAAAACACCAAAATGCAAGGCTAAGTGTTACCCTTGTACAAAAAAAAAAAAAAAAAAAATCAGAAAGTAAGGCTAAGTCGTAGCCCAGTGCAGGAGGGTCAAAATTCGAAGCCAAGACTCATCCCCATGTAGAAGTATCAGAGCGCAAAGGTAACACTCAGCTCTGCCTTGCATTAGAGATTTGAAACGTCAGACAAACCGTGAGCCTGATGGAGATGGAAGTAATATATGCTATATGATGGACTCCCCGACCAGCCAAACAGGGTCTACACAGGGGGTGAGACCCACAACCAGAGAACCTCGCGTATAACGCAAGTTAAGCCCAAAGCAAGAACACGAAACTATATCCGCGTACAACATGAGGCTAAACCAACATAAAATCATCTAGTGCATGAAACTAATTCGAGACTAAGCCAACGTAAAATCATCAGACGCGAGGCTAACTCGAAACTAAACCAGTGTGCCTGGTTATACTAGTGCGCGAGGCTAAGCCAGCATACAGAACTCATTCAGAGTACAAAAGTGACAGAAACTCAAGGCTATAGAAGCTCCAAAATGCGAGGCTAATTTGTAGCCCTACATAAAACAATTGAAATACAAAACACTTGCAAACAAACAATAAGATGTGAGGTTATATGGCAGCCCGTATGATTTTTGTTGTGGAAGAAGATGCTAACACAAGGCTAACTTGCAGCCTGGCATGAAACTTTCGGTACACAAAATCGAGCAAGCTGCATGAGTAATACAGTGTGCCAAGCTAATCCCGAGTTTGAAGATGAATCAGAATGCAAGGTTAAGTTCCAGCCTTGCATAGAAAAACTAAAATAAATGCAAAGCTAAGTTTTAGCCTAGCGTAGAAGTGATATAATGTAAGGACAAGTCTCAACCTTGCACAGAATCATCAAAATGAAAGGTTAAGACCCAGTCCCGCATAATCTGCCAAAAAGATGAAAGTGATTTGTTACCATATGATGAACTTTATGAAGAGCCAAATGAGGTTGACACAGGGGGTGGGATCTATAACTAGATAATCTTGTGTATAATACGAGGCTAAGCCCGAAGTAAGAACGCAAGGTTAAACTCCGCGTACAATTCAAGGCCAAACCAATATAAAGTTATTTAAACGCGAGGCTATGCTCACGGCTAAAATGCGAAGCTAAATCTCAGCCTCGCGTAAACTTTGAAGAATAAGAAGGCGGTCAATTGAATTACAACAACTATCAAATGCGGCCCACACAGGGGGTGGGCCCCATACCAATAAACCTTGTATGCAATGCAAAGAAAACTTTGCACACAATACAATACCAAGCCAGCGTAAAATCATTTAAATGCGACGCTATGCTCACGGCCAAAATGTGAAACTAACTCTCAGCCCCGCATAGACTTCAAGAAGCGGAAAGTCAAGGTCTGTGTCAGAGACTTAAGGCGCTAAACTAACCAACAGCCTTGCATAATATCCGATGATGAAGAAGGTGGCCCGTCGACTTACAATAAGCTCGTAACCCTTCAAATGTGGCCCACGTAGGAGGTGAGACCCACGTCCAGTAAACATTGTATACAAAACTAAAATCCACATACAATGTGACGCCAAGCCAGCGTAAAGTTATTTAAACGCGAGGCTATGCCCATGTGGAATGCTAAGTTATGCCCGTAATTAAAATAGGAAGCTAACTCAGTATGCGAGGTTAAACCAGCACACAAGTCCAACCCTGGGTCTAATGCTAAGTCATACTAGCCCAATCGCGAGGCTTTGCTAGCTTAAAATACGAGGCTAAGCCCGCGGATATAGAGCTAAGTTTGTTTCTTGAATGCACAGTAACAGATTAAGTTGTACCAAGCGCGCATCTCGAGAGCGCCTTCAACAAGAAAGTGTAAGAAAAAACTTTCAAAGTGAACGACTTAGTCCTAGCAGTCAGGCAATCAATGATCCTAACGCATAAGACTAAAGGCAAATTTTAGCCAAAGTAGGAGAGCCCATTTGTAGTAGAGACAGTCTCCTTAAATGAAGCATATCGATTGATCAATCAACACGGTGACCAGATGATGATGCCGATCACCAGAAAACTCCTGAAGAAATATTACTCTTAAGGGAATAAAGTCATCCGATCACCTCTTCAACATAGCAAATAAAGAAATACTGGCCATGGCTGAGGTGTAGCTTCACACCCCAACTTGGAACATAAAATGAAAATGGATCCTACGTCTCTACGACTATGGATAGAGAAAACGTTTGGCCTGTAAGTCCAAACGAAATCCTCGCTAACTCTATCATGCTAGGTAAGATCATAAAATGCCCAACGCCATCAAGGCAATGGGAAGAGAACTAGTTTCTCGCCAACCCATCATGTTGGGGTCAAAACATGAACTGTCTAACGACATCGAGGCAACGGGAAGAGAATAAGTTTCTCACCAACCCCATTATGCTGAGAGTAAAAGTATGAACTGCCCAACGCCTGTAATGCAATGGGAAGAGAACAAGTTTCTCGCCAACCCGTCATGCTGGGGGTAAAAACATGAAATGCCCAACGCCGTTAAGGCAATGGGAAGAGAACAAGTTTCTCGCCAATCCCATCATGCTGGGGGTAAAAGTATGAACTGCACAACGCCTTTAAGGCAATGTGAAGAGAATAAGTTTCTCGCCAACCCGTTATGCTGGGGTAAAAGCATGAAGTGCCTAACGCTGTCAAGGCAATGGGAAAAGAGCAAGTTTCTCGCCAACCCATCATGTTGGGGGTAAAAAGTATGAATTGTCCAACGCCATCATGACAACGGGAAGAGAACAAGTTTCTCACCAATCCCATCATGCTAGGGGTAAAAGCATGAATTGCCTAATACCGTCAACACAACGGAAAGAAAATAAGTTTCTCGCCAACCCCATCATGCTAGGGGTAAAAGTATGAAATAGCCAACACCATCAAGGCAACGGGAAGAGAATAAATTTCTCGCCAACCCGACATACAGGGGTAAAAGTATGAATTCTCCAATGCCATTAAGGCAATGGGAAGAGAATAAATTTCTCGCAAACCCATCATGATGGGGTAAAGGTATGAATTGCCCAATGCCGTCAAGGTAACGGGAAGAGAACCAGTTTCTTGCCAACCCATCAAGCTGGGGGTAAAAAGCATAACATGCACTAAGCTGCTAAGGCAAAGGAAAGAAAGAACGTTTGGCATCTAAGCCCAAACAAAACCTTCGACAACTCACCATGCTGAGGGGAATAACATGGCTAGCCAAACTCAAACAGTAGTTGGTAAAATCAAATCAAATCCATTAATAGTTGGGGGTTTACTAAAATTTCCATGAGAAATTTGCCACAACAATATCCTTATCTGAATATAAGGATACATCACTGTCCAAAACTGTTATAGTAAAAGGAAGAGAAAAAGTTTGGCGTTTAAGTCTAAACGAAATTCTCGACAACTTACTATGCTGAGGGGAATAACACAGCTAGCCCAGCTCAAACGGTAGTTGGTAAAGCTAAATCAAATTCGTTGATAGCTGGGGGTTTACTAAAAATCTTAATCAGATCGTTCCCCTGTCAAGTTAAGATTTCACCTCTGACAGTAAAACTTTTCTTATTAATTTTCTCTGGTAAAGCCAGTAAGTCTCTAAAATATTTATCATATTAAAATTATACATCTGACACCAGAGTACAAAATTAAATTAATTTTCTCTGAATCAATTTTCTCCATAAGATTAAATTCTATCAAATCTCCTGTCATGTTAAGATTTCAACTCTGACAGTAAAACTTTTCCCATCAATTTTCTCCAGCAGAACCAATGACACTCTAAAATATTTGTCAAGTTATAATCATACCTCTGACATCAGAATTCAAAATTAAATGGAATCAAATCCGATTAAATCTCCTGTCATGTTAACCTTTCACATCTGACAAAAAAGAAAACTCACACTCATCAAGTCCAACATTACAATCTCTGATGAACTTGTTTTTGATATCGTTAAGTTAAAAATTACCTCTGACCAAATCATCTCCCGTTCAAGTTAACAGTTACCTCTGATAGTCAAATTTCAAGGCAAATACGTTAACCGTCACCTCTATTTAGTTAAATCATTCCTATCAAGACCATATCCTCTGAATATGTTGAGTTTTGAGACATGTTTAATCACACCTCCGTCTTTTCTTAATCCGTCATACTAGATGTCATTAAACGGTTAGAATTCTAACGAGCACGTTAACATCATACTTCTGCTTGTCATTAAGTTAGCACGTTAACATCATACCTCTGCTTGTTATCTAACAAGCATGTTAACATCATACCTCTACTTGTCATCTAACAAGCACATTAACATCGTACATCTGCTTGTCATCTATTTAGCACGTTAACATCATACCTCTGCTCATCTTCCATGAGACATGTTAACAATTACCTCTGTCTTCAAATCCATCACACGTCTGTCAGGCACTCGACCTCTGAACAAGACATCAAAAATATTTTTGCATGCAGACAACAAATTTTCTGAAGCAAAACTACAAGCAAAAGTCTGGCTGGGCCACACAAGTACAATAGCCAGCATCAAGAAAATTCACTAGAAGCAATCTCTAATATATCAAAGAGGTTCAACAGTATACCTCCAACAACAAAACAGCTGGAAAATAGCGATTTCAGAATATGGTTCACAGTATACCATAAAAATCGCGCCACACAATGAAGACTACAGAGCCAAAATTAAAAGAGTCAAAGTATTTTGAAATTCGTTATAAATCAATGACAAAATTTCGAAAACTTGGGGGGAGGGGTTTATGTAGATATCAAAATTTTTTTTATTAAAACGGGTGCGGGTTGCACCCGCGGGTGGCAACCCGCGAGAACACTCCCTCGGGTGCCACCCGCGGGAGCGCTCCCACGGGTGGCAACCCACAGGAGCCCTCCCACGGGTCCCACTCGCGGGAGCCCTCCCGCAGGTGCCAACCCGCGAGAGCGCTCCCGTGGGTGCCACGCCGCGGGAGCACTCCCGAGGGTGCCACGCCACGGGTTGCTCCTGCAGGTTTGCCCGCTCCCATGTTTCGATTACGTGATTTGACCTGGATTTTTAGTGATTAATTATGAAGATTTAATCCGGATTTGAAGGGAACAGTTGCTCCTCAATCTATAAAAGGAGTAGAGGCTACAGGAGAAGGGGATTCTTTTTGGGGGAGAAGATTTTTTCAGAGGGGCAAAACCCAGAGAAGCAGAGAGCGTCTTCCAGAAATCCAAAGGAGGAAAATTCTCAATATCATCTTCTTCCCGATCCAGATCAGATCGTCAACGGAGTGCAGAAGAAAAACTCCGCCGCTGCCAGAATCTACAAATTAAATGGGAAATCAAAATCAATCGATCTACATTCTTGTAATCTTGATTTTTTACTTGTAATCTTCTTTTTATTGTTGTAATTCCAAATTAAATTGGCAATATAAAAAAATCTATAATTTTCGGACGTACAATAAACTCAAAAAGGCATTATATGGGCTAAAACAAGCTCCACGCGCTTGGTATAGTCGTATAGATGCTTATTTTTCTAAGGAAGGATTCAAAAAATGTCCATACGAACATATACTTCTTACAAAGATTGGAGATGGAGGAAAATTGCTCATTGTTTGCTTATATGTGAATGATCTTATTTTTACTGGAAATGATAGTGCCATGTTTGACAAATTTTAAAAATCTGTGATGGTTGAATTTGATATGTCTGATCTTGGAAAGATGCATTATTTTTTGGGCATTGAAGTAGTGCAATCTGCAGCTGAAATTTATATTTCTCAAAGTAAGTATGTGCAAGAAGTTTTGGATAGGTTTCAAATGAAAAATTGCAATTCTGTTGGCACACCTACTGAAGTGGGTCTGAAGCTTGTTCGAGAACCTGAAGGAAGGAAGATTGATAGCACTCTTTACAAACAAATTGTAGGGAGTTTAATGTATTTGACAGCTACAAGACCTGATATAATTCATGTTGTTAGTCTTATTAGCAGGTACATAGAGTGTTCTCGGGAGATGCATCTTTTGGCTGCCAAAAGAATTCTTCGATACTTGCAAGGTACTTTGGAATTTGGACTATTCTACATGAAGGGAGAAAAGTCAAATTTATTGGGTTTTACTGACAGTGATTATGTTGGAGATTTAGATGATCGGAAGAGCACTTCTGGATATGTTTTCATGCTTGGTTCGGGAGCTGTTTCGTGGTCTTCGAAGAAGCAAGCAATTGTCACTTTGTCAACAACTGAAGCATAGTTCGTAGCTGCAACAACCTGTGCCTGTCAAGCTGTTTGGTTGAAGAAAATTCTTGGAGAGCTAAATTTCAAGTGACAAGGGCCTATAACAATTTTTTTTTTACAACAGCTCTGCCATCAAAATCTCTAAAAATCCTGTTATGCATGGGAGAAGTAAGCATATAGATGTGAAGTTTCATTTCTTAAGAAACCTGACAAATAAAGGAGTCATTGATCTTATCTAATGCAAGGGTGAAGACCAGATTGCTGATATAATGACCAAGCACCTCAAGTTGACATCAGTCATGAAACTCAAAAAATTGCTTTGAGTCTCCACTTTGGAAGATTGAGTTTGAAGCAAGTTCACAACTAATATTTCTTGAATTGAATGTTGGATAATTTTCAGCTTAAGAGAGGGATTATTAGGAATATTAGTGCTCCACTATTGAGTCTGTTAGTTGTTCGGGTCAATAGCAATTTATTATGGTCAGTTTGTTAGTCTATTAGTCTATGTTCAGTTGATTTGCCTAGGCTTAAGGTGAGTAGGCCTGGTCTTTAGGAGAGTAGGTGGCTTCATTTTTTTTTTTTTAACATGTTGTGATTAGTGCCATTTTTTCAGCTAGAACGTTGGGTTGTATTGCCTATATATAGGCTGGTTGTTTAATGCAATGGTACAGCAGTCAAGTACTCTCTCTTGCATTTGTTTTCATTCTTTAATTAATTTATGAGCTCTATTTTTATCAGTTTGTTGGTACTAACAAAATAAAGATGTGAAGTAAGGTGCCAAAACAAAATTTGAGCAGCATATATGTTTGGATTGCCTTTACTTCTCTTAGATGTAAAATTTAGATTGATTTCAAAATTATAAGATAAAAGGCCCAGAGTTGCGTAGTATATTCAAATTCATTGCAAGAGATGTAGATACGGATGCTCATATATTTGTAATTGTGGAAATGAAATTGAATCCGGATTTAGGTGTTCGTGTGTGACGTTTTCTGAACACCTCTGCTAAAACCCCATGGGTATGTTTTCTGAACACCTCTGCCAAGACCTCATTGGCACGTTTTCTGAATACCTCTGCCAAGATCTCATGGGTATGTTTTCTGAACACCTCTGCTCATGATTTTCTGACCCTAACCGATCAACTCAGTATGCTTTCTAAACACATCTGCTGAGATCCCATGAGTACGTTTTCTGAGCACCTCTGCTCATGATTTTCGACCCTTACCCGGTCACACTCCAACAATCTATTGAATAGATACCAATTATTATAAGAAAGAATGTGCGGACAGTCCAGCGTCCTTGATGCAAGGGTTGAGAGGAAACTAAAATTCTCTACCAGTTTTATCATACTGAGGTAGAAATAACTCGATGCCTAAAAGGCCAAGGAGGGAGGTATCCTGTTAAACATGCCAAGCAATTTTGATATGCTTAACAGTATACCTCTGACAAAGTTCCATAGGTACGTTTTCTGAACACCTCTGTTCATAGTTCTTCAATCCCAATCTAATAATCATCGGCTCTGTCTGTTAGCCAGGCGAGTCATTGGCTCTGCCTGTTAGCCAAGCGAGTCACTTCTCAATTCGAAAATAATCATCGGCTCTGTCTGTTAGCCAGGCGAGCCATTGGCTCTGCCTGTTAGCCAAGCGAGTCACTTTTCAATTTGAAAATAATCATCAGCTCTGTCTGTCAGCGAGGCGAGTCACCCTTGGTTGAAAATAATCAACGGTTCTGTCTGTCATCCAGGCGAGTCATTGACTCTGTTTGTCAACCCAAATGAATCATATCATATTCAAAACGATTAGCTCGCTAAGGCACCTTCACTCACTTAACAAGTTCCATTTTCCGTGTCTCAATTCCATTAAATCCATTCATCAATTTCCAAACGATCACTTCATAGGTACGTCAGTCATACCTCTGTTTATGATTTTGTAACTCTAACACAATCAACAAGGTTTTATCTGTTAGCCAAGCAAGTTAACTTCATAATGATTAACAAAACTCGGCTTACTATAATAACACCATATCCTTAATAAGTTTCATTGGACACATCAAACAGTTAGGTTTAAAGTGTACAATTTAAGTGTGGGAGACCAATTTTGAATAAGAATTCAAAGTATTTCAAAATTTCCAGAAGAGACAAAAATTTGAAAACTTGGGAGAGGTCTTGTAGAACGAGAAAAATTATCCCCACACGAATCCAAAATCCAAGTCCGAATCCAAAATTCAAAATCCGAGTATGAATCCAAAAAAAAAAAATATGCTGGCCCAAGCCAGCCTCACGTGCAGGCCAGCCTCGCGGGCAAGGCTGGCCAGGCCCGCTTTGCACTGCGACGCGTGCTCGCCCTGCTCGGTCACCCCGTTTTGCGGAGTAAATTTCTCTCTCTCATTGTGCAACATATTTTGGCTCTGTCTTGAGATATTTTGCAAATTTTAATTACACCTAAATTCTAATCAGATTCTAATTAATTTTTGGGTGAAGAAACATGACCCAATACAATGAATCTGGAGTAAATCAAATCAAGATAAGATTCGAATATTTCAATAAGTTTACAAAGAAATCTCGATTCTATCTATAAGAAAACTTTCTCAACAACTTGGGGCCTATAAATACCCTCAAGAGAACTCAAAATGGACTTTTGGTCAATTTCTCTCACACGTAAGAAGTTCATGCTTCCTCCAAGAACAGAAGAGAAGAAGGACGAGCTCACCTCCAACCATCGACGTCATATCTATAAGTCACCTTTGTTTGTTTCTTTAATTTTCTTTTCATTGTAATCAGAAAAAGAAAAAGAAAAATTTTGATAATCTGTAATTTTTTTCTATTCAATGGCAATGGAAAGATCTCATGTTTTTGCGAAAAATAGATATAGGCAATAGAAGAACACACAATCAAACAACTGCCAGTGCACGTACACGTTGGCATAGAAAATGGAGCTTCAGTTTGTTGTGTGCTAACAAAACAAAATTTGAGCAGCATGGAAGACAATTTAGATTGATTTCAAAATTATTTGATGTTGTACTTGAGTAAATTCAGTATAAGAGATGCAGCTATGGATGTTTATATTTTCGTAAACAATGATTGTATGAAGTTGAGTTTATAACTTCATATCTAGGTGTATTTGTATACATCCCTATATATAAAAGGAACATCAAAATTTCTCAACATCGAGTTGATTGAGAATTTCTGGCTCCGGAAAAGCTTAATTTCTTAATTATTATTTTTTTTCCGTGGATGGATAAATTTGGTTGTAGTGATCATACCCTACAATGAAAATCAAAGAATATCAAAATTCTTTAAATATTTTACCTTTCAATTCTAGCTAGGTTATGAGTTGGAGAATTTTAATTGGGCTACATCAATAATCTTAGGGAAAGATAGCTAAATAAAACTAACTGATTTATATCTCCCTGCAAATTAGCATCACAATATTTGGATAGAAACCAAATAATAGGTATTATGTACATGGTTACAGGCTGAAACTTTAAATCAGTGTTTTCAGGGAAAAAAAAATCTAAATAAAACTAAATGATTGATACCTTTAGGTACAGTCCTCTTATGTTGATATTAGATTGATTTCTAAATTAAAAATGGAGAAATTATTATTATACCTCATTGACTTGTTAGATATATGAGTTTACTATGCAAGCAATTTGGATATGGATATCCAAAATTTGAAAAAACTTATTCTTGAGTCCAAAAGAACAGCATTATTCGTGTTTGCTTACATTCACATACACAAAAACATTAACAGAAAAATTAAAGAAAAAAAGACAAGTTATCTAAAGATTGAGATAGCTGATCGAAATTCTGATTCAGAATAATTGATTCCATTTTAACCAATGGATTTACTAATTTGTACATGATCGTCCAATCAATGGACATTGAAATTTGATCTTCAAATGTTCTCAATCAGGAAAAAAAAGGAGGAAAAGATGAAGAAATTTTTGAATGTTTATCTTCTAAGTCTAAATAAAACTTAGGGCTTTCTACTTTTTCTGCATATTAATTAACCTCACATTAGTAAGGCAGAAACCAAAATAGTATAAAGCATAACACTGAAACTTTGAATCCATCGATGTGCACTTAACAGTTGCACATAATGATGCTTTTTATTCCCATATTGAGGAAGTTTCCTAAACCAAACAACCCACCAATATAAAACAGTTGAAAAACTCTAAATCTTTACAACTTCACAAACTACATCTAAAAAGAAAAGAATTCTTCCAAATAATTATTAATCTGTATAAATAAACTACATTTAAAAAAAAAAAAACAAGAACACACACACATATGGTAAAAAAAAGCTGGTCGCTAAGAAAACCCTAAACTTTTTGTTAACTAATTCTGCTGCAGCACCTAATTACTCTTATTCCACGGGATGACTATAATCTCAGGGTTTTTTAGCGGAGGGATAGAGATCATGCCGGGGACGTATGGTCTGGTCGAATTTAGCAGGATAGCACGTTTGAGTTCCTCGTCGTCTCCTGCTGCTTCGAGCTGGGATCTACACACGCAGCCTATCCGAAACTCGGTCATTAGTGATCGGGAGCGATATCTCCTGGGCGCAAAGTAGGTCTCCCAGCGGGTTTTGTTCATTAACTTCTTCTGGCGGGCCATGCTCGTGCTCATCTCCTGCTGTATGGGGTGGTGGGTTTCGGTTTGGGTACTGTTGTTGTTCATCCCCAATATTGGGGATGACTCCTCCATGGAGGTCGTGGAGGAGGAGGAGAAGATAAGTAACAGGACGAGGAGGAGGAAGATGAATATTAATAATACTGATGATGATGTATTACGACTACGAGACATGGCTTTCTTTCATGTGATACGTAGGGCCGCATGCAGTGGTGAACAAAACTAATTGCTGAGGGATTATATATAGGTAATAGTTGATGGTGGATCAATATATAATTGTTGTCTATATATAAGCCGGTTAGTTGGATAAGAATCCTAAACAGATTTCGTCTGCTAGCTAATTCTGAGAGGATTAGATTGGAGCCAGCCAGGAGAGGAAACCGACTTAATGTGATTTTGTCACCGAGGTTTTATCTTGAGAAATTTTCTTTTCAAAGTTTTATATATATATATATATATATATATATATATATATATATATATATATATATATAAGGAAACCGGAAATACACCGATGGTGAAGGGAGTTCCTTCACTGCCGCTTAGATGGCCCAATAAAATTATAACACGGAGCGTCATTCAATTGCGTCATTCAATATAACAAATAAATGAATTCTCTTAATACAGATGGATAAATTGAGTTGCACATTATCATATCCTATAAAAAAAAATATCGGAGAATATCAAAATCCTTTAAATATTTTATCTTTCAAATTAATATATTAATCAGTATATGTCAATAAACTAAGGGAAAGAAATCTAAATAAAACTAACTGATTTATATTTCCCTGCAAATGAACTTCGCATTATTTGGGTAAAAAAGAAACAGCAAGTATTATGTACATGGCTACAAGCCGATTCTTTAAATAAATGTTCTGATCGATCTTTCCTTGCAAACTAAATTTGCAATTTTACTTCCTTTAATCCTTTATGTTCACTCTTTTTATATTGATATAGGATTGATTTCTAAATTAGAAATGCAGAAATTATTATACCTCACTGACTTGTTAAATATACGAGTTTACGGTGTAAAAGTTTTGGAATGGAATATCCATCCACATAAAATTTAATAATTAAAACAGGGTAAAATTATCTAACATTGAGATGATTGAAATTCTGATTCAGAATATGTACATGATCGCTAAATCAATGAATATTGAAATTCTTCAAATGATCTCATCAAAGAAAAAAAAAATAATAATAATAATAAAGTCTTTGAAAATTTATCTTCCCGGCCTAAATAAAACTTAGTGCTTCAAATTTCCCTGCATATTATATAACCTCAGATTCGTTAGGCACGAACCAAAGAATACACATTATATACATCAAGTGTAAAGCATACAAAAACTTTGAATCCAAGCCTACGCTTGACAATTGCAAACAATGATAATTCTTATTTTGATATTGAGAAACTTTTCTAAACCAAATAACCAATGAATATCAGAAATCTACAAATCTTTATAACTTCAGAAACTACATAAAAAAATAAAAAAACGAGAAGTAGAGTCACGAGTAAAACCCTAAACTGTTAGTTCTGCTGCACCCTACTCTTCCAAGGAATGACTTTAATAGCATCATGTCTCATTGGACGGGCAGAAATCTTGCCGGAGGCGTATGACCTGAGTTCCGCATCGAATCTTGCTGCTTCCTGCTGGGATAAATACACCTCGATCTTTGGTGCTCGGCGCGTGAAGGTTTCCAAGTAGTTTCTGTTCATCAATGAGTTCTTCCAGTGGGGTATTCTCATCTTGGGTATGGGGTGGGTTTTGGCTTGGGTGTTACTGTTCATCCCTAATGTTGGGGATGACTCCTCCATGGCGGTCGTGGAGGAGGAAGAGAAGAGTAACAGGAGGAGGAAGATGAATATCAATGCTGATGATGACATATTATTACTACGAGACATGGCTTTCTTATGGTAGGGTCGTAAACAAAACTAAATAGGGATTATAGAAAATAGATGGAAATTATGATCAATAGTTGTTATATATATGTATGTATATATATATAATACACACAAGAACTCGGTTGTATAAGAATCCTAACAGATTTGGTTTGCTTATGCTAAAAAAAGATTTTGTTTGCTAGTCATAAACGGATTAGATTGGAGCCAGGAGAGGAAACCAACTTAATGTGATTTTGTCACCAAACCAACCAACCAAATGGAAAACAAAATAATTTAAGAAAGTATATTTTTTTTCTTTATTTTTTGGTTTGAGAGAAAATTAAAAAAAAAAAAAAAAAGGAGAAAAGTAAGAGAAAATATAACTTAATTTTTTACCTTTCTTTTTTCCATACCCTAAATAAAAATAAGAGAAAATATTATTTAGTATTATTACCATATTAGATAATGGTAGGAGGGTGGAGGGATTTGGAGGGAAATAGAAAGGGGAAGCGCGGGAGGGAGGGAGGGAGGGAGAGAGGCATTTGATCCCAAGAGATTTATTTAGCCATCGGAACAAGGAACTTTTGCACATTATGCTTTAAAAAAAAAACATCTTTTGCACACCTCAACTTTCCCTCATTTTTTTTCATAAGTCATTACTCCTCTAAAATGGCATGGTCCAATCAGTAGGAGCCATGGTGAACAGCTCTCTCCCAATATCGAATCTACATTCATGTATGTTTTGTTGAGCATAACTCCCTATCATAGAAGGCTCACTCTATATAGAATCACGAGAGTACATGGAAAATTTAGTTGATGGAGGCAATCTCACATGAAGATTATTGAAGTGCAACATTATGGAGGGAAGGTTCACAAAGTCTTCATCAGTTCCATAGAAACATAGAGGAGGGTCAGTTCTCTCCTATACCACTAACTTTATCACCTCCTCCCATTCCTTGATCACCATCGCAAATGCCCGTCTGTTCACATAGGTAAAGGTGGTACCAGAATCAACAATAACTCCATTGGAGCCGTCGGGGTCTGTGATCAAATGTACCTGACGGAATCTGAAGCTTATTAGAACCCACACTGATGTCTTTTAAGCTAACAAAGTAACCTACTGTTTGGCTGCTCTTTATTGACATTATGCTTAAGTGTGATCTCCTCCCAATAAGTGGAGCTGTGCTTCCAAGGTATAAGCGTCTAGTGCCAGCTCCTTCTTCCTCGCTCCAAAGCGGTTTGAAGCAATATGAGAATCTAGGGCTAATCCCTAACTGGGTGATGATTGATGTTTTATCCCTGCTGAAGCATACCAACCCTCCCGCTTGAGGTGGGAAACTGCTAGTATTTTCATCTCCACAACCAAATGATATTTTAGGAAATACGACCATCATTTGGTCCATAGAGTTCATTGTGAGGGTATCATAGCCATATTTACCGTAGCTACTGGACTTGTCCCCATAACATACAGTATAGGTGCATTCGTTGTTAACAGTGCAGCCTGGATTTGGTACCTTTATACAGTCTTCCAAATTGCAGTCTATCCACACAAGCGACGAAGACTGAGAGGGATCGAATTTTGGGATATTCTGCTCATAGCATTGCTTGCATTGGCTACACTGGCACCAAATAAACTTGCTAGCTGTGTCCACCATCGCCATCCTCTCAAATGGAGGAGTACCTAGAGATAATTTCATCATCATTTCTGCACTCCAACTCGGGACAAGTGGTGTGAGGAGATTATATGATCGGTCGGAGGAAGATAGCATGAGAGAAGATAACAGTGAGTACGGTTGAATGGATCGTTGACGGGCCGACTCCCAGTGAATGCTAGTGTTAGGATTATAGAACGGAGACTCCGGAGAATCCAGATGAAAAATTGGGAAAAAGAAACTTTGGTTTATGTTTATTGGAAGGTGAGATGATGCGGATAAAAAGAAAAAGAACATTACGAGAGAGTACGGTTTCAAGAGAGGAGCCATATGTGGAGATAACAGTGCAAGGATAGGATATAGGTGCTCTATCTGATGCTTATTAATATTTATGTCTAGATAGTTATTATCAAGGCCTCGACCAAAATCATGCATAAACCATTGGCAACCTAGGGGTTTAGGATCGTGCATATATTTTGTATGTGCCGTAAAGAGCTCAAGAATAATCCACTATAATTACATAACCAATCAGGATTAAGATCATGCATATATTTTATATGTGCAATGAAGAAGTCATGAACAACCAACTTTAGTTTTCAGCCCACCATAATAATTACATGACCAACCAAGGTTAGGATTATACATATATTTTGTATGTATTATGAAGAGCTCATGAACAACCAACTGTAGCTTTCAACCCACCACAATCACATGACCAACTCTAGTTAGGATAATGCATATATTTTGTATATGCTATGAAGGAGTCACGAACAACCAACTGTAGCTCTCAATGAAGAGGTCATGAACAACCAACTGTAACTTTCAGCCCATCACAATTGCATGACCAATCAGGATTGGGATCATGCATATATTTTCTATGTGCCATGAAGAACTCATGAACAAGCAACTGTAGCTTTCAACCCACTACAATTACATGACCAACCAGGGTTAGGATCATGCATATTTTTGTGTGTGCCATGAAGAGGTCATGAATAACCCATTGTAGTTTTCAGCCCACTACATTTACATGACCAACTAGGGTTAGTATCATGCATATATATATTTTGTATGTGCCATGAAGAGGTCATGAACGACCAACTGTAGCTTTCAGCCCACCACAATTACATGACCAACCAGAGTTAGGGTCATGTATTTATTCTGTATGTGCCAAGAAGAGGTCACGAACGACCAACTGTAGCTTTCAGCTCACCACAATTACATGACCAACCGGGGTTAGAATTATTCATATATTTTGTATGTGCCATGGAGAGCTCATGAACAACCAACCGTAGCTTTTAGCCCATCACAATTACATGACCAACTAGCTACTGCACCTCATATTTCTTATGAAAAGTACAGTGTCAAAGGATGGACAATCAAGTAATCAAACACAACAATTTTACATCTATGTAAAGTTGTAGGTGCAAGGATTTAGTTTAGGATTATGATAAAGCATTAGCAAACCGAAGCAAAAACGCCCACTACCATTCCTCGAGAACAAATACTGGCATGCAGTAGATATGTATATTCATATTGTCGGAAATGCGGATATGGAGTTGAACTTGGATCTAGGCGTTTGTGTTTGTATTTGTATACATCCCTATATATAAAATTTAAATCGGGAAATTTTAAATTTCATAATTTTTCCTTTTCAATGTATGGATAAATTGGGTTGTACATGATCATACTCTAAACGAAACATCAGATAATATCGAAATTCTTTATATAGTTTCACTTTCAAATCTATATCCCCTCCACATTGTTGGAAGAAGGTTCCGGACTGGGGAATTTTAATCAGTCTACGTCAATAATATTCTCAGGGAAGAAATATTAATAAAACTAACTGATTTATATTTCCCTGCAAATTAAACTTCAAATTTTTTGGGTTGACCAAATAGTAAGTATTATGTACTGACTGATATCTGCAAATTAACTTCATAATTCGTGTTACTTTCATACTTTATGTATAATCTTTTGATATTGATATTGATATTGAATTGATTTGTAAATTAAAAATGGAGAAATTATTATACCATATGGATAATAATTTACGGTGTAAGAGTTTGGATATGGATATTCAAAATTTGAAAGTGCTAGCTATTCTGGAGTAAAAGACGAACTGGGTTATTCATATTTGTTTATATCTATATTAATAATAAAAAAATGTCAGAGTATCTAACGTTGAGACGATAGAAGTTCTGTTCCAGAATAACTGGTTCCATTTTTATAGATGGATTTACTCATTTGTAAATGATTATTGAAATTCTTCATGTGTTCTAACCAGGAAAAAGGGGAAAAAAATCTTTGAATGTTTATTTTCCAAGCCTAAATAAATAAAACTTAGTGCTTTGTATTTCCCTGCAAATTAACCTTAGATCATAGGAGGCTGGACCTCACAGGGAGGGGGACAGCAGAGGAGATATTCTCGTAGAAGGCTGGACATGCTGGCCCTCACAGCGCAAGAGGACGGTCATATGGGAGTCGATATGCAAGGAGATATCAGGGGGAGATGGAGAGGGACAAGAGGGTCCTAAATTAGATTGCAGAATTTGGAGAGGAGAAATTCTATTTACGCACAACAAATTACTTTTGATGTATATGTTACTCTTTACAATAACCATCCATTTTAAAACATCACCAATTTGGAAAATTCTATTTGCATACGGAAATTTACTCTTCAAGCACGGTTTTAAAACTTGTAAATAATTACAAATTTACCATTTATTTTTTTGACTAACTTACCCTTTTAAATCACAAATTAAGACTTTTTAAAATTTAGAACTGAAACTCATCGTCTTCCTCCTCTATTTTTTCTCTAGAACATTTAAGAATATTTTTTAGTAGAATTTAATTTTTAAAAAAATATATCTCCCACAAACTCATTGATTTAATTTCTTAACCTCTTAATTTTTTTAAATTCATGTTCCTAAAAAGATCTGGAGAAATTTTAAATTCTTCGAATTCACTGTAACAAGTAAAATTAGTGTTTGAAGTTTTAGTTTGAGTTTTTTTACTCAAATGGAAAATTCCAATATGCAATTGGTGTCGGAGGACAAATCTAAGTTACAATTTAAATTTTTTCTTAGTTTTTTATGTGTATTTGTTTGCAATTTATTATTACTTATAGTTTTTTTGGGAGATATCGGCTGCTGGTCGGGTTTTAATACCCGACCAAGCTATTCTTTGGTCGGGTATTAATACCCAACCAACATATTTTTAGCCTGGAAATTAATATCCGACTCGAAAAATTTGGGATCGGATGACATAAGGAGATAGAGAGAAGAAAGAGAGTTAAACTTGGAAAATAAATTGGGTGTATAGAGTAAATTGGTGACATTTCAAAATGGAAGTTTGGTGTAAAGAGCACTTAAAGCGTCAAAAGTAAATTGCAGTGTGTAAATAGAATTTCCCCACCAATTTATTCTCTACGTTTAAATTTTTTTTTCCAAATTTAACCCTCACTCCCTCTCTCTTTTACTTTTGTCTATCGCGACTGAGCTCTAAAATCTCCAATCTTTCCTCCGAGCCCTTCTCAGTTGTCTACCCGCATCAGTCGTCATCCCCAACTCCGTTGCCACTCACTGCCTCCAGTACTTCCATCCGCCTCCAGCCCCACCTTCTGCCTCTGTCGCCACTCCCAACCCCGTCACCACTCAACAATTTTTTGAGTTGGATATTCGTGGAGTTTAACAATTTTCATCTATTTTATTTGAGTCGGATATTCATATCCGAGCTCAAAAATTTCATGGTTGGATATTAACACCCAACCGAAATTAAATTTGGTATGGTGTTAATATCCGACCAGTGACCGACCGTCGCGCCAACAAAAAATAAATTAGTAACAATCAATTGTAAACAAAAACACATAAAGAACCAAGAATAATTTTAATCCGTACCTGTGATTTGTCCTCTGACACTAATTGTACATTGGTGTCTCAAAAAACTCAAACTCTAAATCCTAATTTCACTTATCACAATGAATTCGAATAATTTAAAATTCATCCTAACTTTTTAAGTACGCGAATGCAAAAATTTTAAAGAGTCAAGAAATTAATAAGTTTATGGGAGATGTATTTTTTTAAATTTAAATAGCATAGAAACATTTTTTTTTTTTTGGGTTTTAGAGAGAGAACATAGGAGGAAGATGATGAAAGTATTTTTAATTTTTAAGAAGTTGTAAAGATTTAAAATTTAAAAGGATAAGTTAATCAAAAAAGAAAATGGCAAATTTGTAATTATTTACAAGTTTCAAATATGTGTATCAAGAGTACATTGTCGTGCATAATAGAATTTCCCCAAAGAGAGGGGAGATAAATGAGAAATTCTATTCTCGAACACCAATTTACCCTTGATGCACGCATTTAAAACTTGCAATAATTACAAGTTTGCCATTTTTTTTTTTAACTAGCATGCCCTTTAAAATCCCAAATATCTAAAACTTTTAAAAAAATAATAATAACACATATCTTCTTTTCTCCTCTCTCAAAAAAAAAAAAAAAAATCATAAAATAACACTTTTTAGGGTTGCAACAGAGGTGGGGGGCGATGGACACGAGGGATGGTGATGGAGGTGGTCTGGGATATTATGCGGATTGTTGATGGAGGTCGGAATAGATAGAAAGAGAGAGGGACGGTATGAATTGGGAAAAAGATTGGGCGATTCAAAATTAGAGGCGGCATAGAGAGTTGTGTGCGCGTCAAAAAAGTAAATTGGCATGCCTAAATAGCATTTTCCTAGATAAACAAACAATTTATGTAATGGCAATATAATATTTAGAATTTAGCCTCAACTAATAGAGCCATAGTATGGATCTTATCAATGTAATAGTATGTTCTGTTAAACTCTAATTAGTGAAACGCGAGAGCTATACACCCACCGTCTTTGCTCTAAAAACATTAACCTCAGATTAGTTAACCACAAAGCAAAGAACACACATCATATGCATCAAATACAAAGCATACAACACCTGAAACTTTGAATCCAAATCCGCACTTCACAGTTGCACTAATGATGTTTATTCCCAACCTAAGCAACTACGTGAAAAACTGTAAATCTTTATAACTTCAGAAACTACACAAAACGAAAAGAATTTCTTCCCAGTAAAAAAAAAAAAAAAAACTCTTCGATGAAATGACTTTAATCTCATCGTGTCTCATCGGACGAACAGAAATCTTGCCGGAGACATACGGTTTGGTCAAGTTTCGCATGTTAGCAAGCCAGAGCTCCGGATAGTCTGCTGCTGCTTCTATCAGGGGTCTCAAAACGCAGCCGCAGCCTATCCATATCCACTTGTCCCTCTTTGATCTTTAAACAACGGGATTAATTGGGATCTTTGTTGTTCTGATCATGGGATTAAAGCACTCTGAGTGGGATTGGTTCGTCGCCCATATTGACTCCTCCATGACGGTGGAGGAGGAGAAGAGTAACAGGACAGGAGGAGGAAGATGAACATTGCGGATGACGAATTACTATGAGACATGGCGTTCTTTCTTGTGGTAGAGATGAACAAGGCTATTTAGGGACTGACTATAAGAGATTGGTGGAGATTATGATCAATATATATATATATATATATATATATATATATATATATATATATATATATATATATAGTTTACTAGCCATGAAAGGATTGTATTGGGAGTCAAGATTTTAAGTGATTTTGTGACTTAGATTTTACCTTCATATATATATATATATATATATATATATATATATATATATATATATATATATATATATATATATATATATATATATATATATATATATATATATATATATATATATATATATATATATGGATTACTGTAGGTGAGCCGCCATCGCAAGAAAAGTTACGCGAGCTAGCGGCAAAACTATAATGATCCAATGATTTTTCTTCAATTTTTTTATAATTACTATATCTATCTCCTTAACTTTTTTCGGATTAAATTTCATAAATTTTGGACTTCATTTACCCTTTCATCAAGTGCATATAAAATATTTTATTCATTGAAAACCGTTAATTTTGTTTTAACTTGATGGAAGACCAAATCAAAAACTAAAACCTAAGAAATTGGATATGAGTGAACCCTAGAGGGTCGAGATCATAATCCAAAAGAAAATTTTTAAAAAAATTTATTGGAGATAATAGAAATGAACTGCAACTCAGGTAACTTGTATGAGCTGTCAGCTCATTTCCATTTTTCTCATAAATAAATAAATAAATAAATATATATATATATATATATATATATATATATATATATATATATATATATATATATATATATATATATATATATATATATATATATATATATATATATATATATATATATATATATATATATATATATATATATATATATATATATATATATATATATATATATATATATATATATATATATATATATATATATATATATATATATATATATATATATATATATATATATATATATATATATATATATATTCTCTTGAGATTTCCTTGTCATGGTACTCTTGCAACAGGCTAAAAGAGAATTTGCTCATCTCGAAATTAGTCAAACACTAGTGGAAACTTATGCAATGCTTGGAACCATTTGAAAGTGTTAATTGGTGAGAAAGGTGGAGTGATTTTTATTCTTTTATGTTATAGTAAGTAGATCTAAATATATGTTTAGGATTTTAAGCATATAGAGTCCTAACAAATTTTATATTTAGATATCAGTTTCCTACTAAATATTAATTCTCAAATATGCGACTGATCTTATAATGTTACTGTATTTAACATTTCATCTAAATATCAACTAATCTTGGATAAGAATTAACCATGATACTAAATTTATTCAATTATTTCTAACTTAACTAATCAATAAGTTATTGATTATCATTCGAATCTCCCACTTTCCTTTAATTTGCAACAATCTTAATTTCATAAATTAAAAAGAGAATGAGAAACTTTCTTTAGCAATCAACATGAATTTGTTCTCGGATTACAAGTGGTGAAAAATATCTCGAACGATGGTGAAAATATCGTAATGATTCTTATCAATAATAAAATCACAAATAGACAAAAAAAAAAAAAAAAAAGATTTCTAATGAGCTGTGAAAACATAGATACAAGCTGAAACTCTAAATACAAGCTCGAACTACAAAGGTGCACATGATGATAATTTTTATTTCAAAATCTAGAAACTTTTCTTTCTTTAAAATGCTTGAATGCACATAAAAGGCAAAGAAATTTTGATATTTTAAGTTGAGAAAGCATGACGGAGATCAAGCAAACTCAACTCGTTGAGAATTTTTCCAAATAAAAAATTAAAAAAAAAAAAAAAAAAAACATTCTTGCTGCATAGCCCGTCTATAAATATAATTTGACAATAGCAATAGAACGTACGTCCACTTCCCATGCATAAGCCATGCGAGCAAGCCAATTGAAACTCAATTATTCACTTAAAAAATTATAAAAAAAACAATTATTCGACTGACTGCAGCGTACCCTTTTTGCAACCTAAACATGAAACTATAGAAGTAACAAGCAACCCGCAATATGACCGCGCGCAGAGTTCACGTATCTTTCTATGCTTACTTTGTTTCTGCACCTCTCCCTGTATCTGGGGCATTGGCCATTAAAGAAAAAGCTAAACAATTACAACGATAGCAATAGTGGGGGCTTCGACATCGGCCGAGGTAAGTTCAACAATTGGCGGAGGAAACAGCTCAACAGTGACAAAGTCGGCCGGTTGACTATCGGCGGCAGCAGCAGCATGATGATGCTGTTGCTGCGGGTGGTGGTTGTGTTGGTGATCATCGTCGAAGGTGCAGGGATGGTCCATGGCTTAATATTAAGCCTGGACATATGTAGACAAAAAACAAAAAAAAAAAAAAAAAAAAAAAAAAAGAGGGTGCACCCACGGGTGCCTCCTATAGGTTGCACTAGCGGGTGCCACCTATGGGGTGGGAAATTTTATTTACACACAGAAATTTATTCTTCACGCACGATTTTAAAACTTATAAATAATTACAAGTTTACTATTTTTTTTTTTACTAAGTTACCATTTTAAATCATAAATTAAGACTTTTTAAAATTTAGAACTACAACTTGTCGTTTTCCTCCTCTATTTTTTTCTCTAGAACCTTTAAAAATATTTTTTTAGTGGAATTTAATTTTTAAAAAAAATACATCTCCCATAAACCCATTGATTTGATTTCTTAATCTCTTAAATTTTTTAAATTCATATTCCTAAAAAGACGTGGAGAAATTTTAAACTCTTCGAATTCACTGTAACAAGTAAAATTAGAGTTTAAAGTTTTAGTTTGAGTTTTTTTTATTCAAATGGAAAATTCCAATATGCAATTGGTATCGGAGAACAAATCTAAGGTAAAATTTAAATTTAATCTTAGTTTTTTTTGTGTATTTATTTGTAATTTATTATTACTTATGATTTTTTTGTGAGGGAGATGTCGGCTGCTGGTTGGCTTTTAATACCCAACCAAGTGATTTTTTGGTCGGGTATTAATATCCGACCAACATATTTTTAGCTTGAGAATTAATATCCGACTCGGAAAATTTAGGATCGGACGGCATAAGGAGATAGAGAGAAGGAGGAGACGTCGTAGGGTTGTCTGCTTAGGGCGTCAAAAGTAAATTGCAGTGTGTAAATAGAATTTCCCCCGTGGGGTTGTTCGCGTGGTGCTTGGATTACGTGGATTTGATTCGAATTTTAGGAAAACAGTTACCATCGATCTCCGTATTTCTGTTACATGGATTTGGTCCGGATTTTATCCGAATAGTTACCCCTCGATATATAAAAGAGGGGATAGAGTCTAGCTTCAGGAAGATTTTTCTAGAGAGAAGAGAAAAAGTCCAGAAAAAGGTGAAAGTATTTTCTTCCAGAGTCTCCAGAGCAGAGTTTTCTAGAGAGAGCGACCGTTTTCTTCCCAATCCAAATCGGATTATCAACGGAGTGCATCAACGAGGCTCCACCACTAACAGATCCCACAAATTAAAAATAGAACGAAATCAATCTTCCCTATTCTTGTAATCTCATATTTTATTCTGTAATTTTTATTTTATTGTTGTATTCAAAATCAAATTAGCAATGGATGGAAATTATAATTTTTAGGGCATACAAGAATTGGCGACCACAGTGGGAGTCTCGGCAGCACAATCCGACGTATCGTTGATTCCTTTGGCTCGAAACTTAGGCGTCATCGCCGGGTGATGGCCGGAAAAAGTGAGGCGTTATCGCCTACTAAAACTGACAAGACGTCATTGGCTTTAAAAAAAAATGTGGCGTCATCGCCCATAACAAAAGACAAGACGTTATTGTCTATCAAAATAATAATAAATAAATAAGTAAATAAATAAATTAAAAAGGGTGTTATCACCTTTGAACAAGGATACGACGTCATCGTCTATCGCCGAGAAGGCACAAGACCCAACAGGAACGTCTCAACATTACAAAAGAGGTGTTCCGGACTATTCCATACAGAGACCCCACAGCCCATGTGCTGATCCGCAGAGAAGGTGCAATGCATGCCTACAAAAAAAAACTGCAGCAACTGCGTGCGGGTGGAGCCCACTTGGGCCCCCTATGCGCTGCTAAACAACACTACACGAAAGAAATAAAATAAACTTTGCGCCTACTGTGCACTGGTGGGGCCCACTTGCGCCCTTCGTGTGCTACTGAACAGCGCTGCACGAAGGAGGAGGAGGACAAAAATCTGCGTGCGATGCTGCGAGAGCAACAACGAGCGCGGTGGGGCCCACTGGGCCCCACACCGTAGCAGCGGGGGAACAGCTGTGTGGGGGTGAGCGCACTGCGGAGCGGGGCCTGCAGGGGCCCACACGCCCACCAGCATCCGAAAAGAAAAGAAAAAAAAAGAAAAATGGCGTACCTGCGTCTGTACCGGGGGGCCCACCGGCGCGTGCAGGGAGGCACCCGCGTGGCATAAAAAATAAAAAAAAATTGGGCTGTAGTTGGCACCGTCCTCTCGCACAGATCTCAAGTTTTGAGCAGAGGTGTCACTCTGATGGGCATGTGAATGATCGCCCTAGTTTTTAAAGGAGTTTATAAGGAATTTCATAATCAATTCTCTTAAAAAATTTTAGGCTGGGGGCATATTTAGCTATGTTTGATTAGTAATATTTATCAAACACTCAAGAGGATTAAAAAAATGGTCAAGACATTAAACTCAAATATTATATACAAATTCAAATATATCTAAAAAAAGAGAAGGATGTTTTGGCCTAAGAAATGTTATTTTCAAGATGAGGAAATGTGTCCAGAATACACATCAATTGAAGATAAATCCAATCAAATTTTCTCTTGTGAGAATTCAAAGCTCATAGTGCATGATGATATTCTCACTGTTCGTGCAACAGAAAATGTGTCAAACTCAAAATTAAGTTGAACCCAATGGATTTGAGATCATCAAAAAGCACTCATAAATTTTTAAGCCCGCATTGGTTATGAGGCTTAAGCAATTAGATTCAAGGTCCAGCCTGGTATGAATTAGATCATGTATAAAACTCAGCCCAATCTTGACCAAATCAGATGAAAGCTAAGCCTATGTGAACCGAAGCAGACATAGGGCTCAACCTTACATCAATCACTCAGCACATAATTCTCATTTTCTTCAATCCGAGAAATTTAGAACGGCCCACCCAAGGAGTAGGGCCGATGTTTCAGTAAGGCTCTTACTTTCACACAACCCACCAAGGGGATAAGGTCTGGTACCGTATTTCAAGATGGTTCATATTTGTTACAAAGCCAACATGTAATGTTCGGTCAGACTCGGCTTCAAAATGTAATTCTAAACAATCTCCCATGCATAAGGAAAGCGAACAAAATCCTCCAAAGCCATACTGGATTCGGTTCCGCCATATGAGACTATATCCATTATATATCTAAGTAATAGCTAACATGGCAAACTGCAACAATATCTAGATAATTCAAAAATAAAAAAGTGGGCAGCTCTCCTCCCAGTTTCTGAAGGCATTTCAGCATAATACGAGCACAACAAATCACCAAAAAAAAAAAATTGAATCTTTCCTCTGCATTAAAAATTTATTCAACTAGGAGTGGTCAATGGGATCTATGAAGTTCCAAAGGCTTCATCAATTCCTTATAGCATTATAAGGCTTGCAGCATAGCAATTAACCTAGCCAATGGAGGTTTATTTCAAGATAAATATCAATCTAAAAGATCAAGATGTGCAATTTAAGCGATCCAAGTTTCACAAAAGAGCTCTTCAGCCTCAATTAGAGTTCAAAATGACACTTGCATATTTTGGCTTCTGTTCGAGACTTCTCATGACACTCGCATGTCTCAGATGGCATTCGAAGTTTGTCATAACACTCGTATGTCTCACTTCACAGGAGACTGAAGTTGGTATTCATGTGTTCAAATCATCACATGGGCTCATATTCGGAGTTGCATCCATATTGCAACCAAGGCTAAAAGCACAAGCCTTATTTTCAAGGTCATGTAGTCTATAAGACACACGCGAGAGGGACTCCTGCTATAAACCTCTTTCAGAATTCAAGTTATGTGATGACAACTTCATATTTGAGCCTAATGAAAAACTAAAATTTTATATGAGTCTCACAACCATTGTGTCTGTATCACTAGGGATAATTCTCACATTCTTAAAAAAAAAAAAAAATCATTGTGAAATGCAACAACATTTACGATGAAACTGTCCATATTTCGATTGCCTGAGTGGAGGCATAATTCTCTCATGTCGTCTCCAACTCATTAAAGTTGAGTGTCAAATAGTTTGAGACTTAAATTACTAGAAGTTCAGTTTCAACCAGTTCAAGAAAGACAAAAGCTTACTAAACAGCTATCAAATTGATGACTATTCATGTCCTGCTTCATAAAAATATCATGCGGACTTATTAATATTGGTCGCAGTTATCTACCACTGCTTGTCAATATTAACCAACACATCAAATCACTAGGTCGATTAGGAAAGAAAACCTATTCTCTTTTGAATGGTTCAACCATATGCATCCATAACTGATGATACTGAGGATGAAGATAAGGAAGCCTCTAAGTTTTATCATTCATTCCGAATCATTCCGAATGATAGAGAAAATGAGGTATGAATTCACCTAAGTGCCAAAGTTAAAAATTTGGGCACGCGACAATGTCCGTGCCCATGGAGTGTTGTGTGCACGTCTGCACTCACACTCGCAAGGATGCTATGTGTGCCCATGGAGCGCACCTACAAAACGCTGTGCACGCGCCCGTGCCAGCGCACCCCTGCATCCGAAGAACACTACACATGGCAAAGAGCGTCAAAACATGCTCCGCCCCTTCATGTCCGAAGAAAAAGATTTAGATTACCATTACAAAATTGACAGGGGGTTGCAATATATCACAACACCTGATACTCCAGTTATAAATGATGGAATCTACCAAAATACAGGAAACTCTGATGGGGACTCAGATATCAGTCTGGGGGTACTATCCAATGGGCTGGTTACAAATACGATGCCTTTCAGCCTGACTCTAGATGAAAATGATGAGCTAACTCTTCCTCATGATGAAGCATTGTCAAACATCTTGATACCCAATGGAGCATGCACTTTGAATAGTGTGAACCGCCTACCAAATATAAGGTGATTCAAATGAATATAGGTGATGAAACCAACCTCAAGCCCATAAGATTCTTAAGTTAATTTACATCGGCTAAATATTAATCGAGATGCAAAACCATTAAGTAGCATCAAAGAAGACTTCGTTCAGAGCTAATAGAGTTGATCAAGGATGAAGTTCAGAAGTTTATACAATCAAGCTTCATCAAAAAAAAAAAAAAAAAAAACAACCCAAATGGGGTAGCAAATATTGTCCATGTTCTCAAGAAGAATGGGAAGATCCAAATTTGCATTGACATTTGAGATCTAAATGCAGCATTACCCTAAAGACAAATTTCCGCTTCCAATAACGGATGTCATGATTGACGATACCTGCAAATTCGAAAGGATGTCTTTTATGTATGAATTCTCTGGGCACAATTAAATCAAGATGTACGCTGAAGAAAATATGCACACGAAGTGCTCAAAGAAGTGCATGATGGAAGCTATGGTGCTCACCAGTCGGGACCTAACTTAGGAGACTGAATAAAAAGAATGAGCGTCTACTGGCCAATGATGATGCCAATCAATGGAAAATTCCTAAAGAAATATTATTCTTAAGCGAATGAAGGCATCTGACCTCCTCTTCAACACAGCAAATAAAGAAATGCTAGTCGCCGCTGAGGTGTAGCTTCGTATTCCAACTTGGGGCACACAATGAAAATGTATCCTACGTCTCTACGACTATGGATAGAGGAAATATTTGGCATGCAAGTCCAAACGAAGTCCTCACTAACCCTATCATCTAGGGTAAAAGCATAAATTGTCCAACACTATCAAGGTAACTGGAATAGAACTAATTTCTCGCCAACCCTATCATGCTAGGGGAAAAAGCATAAATTGCCCAACACCGTCAAGATAACGGGAAGAGAATAAATTTCTCGCCAACCCTATCATACTGGGGATAAAAGCATAAATTACCCAACACCGCCAAGGTAATGAAAAGAGAATAAGTTTCTCGCCAAGCCTATCATGCTGGGATAAAATTATGAACTACCCAACGCCGTTAAGACAACGAAAAGAGAAAAATTTCTCGCTAACCCTATCATGCTGAGATAAACGCATGAATTGTCCAACACTTTTAAGGTAATGGAAAGAGAATAAATTTCTTGTCAACCCTATCCTTCTGAGTTAAAAGTATGAACTGCCCAACGCCGTTAAGGTAAAGGGAAGAGAATAAAATTTTCGCTAACCCTATCGTGCTGGGGATAAAAGCATAAATTGTCCAATGTCGTCAAGGTAATAGGAAGAGAATAAATTTATTACCAACCCTATCATGCTAAGGATAAAAGTATGAACTGTCCAATATTGTCAAGGTAACAGGAAGAGAACTAGTTTCTCGCCAACCCCATCATACTGGAGGTAAAAGTATGAAGTACCCAATACTATCAAGGCCACGGGAAGACAACCAGTTTCTCGCCAGCCCATCATGCTGGGGGTTAAAAGTATGAACTGCTCTAAGCTGTTAAGGTACAGGAAAGAGAAAAAAATTGGCATTTAAATCCAAACGAAATCCTCGATAACTTACCATATTAAGGGAAATAGTATGGCTAGCCCAGCTCAAATGGTAGTTGGTAAAGACAAATCAAACCCGTTGATAGCTGGGGATTTGCTAAAAATTCCATAACAATCTGTCACAATAGTATTCTTATTCGATTATAAGGATATACTAATGTCCGAAGCTGCTAAAGTAAAGTGAAGAGGAAAAGTTTGGTATATAAGTCCAAAAGAAATTCTCGACAACTTACCATACTGAGGGAAATAGTATGTCTAGCTCAACTCAAACGGTAGTTGGTAAAGGCAAACCAAATCCGTTGATAGCTGAGACTTTACTAAAAACCCTGATGAAATCAAATTTCCTGTCACGTTAAGATTTCACTTTTGATAGCAAGACCTTTCTCGTCAATTTTCTCTAGCAGAGCCAGTGACTCTTATGAAATTTGTCACATTAAAATCATATCTCTGATATTAGAATACAAAACAAAATCAATTTTCTCCAAGAGATTAAATTAAATCAAATCTCCTATCACGTTAAGCTTTCAACTTTGATAGAGAAGAAAACCCACACTTTATGAAGTCCAACATTAAAACTTCTGATGAACTTATTTTTGACATCGTCAAATTAAAAAATTATCTCTGGCAAAAATTATCTCCCTATCAAGTTAATAGTTACTTCTGATAGTCGAATTTCAAGACTAAATACGTTAACCGTCACCTTCATTTAGTCAGTTCATTCCTATCATGACCAGATCCTCCGCGTAGGTTCAGTTTTGAGGCATATTTAATGATACCTCCGTCCTCACTCAAATTCTGTTATACTAGATGTCACTGCATGGGTAGATTAATCAAGGTAAGTCCTATCTCTGTTTAATTTGCTCATTACTATCAAGTCCTGAAGCACTGAATAGAATGAACCATAAAATATGTTTAATGATATCTCTGTCTTTTCCTAATCCGTCATACTAGATGTCACTGAACGGTTAGGATCTTATGAGTACGTTAACATCATATCTCTGCTTGTCCTCCAAAAAGCATATTAACATCATACATCTGCTTATTCTTTTAAAAAACATGTTAATATCATACATTTGCTTATCATCTAAAAAGCACGTTAATATCATACCACTGCTTATCATCTAATGAGCACGTTAATATCATATATCTGTTTGTCATCTAATGAGCACATCAATATCATATCTTTGCTTATAATCTAATAAGCACGTTAACATCATATCTCTACTTGTCATCTAATGAGCATGTTAATATCATACCTCTACTTATCATGTATAGAACACGTTAACATTATACCTCTACTCATCTTCCATAAGACACGTTAACAAATTACCTCTGTCTATCAAATTCATCACAGGTTGTCTGTCATACTCTTAGCCTCTGAACAGATATCAAAAAATATTTTTGCATGCAGACAACAAATTTTCTGAAGCAAAACTATAAGCGAAAGTCTGGCAAGGCTGCACAAGTATAATAGCCAGTATCAAGAAAATTCACTAGAAGCAATCTCTGATACATCGGAGAGATTCAACAGTATACCTCCAAAAACAAAACAGCTGAAAGATAACGATTGAAGAAGATGGTTTACAGTACACCATAAAAATCGCACCACACAATGAAAACTATAGAGCCAAAATTTAAAAAAAAAAAGTCCAAAGTGCTTCAAAATTTGTTACAAATCAATGATAAAGTTTTGAAAACTTTGGAAGGGTTATGTAGACAAAAAAAAGAAGGAAAAAAGAAAAGAAAAGAGTGCACCCACGGATTCCACTCACGGCGTGCACCCGTGGGGTTGCCCGCCTCGGTGCTTCAGTTACGTAGATTTGATCCGAATTTTAGGGGAACAGTTACCCTGATCTCAGTGTTTTTGTTACATGGATTTGGCCTGGCTCTTATTCGAACGGTTACCCCCCGATATATAAAAGAGGGGGGTAGAGTCGATCTTCAGGGAGATTTTTCCAAAGAGAAGAGAAAAAGTCCAGAGAAAAGAGAAAGCGCCTTCTCTCGGAGTCTCCAGAGCAAAGTTTTTCAGAGAGCGACCGTTTTCTTTCCAATCTAAATCGGATCGTCAACATAGTGCATCAGCGAGACTCCACCGCTACCAGATCTCACAAATTAAAAAGGAAACGAAATCAATCTTTCCTATTCTTGTAATCTTAGATTTTATTCTATAATTTTTTTTATTACTGTATTCAAAATCAAATTAGTAATGAAAGGAAATTATAATTTTCCGGGCGTACAACATAGAGTTTTTTGAGTCATGAAACCCAATGCGTGATCTATATATAGGCTTGGTTCAGGAGCGGCTCTACGAGCACAAACGTGTTGGATTTAGATCTGAATCGGCACTCTCTAAGGAGATCTGATTCGAGTCAAGTTCTGATAGGAATCTCTTCTTCCTGCCTATTGGGTTCAAAGTAGGATTCTAATTTTGGATATAATCGTATAAGTAAATAATTAAATTAACTTCTATCATGATAAGTAAGATTTATTATATGAAAATGGGTGAGAATTGTTTTAGGACTTGAATTTTTAAGATTCTCTTGTCTATAACTTGTGTCTACTGTTTAGGAAGAATTCCTGCACCTATAGTCTCTAAGATACTGAAGATGATTTTTTAGTTCATGTTCAAATTAGACTATCTTATTATTAAGATTTACTCATATATATATATATATATATATATATATATATATATATATATATATATATATATATATATATATATATATATATTTCTAAGTTTAACCAAAAGCACAATATGTATTATATATAGAGTGTTGAGCAAAGTGGGGTGCGTGAATTGAATTTCCCCAATCTAAAACTGTCATGACTAGCAAAGTAAATCTGTTACGATTCTTATCCAACCGACTTCTTGTGTACTATATGTATAACAATTGATCATAATCTCCATCTATTTTCTATAATCCCTATTTAGTTTTGTTTACGACTCTACCATAAGAAAGCCATGTCTCGTAGTAGTAATACACCATCATCAGCATTAACATTCATCTTCCTCCACCTCTCTGTTCCTCCACGACCTCCATGGAGGAGGAGTCATCCCCAATATTGAGGATGAACAGAACCCATACCCACCCCATGCTCGAGATGAGCATAGCCCACTGGAAAAGCTCATTGATGAACAGAACCACTTGGTGCACCAAGGCGTCCAGGTGCATTTATCCCAACATGAGAACTATCCGGCTGAAAGCCGGCTCACGAAGAAAAGTAATGTGCTCCTTTAGAAACTCTCAGCTAGGGTTACTCTAGGTTAATCTATAAGGTATCATCGATTCATCCAAATTGTAATATATATATATATATATATATATATATATATATATATATATATATATATATATGGACCGCCAGTTCAAGTAAATTACGTGATTCAGTGGCGGAAAAATAATGATCCTATTATTTTTTTTTTTCAAATTTCTTTAAGAATCATGATCTTTACATGCTTAGCTTCTTTTATTTACTTCTTCATCAATTACATACAAAATGTTGTATTTACTGAAAACCATTAATTTCGTATGTATTTGATGGAAAATCAAATTAAAATTAAAATCTAAGAAATTGGTTATGAGAGTTGGGTATAAGAACTCTAAGGGGTCGAGATTATAATTCAAGAGAAATCTTTTAAAAAAAATTATTAAAGATAGTGAAAATGAATTGCAGTTCAGGTAACTTGTGTGAGACTGCGGCTCATTTCCATTTTTCTTATATATATACTGTTATAAATCTTGCGAAGAAATCTACTATTACCGATTACATTTATCCAAACAGTAAGGATAAGTAATAGGGTTTATTTAGGAATATGGTAACAGTAATGGAATTAATAAATAATGCGTGAAAAACGTAGGAAATTTTGAATGCGCACCACTTTTTTCGTAGTGTGCACCAACTTCTTAGTGAGCACCATACATATAACTTTTTAAAGTGAATGGTTTTTCCTTAATAAGCACTGCTCATTTTTTCACTTCTCCCTTTGACCTTTTTTAGATGAGTACCGCACCATATTTTTCTATATTCCCCTGATTCCACCATCATCTCCGAAACCCTCGTTTGAAATTTTCGTTGTTCTCGCTCGCCAGGATTCTTTTAACGGTCGCCGTAAAGCTTTTCTGAACCGAGATAGTGCTCACTAAAAATAGGTTAGAGAATAAGAGAAATGGAGATGGTGCTCACTAAGAAAAGGCCAGAATACTTGTGCTCATAGAATACTTGTGCTCACTAGGGACAAGAAAGTAGAATATGGTACAAACAGAGTAAGTAACAGTTATTCTCATTCACATGACGTACTAGGATAATAAGTTACTGGAATCAAACTTTTAAATATCGACTGATATTGATATATATCACAAATATCAAATCAAATCTGAAGCATCTATATGCAATATTATATATATAAAATCTCGAACCAATATTTAACATTTCTTACTCTAATACTATATACTATTTCTGACGTTTTAAATCTTGATGGTAACAAATGAATACCAACCGAAAACAAATCAATTCGAAAACAACTTCGATATCTTCTTAATTTCTCCTCAAAGCAAGATTAATGTAAGGAACAAAAATAATTTATTATTGAATTTACAGCATAGATAGTTAAGAAGACGTAATAAGACTGTCATCAGCTTTTCCGTCAGCTATGGGAAAAAATAACAAGTGACAAAATTTTGATGTCTGTACAGCGATAATCCACAGAGATTACCTTGGTAAATGGACGGCTGATTCCTCAACAAAACCCCCATTTGAATGTCAATGTAGCATAATTACAAGGACAAAATCAATGTACACAGCAATAACTGATGTTTACAATTTGGAATACAAAGAGAAACAAGACTGCTCACTCTGGATATAAACGTGGAAAAATTGAACCACAAATGCTAATTAGGGATGTATGGTAATGTATGATAATGGACGCGTCCATTGGCCAAATTTAGCCTGCTATATACAAAATTTTGAATTAAAAATTAATATTTCATTTTTCTAATTCAAAATTTTATATTGGGAGAGTCAAAATTTGGCCCGTGAACGCATCAATTACCATCCCTACTCCCAACTACCTCGTGGCATAAAGAACTTAGACAGATACAGTTTCTATGTATATCACTGATAAAACTTTCTCCGTATAAAGCATCACAAAAAGCTCTAGATTGCGGCCGTGCTCTTATTGCCAGAAAGTTCGGATGTTGCCAGTTCTATAACTCGGCTATCACTGAGGGAAGACTGTGCACTAGCATTATGTACATCATATAAGGTGGAAAATGGATCCAAGTAAATACCAAGATATGAAATAAGTGGATCAGCACGAGATTTGTCAATAACAAACCTCAGATATTGTGTTTCTACCATTGGAAACTGCACCAACCTCTTATATCCAATTGTTGTGCCATTGATTACCGTTATCCATTCACCATCTTTTATAACATCAAGACGGAACTCAATAACACGTTGGCCCATTTGAATCGGCTCTTGGACTTGCATGACGTTAAATGATATCAACTGACCCAAGTCCAGGAATATTGCCCAGTCACATTGGAGCTCATCAGGAGCCCAATATGTATAAATTCCTTCTTGCAATACGTTGGAGGGAGCAAACTGTGGATCTTCTGGACCTCCTCGTGTACTGCTTGCAGAAACAATGGCATGCCGGGCCAAGTTATGAGAGAATATTGTCTGGCGGAGGCCAGTAAAATCCTCAAGGACTTGAAGGTCCTCATCGGATATGAGACCTGATGAATTCGGAGGAACATTTAATAACAGTAGGCAGTTTCTGCCGACTGACTTGTAGTATATGTCAAGAAGAGTAAGGGCTGATTTTGGGTGCTCGGAGCTGTGCCAGAACCAGCCTGGTCTGATGGATACATCACATTCTGCAGGGACCCAGTCATGCCCATGCGGATCCCCTTCCTGATTATAACTACGTCATATAGAATAGGAAAGTCAGGTTTAACTTTTCTTCAAGTTGTACATGATGTAATTTATTAGTGGTACTGATGATAATATAACTAAACTTTCTAAAAAATTTCATATATTCCAAAGGCAAGGCTGAAATTGAAATCAAGTAATTATATGAACTTTAAACCAAGGTTTTATATATCAGCCTATATGGACACAAACCACAAATATCGTATTGGATATTACCTATACGATATTCTATAATATAGTTAATGGTCTTCTATAATATAGTTAATGGTTTTTCCAATAATGCCGCTATTCCACTGAAATATCTGATATTTGCTGGTATGATACATCTGATATTGAGGATTTCTGACATAAACCATTGGCAAACTGATACCGGCTCTGAAATTTTAAACCTTACTTTAAATACTAAAGTTGAACACGCTGGCCATTTTTTATTTTATTGTTCAAAACTTTCCCTTGTCTTGGGAAGAGTTAGTTGTACTTCACGTACATCTTTTTGAAACAAAAGGAATGGATTGAGAAAAAAATTATCAACAAAAACTAAACATTTCAAGAAATACAACTCTTGTTCGAGAAACTCAATTCAGCAGATTCCTTCCATGGAATAATTTGGAGAAGAATCGCAAGGTCAAAGCCATGTTATATCAAGTGCCAACATTCCTTGGGTGGCTTGTCCATGAAATTGAACAAAGAAACTCTTTAATATATAAGAAACTCTTTAATATATAAGAAACCCTTTAATATATAAGAACTTCAGCTGCTTAGCAATACTAGGCTACCATAAGCGAGTCTTGTCTAATAATAGCAAATGGGTTCTGGTTCCTCATAACATCTTACCTAACCTCACATATATATAGAATTTGAACTAGGCTACCGTACAAGCAAACACTATCAGAAGGTCCAGATCATGCAGATGACCATTTATACAAACTTTAATGGAGATTGTTCAAATGTCTAAGGGCAAAGGAAATAAAAGCCCTATGTACAAGGCTCTAAACATATTTTGGTTTCTGTATCAATCTTGTTTTCTGTTTCGGTAGTTCTACAAGAACTTCAGTTATATGGTTTTAAAAATTACAAAAATATCAAAAAATAATTGCTAAAGTTCTAGTTATTGTTTATTTAGAGTTAATGGTGTTAAAAGTAAGTTCTTGTGAGATATTGTGGAATGTCACAACTGATGCTGAAGTTATATACATTGCATCATACTGTATTAGTATTTTAATAATCATAACCAAGTATATGTACGAAAACATACAGCTTCAAGGGACAAGACCTTGATAAAATTAAGACTACAGACAGTCCATATACCAGTGTGCTTATCTATTTATTTTTTATTTCTAACAATATAGCAGCTGTGTGAAGTCATGAACTCATAGGTTTTCCATTTTCACAATGTTGATTTATGCTTTAATTCTACTAATATCATTGGCATATGAACTATAGCTTACCAGAGTTTTTCTATCTTCTAGATAACAAAAATTTGACACAAGCCTAGTGATGTGGAAATATATGGAAAGGATGAGCACATGTTCAAGTTTAACATAGCTCTTTAAAGCACCAAAGTGCCCACTGTGAACACTCTTACTATGAAGACTCCCCCCAGGATTTTGGGAGAAGTCAACTATTATATATAAATTAAATTAAGAGAAAAAATGGCACAAGTTTTATCTGAGGTACAGAACTAATACATAATTGAGAAGATAATAACAATTGTTCGCAATTCTATCTGCAACAAACCTCACTCTAGAAATGAAGAACTGCATATGTCTAGGAAGTTACCTAGAACCCTATCTGATGTCTAAATTAGACATATAATCAATATGTTTTATGGCATGGATGCAACTTGACAAAACATACTAAAAATTATGTTACAAATATAGCAACCTTTAATTCCAATCCACAGAAATGACAGAAGTTTGATATAATTAATGCATTTTGAATATAAAATGCAGTTTGAGGAAGCACTAACGAATGTTTCTAAGTTTTAACTAGGGTGCATAGTACACTCCATTAAGATTGCACTTAGTTTGACAACAATAAGATAAGGAGGAGAAAGCAAGAGAAATACTCACTGATCATCAGTGTGGCCTATTGTAACTGAGCTCCGATTAAAAAGGGACCAACAAGTGGTTCCAGCAATTCCAGCTTCGTCACCAACCCATCGGGTATCTGGGCCAGCATCAGAGAAAATAAGTGCATTTGGCTGGAGCTGATGAATAAGCTCAAACCAGCAGTTGAAATAGTACTCCATGTCCTTCGCTCCTTTTCCCTTTGCACCATCCAACCAAACCTCCTGAATTTCTCCGTAACTGTTACGAAGCAAGCAACCATTTAAAAAAAAAAAATGTAACCCCAGACCTTGCACTAAGTTAAAAGAGTAAAAAGTTGAAGCCCATACATCAATCTCATAAATTCTTTAACATCCATACTACATAGAATAGCCACATCAATCATGATACTGTGTCATGTCGGTCACAGAGAAGTATCCTATGTATTTCTTAGAATTTGTGGCATGGAGGTGCATTGTGTCCGTATTTCCATACTTCATCCAAAAAATAGGAGCTCTATTTACCCAAATACACATACTAATAATCAACAGACACAATATGGATATTCTCCTCCCTCACATTTTATAAAACTAGCAAACCCCATGCCCGAAACTGGTAACACAATCTACCCTAAAATGCAGGACCAAGATTCACATGTTACAAACAAATCTATATATACACTTCAAACCCTCGTAAGAGTATGGATAAAATTCAGATATGTTATTTATCTAGCAAGTAGCACAATCTTCTGTGCCACAAAATCCAACTCCCACCCCTAATTAGAGCATAATGAAAACAGGAGAAGCAAGAACTATTTAGTAGACACACTCCGTATCATTAAAATTTCCTGCAAAAAGTAACCAATAAATTCGGGATCTTAATAAGATATAAAACTTCAATTCACAGTAAGAAGTTCACTCACAATAACCATAAGGAAACTTCCTCATGCACCCCTCCAATTTCTAAGTACATCCCTCGAAAAATTTACAACAACAACAACAACTAAGCCTTTTATCCCAATTATTTGGGGTAGGCTAAATGAACAAAAAAAAAAGAATCACGCCGGATCGATCACTTTGATATTCCTTCTCCATTCATTTCTATCAAGTAATATCTCCTTATTTAAACCTCTAGACTCCATATCTTTGCGTATCATCTCCATCCATATTTTCTTCGGTTTTCCCTTCGTTTTTTTAACTTTTCCTACACTGATAAACTCTCATCTTCGAACTGGTGCACTTGTAGGCTTACGTTGCACATGACCAAACCATCATAAGCAATTTTCTCGTATCTTCTCATCGAATATCTTCATTTCTCACTTTATCTCTCCTAATGTTGCCGCACATCCAACGGAGTATGTGCATCTCTGCTACACTTATTTTCTGTGAATGACGTTTCTTTATAGCCCAACATTCGGCCTAATAGTAGTCCTATAAAATTTTCTTTTCAATCTTAACAGAATATTACGGTAGCATAAAACTCCTCTTGTCCTCCTCCATTTCAACTAGCCAGCTTGCATCCTATAGTTAGCATCATTATTGATCTCTCCATCATTCTGAACAATAGAACCCAAATATTAAACTGACTGCTCATTTGTATCTCTTGCCTATCCAGTTTTATAGCATTATAGTCTATATTCCTAAATTTACACTTCATATACTCTGTTTTAAACCTACTCAATCTAGAACCTCTAGATTCTAATGTATACCTTCATAACTCTAACTTGGCATTTACCCCTACTCTTATCTCATCAACTAAGACAATATCATCAGCAAATAGCATATACCAAAGTATCTCATCCTGAATGGTTTTAGTAAGCTTATCCATCACTATAGCAAATAAGAATGGGCTCAATGCAGATCCTTGATGCAATCCAATTGTGATAGAAAAATCACTTGTTAAAGCACCACATGTTCTGACATTGGCCACTATTCCATCATATATATCCTTAATTATATCGATATACTTGATGGGAACTCTTCTTTTCTTCATCAGTGTCCACCAAAGTATCTGTCGTGAAACCTTATCATAAACTTTCTCTAAATCAATAAATACCATATGCAAATCTCTATTTCAAATTTACTATTAAATATTTGCAAATTTGCTATTAAATATTTGGGACATTTCTACCATCTCTTCTTCCCCTCTTTTCTCTCAAATTCGCTCTCTTCTCTCTAAATCTCTCTCAAAATCCTAATAATTCCTCTGAAACTTAAATAATAAATCTCTTTAAAAATCTATATAATAAATAACAAAGTCTTTGCTCCTTTAATCAAAACAAAATTCAAAAGATCCAAATGAAAGAATCTCACAATCGAGTAGATTAAAATTTTTTATAAAATAATTTAACTTTTGCATAAATATAAATTTTGAATAATAAATAAAAATTTATTAAAAAAAATTCACATCTCAATGTAATTTTTTTTTAATGAAGTAGATTAAAATTTTTTGAGGTGTTTAGTAGATAAGAATTTCTTAGAAGAGAGAAAAAATGGTCAGTAGGTGGGATACTTAAACATTGAATTAGAATTTTCCCTAACCATAAAGGCTCTCTTCAACCCATTACACAAAAAATATTAAAGTAGAAACTAAAAAAAAATCAAATCTATTTATAGCCCAGATTTCTAAACCCAACAAACCAGACAAAAAACCATCAAATCTGAGTGTTAATGCTATCAAAATCCTAAAATTAATCAACAAGCATCAGATTTTATGCATCAGATTTTATTCTCTAAGCAAAAGCCTTTCAAATTCTCTCTTCAACCAAAAAATAACCTATGAATAGGAATGGAAAATGGTAATGGACGCATCCACGGGTCAAATTTTGATTCATTCTATATAAAATTTTGAATTAAAAATAAAAAAATTATTTTTCTAATTCAAAAATTTGTAGAGGAAGGAAGGGGACGCGACCATTACCATTCCTACCTACGAACTAAAAATCAAATCTTTATACGACCCAGATTCACAAATCCCATAAAAAAAAAAAAAAAAAAAAAAAAAGCACGAAAAAATATAATTTTGATGCTACCCGAATCCTCAAATTAATCACCAAGAATCAAATTTTACCCTTACTTAGTGAGCAGCTCGGTCATCTGACCAACATAAAACTCATTGTACTCTAGCGTCCTCCCATACGTCCCCTCGTGCCGATCCCACGGTGACAAATACAGCCCAATCCCCACCCCCACCTCCGCCGCCGCCGCCGCCAGCTCGGCCACCACGTCGCCCTTCCCCTCCCTCCAATCGGTACTGGACCGCACCGAGTAGTTGGTGTACTTCGAGGGCCAGAGGCAGAACCCGTCGTGGTGCTTGGCGGTGAAGATGAGGCGGGAGAATCCGTTGGCCTTGGCGGCGCGGGCCCACTGGAGGGCGGAGAGGTCGGCGGGGTTGAAGAGGATGGGGTCCGCGGCGCCGGTGCCCCACTCGCGGTCGGTGAAGGTATTGGTGCCGAAGTGGAGGAAGAGGGCGAGCTCAGATTGCTGCCAGGCGAGTTGGGAGGCGGAGGGGAGGGGAGGGAGGGGCAGCGGGGGAGGGGTATTTTGGGAATAGGTTTGGTGGAGTTGGAGGAGAATTAGGAGGAGTAGTAGGAGAGCCATGGAGATGGAGAGAGAGGAGAAGGGGGCGAAGACTTTGCGATACGACGTTGGGGGGTTTTTGGGGAAATTCTACTCACGCACACCATCCATGTCCGACTTCTAAGTTGTTAAAATTTACAAATTTACTATTACTTTTTATGATTATATTTTTAAAAATTGACAAATTTACTATTACTTTTTATAATCATATTTTTAATATTACTTTTTAATAATTGTATTTTTAAAAATTTACAAATTAGCTATTCCTTTTTATAATCATATTTTTAATACTGATCGAGAATTAATTCTAGACTAATATTAAATATGTTCTGAAATTAATTTCTGATCAGCATGAAAACTACTCGAATAGCTAATTTCAGTCAATCTCCGATTAAAAAATGCTAACGTCTTGAACAAAGTGATATGCATGAATATAATTTTTTGAATTTTGGAGTGAAATAGTAGTGGCATCATTTTTACTTTGTATTACGTTTATTGTAATTTTTTGTACTACATTATTGTAGTTTTCAGTCTTGGAGAGGACCCACATTCACAATGATACAAAAAATAATGATTGGATAAATTTTGGAAAACCACACATATATGCATAGTAAGGGTTGTAATAAAAAGAAGCCAATTAGATTTACAGTAAGAAACAGCTCATCTCCTGCTTAGTTGTTCCTCTCAACCTACCCAGCTTAGTTGTTTCTCACTACTTATGTAGATGGCTCTCGCTACTTATGTAGATGGCTCATATAAACGAGTCCTTTTTAAATATATATATATAGAGAGGGAGGAAAATTTATCGGTGCTTAGGTGACCCAATAAAATAATTATACGTAGTATCATTTAAGATAGCAAATAAAAAAACTCACTTAACTAATTTTTTAATAGCGCCACATGTAATTATTTTGTTAAGTCACCTAAGTGCGCTAGTGAAGGAACTCCATATATATATATATATATATATATATATATATATATATATATATATATATATATATATATATATATATATATATATATATATATATATATATATATATATATATATATACACGAAGATACGAAAAAAAATATGTCATAGGAGAAGCTCCCTCCTATAACACTTAGGTGGACCGATAAGATCTATACATGTGTGTGTCCGTTTTTATAGTTTAGAGTTATGTTTAGAATTATGTAGACCGAGAAATTCTATTTGAACAATTAATCAAGCTCCCCCTTATTCGCAAAGGGGAAAAAGCATGCTTTGCAAATCAGAATCATAGTAAAAAAAAAAAAAAAAAAAAATTCCTTCTGAAAAAATGAGCAAAAATTTACTATGATTACAATTACTTCGCAACAAAGATCATGGCTTAGTCTTTAATCAGAAGCATGCAATGAACGAATCGTGGGCCAGGCTATATAAAGTGTATAACTAGGTACTGAACTACACAGCATATTGGAGTCTACTATAGTTGATATTTTTTCCCCCACCAGATTCACTTGCACTCTAATTTCAACATGACTGATATTTGTACATAAAAGCTACGTAATATAACCAAACTGCAGCCAGAATACAGAGAACATCTGAGAAAAGAAACAACGTTGTATAACCTTCTCATTGTATTGAAAAAAACATAAAGTACAGTTTGCATGCTAAACCACTTGTATCCGAATGAATTTATGATAACACTCACATCCCATATATTGTTCTTTGAGCGAACACCCCGATATATAGTTAAAAGCATCAAACGACTAACTTAATTTGTTTGAAAGAGAGCAAAGGTTACAAAGAGATTGGAGACATGCAACAATGCTCATTTTAGCAATGGAGCTGAAGTTTGTCCAAGGTTTGAAAGCCAGGGCAAGGCCCACCCTCAAGGGAGAGCTTACAGCCCTGGAGTCGTACTCAGCTGAAAGGGTTGCCAGAGATTTTGGCCTCCATTCGTGCTGACAGAGTACTGCAACCTTACCATTGTTGCCGAATCTAGTTTTACCCCCAGGCTGTGAGAACTCCCGATGGTAAAGCTGTCATCAGATGTGTTGAGCCTGTGGGCCACTTCAGCAGCTACTGCATGGCCACCAACAGGATTCACCAAGTGAATGTAAGAAGCTTTCAAGGTTTCTCCTTTGTCAGCCCTAAAAAAAATAAAACTAGCAAACTGACTACAAGTATCCAAAATAATTTAAGAAAAGAATAAAATGACTCGCATAACAAATCAGACCAAAGATTAAATTTTTTTTTTTTTAAAAAAAAAAAAAGCAAGTTCTACAGAACAAATTACACCAATCCTGAGCTTGAGAAGTCAGTATACCGTATTGGTAAAGTAAAACTGTCAAATTTGTATGACTAATTACAAGGGATTCTTCTCATCAACCCGAATATAACATTAACTCCTAACCAAATAAGTAGTCTATATTGAAAACCAAAGAATCGATGTGATCATGATGGGGGTAAAATGGAGCTCCACAGCATTTAATATCATAAAACCAAGCAGCCAACCATGAAATGAGAAAGCGACAAACATCATGCATATACTCAATTTGGTTTCTGATCCCTCAAAATGGATTTGACATAAATACAGACTGCATAAAAATTAGGGTTAATTACAGTTAGACCCCCTGTAGTATTAGGGATATATCACTTAACATCCCTAAAATTTGAAACTCTCAAAAAAATCCCTGAACTTAGTTATTTTCACTCTCTTTTTTTTACTAAAGTGCACTCTTGTTCCTCAAATTCCTATTCTACCCTCATCTCTCTTTTTAACTAGCACACTTATTAGAGAGAGATAATAGTAGAATAGGAATTTGAGAGATAAGAGTGCACTTTAATAAAAAAGGAGAGTGAGAATAACTAAGTCCAGGGGGTTTTTTGAGAGTTTCAAACTTCAGGAGTGTTAAGTGACACATCCCCAATACTACAGCGGGTCTACCTGTAATTAACCCTAAAAATTATGCCACTAATAACATTTCCAATCCAAGCTAGATGGTTAAAATGAACGAGCACAATAGGCGTTCTGTACGACTGCAATATTCTGTTAAGGTTAAAGGCAATGTTTAAAATAGCGATAATAGTATCGTAACATTTTGTCTCTGTTGGGTTACATCGCATATAGCGTAATGCATAACGTAAGTTACACAATTTTCTATTTATTTAATAAAAACAAATATAAACAACAAAAAAATAAATTTTATTTATTGAAAAATAAATTTAAAAAATTCTAAGAGAAGAATATAAAAATATTTTATATCCCTATATCAATTCTAAATTTCTAACAAGTTTCACAATAATTCTCATATTTATCTTAATAACTTAAATTACATTCACACTCATAATTTCGATCATCGTCTAAATAAGAAAACAAAATTTTAAATTTATTTTCAATTATTATCAATATTGTAATTTATATTTTGTAATGCTCAATTTATTTTATTTGTAATTGTTTATTTTAGTTTAGCTAATAATTCAATTTAATCAGCAAATAAGAAATTTTAATAATTGGAGAGAAATTATAACAAACAAATAAGATTGTAATCACAAACTAATAAGTTAACAATACCACAAGCAATCAAATAAGCAAACAAGTCACTTAGTGAAAAAAACAGTAGCAATTCACTAACAATTAAAAAAAACGACATCAATATAAAAATTATTTAAAAAGTCATTACAAATAACGTAGCATAATGAAATTTAACGTAACGTAAAAAACGTATCGTTACGGTGCATTGAGTTATTTTTTATTGTTAAATAACATTGGTTTTCTGTTAGGTTTCATAATGCAGTATAGCAGGTTTCATGACGTGTTAGTTTCAACATTCATTAAAGGAAAGGTTTTATCATACTGCGATTAGTCTTTGTTATATGATACCGAATGTTGGACTATAAAGAGATATCATGTACAGAAGATGAGTGTAGCACAGATATGAATGCTTCAATAGATATGTGGTAACACTAGACGAGATAAAGTGATAAATGAGAATATTCTTGCTAAAATAGGAGTAATCCATATAGAAGAGAAGATAAGAAAATCAGCTATGATGGTTTGTTCATGTGCAACACAAACCTACGGTACGAATATACCAATTCAACGAGTGTATCTTATCAACGTATAGAAAGTTAAAAGAGCAAAGGCACGAGCGAAAAATAAAAAAATAAAAAACATCAATGGAGGTAATATGCTAAAGGCCTTAATAACATATCGCTCGATGGGAATGAACGGAGAAGGATGACCCATGTGCTTGATCCAGCATGATTCTCTTTTTGATTCATGTAGCCTACCCCACATAATTGGAAGAAAATACTTCCAATCCAACACCTATGATGTCCTCTCACATGTTTGTGTGGCATTTGGTAATGAAATAGCAGTCCTCGTGTAGCAATGTGCTTATGTAGCAAAATACTAGCAGGAGGCCTGATTCATTAAAGGGAAGTCCCTCTTTGTGTCCTGGCTACCGCATATATATGAAAAAAATACAGCAACTGCCTAGAAAACCTGGAGCTCCCAGACGAGCATATTTAAAAGGGAAAGTTTTGGGAAAATAGACTATAATAAATAATATTAAACAAAGCTCCCCAAACATATTTTTGAAAATAGACCTCTAACACGCCAGGTAGGCATCTCAAGCAACAACCAGCCTTTCTGCTGCATCTTTTTATTATTTTCACCTTGCAATCCACAAAGGTTTAAATAATATAAAACAGAGCTCCCCAAACATATTTTTTGAAAATAGACCTCTAACACGCCATGTAGGCATCACAAGCAACCACCAGCCTCTTTCTGGTGCATCTTTTTATTATTTTCCCCTAGCAATCCATAAAGGTTCCTCACACTCCACATCCTTCATTTTTTTTTAAAAAAAGGGAGACGAAATCCTAGGTAACAAGTACCATTTAATAAACGTGTTGCCAAAGACCAGGTAAATGCCTCCACCTTCTTAAAAAGAGCCAATTTTAGTGGAGATCTTCTTCCTTAAGAAAAACTTAAGGAAAAAAAATATATAAATCTCTGTGAGTAATATTATGATATCTGCTTATACCAGTGCATCTGTATTTGTCTCTTTCATGGAATTTGAGACGGATGGATTGATTAGGAGGGAGGGAGTGCAGCAGAGTGAGATGGATAAATGAATAGGCTAGAAAATTAGGTTTAAAACATCTCCTAAACCCAGTAAAAAAGAACAATAAATAGAAGACTATGGATTTGGAGAATCTCGTAATTCAAAGGGGAAAAAGAATCTATTCGATCCAGGTTACCTGCTCCAGGTCAAAAAAAGGGGACTTATAGATGTGATAGAAAAACACCAGATCCTGCCACACTGGCGGAGCTCTTAAGGCAGATGCCTAGCTGGCATGGAAGGTGTTGATTTTACAGAAGTCTCCTGAGGATATTAGTTTTATAAATATTTATTTATAATACCTTTTAAGAAAAAGCTCCCCATGTTAAAGGATATATAAATGGGACACTCAATATTTGTCAAAACAAGATAATTCAATCTCTAAGTTCAGTCTGACAATCATTTACCAACCCAAACAAAGATTCGAAGATGACTAGAAATACATTAACAGCATGTGAACATATGAACCATCAACATAAGACTTTGAACATTGGAGAGGACACAAGCATGAGGTAAAAGATATAAAGATTAAAAAACCCAATAAAGCAGGCACTTACAACATCAGGGAAGCAGAGGAGTCTAGTTTATTCAAGCCAATCCCTGCATTGTATTTAGTGAAAGATGCAGAAGCACTGTCAAATCCAATCTCACCACCAATGCTAAGCTCCTTGGTCCCAACTGCTGCTGAGAACTCCAGCAAAGAGGGAGGTATCAAACCAATGCCGGAGCCAACAGCTGCATGATCATTCAGGTAATGAACATCAAGCAGTAGACAATGCATGGACAATTATCAGAAAAACTATATCAGTAAATATTAAAAAGAAAAGTGCACCTGAAGGCATCTTAAGAATTTGATGGATTTGACTTCTCTTAAAATGACTAGTCATAGTAAATTCGGATACAAAGAGATACATAGTAAAAGCATAACCAGCACAGCAACATTCTAAAACACATTTTCATCACACAAGCAGTCCTGAGCACGTAACGCTTAAACGGACTATGTGGCAATTGAACAGATTATGCGGATTACACAAAAATGTTGTAATTTTAATAGTACATTACTATAATAATATTTGAATTTGCATATATTGAATGCTATAAAATCCCAAAAATTAGGAAAAAAGCATTAAAAAAAATATGACAAACATTAAATTTCAGAATAACAAAGAAAATCACATTTCAATTGACAAAACAATGAGAAATTCAGAAACAAGTTAATACAATTACATGACTTATTTCTCTTCGCTCGTCATGTGATGAGTTTATTAGTGAATCAGTAAATCGATCAAAATCAAATTCTTAGATGCAAATGAGTAAAACAAAAAAGATGATCAATCAATCTATAAAAGTTCAAATATCCAAGTTACTAAACAAAATTAATAAAGCAAAAAATAAGTTAGGAAACAAATATTAGTAAACCACAACTATAAATAATCAAGACCGACATCACCATCATGATAATATACTTCAACTAGTTAGTCTTAACCACACATTATAATTAATTTACACATGGCGTGACATAAGACATTAGTTTTACATCCAAATCCAAAATATTAAGATAAGTTTATGGCATTCAATATGACGTAAAAAGCTCATCTCCAACTCCATCCATTCATCATCATCATCTTCATAGTGAAGATCACCATCTAACTTTCCCTCGAAACTATCCTCATAGTCATCAACAACATCAACACTATCCTCTTCTTCCAAACCTTCTCCATTTGGATCTTCCTCAAAAATGTCATCAACTACTGTTGTAGATGAACCCTCTTGTACCCTCCTTCCCTTTGTACCTCTTCTCATTAATATCCATTTACTCCTAAATCGATCTCAATTAACTCTAGTTGACACTGCAACAAAATTCCATTGAAAGCCAGTACTAGGGAAGGTCTCGTCTTTCTCAACATTCTCTCTAACGTATGTATTCTTCTAATTCAATGCTCTCAAATGATTAGGGGTTGCAAGCACATCCTTATCGTGCTCATCCTTCTTTGCATATCTCTCTCGTGTCATTTTATGAATTGCACTAACAACAATCATTCAACCGTTGTGTATCTAGCTTATTCCTCTTCTTAGTAAGTGAGTATAGATTTCACAATGACAAAGTAAGAAATCATTCAGAGTGAAAAAGAATTTCATATTTAAATAAATAAAACTGATATAAGTTTTAGTAATATGTATCTTTTCAAACATACTAAAATTTTTCAAATCCTGAAGTGCTGATAGTCAAGCTACGGAATCATTGTCATCTACCAAAAGTAGTGTCTCACCTCCATAAAAACCCACTAGTATACTATAAATGAAATAAATCACACTACTTAAGAAACAACAAATTAAGAATTCATGATTTAAAATTTTAAGCTAGTAAATATAAAGGTTGCCCACATCAAAATTATTCATGCAATTAAAACCCACGATGTACCTTTCTGCCATTTCACCTTCCATAAGTCCCTCCTTTATTTGTACATAAGGAACTCATATGATCTAATTTCATCCTAAATGTCATGTTTAGAGAAAACATATTAATATGCATAATTGTAGTCCTCACAAGTGTATTCTTTTGGACTGTCTTATCCCTATAATAATAATAATGATTCATATAGTTAGTTGCCAAATGAAGGGTGTTATCAAGCTTTCCCCTGAATTGCTTCTCAATTATATCAACTAGCAGCTAATATGCATTCTATTTTCAATTACAAGCAACTTTAACCTTACTCTTCAGTTTTCAAGCACATCGTACATAAAACCCATCGAGGACCTTCAATCAGTATCGACAATACTCGACAGTTTAAAAAGAGAATCTTTAGAAGCTCTCGTATGTCTCCAAGATACGTCAGAAAACATTATACCTTTAGTTGTTACCTCCTTCTCAATCCTTGACCATATGTTATCGTCCCACTTGGTTAAGAACATTACCGCTGACGACGACTTCTTATTTACAAGACTAAAGATAGAAACGTGTGGCTAATTTTGTGATCCCGGTCAAACAACCTATCTCCTGTTAGTTAATTCACACATTAATGCAAGAATTCTATGATTCACATAAAGAAAGACAATGAGTACTAGCCTTCTCAATTAATGACTTGTAATTTATAAGCTTTTTATACCCTCCAATATAAAGTCAACCACGTGGGTTGCACGACTGCTCCAAAAAATGTTAGGTTGAGTTTCCTTGGTCATTTCTTCTTCACCATGTTGGATGGATGGCTATATGTAACCATTTGCAAACACAATTTCTCCAACCTCTTTAATGCACTTCTCCGCCTAATTGAAGATACTTTGGCATATGTATTAGTTGAGTCTTCAATAGATTTAACGAAACTTGTGTCTTCCTTAGAATACACACACAAGTTTTATCACATACTCCAATGCTTTTGCTTATACAACCATCAGTGAAGTTGTTACATCCATACCCATCCCACAATTCTTTAGTCTTCTATATAGCTCAATCAATCTTCTAGTATTCCTTATTCAAGAGAGGCATTCTAAACTTGAGTTGACTCGACACTTCATGCCCGAGCCCATTCGTGCAGACATCTTAGTGGAACAAATCAAATCAAAGTTGTTGAAAAGACATGCCTTTTATTAGGCACACGTAGTGACATAATCATGAGCCAACTCCTTTCACTTCCTTTTCTTGCCTTTCTTAAGCGATATTTGCTTCCACCTTCTGTGCTCTAGGAATTTGTTTAATGGACTACCCACATGAGACGTCTTTGTCATGATGAGTTTCGGACTACAGCCTCTATTCGAAATGCACGTCTCCTCTCAGATTTCATATAAGCCCTATATTTATCCACTTTCTTTTTCATTCCATCCATATTTTTCTCTACATATGCGTTTTACTTCACCAGTAGAAATCAGACGAGCAGTGATTTCCCCTGCATCCCGGCAACATGTTGGTTTAATTTATTAATTCCTCCCTTGACAATTTTATAAATACATCGCACTGAAGGTTCTCTTCTTAACAAACTTTCCAATAGTTCAACCCAATATGATTAGAGCCTAGTAGCTTCGAGGGAATATGACTATCTTCATCACTTGATGCACTTGGTCAGACTCAAGTACTCAACCAACAAACTTAACCATACATCAATGTCACACACAAGACAAAACATGAGTTATAATTCATTTCAATAACAAATTTTTTTTTTTTTTTTGAAAAAACTCAAATACTCAATTTCTGCAAAATCAGGTTCAATTAGCTTATGTGTTGTCCAAGTAGCCTTAGTCAATTTATCTAAAAATAATTCAAACTTCCAATGCAAAATAATTTGCGCTATTACTCAAGCAATCCCACATAATCAATATTATTTTTTAGTCACAAACACAGAATAAATCAACCCATATTAACCCTTCCTCTTTTCTTATGGATTAGACCAGATTGAAATCTAATCTAGGACAGCTTTCAACTTTGCAAGCCAAAAGAAAATCGAAGGAAAAGGAAAAAATTAAATCAAAAAAGAAATAGAATAAAATAATTGCTCAATCAGGATTACAACCAGTTGCCACTGGGTCTCTAGGTCACCATAGTCGCAGCTGGGTTGTAAGAGAGAGACGGAAAGGAAGGGTGAATGCGAAATAGAATCAAAGTGCCTAGAAGAACACAAATTAGTATCGAGTCATTACCACGCTACGGTTATGGTTGCCACAATTGGGTCGCAAGGAAAGAGAGAGGGAGGCAAGAGAGGACTGCAAAGCCCCAAGTTGGTGATGGTTCGTCACCAAGCTGCTGCTGCTAATTGGTGCAGATGGGCCGTGAGGGAGGTGAGTGAGACAGAGAGGGATAACTCAAGTGGGAGAGGGTCAGGAAGAGAGGGTGGATGATGGGTCATTATGCCACTATTGTCGTCGCTGCAGATAGGTTGCAAGGAGAGACAAGAAAGGCGCACGACTCAAGCAACTCTTATAAGTAGGTTAGTAGGATTGTAAGTTTAGATTTCACATTTCAAACCTAGAAATTTCTTCAGCCCCATAATTTTTACTGGGCGAGTCATGTAGGCGCATAAAGCACATAGAAATGATTATGCTGTTTATGTGGGCAAGTTTTGCCCAGTTTGAATGCGTTCTCCAACCGCATTCGCAGATGCGGCTACACAGAACCATTTTTCAAACACTACAGCATATACATTAATATCAAAAAAGATAAAATTTGCAATTTATCAATAAGCATCTGATAAGATAGGGAATTTGTATTTTGGAGAAATCAGGTTAATTTTCACGGCACGCAAATATTGATATCACAAGCACAGAACTTCTACATGTAATCCTTCAAATGAAAAATATTAAAAAATGTGTGGTACAACACACTTGATGGCAATGTTCGGGACTGACTTCAACAAGCATATGATCAGTCAATAAAGAATAGACAACACTACCATTTGATCAGAATACATACAAGTAAAATATCATCAAAAGGGTTATGTTTGAAGTATGACAAATTGTGAACATTAGTAGCATTTAACAAATACATGCAGCACAATCGCAAAAATATCAAGTCATGGACGGAGCACATGGAATGAAATGGAAGTCTGATGTAATCTACAAAACAAGGGTTAGAAATCAGAATCGGTATCGATATCACTCAAACCATTTATGGTATTAGAATCAGTAATATCGAATATACCAATATCGGGTATACTGTATCTGCAAAATGAAAAATATTGACAATACAGTCCAACATTATTGATAGAATGCATTACCTTAAAATATGATATGAATCATATGATATATATGAGATATTAAAAATATATGAGAATAATAGGAATGAGCCGCTATCTCATGTAAGTTATCTGAGCTAATGGCGAAAAAATAGTGATCCCATTATTTTTTACAAATTATTTTTGGATGATGATCTCAAACCTCTAGGCAGTGTTTTAAATATCGGCTGATATACCGGTATACTGGTCGATATACCAGTTTTCGAACTAAAATGATACAGCAAGGTTATTTTTTTATCGGTTCTCGTTTTAGACCAATACCAAATGATATATTAGTCATGTGGCGATATATCGTCTAGACCAAGATGAAAAATATCAGCAAGATTAAGATCTACCTTTTTTGCACTTTTCTTTGCGAAATTAGACTCATTAACCCGAACTCTTTAATATCTGAACCAATTTATACAAAAGTCGTTGAATCCCCACTTCCTCATTCTAATCTAGATTTAATTAATCAACAATTTAATGCCTTACTTCTTCTTCCTCTCCGCTCTTGTTTGCTTAAAATTTGGATTTCTCCTTCTATTGTAAAATTGTTGGATTACAACGAAAATATTGAGATTTACAAAAATTCCGAAGGATTACAAGAACGGGAATATTGATTTATTCCCTTTTTAATGTGGGTTCGGGTGGCGATGGAGCCTCGCTGGTGCACTCCGTTAACCGTCTGACTGGGAAGGGGATGGCTCTGCTTCGCTCCTTAATCTCACGAGCTCGCCCAAAAGTTCCCCAAAGTTCCAAAAAATCCAAAAGTCCTTTCTCCGACTAAATTTCTGTATTTTATAGACCGAAGAATCTCGAAATCCGGCTCGATTCCTCCCTGAAAAATCAGATCACGGAATTTCAGTGAAATAAAAATAGGAAATAAATAAACGGAAAACAACCCGCGGGTTGGCACCTGCGGAGCGCTCCCGCGAGTGCCGACCCGCAGGATCGCTCCCGCGGGTGGCAACTCGCGGGATTGCTCCCGCGGGAGGCACCTGCCTCTCGCGGGAGGCACCCGCGGGTGCCATCTCGCGGGAGAAATCCCCGCGGAAATTCCCGCGGGTGGGCCCGCTGAGCAAAATTTTTTTTTATTATTATTTTTATTTTTCTGGTATCTACATAACCCCTCCAAAGTTTTCGAAATTCTGTATTGAACTGTACTGAATTTCGAAATACTTTAGATTCTTTAATTTTGGCTATAGACCTTTTAAAGGATTTGGTCGATAGAGATAACTGTTAACATATTCATTTATTTAATAACAAGCAGAGGTATAATTTTAACGTACTTATTAGATGACAAGCAGAGGTATGATGTTAACATGCTTATTTTAAGTCAAGCAGAGGTGTTATGTTAACGTGCTCATTTTAATCCTAACCGTTCAGTGACATCTGGTATGACGGATCAGGAAAAGACAGAGGTGACATTAAATGTGTCTTGAAACTCAACCTATTCAGAGGATCTGGTCGTGATAGGGACAAGCTGACTAAACAGAGGTGACGGTTAACGTATTTAGGTTTGGAATCGGACTATCAGAGATAACTGTTAACTTGATAGGGAAATGATTTTCGTTAGAGGTAATTTTTAACTTAACGATATCAAAAACAAGTTCATCAGAAACTGTAATATTGGACTTGATGAAGTGTGAATTTTCTTTTCTGTCAGAGGTGAAATCTTAACGTGACAGGAGATTTAATCGGATTTTATCTCATTTGATTTTGAATTATGATGTCAGAGGTATGATTTTAACTTGACAAATATTTTGGAGTGTCACTTGTTCTGCTGGAGAAAAATGACGCGAAAAGTTTTGTTGTCAGAGGTGAAATTTTAACTTAATAAAGAATTGATCTAATGTAAGGTTTTTAGCAAACCCCCAGCTATCAACGGATTTGATTAGCCTTTACCAACTACCATTTGAGTTGGGCTAGCCATGCTATTTCCCTCAGCATGGTGAGTTGTCGAGAATTTCGTTTGGGTTTAAATGCCAAACTTTTCCTCTTCCCTTTGCCTTAATAGCTTAGGGCAGTGATGTATCCTTATATTCGGATAAGGATGCTATTATGACAGATTTGTCATGGGATTTTTAGTAAACTCCCGGCTATCAACGGGTTTGATTAGCCTTTACCAACTACCGTTTGAGTTCGGCTAGCCATACTCTTCCCTCAGCATGATGAGTTGTCGAAGATTTCGTTTGGGCTTAAATGCCAAACTTTTCCTCTTCCGTTTGCCTTAGCGGCGTTGGGCAATTCATAATTTTACCCCAGCATGAAGGGGTTGGCGAGAAACTGGTTCTCTCCCCGTTGCCTTGACAGCATTGGGTAATTCATGCTTTTTACCCCCAGCATTGTGGGGTTGGCGAGAAATTTATTCTCTCCCCGTAGCCTTGTCGGCGTTGGGTAATTCATACTCTTACCCAGCATGAAGGGGTTGGCGAGAAATTTATTCTCTTCCCGTAGCCTTAATGGCGTTGGGTAATTCATGCTTTTTACTCCCAGCATGTTGGGGTTAGCGAGAAATTTATTCTTTTCCCGTAGCCTTGTCGGCGTTGGATAATTCATGCTTTTACCCCCAGCATGAAGGGGTTGGCGAGAAATTTATTCTCTTCCCGTAGCCTTATCGGCATTGGGTAATTCATGCTTTTTACCCCCAGCATGGTGGGGTTGGCGAGAAATTTATTCTCTTCCCGTAGCCTTAATGGCGTTGGGTAATTCATACTCTTACCCCCAGCATGAAGGGGTTGGCGAGAAATTTATTCTCTTCCCGTAGCCTTAATGGCGTTGGGTAATTCATGCTTTTTACCCCCAGCATGTTGGGGTTGGCGAGAAATTTATTCTCCCCGTAGCCTTGTCGGCGTTGGGTAATTCATGCTTTTTACCCCCAACATGAAGGGGTTGGCGAGAAATTTATTCTCTTCCCGTAGCCTTATCGGCGTTGGATAATTCATGCTTTTTACCCCCAGCATGGTGGGGTTAGCGAGAAATTTATTCTCTTTCCGTAGCCTTAATGGCGTTGGGTAATTCATACTCTTACCCCCAGCATGAAGGGGTTGGCGAGAAATTTATTATCTTCCCGTCGGGAAGCAAAACGACGACCAAACTGACAGAAAAGTTCCACTCCAACACAAACAGCCAATCTGACATGTCCCTTCCTTCGTCAGGCAAACCGTATCGTACCGCCCGGAATACAGAGTTCTTCCCACGGTTCCGTCACAAATAGTTATTCCTCAATCGACGAGACTAAAACACCATTTCGTGACGATCGGAGTGTGGTTACAAAATGTGGACTTTCTTTCTCGATTCCGCAGGAGATAGGGCAGGCCCACGGAGAGCAGTCGGAACATTTGACATTGAAGAACCGGTTCCAGGGAGAGATTCATCAGTCGCGACGACGATTTTGGGTAATTTATGTTTTTAACCCCAGCATGAAGGGGTTGGCGAGAAATTTATTCTCTTCCCGTTGCCTTGTCGGCGTTGGGTAATTCATAATTTTTTTTTATGGGGGTTTAAATTAACCGCCCTGAGCTCGTCTTGGGAATTGTTGTGAGCCCAAGTGGTACCTTTAGACCACACATATTAGATGTGTCGGAGTTAGCTCTAACTCATTTTTTGTTCAACTTTCAGCTGAACTGCTCCAGCGTCAATCAACGCTTGAATTTTGTCTTTTAGAATAAAATAATTTTTTGTGGGGTGACCTACAATCCGATGGTACAGGCAGTAATTCGGATCGTTAGTCTTTCCAACCTCTTCAGGTCTTTTGCTCTCTGGCAACTTTAGCATCTTGCGCTTGCTGAGCAGATTGAATATCGTAGCAGTATGCTCATCCTTAAACGAATACTGCTTTTGAAGTCTGGATGACTTTGCTGTGTTGCTCACAGTTGGCCATGCTTTCTGCTTCGGTGTGCTTTCTGCCGCCATTGTCATTATGTCTTTCCCTTTAGAACGGGAGAAATGGAATGGAGGTTCATTTGTACTGCCTCCAATTGCGGACTGCTGATTTTCGAGGCGTCGAAGTATTTCTTCGTCTTGTTCACCCTGCTTAAGCAGATCTTTCGATGATTTGGATTCGACCGAGCCCATCTTGTCTAGGATATCGGTCAACAAGTTGTGTCTGCAGGTTTCCACAAGCGTGTCCTGCGTCATGCCATGTGGGCATCGAACAGAAAGTTCTCGGAACCGCTCGACATAAGTTTTGACTGTTTCGCCTTCTTCTTACTTCGCTGCTAGCAAAGATAGTATAGAAACTTCTGTATCATCTTCAAAGAATCAGGCTAGGAACTCACGTTCTACGTCAGCCCATGATTTAATTATTCCCTGGGGTAGCTGCATGAACCAGGTAAATGCGGGCCCCCGTAAAGTGCTCGCAAATATCTTAGTCATAGTCGGATTATTCCCCATGAGGTGTCTTGTCTGCGACAGAAAGTAGAAGATGTGTTGCTGCGGTGAACCTTTACCGTCGAATGATTGAAGATTCAACGGTTTATATTTTGCAGGGTAAGGTACGGTTTCCCATTCTATGGGATATGGACGTACTACCCCCACCTCTTGTAGCTTTTTGCGATGAAGAAGAGCTTGTAGTTGGTTCTCCATCTTCTCTATTTTCTCTGCGTGAGGGTTGATGATAACCTTCATTTCCTCTTCCTCTCTTGAATGAGGAGGCACTTCTTCATCCTCGTCCTCGCTGTCTTCATTTATTTGAACGGGCCGTTTTCCTTTCTGCCGACCAGAAACGGATGACGAGGATTGGCTCTTTCTAGTTTGAGCTAACAACTCAATTAAAAGTTGTTTCATTTCTTCTATGGTCTCTTCTTGTTGTTCGAGACGTTTTTCTTGTCTCTCAAGCCTTCCAGAGACTTCTTCTAGGCGCACGCCCTCTGGTTCGATAGGAACACCTTTTGACCCTGGAGTGATTTTCTTATCCGAAGGGTTGTTTCCGACCACCTTTTTGCCTTTATTAATCATATGTAATGAGGCAGCAGGTAGATCAGTTCCAGAGTACACCCTTTTCGCCGTCCATATTCTTTTGGGCTCGGTGATCCGCTCAAAAACGGACCGTTTTGAGTTGCATTGGCAGTTTGATAGAACAGTTAAAATCAGCTGTTCGCATTGGCAGTGAGGAACATTTTGTGAGGAGTTCTTCTTCCAATTGAGATACTCTCTCAAATCTTGAGGTATCTTCTCATCTCTATTTGCATCTTGACGCCTCTTGCGTCACAAATTTGGTTCATAATACTGGAGAGTCTGCAATATCTCAGGGCTGAGCTCTTTTCCAGCATCAGATTGTTCTCCAACTCTTCTACGGATTCTTCTGGAGTGCACGCTGGCCTGATTAGTTGTGTGGGCCCCGAACACCTCTGATAGAGAGATTAAAATTCTTGGTGTATGTAGTGTGCTCACCATAGGCGTGCTCGAAGAGACATGAGGGTTGTGTTCATTGAACGTAACCCGTCGGTAGCATCTGCGGGATGCAACCCGAGACTAAAATTGCAAATTTGTACCCGTGGTTGCAACCCAGGGGTTGGCACCCGCGGTTGCAAGCCGCGGGATGGCACCCGCAGTTGGCAACCGGCACCCGCGGTTGCCAACCGCGGGTGCAACCGCGGGTTGCCACCCACGGTTGCAATCCGCGGGTTTGCGCCCGTGGGGTTGCTTCCGAGATTTTTTACCATCCCGGAGTTTTCTGTCCCGGAGTTTTCTGCAATTTTTCCTGTATGATTGAGGCGTGCTCGTTGAGTTTTACGCCTTAAATTTCTCTTTTGGGAGCGGGTCAGAGATTGGTTTGACTTTTGGCTTGACTTTGGAACAGGCGATAACGCCGTATACTTGACAGACGATGATGTCTTGTCAGTTTCAACGGGCGATGACGCCTCGTAAGTTTTCATAGTCGATAACGCCTTTTGATTTCCAGTGGGCGATGACGCCTCACTTTTTTTTCATCATCACCCGGCGATGACGCCTAGGCTCCGAATCAGAGGAAAAAAGAAATTCTTCATATTTTTGCTGGTCAACTTCTATGACCAGTGTCTCACCCATTGAGCCAATCGGCACCCGGTCGGACTGCGCCACCAGATTCTCTGTGGTAAACAGAGGGGCTCCCACTGTGATTGTCAGTTCTTGTTTGCTTAAAATTTGGATTTCTCCTTCCATTGTAAAATTATTGGATTACAACGAAAATATTTAGATTTACAAAAATTCCGAGGGATTACAAGAATGGGAATATTGATTTATTTCCTTTTAATGTGGGTTCGGGTGGCGATGGAGCCTCGCTGGTGCACTCCGTTGACCGTCTGACCGGGAAGGGGATGACTCTGCTTCGCTCCTTAATCTCACGAGCTCGTCCAAAAGTTCCCCAAAGTTCCAAAAAGTCTAAAAGTCCTTTCTCCGACTAAATTTCTGTATTTTATAGACCGAAGAATCTCGAAATCCGGCTCGATTCCTCCCTGAAAAATCGGATCACGGAATTTCAGTGAAATAAAAATAGGAAATAAATAAACGGAAAACAACCAGCGGGTTAGCACATGCGGAGCGCTCCCGCGAGTGCCGACCCGCGGGATCGCTCCCGCGGGCCCGCGGGAGGCACCCGCGGGTGCCATCCCGCAGGAGAATCCCGCAGGAGGCACCCGCGGGTGCCATCCCGCGGGTGCTCCCGCAGGAAATTCCTGCGGGTGGGCCCGCTGAGCAAATTTTTTTTTTTATTATTATTATTTTTATTTTTCTGGTATCTACAGCTCTCTCTCGCACAATCAAGCAATTACATCGAATAGGCCGCACCAAAGATTCACATGTCTCTCTACTCCTAACACTGACTATCGAGAGCCCCGTCAACAACCCTTAAAAAACGTGAGTCGATCGAAAATTCGACGCATTGCTTCTTTCTCTTCCTCTCCGCTAGCTCGATTGAGCAATCATATCAAACAGATCGTAACACAGAACCTCACATCTCTTTCTTTACTCCCAACACCGACTACCAAAATTCCAACCCTGATAATCAGTGAGCCTCGATGATGGCCCTCTTCTCTCTCACTCTTGTAGATAGTTTAGCTCTTAATCCGTCTCTCGAACAGATCCTTGTGTTTTGAAGATTGAGCATGAACATTTGGTTGCTTTATGTCTTCAATCTCTTTGATGCGTTTCTAAAACGGTTGGTTACTTATAAACTCAATGCAAATTGAACAAAGGTAAGTATCCCCAAGACCCTAAACTTGTTTTAATTTTTAAGTAGTTTAAAATGTTTTATGTATATAATGACATGTATTTCCTTTAACTGTTATATACTGATATGATACTAGTATTTAGTGTCATATCGTGATATAATGTCCAGTACCTAGTATCCAGTATATAATTTTGCCGACCGGTATATCACCAGTATCCGATATTTAAATTATTGTCTCTGGAGTTCATTCATATCTAATTTCTTGTGTTTAGTTGGCTTTTTGTCAAATAGACACATTAACGATCATCAATGACTATAATATCTTCCGCTCACTTGATGGAAAGACAAATGAAGTCTAAGTCCATGACATTTGATTCTCAAAAAGCTAAGAAGTAGGCAATTATAATACTAGAAAAAATTTAAAAAATGATGGGATCACTTTTTTTTATTGTTACCTCGTATAAGTTTCATATTAGTTTTTTACGGTGATGGCTCATTTAAAGCAATCTCACACATATGTATGTGTGTTAGCCAATCTTTAAAATATTGTGCAAATAAAACACGTGCCATTGCACAATATTACAAAGAAGATGCAGAAGAACTGAAATCTAAGTTATCATGCATCATTGTGATTCCATTGGCAAGGCCAACAAACAACTCGCTTCTTTGTTTCCCCATACTTCATTTGAGTCATCTGCTTCCAAAAAGCTTAGTCAGACCAACAAAACCTAACTCATAAATCCAATACAGAACTCAATCCAATCATAACTTGTGACTGGCTCTAGTTACTACAAATACTCTAATTCATACAACTATAAAGAAGCAAGGCTAATTTGCTTAGCATAATAATGACACTTTACACAAATGTAAGATCTAGACAAGTATTGACCTAGTCTATATGCTTATGTGAGAATTAACAATAGCTAGTGTTATAAAACCCAGAAGACTAGTCCAAATACTCGAGCTCATCCCACGAACGTGGCGAGATCAGGAAACTCGATAAAAAAAAAAACAAAATGAATACTGATTTGACTTGGCAGAATCCATGTTAAGAAGTGGGTACTTGGACATTTATAGGGTTAAAAAATAAAAAAGGCTAGTACTGCTTTTACAAAACCCGACCTACCAGATTTTGTTATAAAAGTAGTTTAGAGAGATTAAAACTTGATCAAACTCTAATCTCCCTTTCAACAATAATTAATGCAAATTGACAATCATCAAAACAGCTTTGAGGAGGTGCAATCAGCAAAACAGCACTTACAGGAGTTTGTGATGTAACAATTATGTCTAAACATGGTAATAATGCAAGTCTTAAAAAATATTAAATTCATAAGTAACGATGATATCAAGTGATATAGATTAAACCAAATATTTTTAAGTGTAGTCATAATTATAACAAGTTAATTTTTACTTAAGCTGCTATATAATTGGAAAAGCTAACTGATAAAATACCACTGTTTTGATTGTCTCTTATATAGACCCAGAAAATGATCACATAGATTATCCGGTGTTGAATCGGACATGCCATCAGGCAAACAGGAATAATAATAATAAGGTATGATCCAGTAAATTATCACGCACCCATAGTATGCGAATTATTCAGTTATACAACTTAACAAGTTTACAGCCGAAATAGAGTATATTTCCATTATTCAGTTTCTCCCCCAATCCAGTGTCATTTAAGCATAGTCCATGTAGGTCTATATTCTGATTTTCATAACTTTTATATGGATCATATCAGCTATAATATTTCAATTGGATTTTATTATTTTGTTAACAACATGATTTATAGAATTCGTTCAGTTTATATTTTATTCAATAAATCACAATTAGCTATATCAAAGATTTACTATTTTGAAACATCATAAAAATATCGGCCAGGTAAGTGTATGGATACTGAGAGGTTTTCCGTGCAATACATGTTACTTAATTAGAGAACCAGCATGCAAGATAACTTTTCTAGACACTGACACAAAATGATATTGCAAACAATATTTTTCCATGATTATAGGCTTTTTCATGATTTATTAAAAACCTAACTATATTATGTAATTTAATAAGTATTTATTTAATTTTTAGCAGCATAAAGAAATAATAAGAATGTCAATGATTACAATTGTAAAAACAAACTAGTTTTCTATAAATTAATTTCTAACAACATAAAGAAATAATACTTGCAATAACAAATTTATTTTCTACAAATTAGATGATATAATTGAAATAATATTTTTATAAAAAAATCTAGCATGTTTAGTGAGTCCAAAAAAAATCACCTGGATTTCGTTTTCTGATGCCAATCAACTGAGCAATCTCTTATCAAAAGGTGAGAATGTAAAAATATGGAAAGAGAGGGAAGGAGATGCTTTTCTCCGGTGAAGTGATGGCGGCTCCGACGGCGGCTCCTACGGTGGTTTTGAAGGTGACTCCGGCGAGATGAGAGAGAGAGAGAGATGAGAATATTTGAGAATAATCTTTAAGATTAAAATGAGTAGAATGTGTTTTGCATTAGGGGTTTATATAGAATTAGAATTGGAAGTTTAAAATATAAAAGGTTTTAACTTAATTTAGGGAGTTTAATTTTAGAATTAAAAAGTAAAGTTAAATTGAGAGGTTAATGATTGAATATAAAGAGTTGGGAGTTTAGAAGGTGAAAGGTTTGGGAGGTTTAAAAAGTGAAAAGGTTGAGAGTTACAAAAAAAAAGGTTTGAAGATGAATAGTCAAATTTATCATTTTGTTTATTTATTTAATTTTTTATTGTTATAAAGAAATGGAGGGTTATTACAAAGATTCATCCTTTTATCTTTCGATTGTTTTCATTTTCTTTCTTTCTTTTTTCTAAGTATTTTTAATTTCATTTTTTCATTCTTTCTTTTCCTAAGTAGTTTAAAATCGAATTTTTTAAATCAATTGAGGCAAGAGTCGATTTAAGAAATGGGCTGTCACGCCCCGATCCCAAAATACGGTATACGAGCACATGTAGCAGGTACCGACAACATATTTAGTTTGAATATACTAAAACCTCAATTATAATATCACAGCCACAAAGAATGAATACACATAGATAAATAAACTGATATTTATTGATCCATGAAGTCTATTACATAAAGAAAAACAGAAGAACGATACTGGTTAAGTTAAGATAATATCCATTAAGGAATGATATGTTCAAAAATATGAAAAGACTGCATTTAATACAAACTAAGTACATAATAACTACTGATCTTCGGTCACTTCAGCAAAATACTCCATGTCTTCCACGATAGGATCGACAGGGTTCAACTCAGTCACTGGACATGCATATCCAAATCGTCAGATAGCGACCAACACAATAATTACAGAAAAAATATGATGTAATAATTATGTCTAACATGGTAATAATGCAAATCTTAGAAAAACATTAAATTCATAACTAACGATAATATTAAGTGACATAGGTTAAAGCAAATATCTTATAGTATGGTCACAATTATAGCAAGTTTATTTAGGATGTCATATAATTGGAAAAGCTAACTGATGGGATACCACTGTTTCGATTGTTTCCTGTACAAACCCAGGAAATGGTCACATGGATTGTAGGGTGCTGAATCGGACCTGCCGTCAGGCAAACAGGAATTATAATCAGGTATAATCCTGCAAATCATCACGCACCTATGGTGTGCGAAGTATTCAGTTGTACAACTTAACAGCCGAAACAGAGTATTTCTATCATTCAGTTTCTCCTCCAACCCAGCGTCATTTAAGAATAGTACATGCAGGTCTAAATTCTGATTTTCATAACTTGTATATTGAATTTCGGGTACAATATTTCAATTAGATTTGTTAATTTGTTAACAACAAAATTTATAGAGTCCGTTTTATATTTTTGTCAATAAATCACAATTGGTTATATCAAGAATTTACTGATTTGAGATATCATAGAGATATCGGCCAGGCCAGTGTATGAATACTGGGAGGTTTCCGTGCATTTCACATTCCTTAATTAGAGAACCAGCATACAAAACAACTTTTCTAGACACCGATATAAAATGATATCGCAAATAGCATGTTTCCACGATTATAGCCTTTTTCATGATTTATTAAAAACCTAGTTATATTATGTAATTTAACAATTATTCATTTAATTTCTAACATCATAAAGAAATAACAGAAATGTCAATGATTGCACTTGTAATAACACATTTAGTTTCTACAAATTAAATTCTAACAATATAAAGAAATAGTATTTGTAATAACAAATTTAAATGATATAATTGAAGTAATATTTCTATAAGAAAAACTAGCATATTTAGTGAGTCCAAAAAGAACTCATCTCGATTTGCGAAGGTCTACCAATTGGCAATCACACGAAACAATCTACACATAAAATTATAATATATTTGTTAAAAATTATTCATCATAAATTCAGTTGATTTTTAGGAAATTTCTAATTTTCATAAAACACTTAGTATTGATTTTAAAGTTAAATAATATTAGTGTAGAAAATTAACTTCTAACGTTGTCCTAATAAGCTGTTAGTTACATAATTTGTAAACATTTGAATTGGTTAATTCTCATCAACTACAATCTTATTTGCTTGGCAAGAGAGGCTTATAGGAGGTGTAAGGTGGGCTCAGCTGGACATATGTTATATTAATACTAATCATGGAGTCTATGTCAACAAAGAAATATTAATATAATTCAATTCTTATTTGGTTATGTTTTTGTTTGATTTTATGTTTGTTGGATTTATTGGATAAGTCTAGCATATAAAGATTTCATTTAAATGATAAATTATTTTCCTCCTATTTTATTTTATTTTATATTTATTTTTGAGAAGAGTCTCCTAATTGATTTATAGATAATATTTTGGCCTAAAATTGTAGGATCACCCTAAATTCTATTTGAAATCAATAAATGGGTTTGAATACATCTTATTGGGTTTATAAGATGGTGGATATCTTTTATTAGGGCCGTTAGATAGTGTGTGAGCTAATCCTAGGGTCCAATTAAATAAATATAATAGGAATTTTAGAAAGTAGTATCAACCTCAAATAGCAGAGTAAGAGAAGAAAGAATATAGGAGTTCTTTTGTCAAAACTTCGGCAAGGCCAACGACAACAATCCGACGAGACGCTCCAACAAAGTGAGAGAGAGAGAAATTTTTAGAGAATAAGTGTAAGATTGAATTTAGAAAAGAGGTTGGGTTTATAAAGTGTTGGATTTAGAAGTTATAGAATGTGAAGGGTTTATAGAGTTATGGAATTCAAAGCATTTGAGGGGTTATAGAATTTAAAAGGTTTTGAGAGTTATGAAATTTAAAAGTTTAGAAGATTAAATGAATTTTGAATGTTATGGATGAGGGAAGATGAATAGTTTAAATTATTATGTTTATTTGTTTATTTATTTAGTTATGATAAAAAAAAATTAAAGATTATTACATTTTATCCCCCTTAGAAAAATAATTTCGTTCTCAAAATTAAATAAGGGAGAGAGCAATACCAGAAGTTTTAATCAAAAACATGCGGATACCGTTCACGGATATCGTCTTCCCGTTCCCAGGTTGCTTCTTTAGGTGATCGATGATTCCACCAAAGTAAAACGAGGGGAATGACTTTACTCTTCAAAACTTTCTCTTGCTGCTCGATAATAGCTATTGGTTGTTCTTGATAGGAGAGATCTGGTCTGAGCTCTAATTCTGAATAATCCAGTATATGATTCTCGTCCTGAATATAGCGTTTGAGTTGGGATATATGAAACACATATGAACACCTTCTAAATATGGGGGAAGTGCTAGACGATATGATACTTTTCTAACTCTCTCCACAATGTCAAAAGGACCAATAAATCTTGGACTAAGCTTTCCTCGCGAACCGAATCGAATAACGCCTTTTGATGGTGATATTTTCAAGAATACTAAATCTCCAACTTGAAATTCCAAAAATTTTCGATGAGTATCCGCCCATTTCTTCTGCCTGTCTTGAGCAGCCTTTAGGTGCTTACGAATAAGATTGACTTTATTCACTGTTTGTGTAATCATCTCTGGCCCCAAAATTTTTCTTTCTCCAATATCGTCCCAATAAATCGGTGATCGATATTTCTTTCCATATAATGTTTCGAATGGCGACATCTTGATACTTGCTTGATAGCTATTGTTGTAAGAAAATTCAATAAGATGAAGGTGATCTTCCTAAGACCTACCAAAATCTAGCATACATACTCTAAGCATATCCTCTAAAGTTTGGATAGTCCTCTCTGATTGTCTGTCAGTTTGAGGATGATAAGCACTGCTAAATTTAAGTTTAGATCCCAAACTTTCTTGCAGACTCTTCCAAAAGTGAGATCTAAATCTAGTATCTCTATCTGATACAATACTGATTGGAACGCCATGAAGTCGTACAATCTCATGCATGTATTTCTCTGCTAATGTTTCCGTCGACTGTCCAACACGAAATGGGATAAAATGAGCCGATTTCGTGAGACGATCCACGATAACCCATATAGCATTATTACCCTTAGGACTTCGCGGCAAGGGCGTAACGAAATCCATAGTAATTTCCTCCCATTTCCATTTGGATATTGGCAAAGGTTGCAAAAGTCCAGGTGACCTCTGATGTTCCGTCTTTACCTGTTGGCATACCAAACATTTGGATACAAATCGAGCAATTTCTCTCTTCATTCCGTGCCACCAAAAGTGTTGCTTCAAGTCTTGGTACATCTTCGTGCCTCCCGGATGTACTGAATATGTTGAACTATGAGCTTCCGAAAGAACTTCTTCTCGAATATTTCCCTTTGGCACACAAAGTCTGTTCTTAAATCGAAGTGATCCATCAGCATGAATATTTAAGTCTGATCTCCGTCCAGATTCAACTTCACTTCGAAATTTCTGTAGTTTGGGGTCGTCTTTCTGGCATTCTTTGATCTTCTCAATTAATGATGATTGGAGTTGTAAAGCCATAAATTGTACTTTTGATTTTGGCAAGATGACTTCTAAGTCTAACCTCCTCATCTCTTCGAGCAAATTCTTTTGCTGGGTAAGATACATCGCCATTGATTTTCTACTTAAAACATCAGGAACTACATTAATTTTACCGGGATGGTATTGCAAGTTGATGTCATAGTCTGCCATTACTTCTAACCATTTTCTTTGCCTCATGTTGAGCTCCTTCTGAGTAAAAACATATTTAAGGCTCTTATAATCAGTATAAATATCCACACGATTTCCAAACAAGTAGTGTCTCCAAATTTTTAAAGCAAAAATTACTGCTGCTAACTCCAAATCATGCGTTGGGTAGTTCTTCTCATGAGACTTCAATTGACGAGATGCATAAGCAATCACTCGCCCATGTTGCATTAACATACATCCTAGTTCTCTTCCATATGCGTCACTAAATACAACAATTCCACCTGTTCCATCTGGAATCGTCAAATTGGTGTAGAAGTAAGTCGAATCTTCAACTCTTCGAAAACTTCATTGCATTCACTTGACCACACAAACTTCTCGTCCTTTTTCATTAATTTGGTCAAGGGTCCTGCGATTTTCGAGAAATCTTGAACAAATTTTCGATAGTAACCAGCCAATCCAAGAAAACTCCTAACTTCGGACACATTCTTCGGGATAGGCCAGTTTTTCACTGCTTCTATCTTTCGCGAATCAACTGAGATTCCTTCTCCAGAGATGATATGTCCCAGAAAAGATACGCTTTTCAGCCAAAACTCACACTAAGTTTGCTGTAGAGTTTCTCTTTTCAAAGAGTTTCCAACACAATTCTCAAATGTTCGGCATGTTCTTCATTATTTTTGGAGTATACTAAAATATCATCGATGAACACGACTACGAATTTGTCCAGGTATAGAACAAACACTTGGTCATCATATTCATAAATACAGCCGGTGCATTTGTTACTCCAAATGGCATTACTAAAAATTCATAATGACCATATTGAGTTCGAGAAGCAGTCTTCTGTATATCTTCCTTCTTAACTCTTACTTGATGATATCCTGACTTGAGATCCAATTTAGAAAAAACTTTAGCTTCCCCAAGTTGATCGAACAAGTCATCGATTCTAGGCAAAGAATATTTGTTCTTGATCGTGACTTGATTCAATCTTCGGTAGTTAATGCAAAGCCTCTTACTTCCATCTTCCTTTCCCGTGAGTAAGATTGGTGCTCCTCACGGCAAAGTGCTGGGTCTAATAAATCCTTGATTTTCAAGCTCCGTCAATTGACGTTTCACTTCTGCCAATTCTGCTAGTCTCATCCGGTATGGTGCTTTAGATATAGGCGTTGTACCAGGAATAAGATTAATAGAAAATTCTACCGCTCTCTCAGGTGGTAGTCCAGTAAACTTATTTGCAAATACATCATGATATTCTGACACCACTAGAATATCTTCATCTTTTTTTTCCACCATGATGAAAATTTCACTTGTTGATCTAGCTCTAAATTTTGCTGACTCTAGTGTCTTACTACCTCCAAAAAATTCAAATTCCGGGTGATTCGGAATTCGAAATATGACACTTTTCTTTCGACAATCAATTACTGCATGGAAAGTACTAAGCCAGTCCATTCCAAGTATAACATTGAATCCACTAGGTTCGATTATAAGAAAATTGGCATAGAACTCCCTTCTACATACTACAACAGGACATAGTTTACACACTTTACTAGATATTATAACTCCATTACTCGTATTAATATTCCAATTAGATGTCAAAGTATCACATGGAATGTCATGAAGGGTTACGAAAGCATACGAAATGAAACAATGCGAAGCTCCGGAATCAAAGTGTAAAATCTGGTGTACCATGTACTAAAATTGTACCTGTCACCACATCATTGGAATTTTCAGCCTGTTCCGCGGTGAGATTGAAAGTTTGACTCTGACCATGGTCCGCTCTCTTATTTTCCAGAGCTTACTGGAACATCTTCTTTTGAGAAGCAATAGGTTGTCTGTCTTGATTGAGTCCTGCATTCCTTTGTTGTTGGGGAATAGCAAGTCAAGACACTTCTTCGTTAATTCTTCTCCTTGGACAATTCATCAAAGTGTGTTCAGCCGATCCACAGGCCAAACATAGTCCATTAGCAGCTCTGCAGTCCTTCTTGAGATGACCAGGTTTCTGACAGAAGTTGCATATGAGCTTTTGAGGATGAGAGATGGAAGGTCGCTTCTCGGTAGGACCCATTTTGGAAATAGATCCTCCAGATACCTGAATGAAAGACCTCTTTGATACTGTCTGAACTCGCTTCTCCTTATTAATGACTTGCTCTACACCTCTTGCAGCATCAATCACATCAGCATAAGTCTCAAGTTTGAAAGATACCAAATATTTCTGAATGTCCAATCTTAAACCTTACTGGAATCGATGAGCTCGATCTTCTTCATCAACAACCATGTATGGTGCAAATCGGCTCAAACGGACAAATTCAGCTGCATACTCATCTACAGACTTTCCTCCTTATTTTAGGTTGATGAACTGTTGTTCCATCTCCCTTCGAGCTGCCTTTGGAAAGAACCTTGTGTAAAAACTCTTAGTAAAATCTTCCCATACGATTGGTTGTTCCAATCGGTCTCCTTCAGCTTGTCACCAGGTTCTAACTACATCCGTCAGCTGGATCTTCACAACATCAACCTTGTCCTCCTTAGAAATTCGTGCAGCTATAAGAAAATCTTCCATCTCGGCTAACCACTGTTCAGCTTCAAGTGGCCCAACTGTTCCAGAGAAAGTTGCAGGATGAAGACGTCGAAAATCAGAAATACTCCCAACTCGTTGTGGTCGAGGCACATTGATTTGTTCTAATGCTGCCGTAATTCTAGTACGCATCATTTGAGTTTGTTGTTGTTGTGCTTCCATCATTCCACGAAGTACTCCCAATATCTCTGCGGCATTAATTGAGCTTGTGTTCGAGTTCGATTCAGATTCATTATTTTGTGTCATCGTACTGAAAAAGATAAGGAAAAATGGAATCAAAGAAAGTTTGAATCAAGAGATATGGTAATGAAGTCTTCAATATCTACATTTATTCATATGACTGTGATCTCAAACTTAGGATCAATTCTAAGTTAACTCAACCTCGTTGGGTCAACTCATTTTTGAATCTGGCTCTGATACCACTAAAATACCTGTCACGCCCCGCTCCCAATATATGGTATATGAGCACGTGTAGCAGGTGCCGGCAACATATTCAGTTTGAATATGCTAAACCTCAATTATAATATCACAGCCACAAAGAATAAATACACGTAGATAAATAAACTGACATTCATTGATCCATGAAGTCTATTACATAAAGAAAAACAGAAGGACGATACTGGATAACTTAAGATAACATCCATTAAAGAATGATAGGTTCAAAAACATAAAAAAACTGCATTTAATACAAACTAAGTACATGATAACTACTGTTTTTCGGTCACTTCAGCAAAACACTCCATGTCTTCTGCGGTAAGATCAACAGGGTTCAACTCAGTCACTGAACATGCATATTCAGGTCGTCAGATAGCGACCAACACAATAAATACAGAAAAAAATGTGATGTAATAATTATGTCTAACATGGTAATAATGTAAGTCTTAGAAAAATATTAAATTCATAATTAACGATAATATTAAGTGACATAGGTTAAAGCAAATATCTTTTAGTATGGTCACAATTATAGCAAGTTTATTTAGGATGTCATATAATTGGAAAAACTAACTGATGGGATACCACTGCTTCGATTGTTTCCTGTATAGACCCAGGAAATGGTCACATGGATTGTCCGGTGCTGAATCGGACCTGTCGTCAGGCAAACAGGAATTATAATCAGGTATGATCCAACAAATCATCACGCACCCATGGTGTGCGAAGTATTCAGTTGTACAACTCTACAGCCGAAACATAGTATATTTTCATCATTCAGTTTCTCCCCAAACCCAGTGTCATTTAAGTATAGTACATGCAGGTCTAAATTCTGGTTTTCATAACTTGTATATTGAATTTCGGATACAATATTTCAATTAGATTTGTTAATTTGTTAACAACATAATTTATAGAGTCCGTTTTATATTTTATTCAATAAATCACAATTGGTTATATCAAGGATTTACTGATTTGAGATATCATGGAGATATCGGCCAGGCCAGTGTATGAATACTGTGAGGTTTTCCGTGCATTGCACGTTCCTTAATTAGAGAACCAGTATACAAAATAACTTTTCTAGACACCGATATAAAATGATATCACAAACAGTATGTTTCCACGATTATAGCTTTTTCCATGATTTATTAAAAACCTAACTATATTCTGTAATTTAACAAGTATTCATTTAATTTCTAACATCATAAAGAAATAACAGAAATGTCAATGATTGCACTTGTAATAACACATTTAGTTTCTACAAATTAAATTCTAACAATATAAAGAAATAGTATTTGCAATAACAAATTTAGATGATATAATTGAAGTAATATTTCTATAAGAAAAACTAGCATGTTTAGTTAGTCCAAAAAGAACTCACCTCGATTTGCGAAGGTCTACCAATTGGCAATCACACGAAACAATCTACACATAAAATTATAATATATTTGTTAAAAATTATTCATCATAAATTCAGGTGATTTTTAGGAAATTTCTAATTTTCATAAACCACTTAGTATTGATTTTAAAGTTAAATAATATTAGTGTAGAAAATTAACTTCTAATGTTGTCATAATAAGCTGTTAGTTACATATTTTGTAAACATTTGAATTGGTTAATTCTCATCAACTACAATCTTATTTGTTTGGCAAGAGAGGCTTATAGGAGGTGTAAGGTGGGCTCAGCTGGACATATGTTGTATTAATACTAATCTTGAAGTCTATGTCAACAAAGAAATATTAATATAATTCAATTCTTATGTGGTTATGTTTTTGTTTGATTTTATATTTGTTGGATTTATTGGATAAGTATAGCATATAAAGATTTCATTTAAATGATAAATTATTTTCCTCCTATTTTATTTTATTTTATATTTATTTTTGAGAAGAGTCTCTTAGTTGATTTATAGATAATGTTTTGGCCTAAAATTGTAGGATCACCCTAAATTCTATTTGAAATCAATAAATGGGTTTAAATCCATCTTATTGGGTTTATAAGATAGTGGATATCTTTTATTAGGGCCGTTAGATAATGTGTGAGCTAATCCTAGGATCCAATTATATAAATATAATAGGAATTTAAGAAAGTAGTACTAATCTTAAATAGCAGAGCAAGAGAAGGAAGAATATAGGAGTTCCTTTGTCAAAACTTCGGCAAGGCCAACGACAGCAATCCGACGAGACGCTCCAACAAAGTGAGAGAGAGAGAAATTTTTAGAGAATAAGTGTAAGATTGAATTTAGAAAAGAGGTTGGGTTTATATAGTGTTGGATTTAGAAGTTATAGAATGTGAAGAGTTTAGAGAGTTATGGAATTCAAAGCATTTGAGGGGTTATAAAATTTAAAAGGTTTTGAGAGTTATGGAATTTAAAAGTTTAGAAGATTGAATGAATTTTGAATGTTATGGATGAGGGAAGATGAATAGTTTAAATTATTATGTTTATTTATTTAGTTATGATAAAAAAAATTAAAGATTATTACATTCTATCCCCCTTAGAAAAATAATTTCATTCTCGAAATTAAATAAGGGAGAGAGCAATACCAGAAGTTTTAATCAAAAACATGCGGATACCGTTCACGGATATCGTCTTCCCGTTCCCAGGTTGCTTCTTTAGGTGGTCGATGATTCCACCAAACTAAAACGAGGGAAATAACTTTGCTCTTCAAAACTTTCTCTTGCCGCTCGATAATAGCTACTGGTTGTTCTTGATAGGAGAGATCTGATCTGAACTCTAATTCTGAATAATCCAGTATATGATTCTCGTCCAGAATATAGCTTTTGAGTTGGGATATATGAAACACATTATGAACACCTTCTAAGGATGAGAAAAGTGCTAGACGATATGATACTTTTCCAACTCTCTCCACAATGTCAAAAGGACCAATAAATCTTGGGCTAAGCTTTCCTCGCGAACCGAATCGAATAACGCCTTTAGATGGTGATATTTTCAAGAATACTAAATCTCCAACTTGAAATTCCAATAATTTTCGATGAGTATCCGCCCATTTCTTCTGCTTGTCTTGAGCAGCCTTTAGGTGCTTACGAATCAGATTGACTTTATCCACTGTTTGTGTAATCATCTCTAGCCGCAAAATTTTTCTTTCTCCAATATCGTCCAAATAAATCGGTGATCGACATTTCTTTCCATATAATGCTTCGAATGGCGACATCTTGATACTTGCTTGATAGCTATTGTTGTAAGAAAATTCAACAAGATGAAGGTGATCTTCCCAAGACCTACCAAAATCTAGCATACATACTCTAAGCATATCCTCTAAAGTTTGGATAGTCCTCTCTGATTGTCCGTCAGTTTGAGGATGATAAGCACTGCTAAATTTAAGTTTAGATCACAAACTTTCTTGCAGACTTCCAAAAGTGAGATCTAAATCTAGTATCTCTATCTGATACAATACTGATTGAAACGCCATGAAGTCGTACAATCTTATGCATGTATTTCTCTGCTAATATTTCCGTCGACTGTCCAACACGAAATGGGATAAAATGAGCCGATTTCGTGAGACGATCCACGATAACCCATATAGCATTATTACCCTTAGGATTTCGCGGCAAGGCCGTAACGAAATCCATAGTAATTTCCTCCCATTTCCATTTGGGTATTGGCAAAGGTTGCAAAAGTCCCGGTGACCTCTGATGTTCCGCCTTTACCTGTTGGCATACCAAACATTTGGATACAAATCGAGCAATTTCTCTCTTCATTCCGTGCCACCAAAAGTGTTGCTTCAAGTCTTGGTACATCTTCGTGCCTCCCGGATGTACTGAATATATTGAACTATGAGCTTCCGAAAGAACTTCTTTTCGAACATTTCCCTTTGGCACACAAAGTCTGTTCTTAAATAGAAGTGATCCATCAGCATGAATGTTTAAGTCTGATCTCCGTCCAGATTCAACTTCACTTCGAAATTTCTGTAGTTTGGGGTCGTTTTTCTGGCATTCTTTGATCTTATCCATTAATGATGATTGGAGTTGTAAAGCCATAAATTGTATTTTTGATTTTGGCAAGATGACTTCTAAGTCTAGCCTCCTCATCTCTTCGAGCAACTTCTTTTGCTGGGTAAGATGCATCGCCATTGGTTTTCTACTTAAAACATCAGGAACTACATTAATCTTATCGGGATGGTATTGCAAGTTGATGTCATAGTCTGCCATTACTTCTAACCATCTTCTTTGCCTCGATTTGCGAAAGTCTACCAATTGGCAATCACACGAAGCAATCTACACATAAAATTATAATATATTTGTTAAAAATTATTCATCATAAATTCAGGTGATTTTTAGGAAATTTTTAATTTTCATAAAGACTTAGTATTGATTTTAAAGTTAAATAATATTAGTGTAGAAAATTAACTTCTAACGTTGTCCTAATAAGTTGTTAGTTATATATTTTGTAAACATTTGAATTGGTTAATTCTCGTCAACTACAATCTTATTTGCTTGGCAAGAGAGGCTTAAGGTGGGCTCAGCTGGACATATGTTGTATTAATACTAATCTTGAAGTCTATGTCAACAAAAAAATATTAATATAATTCAACTCTTATGTGGTTATATTTTCGTTTGATTTTATGTTTGTTGCATTTATTGGATAAGTCTAGCATATAAAGATTTCATTTAAATGATAAATTATTTTCCTCCTATTTTATTTTATTTTATATTTATTTTTGAGAAGAATCTCCTAATTGATTTATAAATAATGTTTTGGTCTAAAATTGTAGGATCACCCTAAATTCTATTTGAAATCAATAAATTGGTTTGAATCCATCTTATTGGGTTTATAAGATGGTGGATATCTTTTATTAGGGCCGTTAGATAGTGTGTGAGCTAATCCTAGGGTCCAATTAAATAAATATAATAGGAATTTAAGAAAGTAGTGCCAATCTAAAATAGCAGAGTAAGAGAAAGAAGAATATAGGATTTCCTTTGTCAAACTTCGGCGAGGCCAACGACAGCAATCCGACGAGACGCTCCAACAAAGTGAGAGAGAGAGAGAAATTTTTAGAGAATAAGTGTAAAATTGAATTTAGAAAAGATGTTGGATTTATATAGTGTTGGATTTAGAAGTTATAGAATATGAAGGGTTTAGGGAGTTATGGAATTCAAAGGATTTGAGGGGTTATAGAATTTAAAAGGTTTTGAGGGTTATGGAATTTAAAAGGTTAGAAGAATGAATGAATTTTGAATGTTATGGATGAGGGAAGATGAATAGTTTAAATTATTATGTTTATTTGTTTATTCATTTAGTTATGATAAAAAAAAAATTAAAGATTATTACATGGGCGATTTTTGGGAAATTCCAAACAGAGGTCGAGAACCATTCTTGAATATTTTGTCTGACTTGATGCTTTGATAAAAGATACTTATAATGTTTTAAACAATCAAAAAGAGACCAAGAGTTTAATTATAGTTCTCTACTACCTTATAAATTTTAATTCTTTTCTTAATATCCTTCTTTTTAAACTCTCTTTAAAAAAAATACTTTATCTTTGGAGACAAGTACTTCTTCGTGTATCGGCCACTATAAAATATTGTATGAAGCTACAAAAATGATATTGGTAAAATATAAAACTTATTTTTGTATATACATATTGAGGGAAGAGTCAAGTCAAGAAATGGGCCGATTTTGGGAAAATTCCAGAGCGGGGTCAGGAACTGTTTTTGAATATTTTGTCTGACTTGTTCTAATAAAAGATGTTTACCATGCTTTAAACAATCAAAGAGACGTGAGTTTAATGATAGTTCTATACTCTTTATATATTTTATTCCTTTTCTTAAATAGCCTTAATGTATGTCTCTTTAAAATCTCTTTAAAAAATCTCCTTTTCTTTGTAGCTAAGTTTATTAGTTTTTTTACATGTCAACTACCAAAAAACGTTGTATGAAGTTATGAAGATGGTGGTAAAGTATGAAACTTGTTTTTTATATACATATTAAAATATTAATATTTCGAATTCTCTGAACGAATAATTTGAGTACTCACCACGAGTACTCCCTCATGGACAAAGTGAATAATTAAACTGGATTTTTAAATACTGAGAGTAGTAAATCACAAAGCAACCAATTTCATGATGATAGGGAATAGCCAAATAAAACATTACATAGAATTAAATAAACAACATCAATCCATGCGTATACTTGTTCAGTATAAAAAAGATTATTTACATCATGACAGCCAACATTTATCTGGTTAATTCAAAACAGAAATAGTTTACTTACCCTTCCAGACTTTTGATCTTTTTTAAAACTCTTCATGCCCCTGACAATTTCATTAAGGGTAACTGTAGTTGACAGCTGTTATTAGGAAAGTTAGCTCTAAGTTTACAAGGCCACAGACTCTACAATGAAGTTGTAAGAACTTAAATTCACAGGATTACTCAAACTCTAGGTAGCATGACAAATAGTTTACGTAAAACGAATTCGCCATTGGTCCCAAGGGAAAAGCAGAAAGCACGTCTTTGTGGAAAATAGAGATGCATGAAAGTATAGTACCACTCATAGGCATTCAGAGACAACATGAGACTGTAAAAAGAGGAGAACAGCTATTACATTGAAATTGGTATCAACTTTGACATCGACTGTTGTTCTACCATTCTTGTACTGTGCTCCTATATCCAATTTCACCCCAGTGGCTGTAATTCCCTGCACACCAAGTAGGAAAATATATAGATAATAATATCCATGAACCAAATCAAACCTTGTAGGATAAATAAGTACTGTTGAAGCAGTTAAAAGGATCTGAAAGTGGTAAACTTAAACCATAGAGATGGCCCTTAATCAAGCTAAATTGGAAAAAAAAAAAAAAAAAGGAATCATGCAGCTGATTCAAATTTTGAGATAAAGATTGTTGTTTTTGATAGCTAAACTGCCAATTCAATTACTAAATGTAAATATTTCAATGCGATAAATACTTGAAATTCCACTTATGAAGGTAGAGAAACTTTACATCAAAGAGTCGAGAATTAACTTGATGACACTATCAGTGTAACACATAACACACATTTGTTAGTTAACATTTTCGTTTTAAAGTTCCCTAAACTTGTGATGGGCCTTTACAAAATTAAATTTAACAAATCTTTAATTAGTCAATTATATTGCCAATGCTTAACTATATAAGTTTAATTTAACTGGCAAGATCATATAAGACCAGGGAAGCATCATACTGAGGACATCTACTCAACATTTCATGAATAAGGATGTATTACTTCGACACAAGTGCCTTGTCTTAGACTCTAGCTGAAAAGAAGTGCTCAAGCACCTTTACATGTGCATGCATAAGTATGTTTCCTTGTATAGGAAGACTACTTATTCTCTCTTTATAATACAACCCCCTACTGAATCATAACTTTCCACAAGCAATATATTAATGTTTATTGATACTATCAAGATTTTAAATATCAACCGACTTGATATACATTGCACATATCGTATCAGATTTTAAGGGTACACGATACGGAATATGTCATATAATATCAAACTAAATTGCTGATATTTGTATATTGCCTATATGATAGGCCTGAAATTGTTGATTTTGATCCATAAGTGATCAATTGTTATATATATACCGGTTCCGATAATTTAAATCTTGAATAATATCTTGATTCTATTTACAATTAAATCCCAGAAAAGATCTGTTTAAAGTACTACTTATTATAATTAGTTCTTGACTTAGACCCAAATCATACATGTTTAAAAGCCAAAATTCCTAACTCGTACCACATTTGGAACAAGTTGTTCCTAGATTTCACAAGTTGTAGGGAGAAAGGAAAGAGGTGAGGACAAGAATACAAAGGAAAGAGATGAGGAAGGATAAAGTAAGTCTCACTCCGTCCAGACAAATTTTATCTTAGTTTAAAGTTATGTTCAAATTGACTGGCTAGGTTTCGATAATTTCATAGGCTTCTCCAAGTTATTTTTTAATAAATGTGCCTAAAACCACGAAGAAAAACTCGCAACATTTAGACTTGTTCGGAGTATTTAAAGTTTCTATTTAGAAATCCTAAAACTCAGGTATCACTAATGAAAACAGGGAAGTATGAACATTAATCAGTAGGGAAAAACAGACAGGCCCCTTTAGACATCAACATTCAGAACATAAGCAAAATAGTTGGGATTGGCTCTTTGGTCATTCGAAGCACATGGTTACCTCACAAGTAAAAATGGGTGTCACAGCAAGAGGTCTTCTAATTAGATGGTTTCCAAACTGTGAGGGACTAATAGAAAATTGTCATTGTGAAGGGATAACAACAAATTAAGCTGATAGTGGATTTAACAACAGGAAAAAAAAAAACATTTTTCCTATAGAATATTCCTTATGTCAATAACAAAACTAAACCAGAATTAAATAATATATACTGCCAGAGCTTTATTTTTTTACATTCTAAAGCAATAAATAATTTAAAAAATCCAATAGATAGATAATAAACAAATTTAAATACTTAAAATAACTAATAGATACAATATTAATCATATGAGATATACCATCTTCACTTAAGATGAGAAAACTGTTTCTTACCAGTCCAGCTTTACTTAATGTCGATAAGTAAACTTGTGATTGAAGTTATAGCCTTTTGTCAAGACATCTGCCCAAAAAAGAACAACCATTGTAAAAGGGAGATCAACTAACTAGAATATACATTCAATTAGAATAAAAGTACAAAACCCATTTCCATTTGAACAATAGAAAAACAAGAAAATAAACTAAAGAATAATCACTCTTCAAAATGGTTATGGTTATACCATGGAAAGGCTGAAAAATTCCATGTCTATAGCAAAACAGCTTAATAGCTACTTGGCTATAAATGGGATAAGAAACCTTGAAAAAACTGTATACAAGTGATCTCCCAGATAATTTTCTCCTCTCCGGGATGAGAAAGGGCAGGTCCAAGGGCCTGTCTTTGTCTTTGGCCGACTTATTCAAAATTTTGAATTAAAAATAAAATTTTCAAAATTCTAATTCAAATTTTTTAATAGGGCGGCTAAGGATTGGCCCTTGGCCCGCCCATTCTCATCCCTAGCCTAAACTGATCAAAATAGATATCCATAATAAATAAACAAAAGCGGGTAATCAAATCAAGTCACCAACTAATCTCTGATTTAGGAGACACTCTGACGCTCCTTATCCGTAATTTGTTAATATCCAACTAATGGAATCAAAAGCCTCATTGATACTCTCCTCATATATCTAAATCCAATATTTTTCGAGCACAACAAATAAAACCATCAAAATGTCAACCAATAAAAAAACAGTGACTTGCCTCTAACTTTCTTCCCAATATCTAAGTAAGGCGGCGGACCGCTAGCCATTTACAAACCTGAAACAAATAATAAAGATCACTAACAGAGTACAAAGAACAAATATTTGCTAAAATCTTGAAGAAATCACGGAAAAAAAATCAACTTTTAATGATTAAAGGAAGAGAGAGTATGGAAAAGGTCCGTACTGGAGATAGATCGGCCGCCGGAAACAGAGTCCGCGGTTGGAGGCGGCCGGCGTTTGAGAGCCACCAAAAACCCTAGCAGAGAGAGGGACAGGGCTTGGGGTTTAAAGTGCTCATTTTTAATCTGTGTCCCCATTCACTTTAATTATTGATATATTATTGGGGATAAATCGAGAAAGGGCTCATGAGTGAGCTAAGCCCCACCTTTTTCTTTTTCTTTTTCTCGCCGTGTTCGGGCACTGATTTTGACGCGAGTCTGACCCCCCGCTTTCGGGAATGGATGCCTCTGGTACCTCCAAGCCAAATAAGAATGAATAGATTCAAAGCGAATAATGAATAGATTTAAAGCGAGTAATTTGTTTATTCTATTCCAAATTTAAATTAAAAATAAAATTTTATTTTGCTAACTTAAATTTTTATACATGGCAGATTAAGATTTAGCTGCTAAATCTATTCATTCTCGTTCCTACTTGCTAGAGTTCGAAAAACAAAAAATTCATTCCCAAAAAGAATACTTTTATTCTATCTGTGCATAGTCTAACTACTTATCAATTTTGTTAATTGGAATTCAAATTTAAAACTATCATACTAGAATTATAGATAGAACTCAAAAACGACTGCTGTATTGAAATTTGACGGTTAGAACCGTGGTAATACAAATGTAAATCTCCAAAAAGAATTGAGTTTTCTATTGCAACTTAACATGTTACAAATGTTTTTTGATCCCGTCAAAAGCTCACAAGAGCTACTTAAATAAGCTAGATGTGTTAGACCGTAAGTTATTTTTTCTCTAAATTAGAGCTTCTGATAAAATGCTAAAGATTTTTAAGAAAAGATAGAAAATCACACTGATCAATTATAATACTCATCTCCTTGATTTAAATGTAAATTATATTGGTGATGATTCATAATTTGATATCAATCTCATTTTTTTTCCTATTGTTTTCCATTTCCTTCATTTGATTAGCAAAAGAATGTATGGAGATAAATCTCTTAGTAGAATTCAAATCCCTTTTGTAGCGGACGAAAAATAAATTTCTTTAACTTTTATATATGAATGTAACAATAAGAATGGTACATTTGCCAAATTTGTACTTAGTATACAGGACCTACAATTCTTAAGAAGAAATTAAACAGTATGATCGAAACCAATTAAATAAATAGCCCTATCCAAATTTGACTTGGATTTTTGGCTCTAAATGTGAAGATCATACTTAGAAGGTTATGACCAATATATATCCTAAAAATAAACCCTTGGGAAAGGATCTATATGTGGATTATTTAGAATGCAAATCAGATAACTAGATATCTACGTGTATAGGCTAGTTTGCTTAGTTCTGATTAAAATATCTATGTCCTTTCTCACCATGATTTTCATAAATTTGTTAGATCTATTAGACACGATCAATACTGCCAACAACTTTTTTATAATAAGACAATAGTTTAATTGAGTAGTCAGTTAATTTGATTGACATCACTGAGAATCCTTTTTAGACCATTTAGTTCCGTGGCTTGATTCTTATTATGAGAGGTGTTTTCTATCTTAAAGAAGATGGTATAGATATAGAGTTTTCTCTTAAATAAACTCAACTCTCTCCAAATAAACCCCAAATTCTCATTTTAGTCACATACATCTATTCTTGATCTATACAATCCAATAACAATTTAAATCCACTCCGAAAATCCACAATTTGAGTGAACATCAAATATAGAATCTCAATTTGACATTCAACCGACTGGACTATCAGTAGAGGTGCTATTACGCCTACTAATAACTCTAGCAATAAATCGTCTCTTATTGAAAATTAAATTAACCTAGCATAAGGGCCCTAGTAGGTACTGGAGCAACTCCTTCAGTATTCTATAGCTTAACATATATGTGCACATAAGCATATATAGATTTGTGCAGAGCATATTTCCCAGAGTTTTCTCTTCATATTTTTTGCACGATTTGCAATAAATGTAGGAATTGTACGTGTTCTTCTTATAAAGATGAAACATAAAAGTAGAGAATTAATGCAATCACGCCATATTGAAGTAGTTTTGCGGGTCTATATTCATTTTAAAATAACTAGATCTTAGTCTAAGTCTAGATCTCTATATATATAGTTTTTTTTTTTTTTTTTGCTAGTCGTCTAGATCTACTCGATCTATGATTGATCTAATCAAAGAGATTAATTAGCTTCCTACTTGGACTTTGCTTTTTACCCAAAAAATAAATAAATAAATAAAAACTATTTTGGCTGCATTTACTAAAATCAAGACTCAATTGAGGTGATTTAAGACTTTCAAGTCTATAAATCAATAGAGATTAGTCGTTTGTACCAAATTCAACAGATCTATGGCCTAATAGACCAAGCAACATACAATTTGTCATATATATATGTATCTATCCTAGTCCTACAATATTCGGTTTCATGTCCGTTCAGAGGTTAGTTGGGACTAAAGCTAAACAATCAAGCTAATCCTATGATCAAATTTGTCTAATAAATATTTTTTAAGTGGAAGTTCATTTGAGAACCTTAACAAGCCTATACTAGGCTAGCTGCTTGGTGTATTCTATCATGATCCTATGTACCTAAAATTTCTAGGTTTTAAATTACTATCGTCAATTTAAATTTGAGAGAATCTTAGTTTTATGTATATTTGGATTGCTCTGATATTATCTCCGAAATTATTATAATGGCTAACGGGAAATAAGCAAGGAGAACATGTTCTTAATAATTATCCAAAAAGTCATAGTCTTAACTTTTCCCAATCGACGCTAACGATTCTTTGAGGAGATCAGTTGGACTTCAAACTTCGGCGCATCGTACTGGCAATGATCATCGCACACCCCCACCAACTTTTAGAAAATTGTTGCGTGGCATGCAGCACTCAACAAGTCAAATAGTAGTAGCGCTCGTCAAGACAAGAGTAACAAGAGAAGTCCTCCATGAACTATAAACAACAAGCCAACCGGCCATTTCATTACGCTTACAAAAAGATATAACAAAAATCTGAAAAAGAAGAACATCCCTATTTAAAAAATCAAATGGCACTAATTACAAGGCCAATTTATAATCCAAATCAAGACAAGACAAGTACATTATTAACTGGCAACCCAATAATCTAATTGGTGATTAATTATTAATTTAAGGGAGGTCAATGGATTCCCATATGCAATGCAATTTTTTTTATTTATTTTGGACTGAGGGGTTGTACAAATTGATCCTATAATTTTGGAGCGGTGGTCTTGCGTCCCCACGAGGATTCTACATCATTTCCCTTAAAAACCGCTTAATTAATTAACTAAATATAAGTGGAACCGTACGCAGTTTACTACGAAACCAAAGTCATATATACATCCATTATATTTGATGATTTAAGAATTAAGAAACACTAGTTGGGTCCTGATGACCAGTACTTGTGCTGTTGTTGTAATGCACCATTTTTTATCGAGTCTAATAAGATAAGGATCTTATTAAACTTGCATGTTAATTTAAGATCAATGCAATAATCATTCATATACCTTATATATATATATATATATATGAAAAAACGGAAAATCCACCTGCACTGAAGGAAGTTCCTTCACCGCCGCTTAGGTGACCCAATAAAATTATTACAAGTGGCACCACTCAAAATAATAAATAAAAGATTTTACTTAACCGCCATTTGAGTGACGTCACATGTAATAATTTTATTGTGTCATCTAAGCGGTGGTGAAGAAACTCTCTTCACCGCCGATAAATTTATAGAATAAAGTACTTTGAAGCCATTTAGAAGTTGCTGACAGTTGAATCATTGCCCTATGAAGGTTCATTGAGAATATGTCATCCACAGAGGCAGGAAAAAGGAGATTATAGGATCCTTACGTTCAGAATACCAAATAAATTTCCAGAGAAATGGATGCTGGCTCTGAAATTTCTCCTTTGGAATATGTCAATTTTTGATCCGCTTTACACAAAATTTTAAATTAAAAATAAAAGTTTATTTTTCTAATTCAAAAATTTTGTATAGGACGGACCAAAAATCGACCTACGGACGCATCCATTACCATCCCTTGCTAAGAACAAATAGGAGATAAAAGATTTCAATATGATATCATATGAAGAAACGACACAATGGAGATACGAAAGGTCCTGCTTATGTAGAGGGGCCTTATTTAGAGGCCCACGTGGCCTCTGCCTACCGTTCCGATGATTCATGATAACTCGATGAATCGCACGACCTTTGTGCCGACGATGCATCATTCGAATTTCTATCATTGCACCAAAACTCTGTATTAAGAAAAGTTGTTTATATTTTAACACACCTCCACATGTTAAAAACCCATTTCGGTGAAGTTCTTGAACGTAAATAGTGGATAATCTGTCCGCTTTTTATTAAATAGGTTTTAACATAAGTCTATAATAATATACATAGAGCGCTTCCCTTGTTAACGAGTGGACAATAACAAGTTACAAGAAAAAACTTGAAAAATAAGAAAATAAAAAATAACAATATTATTGCATACTTATAAATACAGGTACACTACAAATAGAGGGAGTTTCCAAAGGAGCACACTATTTTTCCTAGTGAGTCACTTTATAACTGTCTGGGTTTTGAGTCCGGACAAAAAAAAAAAAAAAAAAAACACTGAAAAATGAGTTGACTAGAAAAATTGGTGTCCTCCTTTAGAAACCCCCAAATAGATGTAACACAAACATCTCATTTAGGGGTGGAGTTATTTAGGATCGAATTGCCTAGCAAAAAAAGTCATATTCATATTTGATAACTTATGTACAAATTTAAAATATTACAATGTAAATATTAACATACACGCACCCACCCACATCGTGCATGTATGTTAATATCTGAAATCATAATTTGTGCGTTTAGCCGCTACCAATAGGGGTACCCGTAGGGTATAGGCAACTTAAACGGTAGGTTGTCTCGGGTTGAAAATTAAATCAACCTAGGTAATAATAATTAAGTTCTAGAGCTACTACTTCAACACTCTCTAGTTATCGGTAGGAATATCGGTAGCTCGGTATATTCATGCACATACATAGTTTTGTATATAGCATATTTTTCTGAGTTTTATCTTCATGTTTTTGGTACGATTTACCATGCGTGCATGTCGGATAAAATTTTCTAACAGTTATTGTGCATGCTCTTTTCATAAAAAAAAAAAAAAAAAAAAAAAAACATATAAAAGTAGAGATTACAGTAGCGCTATCATTTGGAAGTACTTATGCAGATGCTATATTCATTTGAAAATAACTAGATCTTGAACTCTATACATTGGTGAATGGTATCTTTTATTCTACCTAAGATATCTTTTTTCCCGCTTATTCCTCTGGGGAAAAGATTTGATCTATGATTGATCGAAATCAAAGAGATTAATTAGCTTCCTTCTTGGACTTTGCTTTTCAAAAAAAAAAGAAAAAAAAATGTTGTGAAGTTAATTATCAAGGCTCAGTAGAGGTGATTTAAGACTCAAGTATATCAATCAATAGAGATTAGTCGTTTGTATCAAATTCAACTGATCTAGGGCCTAATACACCAAGCAATATGCAATTTGTCATGATTTGTAGTTAGGCCTAAAACTACAAATCATGACTAATCCTATGATCAAATTTTTTGGTCCTATAATTAACCTTAAAAACAAAGTGGAAGTTCATTTGATAACCTTAACAAGTCTATAGTAGCTTTCCATATTCTTCGATTTTATAGGCCATATCAAAGTATGAATATCATGGTTCTGATCTTCTGATTTACATTTTGATGCCTAATGAGAAATAAGCAAGGACAATATCTAGTTAATAATTATCCAAAAAGTGATCATGTGAAAGTTATTTTGTGAATTTTCTTGTCTAACATATCTAGAGGAAGAGGAATATGTACGCTACATTAGTGGGTATGATGATCCCCCAATGGCCATTGAAGTTTGCACTAAAAGATATTTTTGGTTTTATATATGAAAATGTATAGATAGTCAAGACTTACCTTAAGAAAAAGATAGGGATGAACAGAGAGATCCGCTCCGACGACCTCTCCGTCCGGCTCCGATCAAATTCAGTTGGAGTTCGATCGGAGTTTAGGAAGAATTTCGATCGGAGTTGTATATTCGAAATGACAAGCAGTCGGAAGTGGTCAAAAATTCGTCGGAGTCGGTTGAACTCTGACCATCCGACAAGGTCTCCTTCTCTCTCTCCGGTCTCCTTCCCAACTCTCCTCTCTCTCTCTCTCTCTCTCTCTCTCTCTCTCTCTCTCCCTGCTCCACCTCTCTTGTTCCTTCTCCTGCTTCCTCTCCCTCCCTCCCTCCCTCTTGCTTCAAAGCAGGCTCCAGCCCAACCATTCGCCGACCTATTCCTATCCTCAAATCCTCAAAATCTCAAAAAAAAAAAAAAAAAAATTCAAAACTTTTTTCTGAGATCAAATGTAAACAACGGAAGGAGAAAGCAAAGCAAAAACATCATCTTCTTCCTCGAGCCAACAAGAGGAGGAAGAAGGAGAGCAAGACAATGCGATCAACGATATCGATGGGACTCCTCCTCTCCCTCCTTCTCCTCTCCCTCTCTCTTGCTCTTTTTTTCTGTTTTTCTCTGAAAACTCTGATCGACGCTGTCAGATTCCGACTGGATCTATCTGACCGACTCGTAGACGGTCGGAAGTCGGTCAGATTCCAGCGAACAAGACGGTCAGAGTTTTACCTCCTCTTCTTTGTCGAAATCGGTCAAAATCCTCCGAACTCCACCGAATCTCACTGATTATTCACCCTTAGAAAAAGAACAGATAGAAAGTCATAATCTGTAACTTTTTCCAGTCAACACAAACGTTTCTTTGAGAAAAATTGGACTTCAAACTTTGGTGCATTGAACTGGCAATGATCACCGCCAACACAACCCCACCAACTTTTAGAAAAGTACCGCATTGCATGCCGCAGTCAACAATTCAAATTGTAGTGCTCATCAAGAGTACATAACAAAATAGGGATTTTTACATATATATATATATATATATATATATATATATATATATATATATATATATATCCCTTACATCTTTAAAAATTAGAATTTAATCCTCAAATCTTCATATTTATAATTTAGTCTCCTAAATACTTTAAGTTGCCACAATTTAGTCCCAGCTATATTTTGGTCCGAATTTCCCGTTATATTTCCGAGTTACTTCATCTTCCTTCTTCCTCATCTCTTGCTATTCTTACTGAGTTTCCCTCTCCATTCTCCTCCTCTCTTTCTTTTTCCTCTTCATATTGGGTTCTCCTGAATTATTTCATTTTAGAGATTAACGGGGAGGAAAGAGAGAGAACCCAATAAAAAGAGAAAGAGAAGAGGAAGAAAAAGGGGAGGACTAAAGTGAAGTAACTCAGGGGTATAATAGGACTTTCGAACCAAAAATATGACTGAGAGACTAAATTGTGATAACTTAAAGGATTTTGGGACTAAATTATAAATATAAAGATTTGATGGACTAAATTCTAATTTTTAAAGAAGAAGGGACAGATATATAAAAATCCCAACAAAATAATTGCCGACCAACTACAAACAAAAAGCTAAACAACAAGCCAACCGGCCATTTCTTTACGCTCACAAAAAAATATAACAAAAATCTTGAAAAAAAAAAAAAATTCCTATTTTAAAAATCAAATGCCACTACTTTCAAGGCCAATTTATAATCCAAATCAAGAGAAGTACATTAACTGGCAACCCAATACTCTAATTGGTGATTAATATTAATACAAGGGAGGTCAATGGATTCCCCTATACAATGCAATTTTTTAATTTATTTTGAATTGAGGGGTTGTCCAAATGGATCCTATAAATTTGGAACAATGGTCTTGCGTCCCCATGAGGATTCTCCATCATTTCCCTTAAAAACTGCTTAATTAATTAATTAACTAACTAAATACATATCATAATCTTTGTTATATATATGTTGAATCGTACTTAGTTTAATTACTTTAAACCAAAGTCACATATCCATTATATTTGATGATTTAAGAAACACTAGTTGGGTCCTGGTAATGAGGACTTGTGCTGTTGTTGGAGGATCGACAGCAATGCACAATTATATATATATATATATATGAGAAAACGGAAAATTCACCTGGCGGTGAAAGGAGTTCTTTCATCGTCGCTTAGGTGACCCAATATAATTATTACACGTGGCGCCACTTAAGCTAACAAATAAAAAAATTCTCTTAACCGTCCATTGAGTGGCATTACATGTAATAACTGTATTGAACCACCTAAGCGACGGTGAAAAAAATTCTCTTCACCGTCGGTAAATTTCCTGTTTAATATATATATATATATATATATATATATATATATATATATATATATATATATATATATATATATATATATATGTACGAGGAAACGGAAAATATACCGACGGTGAAGGGAGTTCCTTCACCACCGCTTAGGTGGCCCAATAAAATTATAACACGGGGCGTCATTCAAGCTAACAAATAAATGAATTCTATTAAATGACACCACGTGTAATAATTTTATTGGGCCACCTAAGCGGCAGTGAAGAAACTCCCTTCACTGTCGGTGTATTTCCCGTTCTCTCTCTCTATATATATATCAACACAACGAAGAAACGAATTATGCGGAGGGGCCTCCTTCGGAGAATTCATATGGCAACGAGGTTAAGATCAGCAAAAGTAATCCAGATGGCTACATGGATCTCTTCTTCGTTGGACAAATATCCAGCCCATGGTACGTTGACTAAACTCCTAGAGAATATCATTAGGGGTTAATCTTTGAATCATTAGGGGTTAATCTTTGAAGCGGGTTGTGATGCCTCAGAGACAACAGTCGTCTTGACTTCCAAATAAGTTGCGCGATAGGCGTAAAGCTCATGACTCACATTGTTCGTAAAGCTCGCCACCAATTAGATTGCCGATGAGGGGACATGTTCACTGCTACATGTTTCCACTGCCGACTCAATACAATAGGGCATTGCCCAGGATAGATCATGATACAACCAGAAGAAGGGTAACCTTCCGAATAACAAAAACACACATTAGAGTCAAACATGTAATGGTTATAAGTCAAGAGATGTTTGTATATATCAAGGAAGGAAGTCTTTTAACGATTTGCTTATTGTTTGCTTGCTGCTAGTAAGTATTGAATTCTTGTCAGAAGGACTCTCCTTTAAGTCTTCAACTGTAGTATTTTATATACCTGTATTTGTGGAAGTAATCTATGATCAGATCTTATAAGAAATAATTTGAGTCTGACACTACTAAAAATAAACAAATATAAAGTAGAGTGATAATAAAATAAGAAGAGAAGCACACAAGTTACACTGATATGTAACTTATGGATAGAAATGGTACAAGTATAAGTTGGTGCATTCCATTGGTTTGAAATAATTAACTCGGAGTAATTCAGGAGTAAAACCCAATAAGAAGTAAAGTCAGTGCTTGGAAGGAAATACATTTATACAGTAAGTGACATTATGATCGTGATAGATGATATATCAAAATAACTAAATATGTAATATTCATTCAAAAATATGAATGTTATGTATAATAAGATCCAGAGTGGTCCACATGCATTCTGAATACTCATGTGAAACCAAAGAAAGTCTATCTTAAGCATAACATAGTAATGCCAATCTCATGAGATATTCAGTCACAATAGTTAGTGAGTTTAGATCCAAGACTCTGCCAAAACAATTCTCATTCGATCAAGTTAGGGTTCCAACTTACGACAACTAGTCCCTATTGTTTTCCCATGTCCTAATGCTTCATTTACCTTTTGAATTGTGAGGAGAACATAAGTATGTGCCAAGGACTACAAAAAAAAAGGGGAGGATACTTCTTTGACTGGCTGACAAGATAGGACCCTGAAGAAGAGTCCCATGATGCACTCACTGTGGGCAGATAGATCTAGCTACTAGTAGCAATAAACTGGTCCAGACTCCCCCACAAAAAAATCCTCGCACATTAGAAGTGCTGACACATCCCTTTTGTTTGCTACCGATACATTGGATTATAAGCCACCAAACTACCCTAATATATTACAATTTCCCAAGTTAGAATCTTATAATCTCAGTTCTTAGCACACCTGTTTTGTTTATACTAGCACAAACTAACACAGAGACATTTTCATGCAGTGGTGCAAATTTTAATTATCTTAACCCTTGGTACTTCTTTAACCAAAAGAAGATACAATCACCAACCTAGCTAACTAAAGTTTCCCAACATAGCTAAGTTAATTATGAGAGAGAAAGACCGTTGATTGAGTGCATGTGTGGATTTGTTTGTGGAATGGTATGCCCTCACTAGGACTGGGACTGACTGCTACCCCTGATGCCTACGAAAGACAAGACACTTAATTTTTTTTTTCTTTTTCATTTCTCCAATGCTACTCCTAAGAAAAGATAGCCAAGCTCTGTAGATCTGCAGGGGTTGCACTGAGGCTGAGGGTGATTGTACCATACACATGCACATTGAATGAAAGGAAAGAAATGCACACATGAAAGCCAAAACAGATGTCTCTCTCTCTCCCTCCCTCCCTCCCTCTCTCTCTCATTTCCCCTCAACTACTTACTACCACTACTGCTCTATCATATGTAATAGGGGTATTTTAAATATATATCCTTTGCATTTTTAAAAATTATAATTTAGTTCCTAAATCTTCATATATATATATATATATATATATATATATATATATATATATATATATATATATATATATATATATATATATATAATAATTTAGCCCCACAAATTCTTTAAAGTTACATTTCTTTAGTCATTACCCATATTTTTTGTCCGAATTTCTCATTATACTCCTGAGTTACTTCGCTTTAGCCATTTCTTTCCTCTTCCTCCTCTTCTCCTCCTCCTCTTCTTATTAGGTTTTCCTCTCCATTCTTCTCATCCCTCTCTTTTCTTCCGGTTAATCTCTAAAATGAAGTAAGTAGGGAGAATCCAATAAAAAGAGGGAAAAGATAGAGAAGAGAAGAATGGATAAGGGAACCAAAGAGGAAAATAGGAGGAAGAGAGAAGAAAGGACTAAAGTGAAGTAATTTAGGAGAATAACGGAAATTTCGGACAAAAAATATAATTAGAAGACTAAAACGAGGTATACTTAAAGAATTTGGAGGACTAAATTCTAATTTTTAAATAAGAGACAGATATGTAAAAACTCCTATATAATAATGTAATGTATATTCACTCCTCAGAGACAAAATACAACCACTCATGACCATCACCATACCTCCACCCAAAAGCAAAGAAAGAGACAGAGAAAATATGATCATTTTTTTTTAAATTTTTTACACCGATCACCAGAAATGGTACAAACCCCCCCCTTCTCCTAGTCTTGCACCTATACTTGCTGCTGCTGGTGGTGGATCATCAACAAACACAGTAGCACTAGTAGTAGTAGATGTAGTACTGTTGTTGTAGTTTGAGGAAGCATTGATCAAGTTCTTGACCTCTTCATAGCCATATTCCAATGGGCCTTGGTCTGATGATCCCCAATGGCCAAACCCTGCACCATATAGATAGCTCTCAAACCCCATCTGTTGCTGCTGCTGTTGTTCATAGCTCTCAGAAGAGCTGCTGCTCTGCTCAGGCCCACCAAAGCTGATCTGGTACTGACTGCTCAATGAAGATACTGCAGGGCCTTGAAAGAGAGTAGTAGTAGATGTGGAGTTGAAGATATGATCCTGAGGGATGTTCGTTGAAGGGATGAGGCTGCAGTCAAGGCCAGAGATCAACAGAGGCTTTGGTGGTGTTGTTGCTGCTGGTGATGGTGATGATGATAGCAGGAGCTGTTGGTGTTGGTTTTGATTTGTTGTTGATTTTTTACATCTTTGAGAGTTGATGTTTGGGGGGATGCCAAGGAGCTTCTTCTTGAGCTTGGTGTTCCAGTAGTTCTTGATGTCATTGTCAGTCCTCCCTGGCAGTTGAGCAGCTATGATGGACCACCTGCAGTAATTCGGATGCAAGAGGAAGCAAACATGTACATAAACACCAAAAAAGTCATGATGATCCTATATAAGTCTATAATTTCTTCGCTTTTAATGGCTAAAAATCTTATCTAACTTGATGAGGTGTCTATACGCAAAGATTTTTTCCTATCTTGCATCTACAGCTACATGCAAGGAAAAAGTGTACTACAATTACTACATGAGATCTTTGAGGTGCATGTTTCACCAAAAAGGGTAGAGTTTCCCAAAAGAAGAAGAAGAAGAAGAAGAAGATTTAGTTTGTTATACTATATATATATATATATATATATATATATATATATATATATATATATATATATATATACCTGCTTCCAATGGTGGCAAAGAGGGTGCAGATGATCCTGTCCTCATCATGAGAGAACTCTCCATGCTTGATGTTGGGCCTCAAGTAGTTGAGCCATCTCAGCCTGCAGCTCTTCCCACATCTCTTCAACCCTAGTTACAATAAAACATTAATTGTCAAATAACCTAGCATCGTAATTAATTTTCACATGCAATACTGGAAGAAGCTAGAGCTAGCTAGATTACTGAGTAAACAAGAGGAGGAAGGCTTAATACTGACCAGCTTTGTGAGGGAGAGCAATCCAATTGCCACCAGTCCCATACTTGTCAATGAACTCTTTGAGCTTGGTGTCCTCCTCAGGGGACCAAGGGCCCTTCTTCACATTCGCCTTATCACAACATGGAGCCCTACCCATTTCTCCTTCTCCTTCTCCTTCTCCTTCTCCTTCTTCTTCTTCTCCTCTCTCTCTTTCTCTCTCTCTCTCTCTAAGATGCTGTGAGCACAGTGGATGTTGAGGAAGAAAATGGGCACTAGGGTTTTAGGGGGGACGGAGAGAGGGAGATCTACAGAGAGACAAATACAACACAGGAAGCTAGAGAGAAGAGGACGTATATATGCAATGTCTATGTGACAATAGAGAGAGAGAGAGAGAGAGAGAGAGAGAGAGAGGGAGGGAGGGAGAAGTCAAAGGACAGGCTGTGTAGTTTCAATCAAGCTGCTACAAACCCCCCTGGCCCTGTAAGCTTCTGGCCCAGTCTCAATCTCAGCGCCACAATCCCTTACCATCAATCATAAATGTATTTTGTTTGCCTTTTTCTTCATTTTGTTATTATTATTACAATAGTGAAAAATTGTAACAAACCCTCTTAGTGGCATCAAAGCTAGACAATAAAATCCTTGGTTCAATTAAAATTCATAGAGTTAAATCTTGGTGTCCATACAAACGAACTTAATACATAGGTATACATAGGTTCTTACGTATCGGGTTTCTCTATTTTTGGTCAGATTCAAGGTGGAAATGCTATCAATTTTAAGAAATTAATATGTATTTATATTGAATTCAATACCTAACGGATCTAGCGTCAAACTTTGATATACGGTACGTAATATGCTCTTATTATAATGTTTTTTTTTTTTCATTTTTCTTAACCGTTAGTGTACTATCAAAGTTGGATAATATTATATCAAAGTTGGATAATATTAACTCAGATTCCTTAAGAAATTCCAAGTAGAAAATTAAAGCAAAGCATAAACTTGTACCATCTTAATTATTTTTTTTTTGATAAAAGTACCATCTTAATTATCAATGAGCTTTTACCAAATCTGAGGTGGATAAGCGAATTGTTTGACAAATGTGCCTAGATAGTACAAGTGTTTACTGTTCATGATTCAGTGGAATTACAAAGAATATATTAGTAGGTTTTTACTGATCATTTCAATACAACATGATTATTTTCTTCCAAGTTTGAGCAATTCTAAATCATTTCTGGTCAAATCTTATTAGTACACAACCATTTAATTTCTACGCATTTATTATTAATTTATTCTTTCCCTCTATTCATCACCGGATGAAGAAAGTCATTGGGGGAAGTGTAGGAAACAAGTGAAAGGGATGGAGATGGTATGTATGGGGCCGATGGGTTAATGTGACATGTTCCAAACTTTATAGGCTCTATGTTCTTGCTTCTTACTTTGCAGTCGTGATGGTTTAGCAAGACAAGTCTTCTTCCATCTTCTAATTATCTGGGACCACTACGAACCACTTGATAATTATCTATAGCATGTGCGCATATGGGAAACGTGTATGCATACATACGTACTCTATATTGTATCTTGACCCTTGTCCTTGGCTGGCATGCACGTATATATGTACGAGCCATATGTTGGAACATCTATAGTATTGATTTATGTTGTAACTTACTCATGGACATAGGGATATGGACAATTTGTTCCATATATAATATTGATTTTTTTTAAATACAGATATTTGTATCTTATATATGCTTTAAATTTCAATACCAATACAGCAATAGTAATAGCAAGATATTCTTACTATTGAATAATATTTGAAATCCTACTTCCAATATTTCTAAATTATGTCCATTACTTCTTAGATGAAAGAAATATATATATATATATATATATATATATATATATATATATATATATATATATATATATATATATATATATATATATATATGAAGAAGAAAGAGTAAAAGATAAAGATGTAAAGAATAAAATAATAGTAATTTTTATCTTTGAGTCTTTTTTCAACTAAAAACCATGAAAATTAATTAATTGAAGAGGTGAGCATAAGCTCTATTTCATAATTTAAGAAGTAACTTTTACTCTTTGATTATTTAAGAAATAACTCAAATCTACTTTCTTAGCCAAATTAATGTATAAAATAGTGAAGCTTTATTTTCTCATTTTACTTTCATGACAGTTTTCTGAACAATCAAACCCTCAAATTTGAACTTAATTAAAAATAAGAAACCCAAGTCAGAACAATTCCGAACTTTGAAGTTTTCAGTTTATTTGTGAATTCTGAACTGAAAGATCCATGACAGTTTTATATATCAAGTTGTAAATTAATATATCGGCTGCAATTAACTTTCTCCAAATCTATTGGACACTTTGTTATTAAAATAAACAAGGTCATTACAACCCAGAAAATAAAAAACAAAATGACTTCTCTAATTCATTTTTCTTGGGTTTTTAGATGAGTGCTTCGGCCCTCCAAAATAACCGTCTCCTTTTACCAGAAGTTTAGCATGGACTAGTCGTTATTAGTTCTCTTTTAAAAATTTTGTTTTTTTTACTTTTCAAAGCTAATTAATTTTGTTATTCTTAATGCATGCCACGTGAAAAAATTTGTCTTTACTTAATTAAGTTGAATTATTTAAAGTGTATGATTGGTAGAGGATCTGTTGGTTTAGCCAGACAGATGAACCAATCTGCTTGCACTTACAAAACAAGTAAAATTGATACATAGAGAGCTTTGCTTGTTTATTTATTGGAATTGAGAGACCATTTGAAAATTTTCACGTTTACTACTGTAAGAAACTACTGGGTCAAGTACAGTCTAAGTCGAGACATAAGATGGACCTTAATCCAAATTAAGTAAAATACATTATGAAAAATAATGATCCTTTAAAGACCCAGAAAAAAAAAAAAAGGTTACAATTAAGCATGCCTATTTAGAGTCCAGAAGAGACCATCCATACATCTTCATCTTAAGGTATGGGTCCCTTCGTGACTTCATTATATGGACAGGAATCCCTTCGGATGAGGAGATGCTTCATCTATCTGGTGGATTTTCGGGAGAAGATATGGATACTAGCCCACTGGAGCAGGAGTAGAGGAACACTCCAGAAGAAGAGCGCGAAAGCAAAATTGGTGGTGATTTGTATGACTGATTTCATGTATTTTCCTTTTGTTCTCTTTTTTTTTTTTTTTCCTTTTTTAGAATCATTATGATGTAACTCTATGTAAGGACTCCTTCTAGAGGTCCATAACACTTATTGTTCTATTATCTTCTCTTTAATGGAACGCGGAGGACTATATATCCTGCCGTTTATCGTCAAAAAAAAAAAGTATGGGTCCCAATATAAATAACCAACCTACTTCTCCATCAGTCTATTCCCATATAATCTTTTCCTTATTTTTGTTATTACATTTACCATTTTTAAACGAGCTCCACCTTCTACTTTTGCCAATTTGAGCCTTAAAAGGTTTTTGGTCATTGTCCAGATCCAATCCTTCGACGTTCTTAATTATCTTAACACAAGTCATGCTTCGAGCATGCATGCTTAAAAAAAAATATGTTGGAAAGTACGATTAGCCCATCTGTTTCAGCATCTATTCATTAATTTCTTTACACAAACCGAATATCCTCATCCAATGAAAGGGATAGGGTACCCTCAACGATGCCTTCATAAATTAGAGCCATATATGTCTACATCTTAATTATTGCAATGATTCCTCAAATAAGCTCTTACGGTACACAAATACAATAGTATATTGGAGTATTTGATGGATCAAAAGCTTAATCTCTGGTTGATTCATGTGTCATCTTTCTGTATGCCAAGTTGATCTCTATGTATTTTCTTACGAACATATTCAAGCGTTCTAACTCTCAGTTAAAGTAATTTAGTCTAATCGTTAATATTATTTACTCTTAAATGATGATTCTACATTTAAAGTTGTATAAAGTTGATTTGGAGATTTAATTGCATAATTATTGAGGCTTGGATCCTTATTATCTAAAAAAAAAAAAAAATTGCAAGACCAACGAGAAGTTGTATTCAATGTATTTGTTAGTGTGCCCTTTAAAATGTCCTTTTACATGGATATACAGCGCTCAAAATGGGATGTGTATATTAGTTGTGAGATTAAATCTGTTACTCCCTCTAGTTGGAAATAGCAGTATCATTTTGACAAAACTTTATTTTAAATTAGTTATCATTTTCGAATGGAGAAAGTATATCTAAGGTGCCTTCACAGAGAGTTACTTATGGAGGCACCACTAAATTTTAACATAGAGAGTGTTTATAAACGATCGAAATCATTAATTGTGATTTTCATATTAAAAAATGATGATATACAAAAAAACTATGCATTTTAGATATATTTTGACCATATATTAGATATATACAAAATTAATGGTTTTTAAACAACAGAACAAATAAAACATCTTGATCGATAATAAAAAAAGTATTGAAATCGCATGATTTTTAATATATCTCCTATTTAGAGCATGAAAATTACAATCAACAGTTCCGATCATTCATATACACTCTCTATGTTGAGATTTAGAGCTTCTCCATAGGCAACTCTCCTATGGAGGCACACCATGTCCTTTTTGACTACCTAGATAATTTTTTTTTAATTGCAAAATAACTTCTATTAATCCCAATGCATATTGTATGTGATGCCATTTATGTACATCATCTTTCTTACAAAAGTACAAAAACTATTTTTTTTTTTTTTTTAAGCTTTCACCAATTTCAAAATATAAAAAATTATTAGCATTTACATAGGTAATTACTAGGTGTCCTCATTAAATCTAATATTTCTTAAAGCATTGGACTAATAAAAACGACTACGGACGGATAGAGTACTACTATCTGCGTAAATGTCCCTTCTAAGCATACAAGTGCACTCTTCCGGATGTACTTTAATCAACCTGTTGCGAGACTTAAATTGATAATTCAGATGCAAATTATGACCCAATCCCTGATAACTTTGGTGCACAGCCGAGTATCGAAATTAATTGCTCATGAGTACTTATAATGTTGCATCGAGCTATAGTTTTAGAGCTATATATTTCTTGAGATTTGAGTATCAGTGACATTATCACGAATTAAAATGGAGCTTGCAGTTTGGTCATCAATATATATAGAGAAAACTTTGAACCAAAAGGTTAGTCTTTAAGGCTTTAATCAATTCCTTGTTAGTTTTGGAATGCATCTTTAACTATAGCTCCCCCCTTTAAGGCTTTAATCACAGTTACCTATTCATCTCTCAATTTCCCATTTAAATTCTGTTATATGACCAATTATTTGCTCCATTTATTTTTTGTTGAGTTTGGGTCCATATACATGAGTAGACTCAAAAACTTTGATATTTTAATATTGGTCCATATATATGAGTAGACTCAAAAACTTTGGTCTTTTAATATGACTGTGTCAAATTGGCATAATTATGTGTTGGATTTAAACTTAAAACCATGTGTTCAATCATATTTCGGTCATGAGTTGCTCATTTCAAAATTTCTTCATCCAATTTGTTGTCTTGGAGGTTGAGAAAGAGAGAAAAAAGCATATAGTTTTAGGGTTTTATACAAAACATTCATCTTGGACCTTGGTTGACAATTCCACACACGATTTCAATGAGATATAATGAGTTGGGAGGTTTCTCTTGTAGTGAGTTCTAGTGAGTTCATGGTGGAATCTATGAAGGTAATACGTGATCTTTCTGTTTAATTTATTTAATTTTTCATGATTCTCTTCTTAATTTTCATATAGTAAAAAATCTCTCTAATGTGGAAGTAGACAGAAATTATAACTGAAGTATATTATTTTTTATGTTCCTCCTTTGATTGTTTAATTATGTACTTGTTTAATTCTACATTTAGATATATTTATTCTCACTTTGATTTGCATAGGGGACCGGATCATTAATCCCCAATCCAAACATAACTTAGTCGAACATACGATATATAATCATTAGGACCAATAATTTAGATCAAACCAAGGAATCTTGATGAATGGGAAAAAAATAAAATAAAATAAAATAAAGAATACACAAAAATCGTAATAGAACCTCGAGACTTTCAATAACTAAATCCTTAAGATGTCACTTAAATTATGACACTCTTGTTGCTTCTTTTTTTTTTTTTTTTTATTTTATTTTATTTTAATTTCTTCCTACAACCACAAAAGAAACAAGTAGAGATGTGGCCGATTTGTAATGTGTCAACGGATTATCGAGCAGCTCTACAGTCAAATTTGGGTTCAAATTTTGCTTCTCAACAAACACCACAAAAGAGAGGTGTCTCCTTCGAACAAACAGAAGTGGGAGAACAAAGTCACGTCCTCTTCTCATCTCCCCATCTCTCTCCACACCCTCATGCGACTTGTTCGTGTGGTGTGGGGGCATCAAGCTGCTTCTCAATTTTTAGCTAGCTAGCTAGTCTCCATTATCCCTTCCCATCTTGTCATTGGATCTCCAAGCTGTAGCAGTAGCTAGCTAGTCTCCAATATCCCTTTCCATCTTTTCAATGGATCTCCTCGTTGTAGCAGTGAAAAGGATCTAATTGGTAACAGACGTGGTGCCCTGACACTTGGAGGTTATCCATGGACTCAATGGGACAAGACAATCAAATCACTGTTTAGGCTCCATGACATTTCTTTTCTCGTCATAAATTTGACAGCGCGGAGTGAGCTTGAAGTTTAATACTAAAAATGATTAGTAAATATAATACTTAAATGATTGGCACGGATACATGCATGATTAGTCTTTGTTCTTTGTTCAGAGAGAGAGAGAGAGAGAGAGAGAGATATTAGCTTTCTCCCTTCATATGTAGACTATTGTTTAGAGGGCGGTGCCAAGTTTTTCATCGGGCATGCCAGACTAATAACAGTGACATTTGTTGACGTCAGCGTTGTTGGTAAATTATTGATCAGGGGCATGCTTGCTTGTAATCAGAAATTTTATTGCGAACCAAATGTATCACAAATGATTAGGTGTTATTGACAGGGAAGTTGTACGGACCAAAATCACGTGATGTCACCATTAGCCTCGCAAGTCGCAAGTTTCTGAGACTGATGATTATTTCAAGGGTAATTAACACTAATAACGCCCATTACGACTTAAACTTTCGGCAAGTCAACGTGATTCTAATAATGGTATAAGCACAGTTTGGCGTGAACGGCATGAATTTCTCCTGATCACTAAACTTGTTTTCTAGTCAAAATATTGTTGTGTTGGTTATGCAGCACAGAACTCTTGTGACAAATCTGACCATTGGCAGTGAATCAACATACCTAAAGTTTCAAAGATAATGCTGAGTTTCTAATCAACACGATACAGAGAAGACTGCCGTTAAATCCTAAGGTGCCAGTTTGTCTAAGCTCGCACAATCAAGGGGAGTTTCCAAAGGAGCACACCAATTTTCTTAGTGAGCCTATTTCTTTTTTTTTTTTTTTTGTCCGGACTCAAAATCCGGACAGTTATAAAGTGGGCTCACTAGAAAAAATGGTGCGCTACTTTTTGGAAACTTCCCAATCAAGGAGTAACATCCTAAACTTCTGCAGGCAGGCTGCAGTGATTTGAGACTTTGACAGATGCATTGTATAGCGTATTTAAGTTACATGCTTACAGCTTCTCCATGGCAATTGAGAAGATTTCAGTTCCCTTGCATGAATTGAAATCTGAAGGGGCAACATCCATTTCACTGATTAGCCTCTCTTAGTAGCTAAGTTAATTTGTTGAGAGTTTTGAATACAAGTACACTTTTGTGCTTGGCAATACTAAGAAAATGGTTATCTAGACTCCATCGTAGCACTAGCACTAGTATTTAACTCTTTAACAGCCATAACCTTGCCAAGAACACATCTATCTGCTGGTCATATTAAGGCTCGATTGGTTTAATCAACTGTATCTCCTCTTTCATAGCTAACTACCTCCATAGTTATGCTTGAACACTGAACACATAATACATGGATGTAGATAAGGGCAAGAACCTTTTGCTGTTGCGAAAATTATGAAAAATAACAATGTCAAAAAAAAAAAAAGACTTTTGAATTCGTACTTCAAAAAGTCCATTAAGAGTTTGAAACATCACACTATTCCTAACATGATGACAATTTGTATGCTTATATACTTGTTCTATTTCAATCTTTAGGCTAATCTCTTGACCTTCTACGAAAACCAAACCCTATGTACTAACAAATCTCTCCCAATTCTAAATCTTAGGACTGAAAACATTTCAAAGGAGAGGAGAGACGTGAAAGACAAGTCTCTCATTTAGAAAGTAAACAAGTCTGTTAGATAATTTGATCACATTTATATTAAAAGTCCAAATAGTTAGCAATGTTCTATTTGTTTGCTTATTGACTAGTTAATTGACTAGTTAATGGAAGAAAAAGAGAGTTTCTCTTTTGATTATTGCCAACGAATATAGTTAATTGACAAACGTATTAAGAAAATTATATTTTTCATGGTGCCTAACAAAACACATATTTGCTTTTGTACCTTAATATTATGGGATACAACCATTTGTCTCTTAACCGTAATGGCCAACAGTATGCTAATTGTGTGTTTCTTAGTTGGTGTCACGCTAGGTACACCTACCTTGCTTGTGCACGAATAAATAACACCCAATTAAACAAGTATCAAATTCGACAGTAACGGAGAGTAGGCAACTGATTAGACATTCAACAATCTTGAAGAAGATGGGAGTGGTCATTAAAATTATGGTGAATTATTAAGCAAGTCTTGATAGTGACAACAAACTTTCTGAATAATGTCTAGATGTAGCTAAAACATCATGGAAGCTTACTTAAAAGAAATGACTTTGATATATTTTAGAGTTATGGGGTAGAGCTCCCCCCTGTTACTGTCTAATCTTTGTCATCGAATCTTCAATTTAACAAACATGATAATAACAGTATATTAAGAGTACCTTCAATTGGCCATACAAGTTAAACTATACAAAAGAAATCTCCCAACAAATCTCTGTGTGTGTCATCACTCGCATGCACTCTGCGAAAAATTAAAGATTAATATAATGGCTGCTTCTTCATTTTACCATTTCTCAAAGGTTGGTAGATCTACTATTAGGAGGCCATTGAAATTGGCAGGCTGCATGCGGATAAAATAACTAGAAACTTGTTAAGAGAACTTACATATGTAGGAGTCTCTACAAATGACACCCAGAGAACATGGTTGTTGAAGATGATATTGACTCAAGATTCCTGTTTAAAGAAAAAGATCAGTTATATTGGTTTAATAATGTGGTGTTGATAAAAAAAAAAAAATTAAGGCAGCCATCTAACAGGGTTGTTGGTTACGTAAAATGATGATTAGTATTTAACTCTAAGTACATTGGTATTTATATCTAAATGGTGATAATTGAGAATTGTTTAATTGCCAACTAAGAATTTTTCGCATGGCTGCAAAACTCAGGTCATAGATTGGAGCAAAAGATACATGTCAGAAGTGATGCAGTCATAGCTTTAACATTAACAAAAAGAAAGAGAAGATAAGTAGTAAATAGGCTCTTCAAGTACATGTAAAAGGTTAACTTACAACATAGCCAATCTTATTTTGTAGTTTATGATTTGGTTCTGAATTATCTTGAGCTGTAAATGTTTGAACCTCTTGTATGCACATCAAATAATCTATTATTTTAGGTTGCTAGAATCCAAATGCCACAATCTAGAACATAAGCGAAGATTATACTCCATTTAGAAGTTTTCAGCTCAAGTTCACTAGATTGAAATGAAATATTATACTTTGAAAACATATGCACTTCTTTCTAATTTAATCAACCCAAATCAATGTCATTATGAAAGTTGGAAGAACATAGTTAATAGACATAATTTGGCTGTTCATAATAGACACTAACAGTTCCAAACTCCAATCTCATAATATGTATCTAATCAGAACTAAGCAGTTAACAAAATCCTGGCAGGTATGAGCTGGGCAAAATAACACCTAACAGCGTTTTTTTATCAAATATTCAGTTTTGACCTAAGGCTACCAACACAAATGTGATAAATCTGACCAATCAGACAACAACAATAACTGCTAGTTGAACGAAGAAAATACTGAAAATGAGCATAACCGCATTTCCAAATCAGCCAATAACATGATATAAAAAATTTACCAAGTTTAAGGTCAACAATAAAAATAATTACTGCTGAAACATATACACACTTCTAAAATATAGGGAGGTGTGTGTGTGTGTGTTGAAAGTAACGTGTTATGAAACCAGTTATATTGCGTTATGTAACCTAACAGAATCGCAATGCTACGTAACAACTGAAAATAACTCAGTTAAGTATTTTTTTTTTTTATGTTATATTACGTAACGTTACGCTAAATTACGCTATTTACAATTATTTTTTTAGTAATTTTTATATTGTTGATTATTATTTTGATTATTACCGAATTGCTGTAATTTTCTTACTTGATCAGTTGTTGGTTTGTTTGATTGTTTGCAGAATTGCTGACTTGTTAATTTGCAATTGTTTCTTTATTCGCTTATTGTAATTCATCTCCAGTTGCTAAAATATCTTATTTGTTAATTCTAAAATTTTTTAAACTAAACTGAAATCAATTTACAAATAAGATAAATTGAACATTACAAGATATAAATTAAAACAATGATAATAACTGGAATTAAAATAAAAAGTTAGAATATTGTTTTCTTATTTCAATGATGACTAGAATTACAATTGCAGACTTAATATAATTTGTGTAGATAAATATAAAAATTATTGTATTATGTATACAAAATGATTTTATATTATTTTCTTAGATATTTTTAAATTTATTTTTCAATTTAAAAAAATTATTTTATATAATTTTATATTTATTTCTATTAAATAAATAGAAAATTGCATAGCATACGTTATGCATTACGCTATATGCAACATAATCTAACAGAGGCAAAATGTTACGTTACCGTTATTGCTATTTTAAATATTGATATATATATATATATATATATATATATATATATATATATATATATATATATATATATATAGAGAGAGAGAGAGAGAGAGAGAGAGAGAGAGAGAGAGAGAGAGAGTAAGCAGAGTTTATGAAGCACCAAAGGATACATACCTATCCCTGCAAGCAGAGTTTATGAAGCACCATAGCATCTTCAAGAGATCCTGTATATGAGGACTACACTAAGTTCTGATCCATAGGATGCTCTACAATCTTCCAATCTGTACCCTCACATCCAAGAGCTCATCAGGCATGAAAATATCCAAACCATGATAAAGGTACAAGAAAATGGAGGGAAAGTGATGACCTAACTGAAGATATCAGGCTTCTGCAAACTTGCATTGAGTCTTTGCCAACTGAGTTGCTTAGTGAAATGAAAGAAAGCTTGAATTTTCAATAAGAAATTGGTCTGTTTTCTCCAGGTATTTATGAGCACAAAAATGTAAATAGGGAACAGTAAATGAAACAGGGAAACAAAACTAAGTGAGGAATTTTCTCACTAATTTAGCTTCTGTAACTATCAATAATAAGGGGAAAAACAATATTCAAACATAGTACACTTATGAACAGTATATACTGAGATAAGGTTGAGACCCAAAAGGCTTATGATTTCATTCCTCTACTGCTGTTTCTTTTCTTTCAAATAAATTTCTCATCCATTGCCCATCTATGTATTACAGAAAGGGCATTTTTGCTAGAAAGTTAAATAGAGCTTGTACAAATGACCATAATAAGTGAAAATGCCTATGGAAAATATATACAATGTTTCTGTCATAACCTTCGGAGCTCTGCTGAAAAGGTTGGGTTTGAATCTAAAGCTTTCTTTGCAAGGTTGCGGATATCTTCTTTGGATGATTCCTTGGATATACGTACTAGTTGTTTGATTCCATTCGCAGAAACAATATCAAACGTATTATCGCCTACAGCAATTCAAGAACCATAAGTGTATATTCTTTCATTTTATGAAACAAGTGAAAATGCTGCCGCAGTGCATGACAGTTTGAAAATAACAGAAGCAGATGAAGAAGATAATAAAGAAAGTTCAATTTGAAAATTATAAATATTGACATAGAAAGTAATTAAACAGAAGGGCAAAAATAGTTTAAAAAGACAAATTTGAACACGGCATGGTTGATACATGTCAGTTTTTTAATTAAATAAAATTCTGTTAATGAATATGTCCAGTGTTCAACGTCTTATCCAACAACGAAATATATCTAATAAAAAAAGGTATATATTATCACCTCTGACATAAAAAATGGCCATCAAGTTGACGATTGACAAGTTGAGAAAAAAATTATAATTGATTTGGGCAATGAAATTGTATAACAAACCCAATAATAAGATTGGTAGGACAGGGCTCAGCATGACAGAATTATCACGCATTTCATTTGCTATTTGTTTATCAAGGAAATAGTACTGCAGTAAGATTTGGACCCGTCTCCTGATGACTGCAAAGAGACTTACCAACTGTATTGCACATGGATTATGCTTCAGAAGACTCTAAATAAAATAAGCCGACTCATGATATGCTTCTAAAGATTTTAAATTAAATAAGCTGAGTCATGCTGGTTAATAGCAAACCTTAACTTGCAGAGTCTGGATCTACTTTGTGATCCATCCTCATACAATTATGCTGAATAAACATGACAGTACTACTTGAGAGTATAAATTTTCTAGACAGGCTTGGGCAAGCATGAGAGCACAACAAAAACAACAGTCTTAATCTCAAATTTTTGGTCGCCTAAATGATTTCTTTTTTTCCACTCAGTTGTGTTGAGTGCCCACTCGGTAAACTAATTATCATCATTTACTTCATTTTCTCCATCAAACTGCATTCAGGCCTTACCTCTAGCCTTCCTTGTTCCATCAAGTATGCTCGTAATTCCTGTCACTTCTCCTAACTCGCACTTAAAGGCCTTCTCACACTTGCCCAAAACCACCTCAATTGAAACTCACATGAGTGTGCATTAATGAAAACTAACAAGGATAAGGTAAAAGTTACCACAAATTGGCGTAGGGTGTAAGGGTTGTGCGTGTTTTAGAATAAAAGAAAGGACACAACTATGGAGGACACGGCAAAAGACACTTTGGATAAATAAGAAAAAAAGCTGATAAACTAATTCTTACATAAAAATTCTAGAAAAATGGAAATTAATTAGTTAAACCAAAATAGTTAGGATAAACCTTTTACAATTTTAGTATGTAAACAAATAAGTAAAACTTCAAGTTCTGGATGTGAAAACGAAAAACTAGTTATGCAACAAAAACCATATAAATGCCGTACTGTTTTGAGCCAAATGACAGAAAGCAAGCTCAATGTGACGTCTAGTTGAAGGAGAAAATGCTGCAGAATTGGCAATTATCCAGCTGAGTGCACCATCCTCTATGAGAAGAGACTTTCCATTTTTATGTCCTGGTCATGCAAATACCAGAATTCAGCAACAAGTTTTCAGATGAAGTTGTGATTATACGAAATAAACATTGCTTATCACTACTGAAGTTACAAAAGCATATGAATAATATACAAACGTTTCTTCAGAAACAACATTCCGAGTGACTGATTCAATTATCTCAAGTTCGGGAACCAATGTACCTTAACGACATGATCCACAAGTAAACTGAAGCTAACATGGTAATTAAGTCTTTCAGGTACTTCGAAAGTTTCAGATTTGTAACTCCCCCCACTTCTGAAGAAGAACAAAAGACAAATATCCTAACCTATTACAATATCGACTACATCTAGTGTAAGGATTATGCCCTTACAGTTACAGGCAAATGAAAAATCTCTCTTAGGAACAGATTCTACTACAGCTGCAGAGTCTGACTGTCAAAAACAGTGTTTAAGATCATTCCCAATAAGAAAGTTTCAACTTGGCAGGTACCAAGTCTCGTGTTTCCTTGGAAGTATCAACACCAAAGTTTAAAGTCTCACAATCGAGATTGATATAGGCAGAGGGTTAATGGCATCAGAAATCATTCAATCAGCAATATCGGATGTTAATATTAAAAATATCAAGAAAATGTTAGGAATAATGGCAATATCAGCACCAAATATTATACAGTCTCTAGAACGTATCAAATATCTCAAAATTCAATACGATATTTATGAGACATCTGTATCACAGAATTTAAAAGTAGTTTATGTATCCTAGGAGATTGGTACCCAACATAAAAGTAAACTGCATTGAACTTACAGGATGGTACATTTTATTGTTACAACACTATCTCTTTATGTACCTCTTGTCAAACATGCATGGAAGCGAGATTAAGTATTACTACAACACATGGAAAGACTGTTCTGAAAATATTTTGAGAAATAAAATGTGTAAGTATTTTGATTAGGGGGCAGGTTGTTCACCAATCTATTAGATAATAAAAGAATAATCCAATACATGAGGTAGATAAATAAACAAATGAATGTACATAAGTATATTCCTTCCATGAAACAGATGGATGAATGAGTTGCCATTTTATAGAAGAAAACATGCTAAAAACATACATTATATCTAAGAAAATTTTGCAAATTAGTCACTTAGCAGTATAGATAGTTTTTTTTTTTTTAAAAAGCAATTTTTAATTAAAGAAATAAACTACACAGATGTATAGGTAGGAGCAAATGAAAAATATGTCGACACGAAAATATATTGATCTAGGAGCACACCTAAAATTTGTTTCCACCATACAAATTGCATTTTACTTTATTCCAATGAATGATCCACATGGCTTATCTTGAGCAACTCATAAAAAAAGTGGATAAGAAACATTATGCATTTGAATATTTGCAACCCATTTACCTAATGAATGCAGAACAGAAGGCTGCTTAATTAATACAGGTCGGGTGGCAACATTTGATGGACAGCCTAGAAGTTCAAATTGCATAATTTTTTATCAACAAACGTCCAAATATTTAATACTATTTGGAACAATTGGGACTTCAGGAAGGATTTAGAAGCAAATCCAGTAAGTAAAGCCAATTGAAGATCCACTCTTGACCAAGTTGGTCTCGGCCTAAGATCCAAAATTAGATGAACTCTTGTTTCTTCTCTATTCATCAAGTAGCTCAAAATAGACCAGACCTTTACCCAATTTCGTAGAGACCGTGTAAAATGTATCAATGCCATGTATTTTATCCAACTTCCATGTCCTTTCAGTGAGTTGTATATATGATTTACAGTATGAACCACTTCATAAAATTGTAATGAACTGTAATTCAATACCCCAATATAAAAATTCTAATGTATCAACACTTCAACTGAAATCCTTCTATGACAATTGAATGGTGATAAAAAGAAAAAAATTAAATTATGAAGAGCACAGAGAAGGACACAACCATTATGAGCACAGACAACAATGCAACACTATAGGTGGGATATAATGGAAAGAACTAGATTGCATTTTAAAGTTACAATCCCCTGCACACTATTCAATAGTGCTTAGAAGTTTAAAAATTACTGCCTTGAAATGTGTTATGAAATGATTGAGCCAGGTGTCTCAACACCATACAAACAATCCAACAGGCAATGTAGGACTAAATTTAAACTATACCCAAATACAAGATAGTTTTCTAGTTTAACAAATTCCACTGTTTAATAGTGCTTCAAAAGTAGTCTCTTGAATTCGGTCTAGCATTATGCAAATATGAATTCTGTATCACTGCATACTGGACTTGGTTGATTCTTTTAGAATATAGTTAATTTCTATATCTGTTTCTTAAGCACATAATAGATTTCTTGACTTGGGTACCTAAGTAGACGACTATGAAATGAAATTATGTAAGCAAACCATAGACCATTCCCTCCTGATACCTTTGACTTAACTATTCTAAAGTTCACTCTTCGAATCTTCTTAGTTCAATAGCAATCATGCATTTCAATAGTACACTTATCGCATCTAAGTTTTCCAATCAGTATGTTTGACAAAATGCTGTAGCCTAGCATGAGAAAAATTCATACCCCATACCAATTGCATGATAGCAAGATGGTTTTCCACTAAAATAAAATGGCAACAAGTTAATAAGAGGTTTCGTAATCTAAAATCAGAAATCACAAATCACCAAAAGTTCACTCAAGAAAGAGAGTTCAGAGGAAAGATGAAAGCATAGGAAAACAACCTTCTCGGATTGCACGAGATTCACACTTCGCAAAATTTGCTAATCCTCTAGCAACTTGTGCAATTACTTCACTGTGGCCAGATCTGACCATTGTCAAGAGTGCTTTGATCCCACCATCCTCTTTCAGCATTACATGTAAACTTTCTGTAAAATCAAAATCCATAGCTTATCTCAAGAAAACTATAACAGCAGCTATGGAAGTAAGACAGAGTTTTCTAGTGCGCTAAAATATCTGATGCCAACATGAGCTTGTTTGTAAGTTTGGTAGCACTATAACTATCATCCAGAGGGAACATTAAAACAAATTCCCATAGGAAGACTAAATCAGAAGTAGACAATAACTATAAACTACAAGATTAAAGGATCCAAAAAAAGAAGCGAAATCTTCAAAAAAGAAAGCACGAATTTACATGGGAAATTTAAAACAGGTGCAAGTAAACTTCATAAAATGTAGAAGAATATGACATGCCCCAGGCATCCCAGTTATTCACAAGTTGCATTTCTAATATCTTGCCAAACTGAAATGTTGTTGAAGTTTATGCCAGTTACAGGTGAATTGCCTGATGGCAAAAAACACTAGTAGACTATAAACGATTCTTCTGGTTATCAGCCATATGAAATGAAGGGAGCATAACAGATTTTGAGTGCTTTGCACTTAGATACTAGCCGATTTGGGATAGTTCACAATGATAAATTTACTCAAGGATGGAAACTGGCTCTCAAAGGCGAATTACTTTCATGGAGTCAAATAAGATCAGCCTTAAATGCTGACTCTGCTATTGGTGGATTGGATACATAAACAGTTCAGTAGTCGGTGGATAAATGGCCATGTCATATACGTAATGGAAAATGAATGAATTTGATGTATGATAGCTACAAAGTATTATCTAAAACCAGCTAACAGAAGACCATACCAAATTACTGGGACTTCAATTTTTAGATAGTTTTTTTGGGTGGGATTATACATTATATTAATTTGAACAATGCCTGGTCATTAGATTAGCATTAAATCTTCTGCATTGTTCTAAATATTGTCCACTTTAAAATTTCTTTATATTTGAGCTTACGACCGCTTAGATGATTACTCAAGTAAGAAGGCCAAAAATGTCAAAACTCTGAATTGAGCTTATGAATGGTTAGAGGAATAAATATTTTGCAGTGTTTTAAATATGGTCCACTTTTGCACAGTTTGTTTCATTTTCATTTCTAATTCAACTACTAAGGTGTATGAACAATGTACATGTTATTTTTTTAAAGCACAAAATAAAATAAGCGGTAGGCAGATTCGTTGATAGAACATGAAATTAAATAGTGTAATTATACGACCTCAAAGATTAGGAGTTTTAATATAACTGATACTCCTGACTGGATTAGAATTGTTTCATTGAATCATTACTTTCAAAAAGTACGCAAAGAAAATATTATTTTTCAGATAAAAAAGTAAAGAAAACTGTTACAGGGATCATAAGAGATAAGTAAAAACTAGTTACTTCTCTCTCCCTCTCAAGACTTTCAACTCTTCCCTCCGAGTCCTCTTTTCTACTTGAGATCGTATCATAAAAGAGAACAGGTGACGAGTTAGACTGTCAGAACCCTTGTTGGCAGTGCCCTTCTTCAGCAGGGTTTAAGAAAGACATAGGTGGAGATTAGAAGAAATATAACAATAACAACTAAGCTTTTTATCCCAAATATTTGGGGTAAGCTACATGAACCAAAAGATAATCACACCAGATCGATCACATTGATAATCCTTCTCCATTCATTCATACCAAGTAATATCTCCTCATTTAAACTTTTAGAATCCATATCTTTTCGTATCACCTCCATACATATTTTCTTCGGTCTTCCCTTCGCTTTTTTAACTTATCTCACGTTGATAAGCTCCCCTCGTCGAACTGGTGCATTTGTAAATTTACATTGCACATGACCAAATCACCGTGAACGATTTTCCCGCATCTTCTCATCAATGGAGGCTACATCTAGCTTAACACGAACATGTTTATTTCTCACTTTATCTCTCCTAATGTTACCGCATATCCAACGAAATATGCACATCTCTATTACACTTATCTTGGATGTGTATTTCTATTACACTTATCTTCTATGAATGAGGTTTCTTTATTCCCCAATATTCTGTACCATATAATAAAACTAGCCTAATAGCAGTTCTATAAAATTTTCCCTTTAGTCATAAATAATATTACGATCGCATAAAACTCCTATTGCACTCCTCCACTTTAACCTGTCAGTTTGTATTTTATGGTTGACATCACCATCGATCTCTCCATCATTCTGAATAATAGAACCCAAATACCTAAACTAACTGCTCATTTGTATCTCTTGCATGTCCAGTGTTATAACATTATAGTCTAGAGTCAGTCGTTCACTAAATTTACACTCTATATACTCTGTTTTGGACCTACTCAATGTAAAACCTCTATATTCTAATGTGTGCTTCCATAATTCTAACTTGGCATTCACCTTTGCTCTTGTCTCATTAACTAAGATAATATCATCAGCAAATAACATACACCAAAATATTTCATCCTGAATAGTTTTAGTAAGTTCATCCATCACTATAGCAAATAAAAACGAGCTCAATGCAGATCCTTTATGCAATCCAATTATGATAGAAAAATCACTTGTTAGACCACTACATATTCTGACATTGGCCACTACTCCATCATATATATCCTTAATTATATCAAAATACTTAATGGGGACTCTTTTCTTCATCAATATCCACCAAAATATCTCTCGTGATACCCTATCATAGGCTTTCTCTAGGTCAATAAATACCAATGTTTAAAATAGAGATAACGGTAACGTAACGTTTTGCCTTTGTTAGGTTATATTGCAAATAGCGTAACGCATAACGTAGGTTATGCAATTTTCTATTTATTTAATAAAAATAAATATAAAACCATATAAAATAATTTTAATAAATTAAAAAATAAATTTAAAATATTTAAAAATATATATATAACTATTTTGTAATACATAATCTATTCAAATATTATATTAAGTTTTACAATAATTTTCATATATCTTCATAAATTATATTAAGTCTTTAATAGTAATTCCAATCATCATTTAAATAAAAAAAGCAAGATTCCAATTTTTTATTTCGATTCCAATTATTATCATTGTTGTAACTTATATTTTGTAATATTCTATTTATCTTATTTATGATTGTTGATTTCAGTTCAATTAAAAATTCAATAAAATCAACAAGTAAAATATTTTAGCAACCGGACGAGAAATACAACAAGTGAATAAAGAAACAAACTTAAATTATCAAGTTAGAAATTCCAAAAGCAATCAAACAAGCCAATAATTAATTAAGAAAATTATAGCAATTCGCTAATAATCAAAATAATAATCAACAACAATATATGAATTATTAAAAAAATAATTGTAAATAACGCAGCATAACGTAATTTAACATAATTACATAACGTTATGTAATATAACGTAAAAAACGTACTGTTACGGTGCACCGAGTTATTTCCAGTTGTTACGTAGCGTTGGGATTCCGTTAGGTTACATAACGCAAATAACGGGTTTCATAACGCGTTATTTTCAACAATGATAAATACCATATGCAAATCTTTATTTCTCTTTCGAAATTGCTCTATAAATTGACGAAGTAAATAAATAGGTTCTGTCATCGATCGTTCCGGTATGAATCCAAACTGGTTCTCTAAGATTTTAACAGTCTGCCTCAATCTATGTTCAATTACCCTTGACCAAAACTTCATAGTGTGACATATGAGTTTTATTCCATAATAGTTGGAACAACTCTTAATATCACCTTTATTCTTGTACAGAGATATTAGAATACTCTTCCTCTATTCATTTAGTATTTTCTTAATTTGCCAAATTTTATTAAAAAAATCTGTCAGCCACCTCACACCCATCTCTCCTAACTATCTCCATATCTCTATAGGAATCTCATCTGGTCCAACAGATTTTCTTGATTTCATCCTCTTCAAAATCTATTTTACTTCAGATTTTTTTAATTCTGCGCATAAAGTTATAATTCATATTCTCACACTGAATAGTAAGGTCTCCCAAATCTTGAGTAAAACAACCATTATATAATCTATCAAAATAATCTTTCTATATTTCTTTAATATCTTCATCTCGAACTAGAACCTTTTAATCCTCGTATTTAATACACTTTACAGTACATAAATCTCTAGACTTTCTCTCTTTTATTCGAGGAATTCTATATATCTTTTTCTGCCTCTTTATTGTCCAACTTCTCGTATACTTATTTATATAATTTAGTTTTTACATTCAGAATAACTTTTTAGCTTTCTTCTTAGTTAGTTTATACCTCACAAAGTTTGTTCCATCATTATTTCTTTTCAAATATCCAAAAAGGTCCCACTTGATTTTAATAGTATTTTTCATCTTTTCATTCCACCATGATATTTCCTTACATAGTGGAGCACTGTCCCTCAACTCACCTTTTAGTTACCCTCTTAATACAGCTAGCCATTTATTCCATGTTACATAAGATCATCACGGTCCTTTCAATCTGCTTCTTGTGCTATTTTATCTACAAAAATTTTTTGAGTACCTTCTAATCGTCACCATTTAATCTTACGATCTAATTTATACTTAATCTTTCTAAGTCTCTTTCTAATCCAAATATCTAAAACTAAGAGTCTATATTGTGTTACTACACTCTCACCTGGTACTACCTTACAATCGATGCAACTACCTCTATCTACCATTCTAGTTGAAAAAAAATCTATTTGGCTTGCACTCGATCCATTTCTAAAAGTAATCAAGTGAGAAACTCTTTTTTTAAACCAAATATTCACTAAAATCAAATCATAAGACAAAACAGAATCTAAAATTGAATTACCTGTTTAAGTTTGCATGTGCATAATACACATGCAAACTTAAACAAAGTGAATCTTCCCAATTTCTTAGTACAATTAGAATATGTAGTTATGGCCACTTGTAACAAATAGGATGCAGTAATAACTAACCTCACCTTCTACCAAAATAGAAGGTTAGTACACTCACTTAACAAAATAAAAGATCAATACATGCACACACATAGAAAGAGAGATAGAGGACATGTTTCATACCGTTGCCACATAAATTTGCAATTGCTCCGGCTACCATCCTAAGAGTTTGAGGATCATCTGTTTGAGATGCTATATTCGCTAATAAACGAGCACCACCTTTGCTCATTATTAAGCCCTGATTCAACCCTAAATGGACATGAAATTTACATAAGAAAAACTTTATCAATTCATTCAAATGCAGAGTGCTAATTTGAATATTCAGTTGATGAGAAGGTAGATGATCAGAAAGGAGTAAAATTTAATATGCAACATAATTAAGATGATTCAGGTTGCTATAGAAGAACAATCAGGATAATAGGATCGAACATGATCCTTGCACCTGGACTGATAAATGAAGCACATAAATTAGCCGAACTTAAAGTAGGATGTGTTTCAGAAGTTACATTCTCTGTAGAGTCACTTGTTTTCCTACTAAAACTAAATGAAAGATCCCACCGTTGCCAGCCTGATAGACGAACGTGAGACCTTATTCATTTCACTGCATCAAATGAACCAGTCAATGTGATTATGCACCAATTTCTATGCCATGCACTATTAGAAATGTTGCTTACCTCAATACCTAGTGGAAATATCTTGCGCAGTTCGCTGCTTCTCATTTACCGGTAAGTCACTGTTAGTTGCAATAATTACAAGTGAGACTAAATATCTTCCTATAAGCTATGGCCTACATTGTTGATATTGTCCATGATTATGTAAAATATTAAAGTTTTGGTACATATCTACTCTTCCATTTCACTTTATTTTAATAATATCAAGACTTTAGAGGGATGTTGTTCCATACATTGACCCACTGAGAAAATTTATAAATGTTTTGCTTTTCGTATGCTCTCCCCGGAAGCCATATCACCTAAAGGCAGAAACAATAAACTAGTATCTGTCTAGTACTCCGCAGGTTGCAAAATCCTCATATCATGCAGTACAAGATATGGACAAGAAGTGAGGGTGGAGATAGACAGGGTGAGATATTTCCCAGTAGATTTGCTAATCATTATTGTGGTACTTGTACATATGACTAAACACGTTGTGCAGTAATTACAGGGAAATTCACACCCAACAGAAAGGTTGTCTACCAGTTCATTCTTAACTTTCATCCAAACACTATTGAACATTAAAGTAATGTAATAAGAACATATAAGAGTTTATAGGTAAGCACCTCTATCTTCTGAGCGTTAAAATAAATTATACAGTTCTTGAAGATGTCATGACACATTATTATTCGTGAAATGTTCCTAGCAGTGCAAAAGAATCTTACCTAGAAGGAAGCTTTGAAAAGCATAACAAAGAAGAATCAGAGAAATGAAGAGATGCAACTTATATGCAATTCCTACTCTATATTTTATTTTTGGAGAGGTTAAAAAAAAAAATCAAGGTTTTGAATATCGGCCGTTTCTTTTGTGTGTGTGTGTGTGTGTGTGTGTGAATATATGTACATATATGGCAGTTACTGATATATATCACATACATTTATCAGATTTTGAAATAGTTGAAGATCATATAATTTCAGTAGGGTATTACCGATGCTTCGGATATAGCTGATATGCTACACCCAATATTGCGATTTTTGAAGCCATAAATGGCTGCCAATACTGATACCTATTCAGATATTTTAAGCCTTGAAAAATATTTATTTCTGAGTGTCTCATAAGTGAATTTCCTTAGTTATATTCACAAATTTATTTGGAAAAAAGGAATTATGAAAATGAGCAGGTATAGCATGTCTTATGTATTTAATTTTGAAATTGATGTCCTGGAATAATTATTCAGGCTGTTCATGCAGCAAAAAGTAAGATGTATACTAAATTTGGCACAAACAACGTAAATAAAATGGAGAGGTTTGAAATAAGAATCAGACCATGTCCCATAAGTTATAATGCTATATAAAAAAAAAGGAAGATAGTGTTGGTTATCTACAGTGCAGCGAAACAAGGAAAAATATAAATTATTCCAGTCTCAACCATTAATATCTGGAAATTTTGGGCATACGTTCATCCAGTCAATGCAGTATGTATTAGAGGAGAGATGCTGCAAATTAAGGGCAAGTGATTTGGGGTGGAAGCCTAGAGTTTAATTTACTGAAAACTAAAAAAGCATAAAGGCAATGCTAAGGAAAGCTTCAAAGTGGGATTAGATTTACTCTCACAAGGGGGATTCAGGAGAATAAAAGACATGAGTGTCACCAGAACCATTTCTTGACAGACATAGACAGTTAACTAGAAGATATGATTCAGATAACCAATGTATCTTTTATTTCTATTTAAGTTGAACATAATTCTAGTTACTTAGTAAAATTTAGAAATTTCAAAATGTAAGTTAACCATGTGCACTTTTGAACATACATTCTCCAAATAGAAAACAAGCAAGCTTGGTGATGGTTTCTCATCTTTTTAGCTTTTGCAATTTCATTTTTTTGAACAAGCACATCCAATACGTAGTACAGAATAGACTTATAAATCCCCTACTGCATAACATTAAGTTAAACTTTTAGGAACTTCAAAACATTGAGAAATTTCAAATAGCGGCATACGCTCTCTGTAAGAATTCCTTGAAGCAGTAAAAATAAAAGCCATATTGCATGCATTCATTTGAAATATACCATTCATTGCCAAGTTAGCAATAGCGCCAGCCGTTACTCGATGAATCGTGGTGTCCTTTGATGTTTCTAAAAGCAGAAGTAGAGCATCCAATCCTCCTTCTTCGACAATCTTTTCCTGGTTTGCATCTGTAAGATAGAAGGATGATTGCAAGTGACTAAAATGTAATACATCATACATTAAACATCACAAATAAGTCATAATGAAGAGTCATTGCTACTAATAGTTCATTATCCTGCATAAATCTTACAACACTCGCTCACTTTCAAAGTCTAGATTTACAGTTACCTACAATAAACTGAAGTGTGTGTCTAATGTATGATCAAGGACTTCAATAGAAAAACTGATCTTTAATAGTGAGGGCCAGCACAAAAATTTTGACATAGAACTTAGAGTGCACAAAGGTTCGAAAGTGATTAGTAATGGCCTCATGATACTATGTCACCATTGAACTCTAATTATATCACTAACCCAAATGGCAGTAAGTCATGCACCTAAACGACTTAACAAACAAGGAAATAGAAGGAAAGTTTAGCAATATCATGTAAAAAATACCTAGTCTTAATAGGTTGAAAGTACAATTGACTAAAGAAACAAATTTAAGAAATTAAATGACTTACCATCAGCTGCAAGATTAGCAATAACCTTTGCTGCCTGGATTTGTACATCCAAGTCTTCAGATCTTAACATAGTCAACATATTGGGAAGGCCAACTGAATGAAATGACAATGAATAAATGCATTAGAAGAGAACAGGCGACAAGATAACCATCAGTACAACATATGTTAAATAGCATATTATGAGTTCATTCGTAGTGTTTTGCCTTCTTCAAATATCTTGGCAATAGTAGCCCTTTGAGTAGATAGAGTCTCCCTCGGCTTGTTAGACTTTGGCATGTTCGTCTGGCCTAATCCTGATTTAACTAAAGTTGCATCTTTTAACAAGTTATTATCCTGTAAAAGAGACCAAAGAGTCGCAAACAAGTCACAACAGCAACAATCTAAATATGAAGGCTATGATAAAATTAAATTTACACTTGACAGATAATAGTTACCTCAATTTCAGCAAGATTTTCAGATACAAGCTTTCTTAATTTGGCAACTTCATCTTCAAGAACCTTCCTTTGTCTTTCCTCAGCTAACAGTTTTTGTTGCAAACTATTAAGCTCTTCATATAACAATTCCTATAAAAGAACACTGGTCAATATATATCTCAAACTATTACTAACATTAGAGGTTCAAAAATAATATATGAATCACGAATACTTCAAACTGAGTGTCGTGTTCGTGTCGAACACGTAGCGGATACCGATACTGGCATGATACTTGCCAATATGTATCGGACACAAGGAAACCGTATCAAATTTTTAGAGCCTAAAAACTTATGTGTCAGAGCCCATATTCACTTTCAAAAAGTCATAAAAAAGATCGTGCGTAGGGACCGTGTCCATTTTCAAAAACTCATAAAGATCACTTATTGAGCACTATGAAGCATTGTTGAAAATAACGCGTTTTGAAACTCGTTATATTGCGTTACGTAACCTAACGGAACCCCAACACTACGTAACAACTAGAAATAACTCAGTGCACCGTAACAATACGTTTTTTTACGTTATTTTACGTTATATTACATATATTACATAACGTTACGTTAAATTACGTTATGTTATTTACAATTATTTTTTTAGTAATTTATATACTGTTGTTGATTATTATTTTGATTATTAGCGAATTGATGTAATTTTATAACCTAATTAGTTATTGATTTGTTTGATTGCTTGTGGAATTACTAACTTGTTAATTTAAACTTGTTTCCTTATTCACTTGTATTTCTGGTCCGGTTGCTGAAATATTTCACTTGTTGATTCTATTAAATTTTTAATTGAACTGAAATCAACAATCATAAATAAGATAAGTTGAACATTACAAAATATAAATTACAATAATGATAATAACTAGAATTGAGATAAAAAATTAAAATCTTACTTTTTGTTTAAATAATGATTGGAATTACAGTTGCAGACTTAATATAATTTATGAAGATATGTAAAAATTATTGTAAAATTTAATATAATATTTGAATAGATTATGTATTACAAAATGGTTTTATATTCTTTTTTAGATATTGTAAATTTATTTTTCAATTTATTATAATTATTTTATATAGTTTTATATTTATTTTTATTAAATAAATAGAAAACTGCATAACCTATGTTATGTGTTACGCTATATGCGACATAACCTAACAAAGGCAAAACATTACGTTACCGTTATTGCTATTTTAAACATTGCTATGAAGTTGTACTTTGCCTAAAAAGACAAAATTATTTTGACATAAAAAGAATACTAAACTAATAAGCCACAAATGCCTTACAAAGGTAGAGTCTTCGAATATTTTATTCAAGCTATTAGTCCATTGGATTGAATTTAGATTCTTCTTTTTAATAAGTTATTTGATTAGAATTTATATTTATATCATAAAGATTTTTCTCATTTCTATCGACTTCCAGGAAAAGCATCTCTTAATGATTATGACTTTTGATGCTCTTTATATATATCACATGCATAAATGCGTGCATGTTTATGTCCCCGTGTCTCCTGTCCTACTTTTTTTGGATTTGACTTGTCCCTATATCCATATCATATCATATCTGTGTCTCGTGTCCATGTCAATACTTCATAGAAAATATTAATCCTCTGGTAATTGGCGAGTGTGTGGTGGAAGGGTTTGTCGCATGCCTTAGAGATTAGCCAGGCACCATAAGAGACACATATACTCTCTATAGTTAAAAAAAGGTTATATTTTCTAATCCAACCTCCAGACCTTCAGTAGATATTTGTAAGTCATGATAATGTGTATGATATTTCATACTTCGTAAGGCTTGGTGTGAATCCCTTTTACCATGCCATGTATTGATATGTTTTTTGAAATGTTACCAATGAAGTATGGACACCAATTATTTACAACGTAATGTTGGATGTTGTGTTAGACATGACACTTCTTTCAGTGCCATTTTTCAAGAGTTTACTTTGTGCTGAGGTGTCGCGTTATTTTGTGCCTCTTCACTAGTCCTCCATGATTCTTAGTTTATGATGTACCAATTAAATTTAGCAATCCTCATGTTAGTTACTACTTGTTACCAATCCTTCAACAACCCAACTGATGACACTTGATTTGATATCAATAAAGGGCAGCCCGGTGCTACAAAACTCCCGCTATGTGCGGGGTTCGGGGAAGGGTCAGACCACTTAGGTTTTTTATACGCTGTCTTACCTTACTTTTTTCCTGCAAGAGGCTATTTCCACGACTCGAACTCGTGACCTCCAGGTGACATGGCGACAACCTTTACCGTTGCGCCAAGCCTCCCCTTCACTTGATTTGATATCAATACTATATAAAAAGTCAAATTAACAAATAAACAAAAATATAGTACCATGTAAGTTCGAGATGTAGTCATCTCATGTGTCTTAAGTCGCCTCACGTGTCTTAAACAATCAAAGCAGGCTATCAAACAACAAATTATTAGATATTTCATTTCTAGCTTATGTTATAACCTCATTCCTTTGTATTGCCTACTTAAATAATATTTAGAAATTAAAACCAATTCAACACTTACGTGAAGTGTGTGAAGATCTCATGTATTTATGTAGTCTTACAGAATGTCTCGATACATTCATCTAGGTTAATTTCTAAGGGAGGGGGCCAATATGGGAATGAAGTTCCATTTCTTGTCATTTCTTCTGTTCGTCAGTTGGTTTTGTTGGCTGCCAGAGGAAGGTGTGGAAAAAATATATTCAAGTAGCCTAATAATGGTACAAATTCCCCCAAAAAAATCAGTGTCCATAATAGCAGTTTAGAAAAATTTCTGGAAACATGCATTAAAATAAATTATAAGACATACACATCAACTTTTAGTTCCAATACCTTTGTGGATAAGAGTTCATTGTTTGCCGCTTCTAGAGAGAGAATTTTACTTGCAGCCTCATCATTCAGCTTCAATAGACTATGTAACTTCGAGCTTGCCTCATCTGCAATATTTTGCTGCACCTGAACAAATACCTATCAGCTTTTAATTTTCCATGAAAGAAGTTTATAACATCATCAATATAACAGTCTGAAGCCAACTAGAAATAAAAGGAAATTGACTTAGGTCCTTGGTGCCCCAGGACAGCTAGCTGTTCTAGACATGTAGATGAATGCCACATATCCATCTTATGACCCCTATCCACCCATGGATTGATACCCATTCCCTATTCTCTCTCTTTACCTTATTTTTCTCTCATCCATGTGCATAATCAGTCCATAAGTCTTGGTGCCACATGGCGTTCATCGTGAAGAAAATTTCATCCTGGGCATACAGGACCTCAACGAACAGCTTAATCTGATGGCTCTTCTCTTTAAGGCTAACTTAATTGTTAGGAGCAACTAGTCCAAGCTACACTTATAGCAATATTATCAAAGACAACAAGTACAAAATGAGTGGAACTTTAAAGATTGTATAGAAGACCTATACAAGGTGAAACTAGAAAACAGAATCATCTATAATCTTTATGGGACATACATTTACAAAAGCATGTTTGGGCCATCTTATACTAAGACAACACTGTGATTTAGTTGGATTGCAGAAGCAGATATCATATCATTCTATATGTAAGACCAGAAGTGTAATATGCATGTGTAAACAGTGTGTTAACTGCTAAATACCAAACCCAGTGAAGTGAGAATTATCAAGATCCATACTCTTCCGTGTAATAAACAAGCTCAAAAATTAATAAAATATATAAAGAAAGGTGAAGATGTTAGTCGTTGCTTAGTCAAATTCAGTAAAATACTAAAAGAATTGTATGTTTTTAAAGATGAAATAAAAAGCAAGGAATGTTTAACAATGGAAGTCTATGCAGGAGAAAATCATTGCTCGTAGCTTTGGGAAGAACAAATGATCAAAAGAATGACAAGAAAGCTCTTCCTACGAAACACTAAGATATATATATATAGACCCTCAAGGCAACATTATAGAAAGACTAAAAGGGCTGACTAGTCCTAAGTAGTGCAAGTACATAATAACATATACAGGAGAGTATTTCCATGTATACCTCATATACTCTTAGGATATTTTACTTGTCATTGCAACACTGAGATCACAACTTACCGCATATTTTAACTACTTTCATTGCAACAACGCAGCACATCAAATATAGATAATAAAGGAAGAAAAAATTTAAAGAAGAGAAAGAATCTAAAACCAATAATGAAGATTAGTATTCCCCTTGTTTGGTTGTGGCATTCTCTTTTTATGACAAGCAAAGGGATATAGGACAAAAAGGAAAATTTGATCAAACCAATATGGATCAATGCCCAAATTAACACTTCAGCAGCCAGTGAATATGCTACCAAAATACCATCCAAGTATTATGATGAGCAGACAAATTTGGCATTTTAGTACTAGACCTTACACTATAACAAACTGATCATATAGGAATATAGGATATGATAACAAACTGAGCTTATAGGTAAATTTAAATACATAAGATACTAGACTGTGTACCATTTAAGCATCAGAAAGAATTACATCAGGTTACTTATATGAAGCTTATGAAAGCAAAAGGTGCATCAAGCACAATGGTTCAAAAATCCATGCCCTGAGTGTATACTCCACAGCATCACCTTAAACGGACGTTTATCAACCTTCAGTATTCAGAAGCAGCACACCCGATCACCAGGAAGAAAGGTCAGTATAAGAAAACACTAAAGTAAGCCGGGTAGCTATGTACATACCTTTTCTCAAGTCAGCTAACCAAAGAGACATCTGTGTGACAATATTCATATTTATATTTCTCTCTGCAGCATCAATCCAGATTAGATTTGGTCTACTTTAATTCTGGTAGCACCCTCAACTATGATTTCATGACTACCATCTGGTAAACTCATCCATCTCCAGTGTACATACCCAACACCTAGATGATGTTTGCTCATCTAATTCTCAGAGTGACGCCACCACTAATTTTGATGTAATTTGGGTTTCAATTTAGTCAGGTTTCATTATATTTAGAATAGCTTGTTTTTGTTGGGATTTGGAGTTAGTTGATTGTTATGAATTAGGATAAGGATTTATTAGGATTTGAGAGAAGTTAGTTTTATTGAAATTGTTAAATTTGTCTCCAAGTTAGTTAGTAACGCATTAGATAAATATTTTTTGTTTTAAAAGTTTAGATTTGTCCTTTAATATGTTATTTTAGATAAGGATTTGGTTTCAGTTAATTTTACCTTATCAGTCTTGTAAAGCTTATTTAAAGATTGCATAATATGAAAAGATTATAAAGTGAATGGATAGTTTGAGTTTGTAAGGATGAAATCTTGTTATCTTTTCCTCCTCTTGTTTTGTCTTTTTTCTTTTCCCTCCGTGGGGTATGCCATTTTAGTATCGGAACATATCCATCATTTTTCCTATCATTTTCCCCATCTTTTATTCTATCATAGCTCTTTGTCTTCACTTCCTCAAATGGAGTTTATAAATATAGATTCATCCCTACAAAATATAGAGTGAATGCTCCGTACCCATTATGAACAATGTGGTTTGACACTGCCACCAACTGTTTAACACCCCAGAACCATTGCTCACTCCAACTATGACCATTGCCACTGAAGTCACCATTACACCAATTATGGCTTTAATATCCAATTTATTTGTTTCCATTAGGCATTAGTCCATCATCACGAATCTATCCGATTGAAGTCAAAGCCAATTCAAAGTCATCGCAATTTGATTGCAAGGTATTAAATATCGGCCAGTAAAATAAATGCAACGCAAATATTGTAACGGATTTTGAGGCACCTGATACATTATATGAAAACTATATAATATAAGTCTAATATTGTCAATACCCCTGATATGATATACAGTCAATATTATCAATTCCAATATCAGATATCATCAGCAGATCTCTATACTAATCTGATATTTTAGACCTAGGTTGATGGAGAGCCATTGTGATGTCTCCCCAACTTCCATTTCTCTTTGCTGATAGTGAACCATTTCCAGACACTACCCACAATCAGCGTCATCACTTGGCACTTTCATAGTTTCATTAGCACATTGTTATTACTATAGCTCCTTCAGAATCATCCATGACATGCACTGGCTTTCATCAACTTCAAATGAAATATGGAAGGATAAGTTACAAAAGTATTTTGAGGTCAAGAACTGTACTGCAGAATGCAAACTGATGTAATAGAGTTTGATCCAATAAGATTTAAAATTGTTTGATTTTGCTAGCATGCGGAATTAGTTGATCTCTAAGGATGAAAATTTGCTGGGAATTGAAATAAAGAAAGTCAGATCTGTTAGTTAGATAGTGACTTAGGTGGTATTTAGCTATACAAAAGTGAGGCTGAAAGTGCAAAAAAACATCATTTTTTATGCACTTTAAGCGTTTGTTTAGACGAAAAGTGGCACTTGAAAAGTGTTGGAGTGACTTTTTGCCATATATGATAACTTTCATATTTAACTTCCTTAAAAAAAACAGAAGTCCATGATTAAAGTGAAGAAATGAAGAGAGAAATTTGAAGTTTTTTAAAATTAGTGAATTAACACATCAATATTTTTTTGAGGCTTCCTTTCTTGACTTGTTTCAAAGTAAATCTTTTTGCAGTACTTGCTGACATGGAACTACTTTCTATCCCAAAACAAATGTAATTTTAACACTTTTGGCTAAATACTATCAAACCAAAACTCCCCTTAGTATGTTAGTTTGACTTTTTGTTTAACCAATTAGATTTTTTTGGTGAGATTATTCACAGCAAGAGAAGCAATCCATTTATCTCATCTTAGTTTTGCTAATGATGTGTTAGTCTTCCTATAGCTGATGCAAAATCTTTGGAAGCAGTTACAAAGTATTCACTGATTTTGTTACTATTTCAGGTATACATCTTAATAAAGAACCAAGATGTATCTGAAAATAATTATTGTCCTAACAAGGAGAAAATCGCAGAAAGTTTTTGGAGTCTCTGTAGTATAGTTACATTTTAAATACTTGAAATTTCCACTAGTTACAAGTAAGTTGAAGCACTCTCATTGTTCCTTATTACTTGAAAAGATACAAACGCAGATTGCAAGTTCGGCACTGGAAACTATTTTTCCTGAAGATTGAAACTAGTAAGAAATATGATATATAGTTATCCATACTACTGGTCAGCAGCCTTTCAACTTCCAATAAAGACCATGCTTGGTAGACTAAAAGATGTCTAGATTCCCTTGGAAAGGAGGCATGCACGCTATTAGTTGGACTAGGGTCTGTCTGCTAAAGCTGATGGGGGGCAAGAACTAAGAATCCTGATATTGCTCAAACTGCAGTGGTTGAGTTATGACATCTTTTGCCTGAAATTTTAGAACACACTGGAAGATAGTAATAACTCTCGAGTTTGGAAAGAAATCCTCAAAGCTCGACCAGTGGCTCTGATGAGATAACTTCTGAAAATCAAAGTTTCTGGAAGAATCCATTGCTGGAGGGAAGACTAATTGATCTGGTTAGTATAAGCAGCACCCATCTAGTGGGGGCAATACATGCTAAAGTCAGGTTATACACAATGAAGAGAGAATTTTCCCTACAGTTTCGTCCTCTCAGATTGCAGGTCTGCTTCATACTATCACATCAAATGATTATCACGACTCCAGGAATGAATGAAGTAAGATAAGCTGCTGTCAACTGTGGGTTCCCAAGATCCATATATGCTTGTGAGTTGGTTAGATCACCATCTCCTATTGTTGACCGGCACACTATGGTATGATACCCTAGAACTGTACCAAAAGTTAGTTGCTGCTTGTTTAGATCTAACATATTAGCTTAAAACAAGAGACAGACTAATGCATTTTGGCCTGCAAGTTGAACCATCTTGTGTACCGTGCAACTCAGAACCAGAAAATTGTGACGATCTATTCTTTAATTGTTCATTTTCTAGTTTCTTATGGAAGTCATTGAAGCTTAAACTTTCCCAAGGAGCATCAGTGGCTCTTCTGGATGAAATTCCAAGTATGAGGCATTGTAACTTCTCCAAACCAGTCATGAGGCTTGTTAAAATCATCATTGGAACTACAGTATGGAGCATATGGCAGGAAAAATAACAAAAAAATATTTGAGCAGGAGTCCAGTGATAAATACAAGCTGAAGAAATTTTCGGAAGAACTCATCAGGGTGACAGCTCTTCAAAGAAAGCAGATTAAGCAAGGAATGATATAGATAGGAAATTCTAGAGAACTCGCATCTCTTATCAGGAACAGCACAAGGGAGGCCAAGGAAGAAGACTTGAGGGTCCAGAAGGAGCCTGGTGGCATCCATCTACCCCAAAGCCCAAGAGAAAAGGATTTTCATATCTAAGTTGAGATGTAATTGGAATAAAAAGCTTACGATGTATGCCTGAACTTGTAGGCTCATAGCTGACTAATACTGTCCTGTAGCAGTACTACTTCAGATATGACTCCTAGTTACTTTTTAGTTTCAGATTGTTTGTTGAGAGGCTATTATCACTGTAAACTTTTTATATTCCTTATCCATGGAAATACTTAGTGCTAAACAAATGGTTGTTAAAGGTTAGGATTAGTTTTTAATTGATTTTATCTTATCTCTTATTATGTAAAACATATTGAAGGCTACATTATATGGAAAAAAATTAGCAAAGAGAATAAAATGGTTTGAGTTTGTAAGGCTGAGGCCATGTTATCCTTTTCCCCGCTCTTCACTCCTCTTTGCCCTTTCCCCAGTAGAATATACGAAATTCACTCCACATAAAAATACTAAATATGTTTCGCATTGCACCTCACAAATAGTTTAAAAGGGAGGTAATTGCCTTTCAAAACCAGAAAGCATGGTTATTGAATGACTCAAGTAACTAAAATTTCCAATAATAGCTTCTGCTAGGATAGCTAACACTTCAAAAATGACCATAAATGAGATAACAGCATTTGTGATAGATATGTTCTCCAAATAATCTTTTGGATCTTCTACCTAGTTCTCCTTCATCTGTAGTAAAGCTTAGCACGCAAGCAGTGATAAAATTGGACCAAACACACACACGCACACACACACACACACACATATATATATATCAAACAGCATTTCTTGCAAAAAGATGTTATTTTTTTGTTTCCTTTTTCTGTGAATTGCATCTTTCTCGGCTCGAGCATTTTAATTTCCATGAATGTTCCACATCAAAATTACTTGGCCAAGACAACTTTCAGTTTCACCTACCATCTGTAGCCTTGTGGATAATGCATCAAGGATGAATATTGCTTGTGTCGGTTGGCTGCAAAGGATATTCAGTAAGAAATGGTGCGATGTTCACAGATCATCTAGATGAGAATTTCAAAACATAATGAACCATTCTCCAGGAGGTTGTTTCATACCAAAGTTTTAGATATCAACCAATATTGATATATATCGCAAGTGTCGTATCAGATTTGAGCTATCTAATACACAATAAATTGTTTAATATCGGTCTGATATTACCAATAGTTCCTAACTAGTCAATACGCCTAATATGCTGATTTTAATAACCAATACTGATTTTGATATTTTAAACCTTGCTTCCTACAATGAATTAAATTGAACATGCTCATTGTCCCTAAATAAACAAAAAAAAAATGCTAATGTTTCCTATAAATCACTTCCACGCAAGGTTTTAAATAGCAGCTACAATTTTCCAATATCAACTGATATTACAATTTAGATACCAAATAGCTACGATATTAAGCATATCAATGTGTTTAGCGTTTTCAACAAAATAATTGTTGATATATCAGGTCCAAACCGCTATTGATTGCAATATCAAGATCCAAATATCAGCCAATATCTATTGATATTGAAGCCCATACAACTAGACAAGTTATTGTGATGTTTTTTAGCCTATTTAATCAAGTTTACCTTTTCTTGGTTATTAAGAAAATTAGGTATCTAACTATCTATATTTACACTTTGAATCGAGTTATTTCTTTTTTAATCTAAAGATTAAGTTAGGGGGTTACTTGTCAATGCTTTAACGTTAAATTACAGTAAAATTATAGTTAAGTAAAATCAAGAAAATTGCATCAAACCTATAGTAAATTATAAATAGTAAAACTTTTTAGTTAGTGTCTTAGTAATTATGAATTCACTAACATAATACAAGTTTTCAAGGTAAGTATATTCTAAACATGTATATTTCTATGTAGCTTTATATGATATATGCATGTGTTGCCTCATCCATACATATTTTAGAATAGGAGGACATGTATAATAGTCTACTACTGACGTCCGATATCCTTAATATCTCTCCGATAATGATATTTGCTATGGAATTTCTCCCTCCTATAAATCCGCTAGAGCCGATATTTAAAACGTTGCTTCTATGTCACCACGATGAACATCGTTTTTATGTAGCGAAGTTTTTGGTTTTGAATAAAAATCACTAAAATAAGCTTGACTATTGAAGGAAATTTTGAGGAAATAAATGGAGAACAAATTTTGAGGAAAAAATTACACCATGCATGAAGAGAAAAGTAGCATTGCTTCATAGGTTAGATATCTAAAAGATTGACTTTTGATGTTTAAACAACAATGTAACAACATAATTTCTATTATAACGTATGTTCCTGATGTCAAATTTATCCAAGAGTGAATTCGTTGTGTTCGTCTCATTTTTCTATATTTTTGGTGATTTGTTTTTGAAATTTTCTGGATAATCACTTAAAATAATATTATTTTAATCACTGGTGGGTCCTACACATAATTTGACTAATCTCTCTTCTTTTGACTTGTAAAAATGAAGTTTGACTTTATTTGTGTTAGTTAAATTTGAAATTATAACCTTAAACAATTCTAATAATCTATTATTACTAATCATTTGTCCTATGCCTATTTTGTCTTTATTCATCCATACCTCACCTTCACCATACTTGTCTTTTGGCCAAACATGACAAGCCTTTTTCTTAGCCCCATATCTCTCCTTTATCTATTATATATTTTTCTTCCTTTCCTTTCATTTATTCTCCTCATCATTTATTCTCTCTCCTTCATTTTTCATTCCTCTCTTCCTTTTTTTTTTTTACTCCAACTCTCAAGAAGAAAAATAAGAAAAGAGAAGAAGAAGAAAAAAAAAAAGAAGAGAAGAAGTTCTTTAGGCTCAAAATAGACTTATCTACCTAACCCATCAAGGCAAGTAAAATCATATCCACTCTCATATTTTTTTCTAACTCTAATTGTTTATGGTTAACTTAGAATCTTGATTTGTTAAAACTTAAAAAGATAATGTCTCTATACAAAAATCTCTATAATTATTCTAGAAAAATAAAAATATGATTTTTACACTTTACTCTACATTTATATATCAAATTTATCATTTTATTTATAATCTCTCATTTTCAAACTACAAGTTGTAAAGTTAAACCATATGCTTAATTTTTAAATTATAAAAATACTACCTTTATGAATGTTCATCATATTGGATATAAATTTGAAGTTTTCTACATAAGTTCTTTGTATATAATACAATGATTTAAAAATTATTTTCCACTTGCCATTAGAAAATATGTGTATATATATATATATTTATTTATTTATTTATTATTTATCATGTTTTAAAGAGAGAGTTTCATATAAGTTTTACATTAAATTTGCTAAAATATTTCTTTTATGCAAACTATTACATTAGGCCATGATTCATTTATGCTAATCCATGTTCACTTTAAAAATATAAACATTAATAAGGTTTAATAAATTTGTTACTTTTCATACCATGAAATTATACTAGAATTTGGAAAATTCATATGTTGTTAAAATAATCGTTATAATAGTGTTAAACCTATTTAATTCTCATCTTTACAATTTAGTACTCACTTACCTAATATGTATTTATATGCATAATTATATATGTATGATTCACATACACGATCATCAAAGGTATTTTTATATCTTAATACTCGCATATGTGTTTATATACATACTTGTATTTATGTATGGTTTACATACATGATCATTTCCATAACATTCATTCTAACATTCTATACTCCATCATACTTTCTTTGACATATATATACTAGTTGTTTGTACAAGATACATGAAAATATGTCGGATTTTGATAATGCCATAAATCATGACTTGCCTGTTAACTTGATTTTGACATGAACCACATCTTACTTGTTACTAGACATGTGTATGTAGAAATCTTAACATGATTAGTTCATCGTATTTCGAATTGATTTCCATGTAATATAACTTGAAACCTTGGGTTATGGGAGAATTAAAGGGTGGAAAAATATTGTATCGTGAAAGATTTATAATAGGTTGCGCAACCGAAATAAGGGTCCATCTGCGGGGTCGCCCGGATGGTACTGAGCCATCATCTCTTATTTAATCCATATTGATGGGATAACCGATTACTCAGTATCGGTATCTGCTTGAGTGCTTAGCGGCACGGCTGGTTCAGCGCCAGCATCTTGGCCGAGTCCCGGGTATGCACGGATAGTTTCATGATACGAGTCTATTTCTTCACCATTTAGTTCAAAATATAAACTAAAATAAGATATTAAGTTAGACTTGATATGTATATATATCCCTTCTTGATATTGTTACTTGATCATTTAATATTTTCCACACATGTGCATACTTCATATCCACACTCATATTTACTTATTTGTTTATATTACACGCTATCTACTTTTTATTGTTTTACTTGCCAGATTTGACTCTGAGCTCCTCCACACGCTCAGATACTGAAGATGTGAGCGAGGATCCGTCATTTTACGATCCATACTTTCTGAAGCAGACCGAGCAGCAGTAGATTCCTAGGTCTCCACTTTTTGTATTTTGGATTTGGTATGTATATCTCTTTTGAGGGCTTAGTTCCCAACTTCTGTATCAGTACTTAATTATTTCTTTCTGTTTTAGACATGTATATCTTTCTTTCTATATGGCAGTAGATTAAGTTCCAAAATCCTGGTAGATAAATTGTATTTTAACTTTATTCAATCCTGCTTTTATATATTCATTGGCCTCGTGCACGTCAATTCACATGTGTCCACCGGTGACGCACTCCGTTCCATGTTTAGTGAGGAGCGGGGCATTACAGAGTGGTATTAGAGATATAGGTTAATTTAGGAAGACCATAGGACTACTGCCATATATGTGTGTGTGTGTGTATATATACATATATGTACATACAAAAGAACATGTCTACTAACAATATTTTTTTATTTTTTTTATTCAACACCTGTCCCTTGACTCCCTTGCAAGTTGAATATCTACCATATTCCAATCTTATTTTTATTCTTGTTCAAATTTCAGCGAGATGCCACCTCGTTGGCCACCTAGAGCTGGTCCAGCTCGAGCACGTCTGCACGGAGCTGGTCCAGCTAGGGCCGGTACGCATGGAGCCACTCCACACGATCCAGTTGCAGAGCTTAGAAATTTAGTTATAAAAGTTGCCCAAGCCCAACAGACAAGGGCAGCAATATTGGAGCGCATGACAGGACTCCATAGACAAGAGAGACCCGGGACAGTATCAGATTTCCGTCAGCTTTAGCCATTTACATTTTTGGGTAAAGAAGGCCTATTGGAGGCAGAACAGTGGATCGTGAATATGGAAAATCTTTTGAAGGCTGCTAGGATTCCGAATGAGAGTCGTGTTGATGTTGTGCAGATCCAGTTGGTGGATATTGTGCGGATTTGGTGGTTAACAGAGGAGAAGAGGCATGTAGGGCCTATAACATGGAAGGAGTTTGTTGAGGCCTTCTATGACCATTTCTTTCATCCATCGTTTCGACAAGAGATGAAGAGGCAATTTATGGTTCTCTAGTAGGAAGACAAGACAGTTGATGAGTACGCAGCAGAGTTCGTCAGATTAAGCAGTTTGCTCCAGTGCTGGTTGAGATCGAGAAGGACAGAGCTTATCGCTTCTAGCAGGGATTGCGTTATGACATCCGAGAGCATCTAGCATCGCAAGTCTTCGGTTCATACTCTAAGGTATACAGTGCAGTTTGTCGACAATAGCAGGTATCAAGAGAGAAGAGACCTCAGGTCGCAGTGCCGAAGAGACAGTTCCACCAGATCGCAGGACCCTCAACTCGATATGTTGGTGCTCCCCCAACCAAGCAGCCAATGAGGCTTGCACCGAGCCAGATAGTGTGCAGCTTCTGTCGCATATCAGGACATATGCAGAAGGATTGTCAGAGGGCACAGGGATTATGTTTGGCTTGTAGATCATCGGACCACCAGATATCCACATGTCCAAATAGACAGCAGTCAGCAGATAGTGCCAATCAGGGATTCGAGCGATTAGGAGTGTATCAGGCAGCACCAAGGCAGATAATGACAGCACCACCAGCCCAAAGGCCCCAGGAACCAATTCAGAGGAGACTGTTGGTGCCGCAACAATATGCTTTTAATAGAGCTCAAACCGAAAAGGGTAAGAAACAGGGACAAGTCCGATTGATGACAGCAGAGAAGACTCAGACTTCAGGAGGGGTTGTGGCAAGTACACTTCTCGTATATCGTGCTCCGGCTCATGTTTTATTTGATTCAGGTGCATCTCATTGTTTCATATGATCGGGTTTTGTTTTGCGTAACTCAATTGATTTTGTCGATTTATCTATTGGGTGGGATATTAAGATGGGAAATGGTAGTGTTATATCTAGCCGAGAGTGTCGATTGTGTCCCATAGTAGTTAGTGGCCGAGAGTTTTATGCTAATCTCTTTGTGATAGATAACGGTGGATATGATGCTATCTTAGGGATGGATTGGTTGAGTACTTTTTATGCAGCGATTGACTATCATGGCAAGAAGGTAATATTTCGAATTGCAGGTCATACTGAGTTTGAATTTCTTGGTGGAAGTAAATCCTTAGAGCCAGCTAGGCTCAAGGTGACACCGAGAGGTAGAGTTCTTGATGCCATAAAGATAGGTGAGGGGATAATTCCAGTAATATCAGAATATTTAGATGTGTTTCCCGAGGAGTTGCCAGGGTCGCCTCCAATCAGAATCGTGGAATTTACCATTGATACTCTTCTGGTGCAGAGCCTGTATTCAAACCACCATACCGAATGGGTAGAGAAGAGCTAGAAGAAGTTAAGAGACAGGTTGATGAGACCTAGTGTTTCTCCCTGGGGAGCTCCAGTGCTGTTGAAAAAAGAAGGATGGTAACCAAAAGTTATGTGTTGACTATGGGGGTTTGAATGCAGTCACTATCAAGAATAGATACCCTTTGCCAAGAATTGTGGGCTTGTTTGATCAACTAGGCGGAGCTAAGATATTTTCTAGGATTGACATTCGTTCTGGTTTTCATCAGGTGCGAGTTCAAAAGGACATTCCAAATACAGCATTTAGGGTGCGGCATGGACATTTTGAGTATCTAGTGATGCCATTTGGTGTGACCAATGCTCCCGCAGTCTTCATGAGTTTGATGAACCAGGTGTTCACATAATATTTGGATCAGTTTGTAGTGGTGTTCATCGGTGACATTCTCGTCTACTCTCGGAGTAGGGAAGAGTACGCAAAGCATTTGAGAATAGTTTTACAGACTCTCAGGCAATAACAATTGTTCAGCAGACTGAGCAAGTGCGATTTCTGGTTGGATAAAATCGCTTTCTTGGGCCATGTAATATCTGGAGATGGTGCGTCAGCAGATCCCAAGAAAGTGGAGGCTGTACTTAATTGGCCGATTCCAAAATCTGCTTCAGAAATACGTAGCTTTCGTGGATTGATTGGATACCATAGGAGATTCATACAGGATTTCTCTAAAATAGCAGCGCCACTAACAAAGCTGATGTGGAAGGGGGAGAAGTACGAGTGGACCACGGAGTGTGATAGTGCATTTGAAGAGCTAACGCGCCGATTGATTACGGTACCAGTGTTAGCAGTTCCTAATGATTCAGGCGGTATGAGAATATACTGCGATGCATCTAGTAAAGGATTAGGTTGTGTACTTACGCAGAATGGTCAAGTGATCGAGTATACTTCCCGACAACTTAGACCTCATGAACGGAACTATCCTATACATGATCTGGAGCTAGCGACACTAATACATGCCCTTAAAATTTGGAGGCATTATTTATTGGACGAAAGGGTAGAAGTGTATATTGATCACAAGAGTTTTAAGTATATCTTCACTCAGAAGAAGTTGAACATGAAGTACCGCAGATGGCTTGAATTTATAGCAGATTTTGACTTGGACATCCGCTATCATCCGGGAAAAGCAACGTAGTGCCAGATGCCTTGAATAGGAAGCCGATGGCTATGTATTTGACTCGACAGAAAGAAATCTTAAAAGACATGGAGATGGTGGAATTAGAAGTTCTATTGTCATGAATGACAACGCAGCTCATGGAGTTAAGATTTCGATCTACACTGGTTGATAGGATCAAAGAAGTCCAGAACAATGATGGGAGATTGAAAAGGCTTAGGAACAAGATGGAAGTGGGTAAGAGACTAGACATCTCAGTGCATGCAGATGGCTCACTTCGTCTCGGTGGTAGGTTGTGTGTGCCTAGAGGAGAGGTTAGAGATGAGGTGTTAGCAGAATCTCATAGATCAGCATATTCTACTCACCCGGATGTACCAAGATGTATAGAGATCTTAGACAACACTTTTGGTGGCCAGGAATAAAAAAAGGAGATTGCTCAATATGTATCAAAATGCTTTATTTGTCAGCAGGTGAAGATCGAGCATCAGAGGACCGCAGATTTGCTTCAACCCTTACCTATTCCGGAGTGGAAATGGGAGAAGATAGTCATGAACTTTGTAACGGATCTTCCCAAAAGTCCGAAGGGTAATAACGCAGTTTGAGTGATCGTAGACCGCTTGACGAAAACAGCCCATTTTATTTCTTTTAGGGTGGGTCAGTCGAGAGAAAGGTTGGCAAGGAGATTCCTGCAAGAGATAGTGAGAGTGTACGGAGTTTCAGAACGGATTGTTTCAGATCGCGATACTAGGTTCAGATCGCACTATTGGACCAGTCTGATGAAGAGTTTGGGGACGCATTTAGTTCTTTTTTCGGCGTATCATTCTCAAACAGATGGACAATCTGAGCGGACCATTCAGACCTTAGAGGACATGCTGAGGGCTTGTGTGCTAGATTTTGGAGGTTCATGGGAGGATCATTTGTATATGGTAGAGTTCTCCTACAACAACAGTTATCATGCGAGTATCAAGATGGCTCCATTTCCAGCTTTGTACGGTAGGAAGTATAGATCGCCCTTGTGTTGGGACGATGTTGGAGAGCGCAACATACTAGGACCAGAGATAGTCGCTCAGACGATAGACCAAGTAAAGCTCATCAGGGAGCATTTGAGGGTTGCACAGGATAGGCAAAAGAAATAGGCAGATCATCACAGAAGGCCATTGGAGTTCAAAGTTGGAGACAGAGTATTCCTCAAGGTTTCACCAATGAAGGGAGTTGTTAGATTTGGTAGGCGAGGGAAGCTCAATCCTAGATATATTGGTCATTTTGCTATTGTCGAGAGAGTTGGAAACTTGGCTTATCGACTTAACTTGCCATCAGAGTTGGATGCAATGAACAATATATTTCATATTTCTCAGCTGAGGAAATGCATTGGAGATGAGAACCGTGTTGCAGATCTTTCCGATATGGAATTAAAATAGATTTGACTTTTGAGAAGGAACCAATTGCCATCATTGATCGACAGGAGAGAATTCTGAAGAACCGCACGATTCCCCTCGTTCTCGTGTCATGTGTTAGTCACTCGCCAGAAGAATTTACCTGGGAACGGGAGGATGATGTCCAAAAGAAATATCCCCGCTTGTTTGAGTGATCACGTCAGGTATCGTATTCATAATATTATTATATATTCCCGTATGCACATGCATATATCTGAACTTATTATTGTATTTATTCTTGTTTCTCAAAAAAAGTTTAATTTCGAGGACGAAATTTTTTTAAGGAGGGTAGGATGTAACAACCTAATTTCTATCATAATTTATGTTACTGATTTCAAATTTATCAAAGAGTGAATTCGTTATGTTCGTCTTATTTTTCTATATTTTTGGTGATTTATTTTTGAAATTTTCTGGATAATCACTTAAAATAATATTATTTTAATCACTGGTGGGCCCTACACATAATTTGACTAATCTCTCTACTTTTGACTTGTAAAGATGAAGTTTGACTTTATTTGGGTTAGTTTAATTTGAAATTATAGCCTTAAACAACTCTAATAACCTATTATTACTAGTCATTTGTCCTATACCTATTTTTTCTTTATTCATCCATACCTTACCTTCACCATACTTGTTCTTTGGCCAAGCATGACAAGCCTTCCTCTTGCCCTCATATCTCACCTTTGTCTATTATATTTTGTCTTACTTTCCTTTCATTTATTCTCATCATCATTTATTCTCTCTCCTTCATTTTTCATTCCTCTCTTCCTTTTTTTTTTTACTCCAACTCTCAAGAAGAAAAATAAGAAAAGAGAAGAAGAAGAAGAAAATGAGAAGTTTTTTAGCTTCAAAATAGGTTTATCTTTCTAACCCATCAAGACAAGTAAAATAATATCCACTCTCATGTTTTTTCTAACTCTAATTGTTTATGCTTAACTTAGAATCTTGATTTATTAAAACTTAAAAAGATAATGTCTCTATACAAAAATCTCTATGATTATTCTAGAAAAATAAAAATATGATTTTTACACTTTACTCTATGTTTAGTATCAAATTAATCATTTTATTTATAATCTCTCATTCTTAAACTACAAGTTGTAAAGTTAAACTATACGCTTAATTTTTAAATTATAAAAATGCTACCTTTATGAATGTTCATCATATTGGATATAAATTTCAAGTTTTCTACATAAGTTCTTTGTGTATAATACAATGATTTAAAAATTATTTTCCACTTGCCATTAGAAAATATGTATATATATGTGTGTGTATATATATATATGTATGTATTTATTTATTCATTATCATGTTTTAAAGAGAGAGATTCATATAAGTTTTACATTAAATTTACTAAAATATTTCTTTTATGCAAGCTATTACATTAGGTAATGATTCCTTTATGCTAATCCATATTCACCTTAAAAATATATACATTAATAAGATTTAATAAATTTGCTACTTTCCATACTATGAAATTATACAAGGATTTGAAAAATTCACATACATGATCATCATAGGTATTTTTACATCTTAAAACTCACATACGTGTTTATATGTATACTTGTATTTATATATGATTTACATACATGATCATTTCCATAATATTCATTCTAACATTCTATACTCCATCATACTTATCTTGACATATATATACTAGTTGCTTGTACAAAATACATAAAAATATGCCGGATTTTTCTTATTAGTACATACACATATCTTGATAATGTCATAGATCCTGACTTACCTGTTAATTTGATTTTGATATGGACCACATCTTTCTTATTACTAGACATGTGTATGTAGAAATCTTGACATGATTAGTTCATCATATTCTGAATTGATTTTCATGTAATATAACTTGAAATCTTGGATTCTGGAAAAACTAAGAGGTGGACAAATATTGTATCGTGAAAAGTTTAGAATAGGTTGCGCAACCGAAATAGGGGTCCATTCCGCCCGGATGGTACTAAACCATCATCTCTTATTTAGTCTATATTGATGGGACAACCGATTACTCAGTATCGGTATCTGCTTAAGTGCTTAGTGGCACGGCTGGTTCAGCACCAACATCTTGACCGGGTCCCAAGTATGCACAGGTACTTTCACGATACTAGTCTATTTCTTCACCATTTAGTTCAAAATATAAACTAAAATAAGATATTAACTTAGACTTGATATACATGTATATTCCTGCTTGATATTGTTACTTGATCGTTTAATATTTTCCATACATGCACATACTTTCATATCCATACTCATATCTTACTTATTTGTTTATATTACACGCTCCCTATGTTTTATTATTTTACTTGTCGGGTTTGATCCTGAGCTCCTTCCCACGCTCAGTTACTGAAGATGTGAGTGAGAATCCGTCATTTTACGACCCGTACTTTCTGGAGCAGGCCGAGCAGCAGTAAATTCCTAGGCCTCCACTTTTTGTATTTTGGATTTGGTATGTATATCTCTTTTGAGGGCTTAGTTTTCAATTTCTGTATCAGTACTTAATTATTTCTTTCTGTTTTAGACATGTATATCTTTCTTTTTATATGGCAGTAGACTAAGTTCCAATATCCTGATAGATGAATTGTATTTAACTTTATTCAATCCTGCTTTTATATATTCATTGGCCTCGTGCACGTCAATTCACACGTGCCCGCCGGTGATGCACTCTGTTCCATGTTTAGTGAGGAGCGGGGCGTTACAAACAATAATATGATTTTAATTAGTTCAATCTGAAATGTATGTATGCATGTATGTATGAATGAATGAATGAATGTATGTATAATATATATTTGTGGCAAGCTCAAATTGAAAAAACTGCTGAAGGATTTGATAAAATCCACTACTTCACACTATTCAACATTGAAAGTTGAAAATGCATCAGAAGAGGAAATACTACACAATTGGCTTTAGCCTTATAATACTACACAGTTACTATTTGCCTGATTATGGAACAAATACCAAAGATAAGAGGAGGGTCCAGGAGGAGTCTGGTGGCACCCTATTGCCCATCTATATGGCGATAACGAAGACCAATGACTAACTATAAGAAAATGAAAATGTATCAGTAAGTTAAATATGTTTAACTACTGACAGGTATTGCCTAAACTCATGATCCATATGGAATTCCGTGAACTCTATCATGCTTTTAATTCCTTAGTTCTTATTTTAGTATATAAGGCAAGGTGTTCGCATTGTTTTATCCTTTTAGTTCATCAATAAAATTTTACCAATTGCTCAAAATTACACACACACACACACACACAGAGAGAGAGAGAGAGAACAGGAGAGAGATAGACTTGGGTTCTTTGGAAAACATTTGGAGTCAAATCATTCCCATTGAAATTGGATATTAGGATATATAATTTAACAGGAGTATTCATGGTATTTTTCCTATAGACAAGCAAATTATTAAAGAGATAATGATATTTTAATAACTTCATTAATATTAAATAAAAGTTATGGAGATTCAATTAACATAATGTGTTCAATATTGAGGATATAGGTACATATGCAAATTAAGTAATTTTCGAAGAGTACACACGCAATTAGAAATTTTTGAAGGGTAACTAAGCAAAAAGTTTGGAAAGTATATATGCAAAAAAAAAAAACTTGAAAAAATAAAATATTTCTTAATTTAACAGATGAGTTAACTCTTAAAATAGCGCAATTGAAAAAAGGGATTCATGTAGCTGGCCCCAAAGATTGAGGTAAGAACTTTGTTTCTAGTGTTTTTTTACAATTTTTTTTTTCAGCTTACTAGAACACTATTTCCAACACTTAATCAGCACGAAGGGTATCTTGGATTTTGAAAATCACCAGATACATTGGTGCCCGTTTCGGGCCAAACACTTTCACCTTCATCAAAATATTTTATTTACGGAAGCCACAATCTAATTATCGAGAGAAAATGCACGGAAAAAAAAATAAATTAAACTTCCACACAAAATAATAAATTAGAAAATAGGAGAAAGCCAGATATACAACCTAATATTATTTCATAAGGAACAAAATAAGATAACTAAATGGGGCTAGCTTGTTCAAATTTATGCATTTACCTGAACAGATTTTTTACCGACACTAAGCTCCTGCTGCATATCCATCAACTGTCCTTCTAAATCTGCATAACGAGAGTGCTCATATTCCACTTGCTTGATTAATTCCACTATCTTTTTCTCATACATCTGAGTGGTGTCAGCAAGTACTTTTTGATATGTAGAACTGTCGAGTTGGTGCTGCTACTAACAACAGATTTAACATTAAAACTAGCATTCGAAGTTCTTTTACACACATAACAAATGATGGATAGAAAATCACTGCATGATAATGTTTTCAACTGCTAAAATTTGGTGAAGCAAAGAATGCAACAAGACAACAATATAAGACTACAACTACTATAATTATTTAGTATTATCAGCAAAAAGTAAATTTTTGTAATGCTATGAACTCTACATATAAGATCATCAATATGCTTTCTAGTCACTTCATCATTTGCTTAGGTTAACAGAGTTTCATGTACCTATATCCTGTAGTTATTCTTATTTCAAGAAACAAAGAGAACACCATTTGAACTAAATTAAATAAGATTATGATGCAAACACATTTTCAATATTCATAGATAAAAGACGAGCATTAAAAGGTACCTTGTTTTGTTTTAGGGATGTTTCTAAGCGAACTATTTCTTCAGTCATTGATCTGTTTTGGTCCTTTTGCAGATTTAATTCCTCGGACAATTTTTTGATCTCCAACTCCAGATGAGTATTTTCTTTTTCTACACTCTGTAAGGAAGAAAATCCAGTGGTGAACTAAAATAAGGAACAAAGAAAGATAACATACTGAAGATAAGAAAAGGATTCAAAGAATAGACTTACTACCAGAGAAGATGATAGCTAAAGATAAAAAGTAAGACTTACAATTGATTTCTTTTTTGTGCTTTTTTATTTATTTAATTTTTTTGGAAAAAAATGACACATGCGCTTACAGAAGATATTAGAAAGGCCCAATCAGTTCTAAACAGACCATATAAACCTTTTTTGCTCCCTCCGTCCCTCACACACATTTACAAACTCAGAAGTGGTGATTCATGTAGCAGCTACAATTGCCTTCGCCGTTGATATTGATGCATATGATGCCACTCCAAAATTTGTTCTCTTGCATTCCAAAATTTTATTCTTTACCATCTCTTTCTATATGAAGTTTTCTAGTTTGATAGGGTTGGACTTCTATAGAGTTTCATTATTCTAGGGTTGCTCATATTTATTCAACTTGTTCATTCTAGTTTAAAAACTTTTCTATGGGTTTCGGAGATTGATATATCACTAAAATGATATTCCTACTATCTGAATCCAGAAAGATGTTCTCTTTAAAAAAAAAAAATAGTTGAGATAAAAGGAAAATGATTGAATATGTACGAATGCATGAAGATTGCCTTCAAACTTCTATGTTTTCTGGTAGTTTGATTGTTATCCTACAGAATTTGTCTGAATGTATGTTCTTCATCAATCCTAAACCGCATGTATTTCATTCATGAAACAGACCGAACTGAACCACTCAAATTGGGATAGTTCGATTCAATTTCAAAACCTGATTATTTCGCTTGGTTTTCCAAAAAGTAAAAAAATCAAACTGAACCCATCAAATATTTTGCCCTCCTTGTATATAGTATATACTCATAATTGTCAATATCCTACGCTATACGATACGTATCTTACGATACGATACGATTCATAAAAAAATCGATATGTATCTTATACTATTAAGTTATGTATCTTACGATATGACAAGCGTATCCTACGATATGCGACACGTATCTTATGATACGCGATATGTTACGATACGCTAACTTGGTTCATAAATGGATTTGAAACTTTTGAGTTAATATTATGCAAATTTCAAACTAGTATAGTCATTTAACAAAAAATAACATCAAAATTTAAGATACTTATTTTAGTTGATAAAAACATTTAAACAAATCATTAAAAGAGGTATATTAGTCATTTACATAATATAAATTATTTAATTATTAATTCTCCATTCAATTATCTAAAAAGCTTATTAATTATACGTTAAAATCACGATAAAAGGAAAATTTTGTATAGATTTGAGAAGATGATGATGAAAAAATTAAAATAAAAATTATTAGGCACTGCCGCACTATGGTGATAGAACTATAAGGGATAATTAACTGATATTATATTTACTTGTTTTGTATTTTTTTGGAGAGATAACGAACTTTTGTTCAATGTTTTGGTTTTTGTTAATAATATTAAGAACAAAAAAGGAAAGAGATTGGAGAAATATATAATGTAATTTGATTGTTGGATTTAAAATTCGATTATGAATAGATAGATCAATGAGAAATAAAAACTTTACATAGTGAAAGGAGTATATTGAATGGATTTCAATGTGTGTTTTAAGTTGAAGAAGGAATAATAATTCTACTAAAATGAAAAGAAAAAGAAAATGTAATTGTTAAATTTTATCAATTCATTATTGATTTATAATATTTAGTCTGTAATAGATTATTTTATTATTATTTGTAAAATCTCTTAACTTGAATACAGTTGTAAATAATAGATGAGAAAAAAGAAAGAATATATTAAAGGAAGAGTTTTTATGGAACAAGAGAGACGAAGATGAGAAATGAATGTTATTTTTAACTCTAAGTGAATTTAACAATATATTTACTAATATAATATATTTTGATTGATGATCTTATAGTCATAACACTTTGAATATTAGTTACATATATAGCTATCGACTTATATTTAACATATTATTATTTTAGTATTTGTTTTTAGTTATTTGTTTACTTATCCTACGATACGATATGTAATACGATATATAAGAATAACAATACACTATACGTATCCCGATTTGACAACTTTGTATATACTTGGCATAATATAAAACACAAAACATGCGGGTTTAGTGGCATTTGTCTACCTTGGATACTATCGATACAAGAATAACTTCTAAATTTTTTGGATAAATGACCAAATTTAAATCAGACGTAGGGTTACCTATTGGGAGGGGAAGTCATGACTTCAAGCCCTAATTCGAAATATCATATAACAAAATATTAAGTACAGCCAAAGTTCTAAAAAACTTTGCAATTTGGAGTGATGTCATACATTATCAGCAACACAAAAGCCATTGAACAGTTTTTGTAGACATAAAACTACAAGCACACGCACTTGTTTTACAGGAAACTTAACAAAAACTGTGTATAATTATGGATCAAGACTTGCATATTACGTTGCAAATCAAAAAATAACTATAGGTGATATAAACAATTTTGTCACCGTAAGTAAAGAAATTCCTATGAATTAAATTTGAGTGATAACAGTAGTGGCATTTGTAATTTTAAGAACTCTCCTAATACAACAGATGAAAATCACCAAGCTGGATAATAAGGATAAAAATATTACCTCATATTTAACAGAATGATTCTTTTTTGCTTCCATTAAGGACATTTCACACACTTTTAATCTCTCCTCCATCTGTGCTTTTTCGGTTTCTTGGTTTTTCTGTTGTCTCTCCATCTCCGCGGTAAGATAGTCTACCTGATACTCAAGCTTTCTACATAAACTCTCATAATCAAATTCCTCTCTTGTCTTTACAATGTTTACAACTTTCATAGCCTGAAAAATAAAAAATACTATAAGAAACCAGTCAAGCGTGAACAAAGCAGTATGAATTAATCTGCTCATAAGTTGATTAAATTTTCCTTAAAATATGGAATAACAGTAATGCTCCTCATGTAATGCAACTTAATGAAATCAAAAGTTGCCAATTCAGTAAAAGCATAGAACAAATGACTAACAGTAAGATATCAACCATCCCACTAAAAATTCCAAAAACACTAAACAAAATATTATCAAGACCATTGTCATTGGCAAAAAATGAGGAGTACCAACACATAGCATTGTGTCTGATAATTAGATTGTGCAAAATGTCAGCTGGCATTACTTTATAACAATAGTTATCACAAATGAAGGAAACAATGTTTATGGTGTTTTTTTCCACTGTTGATGATATGCTGGTTTGGCCCACCATATAACCAACATGAATTTTCTTTTATTTAATAACTACAGGAGTCTCGCTGCATCATTGCATTTTATACAAGAATTATTGACAGCACCAATGAAATGTTCAAACCAAAATGAACAATCAACTAAGGATGACCACAATAATCAGCAGGTTCACCTAAATTTTCCTGTAGCCTTATTGTAGCTGAGGCCCTCCACTATGCATAATCCATAGTAGTCATTATGAAATTATGCCATCAATTACCCATTACAAGCCCAGTGTTCATGTAAAAATTCTCCCTGAACTTCACAATGTCATGGTTTTTAGATGTTTAACACTACTTGATAATACACTTGTTCTACACTGGTAAGTTTCATAATGCACACATTCACCCCCTACCATGACCAATGGCAAAACAGGCACTTTGGGTTGCTGACAGCCTGCAGAATAGTAAAATCCTATTATGGATGTATATTTCTGCCTGAGTAAACTAGAGAAGACTATGAAGGATCTATGGCTTAAAGAGAAACTTTCAGCTGGGAAGCAAAATCAATACAGAAGTTAATGGCTATCACGCAAGCAGAAGAAAACAAAATAAAAGACCTCAAAGGGGATAGATGTGGCCGTACACCACAACTGGACTCATGCCATATGTTTCGTACCATTGGAAACTCAAACAGAGGAAAAGAAGTTTTTTCTTAAACCTAAATGCATCTCTCATTGATTACATGTAGAAGAATGGAAACTAAATTTATTCTCTAAGGAAAAGATAACCGAATCTTTTAAAATGATTTAATAAATATTTAAAAAGATTTTAAACAAAACTAAACTATCTAAAATATATTACATTTATAGATAAGGCTATATATGGATTCTACTGGTTTAATGAGGAGACATTACTTGATAGGAATGAAGAGAGAAGGATTATCAACCTGATCGATTTGGCGTAATTCTCTTTTGGTTCATGTAGCCTACCCCAAGTACTTGGGATAAAAGGCTTAGTTGTTGTTATTGTTGTTGTTTTATAGATAAGGCTACAAAACAATTGTTCACGAAAAGAAAATTAAAATCCTAGGACTAGATTTTTTTTTTTTTTTTTTTTAAATTCCCCATCCATTTCATGGTTAATGTAGCGGTTGTTTGTTTTATAGAAGAGCTCAAACCCCACAAGTCTATTCTAGAGAACCCAAAAAGCTTTAGGGGTCATTAGGCACTTCAGTGAGCACTTTGGATATTTGTTTACTATATAAAACAACTCCATAACTGAAAAATAACCACCTAACAAATTATTTTTAATTAAAAATTACATTAAAATGGTTCCTCCCCACTTTTTAAGCGTCTTCAGGCTATTTTCTCACCTAAGAGGCTAAGACAAACACCAAAATAGTCCTATGTGGCACCTGCCACATAGGATCCACAGGGTTTACCTAAGTCCCAATGAGCTCATCCAATTGACTCTTCCAAGCAAAACAAAAGTCTGAAGAATCTGAAGTGACTGTGGACTTTGGAAATACTTCGATACGCACAAACAGCCTCATAGCTGCATTAAACTAAAATCCAGATTTCTTTCATCTTTTTTACGACTTCAAATAAATCTATTTTAACAAATGATTCTACATAAAATTTCTCCTGAAGGGAGGTATCGTCCTTGAGTTTTCAGATATAACAAATGAAAAAACTTGAGTGCATAGAATGGCACTGTAATCCACCTCGAGTGTGGATATGTTAAATAGACCTCATTAACTGTCGTTGTTTATCAATTTTCTTCCTGTTCGAACTCAATGTTGTTGATTAGAGAATAAATTTATCTTTAATCAAAAATTCATAAGTTCCTTTTCAGTTGGATGTACACATAACAAAATTGGCCCTGAAAATCAATATTGGCACAAGGGATAATGTGGCGGAAAATGGAGTGGATAGAGGGATATCAATGAGGAATCATTCAACCTCTTCTTATGGTGAATTATAAAAAATTTTCTGGTGCCAACGGTGGCTGGTTCCGAAACGCAGATGGTAGCAAATCAATGGTATGAGAAATTGGTTCCAATTTCACCTATTAGATAAATAGGCTCAATTTTAGGCTCTTTTTCTTTCCTGAATATTTCATCAAACACCTCATACTTGGTTTTCTCCTTGCATGAACTGAGCTCGATCTTGATGGAGGCAATGCCAACTTTAACAGTTGCAGCTTGAATAATGTTAGCGATGTTGATGCTGAAATTTGCAAAAAGCGCTAGAGGAGGGGCATATCAGTGCCGAAGATGAATCTGGAATTTTTTTTTCTTTTCTTTTTTTAACAATGACTTTAAAACATCTATATTTTTAGAATCTTTCTCTACATTAGCAATTCACTAATTTCTTCCAACTATTTTGTCGATGTAACAGGTGTTAAAAATTGGTTGAGTTGATAAGATGAACCAACCTAACCATCTCCTTTAGAATTGGGTTCGAAATGGGCTCAAACATAGTAGGATTTTAAGGGCAGATTTGCGAGATGAAGGATCACGGTGAATAACCTGCAGTGATGTCGTTAGATAGAGTCTAAATAGTAAGTTTAAAAAGTAAAGTACACAGAGTTAACTAGGTTCGCCGAGATGTTATTTCGGCCTACGTCCTCGTGAAACAGTTGGTTGTTCTTTTATTAATCAGTGAAATAAGTTACAATTCTCCAAACACTCTTTTCTCTCTCATCTCAAGGTTACATGCACTCAAAATAAAATGCAGAATCTAAACTTGATCCCTTTCTCCTTCCAGCAAGAAGGTAATCATAGTTGTTTGTAGGCATTAGAAATACGTGCTCTAATTGAATTTGAACTTGCATGTTTCCTTTTGAAGATAGGTTCCTCATCTTAGGTTTCCTTCTGGGATGATTTCCTTATCTTGTATCTCCTTCTGAAGATGGGTTTCTTTATCTTGAAATACTTTGTTCTATAGAATCGTAAATGATTTCCAATATAACAGAGATCACATGATGATTGTGCGTTAGAAGTTGTAGCCTAGATGCTTCCTCCTGAGTAGGTGCTCCGACTTGGATAGTAGATCTTGGGGGCCTTGACATGGGGATCTATTTGGGCCTTTGTGGGCGACCCGAGTAGGCTATCATCTTAGGTCTCTTTCATGGGCTTTCGCCTTGGGTCTGGGCCAGTTTATTTATGTAGTAACATGTTCCCAACAAACCATTTCACATTCACATCGTTTTCAAATCCATTAAATGGTATTTCTCCCCGCTGGACTTGCTAATGAAGTATCTTATATTCGTGGTTAGACATGGATCTTATTAGCAAGAAATAGAAAGACAATCAACAAGGAAAGCTAGCAAAAGCAGAACTGGAACTGGTTAAAATTATGCATAGAAGCAACCTCTCCCATAAGCATCAAGTAGATTAATATGATAAAACATTTTCTTTGTCAAGTAAATGATACTGACCCTTTGCCCAAACATAATAGTACTTGCTGTTTCAGAATAGTGACGTGCTGATGGGCCAACTGTTATTATAAGTGATGTTCTTGCAGTTCCTGCACAATATAAGACAGAAGGATTCATGTATGCACAAACCTTAGGCTGAATAAAGGATACAGAAAGCTTTCCTTAATATAAGGCTTTATAAGGAGATAATTATCTAATGTTTTGCATGTCATATTACAGATCATTTTCAGTAGCCTGAAGTTAAAATACACGTGGAACTATTCCATAAACCAAAGAAAATTGACGAACTAGAACTTATGCTATTAAGAATCATGCATTTAAAATTTCAGTTCACGATACGATATTAAAAATGAAGGATTGTAGCAATTAGAATCAAGCTATTTGGTGGTCAGATAGACCTTTAAATGCTGGATCCAAACTTCAAAACCCAGTTAGTGTATTAGGAAATTCTCAACATATTCCTGTTTTGCTGGTGACAGAGGTGGCACTAGGTTGGACCTACAGAAAATAAATAATAGGACTCATTCAAGCAGAAGTAGCACTGCTGTCTGAATCTCTTGGAAGGAGAAAGAAGACATTAGGGAGGAGATATGAAAGAGAATGGGGATTAGGGATTGGAATAGGTAGGTCCATGAGTCAAGTTTTGGTCCGTCCTATTCAAAATTTTGAATTAGAAAAAATGAAAATCTCATTTTTAATTCAAAATTTTGAATTGGGCGGTCAAAAACAGGGGCCTATGGACATGCCCATTATCATCCCTAATGGGTTCGCTCTACCCCTAACAAGTACTACCAAGAAACCAAAAATCATTAGAAATAACCAAAGATGATAAACTATACAACTAATCCAGGCATAGCCTTTCAGGCTATCAAAACTTGACCTGCTTTGACTCATTGCATCTAACACGAGGCATCCGTAATCACAGAAGACTTAAAGATATGTATTACCATGTATGACCACAATTAAGTCAAGATAAACAAATTTTTTATATTAAATACACATAGGACCTAGACTAGCTCAAGAATCCTAGGTCCAAGCTCCTGCTGAATACAAATCAAATCAAGGACTATCAAACCCAACCTTAATTTATTAAAAAAAAAAAAAAACTAATAAACTTGAAATATGACCCTTTCTTCAAATAAATCATTTCGTTTAAGTCCTCTGCAGTGAACAAGGCAAAGTTACCTTCACTTTCCAACTTCCCTTAAAGTAAATAAATTATTTAAGACTCTAATATTGTTATTTGATCAGGTGCAAACAGAAAAGTAAATTTAATCTAAAAATACTGTCTAATTTATGCATGTTCAATAAATTTACAAATTGGATAATTACCGCAAATCAATCTAAGATACAAGTCAAGCCATTAGTACAACTTAAAGTCTAAAACTACCAATCTTTTCCAGAATTTTCATTTTATTAATTGACTTCAACGATCAGATTAAAGCTATCATGCAAAAAGACCATGATAAAGCTTGCCTGGTTCAACCCAAAGAACAGGATTTTATCCCCTTGTATCCAACTGTATACAACGGCACCATTTAGAATTTGTATAATCTGGTCACTATTTTTCATATATGTTATGTTTAGCAGTTCAGATCATTAGTCTTAATTGCACGCTGCTAATATTTTGATAAAAAATATTACAAGGATTAATATTAGAAAAACAATATGATGTGTGATTTTAGATTGATGAAAAATGCATGAAAATCAAGGGAATATAGAAAGGCTTCATGGCATGCTAAGAGGTTCAAGATATCAGGATCAGAATCTACATCTCTATCGGTGAAAAATATTTGAGAGCATTTGACGAACTAAAACTTCAGATGTAAGTTGACTTCCAAACTCTCAGGGAGCCAAAGGGTCATATTCCTGAGTAGCAGATGACTCAGATTTCCCAAAGAGACTCAAAGCATTTACAGTTTTAGAAAGTACAAAAACAAAATCAACCACAGATTTATAACTACCTTTTAGCATTCTGACAATGGATGAGCAAAGCTAAAAGGAAGTAAAATTATTGCATAAGAAAAAAATAACAAGATGAAGAAATGAGTTAAGATAGCTGATTCATTTCCAAGTTCTATACTTAACTGGTGACAAACTCCTAAAGAACAAAACATAAAATTATAGAATTAAATTATTACAAATAAGCAAATTGTAAGCCTTCAGAATGCTAAGAAATCAAAAGAAATTTAAACTATATGAGAGGATAGAAAGGAAAACCTCCAAACGAGTCGCGAAGCAGCCTAGTGAGCTTGGAATCTCGTGTTGGTATATGAGGACTATTTTCAGCTAACGCATTGATACATTTTCCAAGTGAAGTCAGTGACAGGTTTATAAATTTCGCCTCTTCAAGCATGTGTCCCTCACTACCTTCAAATAGAAATTTATTATGGTTACCAAGAGTAATGAACTAATGATTAAAAAAATGATGAATAATAATGTAATTTCACCATTTTTAAAAGGAGAAAGTCACAAAACAATGCTTTCAATATCCTCACAAAATCAATAGCAAAAAGTGGTACATACTATTCATCAGCAGTTAAGTCACAGTTTCATTTCACCACTGCAAAGCATCAATGCACTATTGATTCACCTGAGTAGAATTGTGTGATAAATAGTTGGCTACAAATTACAGAATCATATTTCTAAACTGATAAATTCTCCTTGAAGATTCAACTTAATTATCCTCCTTTTGGTCATCTTCTAAATTCCACCAAAGATATTTCAAGCCCAATCCTTCGAGAAGGAGAGCATAATAGAGAAAGCATAAATTAAATACCAAACTAACGTTACAGTCCAGTGGCTCCCAATGCAAGGCAACTTTGGACTTCAAGAAGTTTGATGGATGAGGTCTCTGACGGTTCAGGGTCAGAGGTTGTGTACAGCTCACTCATGGCCATTGATCACACAGTGATAACTAGTCTCCTTGTTATTAGAGCTTAGTCTCTCCTGATACCCAGGATAACTTCTGAGTTACTGGTTACCAACTATTCAAGGCCATAAGTTGCAAGGAAAAACATTTTATTTTGTTCCTTCGAAGCTGGCTAGGAGATAACCTACCTTGACCACACCACGGCATTGAAAAAATATTAGGTTTTGACATTTTAACATCGTACCAAAAATTTCAAAAAAAAAAAAAATTAAAGATAAAGAAAAGGGAAAAAAAAACTTTAAGAAGAATGAAGAAGATTGTTCCTCATCCGAGAAAATTTGTTCCTCCCTGTGCATTCTGCTCTCTAAGCCTTCGACATGAACCCCCTGTTCTTCCTTCCAAGGCCTTCTACATGGTCCATGCGAGGGCAAGTTTTATGCTTGAAGCAAGGCCAACAACCATAGATTTAAGATTTTGGGTTTAGCAACTACATTTTGAGGTTCTTAATCAATAAGAAGAGGACCTTAATTTGGCCTGGGTTTTCCTAATGCATGGTAATGTAAGTGCAAGTAGACTTGCACCGACAAGCTGAATAGACATAAAAGGATGGAGACCTAGCAATTACGTGAATGTAAAGGTATAGTTAGTAAAACAAACCAGATTTATCTATCCGTTCAGATCCTGCAAGGTCAACAATCAACAACTTGCTTTTCAGAAGAACTGGTACATTGCGAGAAGATAAATCGCTGCCGATAACATTTGCCAGTAAGGAAACCTCATTTTCTTCTTTAACTTTTGAAGATCTCTGAATATGGACCTACATATTTATCCATAAAGCATGTTCAATAACTGAGTTTCTCAAAAAAAAAAAAAAGTAAAGCACACAACAGAAGAATCAAAGAATATAGCACAAACAAAAGAATCACCAGTCCAGTAAGTTGCTCACCGTTAGAATCGCATGACTTCTAGATGATTCAGTATTAAGCTTAGTATTTGCAGCATGGCGATTATTTTCACCAATTTGCAACAGTTCTAAAAACTGCTCAAGTTCCCTGATTTCGACCATGGTAGCACCAGGCAAGGACACGTCACCAGTCTTTGAGTCCTCAACAATGGGGATGTTTGTTTTCTCAGGTGCCAGTAAATCTTGTATAGATTCTAAATACAGCTAAAACAATTACAAACAATTGTAAGTTGGCGTTATATTAGTCGTCCAGTAAAAATGCTAGTTTGAAATTGAAAACAGAACCAAGTGGCATGAACGTAAATTAGGGAGGACAACATCATAGGAAGGAACAAGTCGCCAGTAACTGAAACTTTGAATGTTAAAAAAGGTGAACCTGAAGGTGGTACTAAACAGGAGGTAACATTATTAGCAAAAGAATTTTTTTAAAAAAGAAAGCAGGAAGTCACATTTTATGCGTCAGTGGCTTGTGGAATGAGCCCTTGCCAAGCAAACAAGGTTTAACTCAACAACAACATGGATTCATCAAGCACAAGGTAACACAAAAGGTAAACATTGATGAGCATTCTAAACAAGCATTTGTATCTTTTAAAAACTTATAGCTACTAGATACTAATGCAACTAAATGAAATAAGAGACATTGAACAAAGTAGTGTCTAGTCTCTCCAAAGCTTTTAAACTCCTCCTTTAGAATTTATAAAAAACTGAATGAATAATTGAAGGAAATATTCCATCAAGGATTAAGACCTACTGACACACCAAGGCATCGATACCGTTAATCCAGGGAAAATTGACCAATAATCAAAGGCAGTACTTAGCAGGATGTAAGGGTTACCCTCCTTATCCACCTCATCAACACTCCAAACCAATCAATATCTATCAATTGATAATCCATGGAAGGAGACTGTGTAAAAGAAGCCTTCAAACGCCCTAAAATCTGCCCAACGTATCAGCTTGTCGCTGTATACATTCCATTCATCGGACTGGATGCTTGCTAATACTCAATAGCATGGTTGCGTAAGGAGCATAAAAGGAAAGATGTGCTGATATTGCAGAAACCAAAGTTTAGTGATGGAAATCACGCAAGCTAAATTGCTTCTGAACTGAAATAAAAAAATTTAATAAGTTTACCCAAAGCCAAATGCCCTCCGGCATCTTTTAGCTTTCTAACAAAGATGTTCAATCAACTAATATTGTAGTAAAAGTTGTAAAATGTGAACGCTTTGTGAAAGGAAACAATGTGGGATATCAAGCATTATGTACTAAGTCCAGAAGCAACTGTTCGAATGAGGGAGGAGGAAATTGGAACATTTAAGCAATGCTGGATGTCTTGGTCTTACTAAACCAACTAGCATATGAACAAATCTTGGGAGGGTAAAGAATTGACGGCAACATGAAGAGGGTATAATAGGAACTTTTAGGAAGTAGTGTACAAAGTGCTTACAGATGTCATCCCACATTTAGAGGTTAGTAACCATCCTCAAAGCAGCAGCTCCAGCATGCAATAACCAGGTAGTCATATAACTAATCATAAGCTGAACTTGATCACATAAGATACCAAGATCAAATCTTCCCCATTGCAGATTAACAGTGTGATAATGCATGTGACCTAAGTTCATCAATACATATTTATATGTAAAAAGAACATCATTATTATCATCAAACATCAAACTGCATAAGGTTACCCAAACACTGGATAATCCAATTTTTTATGCATTAGACACAGATACTGAAAAATTTAGAGGACATTTGAAGAGAAGCCAAGGACACTACAAAACAATAAAGCAATTGTATCAGAATAATTTTTTTTTTCCTAAAAAGTCGTTGTTCAGCCATTTTGATTAAGTTCTGAATAAATTCTGTCATCAGATATGTTCTATTAAGTTCTGCATCAATTTGACAGTGGATTTCTTGTTCTTCTATACATAAAAATTTGCATAGAAATCTATAAAATCTAGTCTTGTGGCTGGTCAAAATTCATAAGGTTCCTGTATCGGGGCTTTTGGGCACAGAGACTTTAACATCTCATGCCTATATAGCAACTGCACCTAAGCCACTCCCACAGTATGGAATTGGCCATGGATCATAGCTCCATAATAAAGGTTCCATGGAAATTATTGAAGTCCCTTCCACTACACCAAAACTCCGAAATTGTGGTGAGGGTTGAGAGAAATTGTTTTGTATTTTAACACGCTCCCGCAGGTTGAAAGCCCATTTTGGATAGAAACCTGAGTTTTACGCAGCGATATTTTTTTTTTTTAAATCCGCAATTAAATGCTCACCCAGTAGGATTTGAACCTGGATTGCTCTAATAACATATTGAAGTCCCTTCCATTGCATCAAAATTCCGAAGTTATGCTGAGGGTTGAGGGAAATTATTTTGTATTTTAACAGAAAACATGAAGAAATTTATGATCAGCTGTCAACCTGCCTCAACTTCAAAGGTTCGGACCAAGCTCCTGAACTGTACATCTATGGACAGAGAAAATAATGTCATATAACTAGGGACCTAGACAGTAAGTAGCAAGCAGGAAAAGTGACACTGTTGTTCAAGCAACCTATGCACCAGCAACCAAGAAGAAATCAAAATTTCTACTCGACTAAGAGCCTATAAGAGAATCACTCACATCTTTGAGGCATGGTGCCAAAGAGCAAAGCAAGGACATACCCAAAGCACCAGTATGAACATCTAAGTTTATTTTTAAAAAACAAGGAGAAGAAATAGGTCAGGCTTCTACTTGAATTCGTGGTTATCCATGCACTAACGAAAAGCTACATATCATTTACAAACTAGTCCCACCAAGTAGCATAAAACAGTTGATTATGCAGTCCGAAAATTCTAAAATAATAGAAATCATTGAAGACTGATATGGCTAAGTGCAAAATCAGATTGATATATACTGTTAGTGCACAATCCAGCAGATTAAGCTTTTGAGTGAAATGATTTTCTAACATACTATCTGAGTACCGGGCTTTAAGAGGCCTTGGGTTAAAACCTCACCCTTGTCCAATTTCACTATAAGTTTAATCCTATTTATTGTGCCTTCCCAAACCAAGTTCAAAGCTGGAGGCCTTCTACATGGGCAAAAGGGCCACAAGAGGGCGGTGGTAAGGGCTAATTAGCATGATATACATTATTAACCCACTACAAACAGCTTAAGCTTTTGGGTGAAGCAATTTTCTGACCTAATAATAGGCAGGAGATGCAACAATCACATAGAGCATCTTTTTATCTAAGCCTAATCCTAGTCGGCCATCACAATTCTAAGGTAAAGAATGAATTTAAATACCTGCAGGTAGGAAACAGCAACGGTGTCGATCCCAGGCGAGATATCAGCGAGAATATCCTCCACAGCTCTAACCATAATTCCACGTTCAGAAGGATCTTCTTTACCAAGTCTACCAACTGTATATGTTTTACCAGTACCTGTTTGACCGTAAGCCATCACTGTTCCATTATATCCATTTAACACACTCTGCACAAGCATATATAAAAATGTTAGCATTATCAGGGTAAAACTTAGCAAAAATCTGTTTAATTTAATTAATCTGTTCAGATATTAAGAAAAAATCTCAAAACTCAAAACTAGAGTACATTACATCCTGGACGAATAGAACCTAAGGCTCATTCCATAAGGAATGTTATGTAGAAAAGAAGTGCAGATTTAGCAGATAGGAATATTTAAAATATTCATAAATATGTATAGAAATGTCAACTGCAAAGTAGATTTAACCAGTATACACTTGTTTATTAACAAATATCATTTATCATAATATGTACCTTACAAGTACTAATATATACAGAAAGAAATAACTACTTTGATAAGTTGATAAAAAAAAAAAGGTTAGAGAATTTTGGGAATGGTATTAGCATCGACCAATGTTATGGTATCGCAATCCGCAATACTGGACATTTGTCTCAGTTATTTTAGCATTTCTTTTCCAAAGAAACTAAAAAATATTGAAATTTACTAATATAATTAGCAACATTCTAAAAACGTTCTTGAAATAATAATATGAGTTCTGACAACAGTTCAAGAAAACAAATAAATTAACTATCCAACGAAGGAAGGAATGATTTAGGATTTTGTAAGGTGGATTTGGGGATTTTGTGAATTTGAGAAAGAACTAGAATTTGATTAAAAAAAATAAAGGATAGGACTTATGCCTCATAACCTAGTGACTCAAACGCCTATACACGCACCCTCCTCTACTAATACTTGACACATGGCTATATATATCACAAAATACGTGCACCACATGTGCAATTAAAATTAAAAATATCCTAAAATCTCAAATAAAATATAATAAGAATATGAATAATAAATCTATTAAATAATGTCCTTTTGAGTCCCCATCAATTCTGCCTGGTTTCAAGAGATTCACCACTGTGAATAAAGACGTCATAATTCCAACAATTTCTAAAGTTTTTCAACCTTCAACGATTTAATCTTATGAAATAAAATAATCTTGATAGAGAAACAAGATCTAAAATTAACATGCAGAGCCTGATCATGATGTTAGTATTGTCGAATAAGCTTCATTATATTTTGTGTCTTTATAAGTTTGATCTCCTGGAGGGGATCCTTGGCGCAACAGTAAAGATTGTCGCCATGTGACCTGGAGGTCACGGGTTCAAGTCGTGGAAACAGCCTCTTGCAAAAAAAGTAAGGTAAGGCTGCGTACAAAAGACCTAAATGGTCCGACCCTTCTCCGGGACCCCGCGCATAGCGGGAGTTTTGTAGCACCGGCCTGCCCTTTTTTTTTATATATAAGTTTGATCTCATATAAAAATGTCTATTGCGCTATAAATATTGAAAATGGTCATAAAGCAATCATGGACAATTGAAACCTCATAGTTGGCACAGACACCAATATATTCATAATTGGTTCTGCTGAAAAATCTCTAAAAGTCTCAATAAAGGGCTTAAGGAATGTTAAGCAATGTAGAAAAGAAATGCAAATTCTAGCAATACCAACAGCTTAGCAAGAACTTTCGACTGTAGCCCATCGAAAACTTCTATGGTTGGCTCAGACTGCAAAGTATGGTTGCTAAGAAGTACAGACATATTGCTGGAGATGTCATGTCTATATTAGATACATGTTCGACATAGACACGTCAAAAATCGTATTGAACATGCCATACAATGTGTCAAATAAAATAAAAGAAAAAATATTGTGTCATTACCATGTCCGAGCTTCTTATAGGTTGTGGTTTTGTCGTGTCTGAGGTTTTTGTAAGTTGTCTAAAAAAGAGAGCCAAATGGGCTTAAAAAATCAAAATACATTATTAAATTAGTAATAGCTATCTATACTTAATTAGATTTATAAAGTTATAATTTAATATTTTCTTATAGATATGAATGAGTGGAAAAAGATCATTTACGTGATTGATCTGGCATGATTCTTTTTTGGTTCATGTAGCCTACCCCAAATACTTTGGATAAAAGGCTTAGTTCTTATTGTTGATGTTGATGTAGACATGAGTTTTGTAACTTTTGTTTGCTTTTATGTTTGAATAATAATTTTCTGTATTCACATTCTATATTGATCTATGATCCACTATTATCACCACCTTTTTTTTTTATCTTTCTGCCTATAGAGGAAGAGAGAAATAGACGCATGGTTGATGGTGATACTTGTTATTTGTAAAGGTATGAAGAGACACGAGCCATACATTACTAGTACTTTCTTTTTGGATATTTTTAGTAAAATTATTATGTTAATAATAAAATAATATATACTTATATTTATTTTTTTTCCATGTCCTTGCCGTGTTTGTATCCTTATTTTTTTGTCACATGTCCGTATCTAAATCTGTATCCATGCTTTTTAGTATAATTTTCATAGTCAACAAGAGTTCAGACTCTGACTCTGCATTAAACTTTGATCTGGACTTGTCTCATACTCCAATCTAGACTCTGCTATCATTCATATCTTTCCTCAGTCTTTGTCATAAGCTCGGGCTCAAATTCTTATTCAACTTTAAGATCACATGATAGACATACAAGATTTTCGAAAAATAATATAAAACTGAAAAACGGTGCAGAGCATACCTAATACGAAGAAGACTTTGCAGAAGATATCAATATCAACATAATTTATGATTGCCTTCCACCAAAAAAAGAAGCTTCCCCCCAAACGAACTTCATTCAGGCATAGGGCATTTATTCTCAAATATCAAAGAAAAATAATAGAAGAAAACTTCAAGATTACTCTCCAATTTATTTATCACTAAAACCCTTTCGAGAAAGCATTGCATATGTTACACTCAACTTGTTTTTTATCACCATCAATTTAGATGTATCAACCATAAAATATAAATTCCACATATAATTAACTCAAAAATTCAAAATATGTGCAAAAGTTCAAGAAATACCCAATAATTTGATAATTTCAATGGCTCAAATCTAACTTGAATAGGCCCTAAATCACCAATAAACCCTTAACAATTTTGTTCAGTGCAAATAGATCTAGTTTGTAAATGGATCTAGTTAGGGAACAATTGATTGGAGCCAACCAACAAAGATGTTGATATCATTGTTGAAAATAACGCGTTATGAAACCCGTTATTTGCGTTACGTAACCTAACGGAATCCCAATGCTACGTAACAACCGGAAATAACTCAGTGCACCGTAACAGTACGTTTTTTACGTTATTTTACGTTATATTACATAACGTTACGTTAAATTACGTTATGCTACGTTATTTACAATTATATTTTTTAGTAATTCATATATTGTTGTTGATTATTATTTTAATTATTAGTGAATTGCTGTAATTTTCTTAATTAATTGTTGGCTTGTTTGATTGCTTTTGGAATTTCTAACTTGATAATTTAAGTTTATTTCTTTATTCACTTGTTGTATTTCTCGTCCGGTTGCTAAAATATTTTACTTGTTGATTTTATTGAATTTTTAATTGAACTGAAATCAACAATCATAAATAAGATAAATTGAACATTATAAAATATAAATTACAACAATGATAATAATTGGAATTGAAATAAAAAATTGGAATCTTGCTTTTTTTTATTTAAATAATGATTGAAATTACGGTTGCAGACTTAATATAATTTATGAAGATATATGAAAATTATTGTAAAACTTAATATAACATTTGAATAGATTATGTATTACAAAATAATTTTATATATTTTTAGATATTTTAAATTTATTTTTTAATTTATTAAAATTATTTTATATGGTTTTATATTTATTTTTATTAAATAAATAGAAAATTGCATAACCTACATTATGCGTTACGCTATTTGCGACATATCCTAACAAAGTCAAAACGTTACGTTACCATTATCGCTATTTTAAACATTGGTTGATATGACTACAGTCAACACATCGAGTCGAAGCCCGCTTAATTTTGGCTCAAGTTGAGCCAACCAAATCATATTTGGCTCAGAGCAAGCCATCGATCTTCGATTGGCTTGGGGCGACTCAGCGACTTCTAAGTATGCTCTAAATGGGTTCGAAGATAATTTCAAGGAAGGTGCAAGCGGCAAGGACTCTGCACGGTTAGGAGTTGGTCAAGGAACTCTAATGAGGTTGGTTGGCCTCAAATCTACAGCAATTGGGGTCGACGAAGGGAGGTCTAGCTCACAACGGGATCTCAAGCAAAATAGACGAGTGATAGCAACAAGGTAACGTTAATGAGAAAGGATGATGGTGAAGGTGATACAACGGTGGTGAGTTTCAGATTGGATCAGATCTGGCTCTTCGATTGGGGTCTGCATCAGATTTGACATCTGTAATGGTGATGTTGAAGGATGATGATATTGCGGTGGTCGTGATGGATACGTATGTGGCGACAAAGATGATTGAAGATGATGTTGAGGGTGATGATGACGATAGGGTTCAAATCTACATTTTGTTTAAATTTTTTTCACACTCATCTTGGATTTTTTTCAATTTTTTTCTCAAATCTAGAAGAAGATGGAGAAGATAGAGATTTAGATCTTGGACTTGGATATCAATATGATACAGGACGAAAGCAATTAAAAAATTTATGAATTAAGGAAAGAACTAGGATTTGAAAATGATAACAGATCCAGACGATCACATGCCTCCTCTAATCATATCAAACACAAAAGATTTATGAGTAGCAAATCACATGCTCTCAAAAAAATATCTTTCATAATTATTCTCTCCTCTACTAATAGTTCATATATAACCCAAAATATGTACACTACAAATGCAATTAAAAATAAGCAAATATCCTAAAATATTAAAAATCTAATAAAAATCTAAACATTAAATTCTAATAAATCTTGGACCTTCAATGTCTCCATCACTGTCTAGTATGGATGCAAGAAGCATATCCTAAGTAGCCAAATTAATAAGTGATTATGACAATTAACAGATCCATTAGCTAATATGTAGTTAGGCTAAAAAACAAATTCTTTAATGCAATATTCATCTACCTTTCGCTAACTAATACTAAGTGGTTATATTTATGTTAGTATGTATCTATATCGGCAAGAAATCTATATCAGCTAAAAAAACAAATTCTTTAATGCTATATTCATTTCATATACCTTTTGCTAACTAATGCTAAGTGGCTATTATGTTAGTATGCATCGCATCAGGTACTTCAAAACTTGACACGGCAATGGCAAGAAATCTATATCAGCTGATAGTTGAAACCTTTGATAAAAGGTGATCTCAAAAAGTTTCTTACCTCATAGGATCCGATGCCCAATAGCATACAAATAGAATGCTTCCAAAATACACAATCCAATTTTTGTGCAATAATCTTATTCTTAGGTATAAAGGATAAATTACTTCTATAACGAGTGAAAATACATGTCAAACAATGAGAAATTTTACCTAGATGAAGTGTAATCAAGCACGTCAAAGTCAAAATGCAATTTGTCATTGGCTCCACTAATTCATATCCGTAAAATTCTGCCCATTTACTTCAATCTAATTACTACTAAAGATTTGTAATTAGATCTCCCAAAGGTTCATCAATTAAATCTCCCAAAACTAGAAATCCGACCATTGTCACTTCTTCATGTGAAGACTCCATCCTGCTGATGTTCTTTAAGGACAATGTGAGCTAGTACAACTCAGTCCTACATGCAAAACTCATAATTTGAATTTTGTTGCTGACACAATGTTCACAAAATTTACCATTATCACCAATTACCATAACAATACAAGAAAATTATATCTTAAAAAAAAAATTAAAGAAGATGATGGGGTGGTTATAGAAACAAAACAAGTGACTAGTGGCTACATTGATGTGATTAAAGACATATATAATATGGTATTGGTAATAACTAGAATGAGAATCATGGAAAGGGAGATAGCTCCAGTCCCTATAACCATAGACTTATTAAACCACGGATCAGCATTATCTATTTGCATTAATTAAGAATATTTTGATGATTTTACTAGGCATTTTAAGTATAAGGTCCCATCATGCTTGTTGTTCAATGATTATATAGTTAATGAATAGGGGGAAAAAAAGGATAATGATTCACATTCAAAGGAGTAAAGCCATTTTAGAACTAGAGGATTCTAAATTGGCATGATACACTCATACATAGAATGGAAGTTTCCAAAATAGAAATAAGAACAAAGTTGTCATTCATGTTAATTGCCAATGAATACCTACGAGTGATTGTATTCTAACTATGGCCCAACAATTTATGATAATAGTAAGAATGAACACTAGAGATATAATTATAGAATCATAAGTAGTCAACTTTGTTATAGAGAAAACGAGTGGAATATAGCAAAGAACCAAAAAACCAAAGAAATATAGACACAAAGATTTACGTAGAAAACCCCTTAAAAGGGTAAAAACTACGGACAAAACAGGAAAATTTTATTATTAGACAAAAGTAATAAAATACAAAGGAGAGAGAAGATTGATTTTTTTGAGATGAATTGATGAGGCGGAGAGGCCAATTTATAGCCTTCCCCTCCTTACCTCATTCTCCCACAAACAATATGGGACTAAATATTCAACATTCTCCCACTTGAAAATTTAATTGAGTTTCAATTAATCTTCACACCATCCTTTCTGTCTTGTCATCATGTTGCTTACGTCTCTGTCAGGCCACAAGAGGATCGACACCAAATGAACTTGTCCGTGTTGACTCCTTTTGTCAAAAAATCTGCTAGGTTCTCTTTAGTGTGTATTTTCTGTACATCCACCGTTCCTTCTTCCACTTTCTCACGAACGAAGTGATACTGAACTCGGATATGCTTGGTTCTTGAATGAAAGGTTGGATCCTTTGCAAGGTGCAAAGCGCTCTGACCGTCACAAAACAAAGAAATCTTCTCTTGTTTGTACCCGAACTCCTCCATCACCAACTTCAACCATATCGCCTCTTTACTGGCTTGTGTAGCTGCTACATATTCTACTTCTTTAGTTGAGGTTGCAACAATAGACTGCAATTTTGAAACCCAGTTTACAACCCCACCTGCAAGAATAAACACATATCCAGTAGTGGATTTACTTTTGTCAAGATCACCTGCATAATCAGAGTCAACATATCCACGAGCAATTACATCTGATCCTACATAATATAATACAACATTTGAGGTTCTTTTGACATATCGTAGAATCCTGTTTACTATATTCCAATACTCTCTACCAGGATTTGCCATTACCGACTAACTACTCCCACTGTATGTGCAATGTCTGGTCTTGTACAGATCATAGCAAACATTAAACTACCCACTACTGATGCATACGGTACTCGAGACATCTCCATCCTCTCTTCTTCATTGCTAAGACACATACTTGAGGATAACTTGAAATTAACAGGAAGAAGGGTAGAAATTGACTTACAATCTTGCATATTGAACCTCCGAAGAATTTTCTTCAAATAATTTTTCTGAGTAAGCCAAATCTTCCTATTACTTCTGTCTCGGTGAATTTGCATCCCTAGAATCTTGTTTGCTGGTCCCAAGTCCTTCATCTCAAACTCCCTAACCAACTGAGCCTTTAATTCTTGAATTCGATCTTTGTTAGGACCTGCAACTAACATGTCATCTACATACAATAGCAATATAACAAAGTCGTTATCATCAAACCTCTTGAAATATGCACAAGGGTCTGCATAGAGTCTATTGTATTTCAGGCTCATGATGAAAGAATCAAATCTCTTATACCAACATCTTAGCGCCTGCTTTAATCCGTATAGAGATTTGTTCAACCTGCAAACCAAGTTCTCATTTTCTTTTTCTTCAAAACCTTCTGGTTTGAGCATATAAATCTCTTCTTCAAGATCACCATGAAGAAATACTGTCTTTACATCTAATTGCTCTAGATGTAAATCAGAGATAGCTCATATAGCCAGAACTACTTGAACTGTAGAAAGTTTAACCACAGGAGAAAGTATATCATTAAAATCAATACCTTCCTTCTGCACATAGCCTTTGACCACCAATCTTGCACGATAAAGCTCCAGTTGATCATCACTGTTCCTTTTGATTTTGTATACCCATTTATTGCCAATGGGGTTTCTTCCTGGTGGTAGCTGCACAAGATCCCAAGTCTTATTTTTATGAAGAGTTTCGATCTCCTCCTGCATTGCTGCCATCCACTGATATATATTTGAACTGGTCATTGCTTCTTGGAAAGTTGATGGCTCTCCGTCTTCAGTTAGAAGGCAGTATGCAACATTACTATCCACATCATAGTCAGAATGTCAAACTGGAGCTTTTCTTTCTCCGCTTGATCGTCTGATCTCTTGCACATCAGAATCAACAGGTTCTGGAATCTGGTTCTCTCTAACTGCTTTAGAGGAATTATCTTTCATCTGTATCACTGCAGTCTCTGCTTTTGAAGTGCTATCATCTTGGACCTTCTTTTCTGTAAAGATGACATCTCTGTTGATGACAACTTTGTGGGCAGTGGGATCCCACAAATGATACCCCTTTACACCATCAGCATACCCTAAGAAAATACACTTTCTAGATTTCGGATCCAAATTAGTAGTTTCTTGGGAATTATACATCACATATACAGAACTTCCAAAAATATGAAGATTACAGTAATCGACTGGTTTACCTGTCCACATCTCCATCGGCGTTTTCAACTCAATTGCTCTTGATAGAGTCCGATTGATCACATAATAGGCGGTGTAAACTGCTTTAGCCCAGAAAGATTTTTCTAGGCCTGTTGCTCCCAATATCGCTCTTGTACGTTCATGCAATGTTCTATTCATCCGCTCTGCCACTCCATTCTGTTGAGAGGTGTATGCCATCGTGAACTGTCTTTTAATGCCTTCTTGCTTGCAGAATTTATCAAATTCATTACCAGTGTATTCTCCTCCATTATCCGACCTGAGACATTTGATCTTTTTACTAGTCTCAAGTTCCACCTGCGCCTTGAAAATTTTGAAGGCTGGAAGCACATCTGCCTTACTTCTGATTGGATATACCCAACATCTCCTGAAATAGTCATCAATAAATATGACAAAATATTTTGCTCCTCCAAGAGACATAACCGGTGCCTGCCATACATCAGAGTGAACCAATTCTAGAATAATTTTGCTTCTAGAATTTGATGTGCTGAACTTTAGCCGATGCTGCTTGCTTGTCACACATAGCTCACAGAATGGTAGAGAAACCTTCGTGAGACCTGGAAGTAGCTTTCTTTCTGCAAAAATCTTCATTCCCTGCTCCGATATGTGGCAAAGTTTTTGATGCCACATCGTTGCAGTCTTCTCATCATCATTGTTTGTGACAACTGATACTTCTTCTTCCTGCAGAGTCTCTCCCTTGACTAGGTACAAGTTTGTAGCTAATTTTTCTCCTTTCATAATCACAAGCGCTCCTCGTACAATCTTCATGATCCCCTTCTCACTTTCCATCTTGCACCCGAGGTCATCAAACTGTCCTAAAAACAATAAGTTCTTCTTTATTCCCTCCACATGTCGCACTTCTTGGATGGTGCGAACTGTCCCGTCAAACATTTTCAATTTGATGGATCATCTTCCAACGATCTTTAAGGCATGATCGTTATAGTTGTAAACCATTCCTCCAGAAACTGGTTCATAGTGATGAAACCATTCTCTGCGAGAAGTCATGTGAAATGTTGCTCCAGAATCGAACAACCATATATCCTGTAATGTTTTTCTTCCTTCATGTGATGTTGCTGCCTCCGATACTAGGGCATTTCCATCATCTGAACTACTTACCGCATTTCCTTGAGGACCGAAATTTTATTTCAAATTCCAACAATCTCTTTTGTAGTGACCCTTCTTGCCACAATTGTAGCATTTGACATTCTTCTTACTCCGTGATTTGGATCTACCGTGTTTTTGACTCCCACTGGGGCCAGGTTCTATTGATCTTCCTCTCGTCACCGTCAACGCTTCTGCTTGGTGTGAACTTACTTGCCTGTCTTCCTTGTTTTTGCGCCGCTTCTCCTTATCTAGGACTGCAGCTGCAATATCATCGAAGTCGAGGCGATTTTCAACCAAGTTGCTTATTTTGTTGATGATGAGTTGATCGTATGAATCGGGTAGACTCTGGAGTAGAATTTCAGCACGTTCACCCATTTTTATATCATAACCCAAATTCTTGAGTTGTGAGAATAAAGTGTTGAGGGTATTTATGCGCTCCGTCACTGCAATAGATTTTGACATCCGAATAGTGTATAACTTCTTCTTGAGAAAAATTTTATTGTGGAGAGATTTGACCTCGTAAAGTTTTACGAGATGATTCCAAATCTCCTTTGTTGTCTTCTTCTCTTGAATGCTGGACAATATATCATTTTCTAATCCAAGATGGAGATCTGAAACATCCTCAGTATCCATCTCCATCCATTTCTCATCTGAGATATTTTCTGGCCTTTCACCGATGGCAGGAAGGCACTTATCTTTTACCAAGAGAGCCCTCATCTTCATTTTCCAGAGACCAAAATTGCCTCTATTAAATTTTTCAATCTCAAATTTGCCCATCATTGCTATATCCCAACTCCAACACAACTCTTACTATTCCACGTAAGTGGGCCCCACGAGAGCACTATTCATGAAAGTGGGCCCCACAAGAGTACCGAGCCCCGAACAGCTAAAAGAAATTAATTTCGGTACTTCACGAAAGTGGGCCTCACGAGAACAAGTGGGAGAAAGTGGGAGAACAAGTGGAAGAAAGTGGGCCCCACAAGAACAAGTGGGTGGACCCCGCAAGTATACTGAGTAGGTCCCACAAAGAAGCAAGTACTTATTTTCTGATGTGGAAGGTGACAACCACTAATGTGGAGAATCCACGTTACAACCACAGAGCATACGATAAGTACAAAAACCTTATTGACCTAGCTCTGATACCACTGTTATAGAGAAAACGAGTGGAATATAGCAAAGAACCAAAGAACCAAAGAAATATAGACACAAAGATTTACGTGGAAAATCCCTTAAAAGGGTAAAAACCACGGACAAAACAGAAAAATTTTATTATTAGACAAAAGTAATAAAATACAAAGGAGCGAGAAGATTGATTTTTTTGGGATAGATTGATAAGGGAGGGAGAGAGGCCAATTTATAGCCTTCCCCCCTTTACCTCATTCTCCCACAAACAATGTGGGACTAAATATTCAGCAAACTTCACTCTGAAGTCGACAGGAATATTAAAGGGTCACTCAACCAAATATTCTATATGGCTTGAAATTTTGGAAAAACATGAAAGATATGCAGAGACAATAGCTGAAAATGAGAACGTTCAATGGATCAGTGGCAATATGCAAGAAAATAAGATGAAAGATAAGAAATGGATGTGTACATAAAAAATTAGAGGTGGTCAGAATGGAAGATAAGATGAAGGAGAACCACTCGAGATGGTTTGGACATCTACCACGGAGGTGATGGGAGCACCAGTTGAGAGTAATAGTAGCATTATAGGTGTTGGAGCCAATGTTGAAAATAACACGTTATGAAACCCGTTATATTGCCTTACGTAACCTAACGGGACCGCAACGCTATGTAACAACTTAAAATAACTCAGTGCACTGTAATAGTATGTTTTTTATGTTATTTTACGTTATATTACGTAACGTTATGTTAACTTACGTTATGTTACGTTATTTACAATTATTTTTTTAGTAATTTCTATATTGTTGTTGATTATTATTTTGTTTATTAGCGAATTGCTGTAATTTTCTTGATTAGTTGTTGGCTTATTTGATTGCTTGTGGAATTGCTAATGTTTTAGTTTGTGATTGTTTTCTTGTTCGCTTGTTATAATTTCTCTCCGATTGTTGAAATATCTTACTTATTGATTCTATTAAATTTTTAACTGAACTGAAATCAACAATTATAAATAAGATAAATTGAACATTACAAAAATATAAATTACAACAATAATAATAACTGGAATTGAAATCTTGTTATCTTGTTTAAATGATGACTGGAATCACGGTTGGAGACTTAATATAATTTATAAAGATAAATGTGAAAATTATTGTAAAACTTAATATAAAATTAGAATAGATTATGTGAAATTTTTTTCTAGATATTTTAAATTTATTTTTGAATTTATAAAAATTATTTTATATAGTTTTATATTTATTTTAAATTAAATAAATAGAAAATTGCATAACTTACGTTATGTGTTACGCTATATGCAACATAACCTAACAAAGATAAAACGTTACGTTATCGTTATCGCTATTTTAAACATTGGTTGGAGCAACAAGAACTAGGGGTAGATAAAACAGAAAATAACTTAAATCAGTATAATGAATTCAATAGCAATTAATATAACCCGGGAGATGGCCTCTAACGAAGATGGGAAAGAAAGGATTCAAGTGCTCACCTAAATAACTGATGTAAAGGCTTTTCGTTGTTTTCTCCATCAGTAAACATCATACTAGTGAGATTCAGTGATTCTCAATCCCTATCCTAATTTATATAATACATCGCCTAATTCATGATTAGATCATCAAATAGAGGCCAAATAAGGAGAAATTGTCTCTTTATAATAGAATCCAAGTGTAGACACATTTTTCCTTCACTAAAGAGGCTTTGCAGAAAAGAGAAAGCACATTTTTAAAACTAAGCTCAAAGCCATTGAACTTATAAAGCGTTCTTTACTTCTTTTTCAACTACTCCAAGTGTCTGCACCACTAAGGATAGAGCAGTGTCATATCTTCAAAATTAGGGACATTCACAATATAATTCAAGGCATTGATGATACAAATCATCAACACCTGAGAAAATAAAAATGGCACACAAAATCAACAAGATTGAATTAGCTGAGGCAGAATGAATCTAGTTTTGTACAAAAATTATATGTACATATATGTAGTGAACAAAATGACTACATGAGACATAACAGTGAAGTGTAAATTTCAGCCAGTATTGTAAATCATTTTTTTCTTTCAAAATCCGAAAACCAATTGCTATGCAAATTATTCCCATGTGAATGTGAAATTAAGGCAGAATCACATTGCTTACCTCCACCACAGGCTTCGCAACAGCATCATAAACTCGCTTCTGCGAAGCACTCTCTGTAAAAACATCATCAAATCTATAGGATTCCGAACTCCAATTGTTTTTTCTAAGTTTTAGCCTCTTCAACTGCACATTCACCAGCACAAAAGTATCTATAAGATGGCATTTATTCATATAAGGAAGTGATACAATAGTTGCACAGACCATTTGATGGAACTCAACTTGTATAAAAGCATAAAAACTAATCAATGATTACCATATATAAGTTTTCATTAAAAGAAATAAAAGTAAAGCTAATTTCAATATTCAAGAGAGAGCAAGAATCAAATACCTCAGGCTGTAACTCAATACAGTCAATAAAATCTGTGTCGTTAGCGAGATCCTCAGCATTTTTAGGCCGAAGTCTAATGGCAACTCGCACCCTCTCAGAATCTATAATAAGTGCCAAAAATTATTAGTTTTCTGTGTGATTTCATGCCCGCTTTAAGCACTCAATTTGACAAACAAAAAAGGACGAGTGAATATATTCAAAGTAGGAAATTGATATATATTAGAAGAATGAAAAGTAGGGGACAGTAATTTTCAGTGTCCACATAGATTGTTCTGTAAAAGAAATATAATTACAGCACCGTCAGGCTGTAAGTGTTGAGGCAACAAAAATATGTCCCCAAGCCAGGGTAAGAAAAAAAAAATCAAATTATCTCGGCACAAACATTGCAACCTGTCATTGTACTTAACGTAATACAACACAAGCATAATCATACAACCAAATAAACAAAAAAAAGAAATGCAGAGTAAAAAAACTGGGTTAAGGAAAATGGAAACAAGGGAGGTATAAAGAAGCCTATCAGTAGTTGCAGCTTAAGGATGGACTGATATATTTCAGAAAAGAAGATGACAAGTCAAGAAAGATTAAATCTTGTCATGTTAGATGTCGAGAAACTATCAATAGTAAATAGACATTGAATCCAAGGGAAAGCTGTAATATCTAAAGTTGGAAATTAGTATTTTTCTTGCCATTAACCAGAAATTCTCTCTTTCAGCATGAAATCACATCGAATTCACAGGGACTCCTTATTCACTTAGACACAACATAAATATTTTATGTCAGCTCTCTTCCTTGGATCTCTTTTCTACACTAGGATCCCATCCTCTTCGGTTATTCAATTGATAGTGAGCCCGGCTGTTCAAGAAAAAGCTCCTTCTTTTGGTCCGTATCCGTTCCTTCCACAAAATAACTGTTGTCAAAGTAACATCTACATACAAATGCTCAGAATCCACAAGAATTATCGGCAGACCAAACTATGAGATATTTGCATTTTAGTTTCTGAAATGTAATCCCTTATTCAGTGAGGCCGGAGGTTTAGTCATGCTAATTTCATTACTTTTAACCAGCCGTAAAGAAAAAAATTATTTTTTCCCCAACAATAGACATAAGGTTTTTTTTCTCTTTCTTTTTAAACGACAACAGAATACACTGGAAAGATAACCAAAGTCCAAGATTGCAACTTTAACCGCAAATACGCACAAATGAGAGAAAAGAGAGTCTGTACCGGCATCGAAGTCCACGGAGTTCCTCAGACTGGAGGCGACGGAGCGCTTCGCACTGGCCGGCTTCGACCGGACGGAGTGGGTCCCACCGCCGGCGCCGCCCTTCGCCGGGGGGATCTGCCGGAGGGAAGCGCGCGAGACGCCATTTGACGCCATTGTCGCCGGGATCAAAACCCTAGAGATTTGGGGGTTTTTTATGTCGCGGTGAGAGAGATTGAAAAGAAGAGAAAAAAGAGGGGGGTTTTAGTTTGATTTGAAGGAGGAAGAGTGCGCGTTGAGGCCGGCACGATCGGCCTCTGCTGTACGCCCACGAAGAAGTGAGACTTGGATTTGGGGTTTTATTTTTTTCGATTTTTTAAAAAAAAAAAAAATTGTTTGCTTGGACTTTGGAGTTTGGTGACGAAAAATAAAATAAAGAAATTTGGGGGATTTTAGAGTTCCCGCTTTGGGCGTCTCTTGTTGTTGTTGTTCGGGCGGCAATAATAGGGCGAACCTTGCAACTTTAAAAAAAATAAAAAAGAAAACAGAAAAAATTTTAAAATATAAGCAAATATTACTTAAGTACCTATTTTGCCACTGAATTTTTAAAGAACCCTTTCAACGGCCCTGTTTCCATTTCCCCTCATTTTCTTTTCTTTATTGTTTTTTTATTAACGTAATGAGAAAAGATAACATTACGGGAGAGAGGATACTTTATCGAAGTTTTTTTATTTATTTTTTTAAGAAACAATTATTGCAACAAAAATATAAATTATACAGGAGTTAATGTCTCTTGAATTTTATTGTTGGGCTTTGACTAAAAAATATCGTATGACAAAATATAAAACTGTGCAAGTAATTACTAAGATAATTCGATAGTATAAGACTGATAATTACGCATCCACAAGAAGTAGAAAGAAAGTCAAATGATTGCGAGAACAGTTTTATTTATAGATTGTCCGTATTCTAAGAAAATTTGCACTTCACTGCACACATTATTGTAATTAACATGTATAATAGATAAAGTAGAGTAAGGGCGTCACATATAGCCCATCATCTCGTAAACCTTCATACTTACTTACAAAGCTCATCTCCACTTTTCCATATAAGGGGCTCCATCGGATACATCCAGCAGCTGTCACGCGCGCACTCCTGGGAAAAAAAAAGTTGATGTACAACCTTCCTCACTATTTTTAATCGATATTGGAAATGGAGCAGGCATCAAAATCGTTGGAATTAATCCAGCAAAGTCTTTTTGAGTATTCAAAAGTCTCCTCGAGACCTCCTTCGCTAGTAAAACGTAGCACTAAAGCCGAGAATATAAGTGTTGAAATTTAATTTAGGTGTTTTCTGGATGATGCAAGTGCAAGTTTTAGTAGCCATTTGATTAGGTCAAATATGACCATTTCTATACTAACATTCGATCCCAGAGTGACTATATGTAAGGATTTGATTCTAAACTATATTGTTGCTTCGGCTATGATTAATAAGTTGTTTTTTTATTCATGATGCGAAAGATGAATGTAGTGTGAGACAAGGAAATGAGAGTTTATAATTCTAAAATCCGACAAATGTCTCTACTTCATATATGTGACTCCTAAATTATTTTCATCTCTTGAATAAAGACATAAGCATAGAGAAGAGTATGTCCAAATCATAAAATATAAAATTAAATTGGCACGCAATGATTGCAACGTTTCCGTTAAGTAGAAGAATGATAATCACTCATAGAGTTCTTTTTTTTTTTTTTTTTTAATAATTATCTTCTTCTTTTGTTTTATACCATTTGCTACCCTTCGCAAACCCAGAAGCTGCAAATGGAAATTTCCTGGTACTTCACAATTTCGTAAAAACTAGAAACATATTTTAAAACAAATAAGAATATTAGACAAGGCAGCAAAAAAAATGGGAAAGGAGGGCCCACAAGCAAGAAGGTCTTGGACTGTGGGTGCATGTGAATGCTGTGGTTCTACGTGGATAAGGTGGGCAAAGGGTCAAGGATGGGTCATTTGATTCCTCATATGTAAGAATACAAATCAATATCCCAAACAATTTTTTAAAAAATGCAATATCCAAAAGAAAAAAAAAAAAAAAAAAACTTGTGAATCTGCTGCTTAAAAATCTCACTGAGATGTCATTTGGAAAATCAAAAAGCTTTAATCAACTATAACAATTCATATTCCCAATAAAATGATTTCAGATTCGATTCCTAACAATATCATAAAATTAATTTAGATTATCGAACCAGTATAATAAAAAAGGAGCATTTACAGATTTGTCCTTTAAATCTTTATAAATTATAATTTAGTCCTCTAAATCTTCATATTTAGGATTTAATCCCCAAATCCTCTAAGTTACTACAATTTAGTCCCCCACCCTAAATTCCGTTAGTCCAGTTTATTTTTTGATCTGATTTTCTCATTTTACCCCTCCTTAATTCTTTCTTCTCTATTCCTCATTTCTTCTCCTTTCCTCTTCCTTCTCTCTTATCTTTTTCTTCATTCTTCCTCCTCTCTTCTCCTTTTCTTCGTTTGGTTCATTGGCTTTCCCCTTCTCTTCTATCTCTCTATTCTTTCCTTTTTTCTTTATAGGGGTATTTAAGTCATTTCATTATTTTAAAAAAGTAAAAATTAAATTCTGTCGTTTATTTGGACGGAGAAATTAATGAAATGACTAAATTGTAGTAACTCAGAGGATTTGGGGACCAAACCCTAAATATGAAGATTTGGAGGACTAAATTATAATTTATAAAGATTTAAAGGACAAACTTGTAAATACCCCAATAAAAAATAGAAAAATAGATAGTATCATTGCTAACCGATATTGACAAACATTTTTCGGGAATTTCTAGATGGGCACAGGATTTTTCCTAGTGAGCCCACTTTAAAAGTCATGTTTGTTACCACTTTGCCATTTTTTTTTTTGTCAAAACTACCCTTTCACACCTCCTCCTTCATCCTCCTATCCCTGCTTCTTTTTTTCCCGCGTGAAACTAGAGAGAGCAGCAGGAGAGGAGAAAACGAGGGGAAAAAATTTCTGCCTGGACTGAGGGAAATTCTAAAGAGGAGAAAAGGAGGGAAAAAGAGGAAAAGAGAGGAGCATGAGAGGGAAAAAGAGGAGAAAAAGCAGCAGGAGAGGGGAAAAAAGGAGAAAAAGCAGCAGGAGAGTTCTGATCCTGGCTGGCTAGCCCGGATCAGGGTTATATTAATTGCTCTTACTCCGTACATTGAAGAACATGCAAGATGGTATGTTCAAGATCAAAAAACAAACATAGTAACATCTCAATGTTTATTTTCGATAAGAGTTAGCTGATGGTTCAAAGTATGAGGATTGAAACTTGAAAAGTTGCAAATTGTCATTGGACTATATCCAACACAGAAGGTAGAGTTCTTCATTCATGTCATCAGATGATCAGATATGGAGAAAAGAGTTGGAGCTTTGATGGAGTAGAATTCAATCCTCCCACAAAGCCTGCTAGTATGTCAGAGGAACAGTGCAAAATTGGAGCTTGAAAATATTCCAAGTAAAGCATAAAATGGTGAATCTAAGAAAGCATGGGAAGTTATGCAATGCAAAGATCATTCTTATGGCTTTGACTGTAATATCTGTGACTATATTCGTAAACTGAGGCCCATGTATTTTACGCATGCAAGCTCACAAAAGATGCCTGCAGAAGACTCATCCGGGCTAGCCAGCCCTGATTAGTCATCTTTATCCGAGCTGGTTAGCTCAGACAGAGTGAATCTGTCCGGACTGGTTAGCCCGGACAAGGGCCAAATTTTTGCACCCCTGATCCAGGCTAGCCAGTACGAACTAGTTATCTCTGTCCGGGGCTGCTAGCCCGGATCAAGAGAATAAATCCGAGCTGGTTAGTCCGGACACTGTGCCCTAATTTTAATTTCTTGATCCGGATTTACAGTCCCGGATCAGCTAAAATTGATCCAGTTCTGTAAACCCGGATCACGGATACAGTGCTTGATACTGGTGTGTACAACCTGGTAGATAGTAAGTTTGTTATCAAATCAATTTATCGTGCATGTCGAACAACAACGGTCCAATACATCAACAACTTGGTATCAAAACATATCAACAATAGAATAAAAATCATGCATGTCCAACAACAACGGTCCAATATATCAGCAACTTCAAAAACGGTGTCCATATCAATACTTGTCCATGCTGCATACCCCCAATTTGGTATCAAAACACACAATATCAACAAAAAATTCATAGTTTTAAACACAAAGAACAACGACAATTTCATTTTGAGTTTGAGACTCATTTAAAAACAACGGCAACTACAACTTGATATATATAACATGTTTTTTGAGTACAACTTCATTTAAAAAAAACGACAAACTAAAAGGAATCTTTGTTCCATTCTAACAACTTTATTTTTGAATTTGAGACTCATATTAAAAAAGAACAACAAATTCTAGATTCTTCGAGACTTTCGAGCGGGTTGCTTCCTTGTGGGTTGACTGCGTCTTGAAGAGTTGGGACTTTCGGTGGGAGATTGCGCAACGGGCTGTAATATTGTATCAATATCAGTTTGTGCGCACCTGGTTAGAACTGATTTTATCTCGACGAGAGCATTATAAAGCAAACTCGGACGCCTCTTAATTGCGGTCTCGCCTTACTCTAAGAAGGGATCAATAATTACTATAGATTCATGAATTATCTACATATATTATGGCAAAAATATTTATAAGTTCGATTATACTTGATTAATTCACAAAGAATAAAAAAACTAAATATTATCTCGTCAGTATTTGTCTGCGGGACATTTTCAGTATTTGTCTGCGGGACATCTTGTGCCCCCTCTCGATTTGAGGCATGGGTGGACAGACCAATAAAGTGTCGAGATACCTTTTCATACCACGCCATATAATCATGCGTGCACTCTCCCGGGGTACTTGCCTCTACGCCTCGATGCTCCTGTGCAAGTACATGATCTAACCAACTCAGCCACATTTCCTCAGCGTGCCCATATGTCACCGAATAGATTTTACTCGTAAGTCCACGTTTTTCTCGAATAGGACTAAATAGTGGAGGTGGAATGTACTAACTACGCCCAAACTGCCTTAACACCCGTACAGGGTGATAAGGCTCGACAATTTCCGTCATTTTCAATATACCCATATAAAAGGATACTTTCTGAAATCGATGGGTATCCCTAAAGGACCGAATCCGAGATGATTGCGCCGGATCCATCTGTAAATCACCAAAGATTTTATTTACACAGTGAAATTTTAAATTATCAAACATCACATATCACAATATGCTAATTATATTTGCCTATCTAAATCCATTAAATATCATAACATAAACACACAAAATCTATTTCAATTTATTCCCGATTCGAAAATAAAAAATTAACCATCTAATCCAAGCACAAAAAAAACCAACTAATATTCACAATATAAATTTTGCACTTAACTATTACGAATTCCAACTAACATTAATCCATAACAACAATGTAATCTAAACTATTTTAACCAATAAAAACTTTAATTTCACCATAACAAAATATAAAGAAATTAATTTTCCCCAATCTCTTTGCCCTCAACTAAATCTACCCTCATTAACACTCATTTCCGAATTTTTTCCTAAATTAAAATGCAAAAAATAACACAAAAAATTAGGGTTTCATTTTTACCTTCAAATCAAGATAACCACTAATTCCTCTCCTCTTTTAAATCCGCCTTTGTGGCAGAGTGTCGTCGTTAGTGCCGGAGTCGGCCGGGATGCAGACGGCCGGAGCGGGAGAAGCGGCCGGAGGGGTCGGGAGTCGGCCGGAGTCTTCTCTATTCGGGCTGGGAGTCGGTCGGAGTCGGCCGGGATAATTAGAGGTTGGGAGAGAATTTGGGTGAGAGGAGTTAATCTTGTTAGGGAATGGATTTGGGAAGAGAATTTGGGGATGTAGATGTGAACGGTGGGAGAGAAAAATGGGGAGATGGTGAGGGTAATGTTGATATATATGTGTGCTCACTAGGAAAAAACTAGGTTTTTTAAAAAGAAAGGTGTACGCACTAGGAAAAGTGGGCTTACTAGGAAAAAACCTGTGCCCATCTAGAAATTCCCCATTTTTCACAAGACAATTCTTAATTTAACCAAACAGAAAATTCTCGCCAGGCCGATCACACTGGGCCTCAGATTCCCAATCGAAATATATGCTTTGTTTGAAAAAAACATGGGGAAAGAAAAAAGGATAAACCAAATTTGTAATTAAAAAAATTAGAAAATAAAAAGCAACATGATTACTTTCCTTTTAGCCAAAGATCATGATATTGACGGTGACAATGAACATGGGATGCTTAGCAAAAGCAAAATATGTTGCCCATCTGTAACATGCAGTAGGGTTTATCACATATGATCATGATCCAACATAAAGGATATGGAAACTGGTATGAAAAGACATTATACCTCTCCATCTCTTTTCCAAGGATCATCATGTTCATGTCCATAAATAATTACAATAAAACAAATTATTACAAAAAATTACAAGAATGAAAAACAAATCGGACTCTATCGATACTATGAAAGGTGAAGTTACAGCATGGTCATTAAGATTGCTTGATTTTCCAGTCCATACGGATCAATACCATTGAGCTTGCAAGCAGTTGCTCCATCTTCATCTTCCTCCTCTAGGCAAGAACTGAACAAATTGAAAATATCCACAATGTTCATCTGAACATAGAGTGACAAAACAGCTCATCCCGTATACATGCAGTACCTAATCTTCTAGCCCAACTTCGTGATGCATTGCTTGTGCTCTTGAAAACATTTCTAACAAAATCCAGGCTCGTCTCGAGATTGACAACCCCATCATAGGCACCATAATGACAAGCAAAAAACCTCTGGTGTAGATATTTGGTGTGGCAATTGCTAGCTCTCAGATATGTTCATTGGAGTACTCGTTCTCCTCTGACATCGACAGACTGAAGCTTTCTTTCTAAATACATTTGTCTTTGGACATGACCAGAGCAGCCACAGAGAGGGTTTGTTCAGATGTCTCAAGGTATGACACAAAAAGAGCAATTCTAGCAACTATGCCCTGGCATGCTTGGCTCCTTGAGAGTCGAGTGGTTTCTATTCTTCCAAATAAAGCCAAGTAGGTCAGCCGAAAGCTGAATATCCTTTGCCAGGCATCTTCTCTGTACAAATAAAGCAAATTCCTAGAGTTAGAAGTCTAAATATTGAAATAAAGATTGTTTTGTGTTTGAGACATTAGTATAACACAAGTTCTAGGACAATGTAAAATAAGCCAAGTACACAGTTAGCTCCAAAATAAAGAAAAATCAGCTAATTTCAGACTTTCTGCAGATCGAGAATGCTGCAGGCTCAAAAGAGCTAAAGAAATAAACTCCAAAAAAAAAAAAAAAAAAAAGAAGAAGAAGCTTTCCAATAATAATTTATCTGGTACTTCATACAAGCAGGTACTGCCATTCATTCTAATCCATTTTGGGGAACTCCATCCAAACACGCAAAAGCTTATGGCTGATCAATGTTCCTGTGGGTCTTCTATCAGCGAAAAAAAAAAGAATTACAAAATTAAACATGGGGATAATAGAGAAAATTTTGCACGTCGCCGTGTGTTTGGTAACAAATCAGGGTTGATAATTAAATGGGACTCGTAGCATCTTCAGAATGCAAGCAAGTTACTTTCATATTGATAAAGAAGTATAGATGAAGTACAGAAAAGAAACCCAAATGCCTTATCTTGCAATTAGATAACTCACTACTTGCATCATCAAACTTCTAGAAAGATATACTTCCTCGTGTACTGGGTTGCCCTGTTTTCTTTTCTATACTTCCAAAGAAATGGTATACACTGCATGAAGAGTAAAATGATGAATAATTTGTAAAGGGAGCTAGTTGATAGTTCAATACTAGGTGAATTTGAAAATAGTATATACATTAAGTGGAAGCCAGAGGCCCCTTGACAACCAAAAGCTTCTGCTTTACAATACTGTGCAGATAAAGGGGTGAAGTTTTATGTTCAACTTTAAACCACAAAGAACTGCATGCAAGAAGAACATATTGAGTATTGAGTGGGTGGGTCTTTAACTACCTGATACTTGATGGATTCTTGGTACATTCGAGAACCAGTGCACCAATAAATGGTGACCTTGAAAAGAAAAAAAAGAAGAGAGAACTAGATGTTAATTGATTCAATGAAATTTTTGATGTATTTAGCTTTTTCTTATCCACATATACATGAATAATAATTGAAATGTTCTCAGGATACCATGATCTCAAATAACTACTCAATTAAACTTGCCTCCAGTATACCGCGTATAACTCAAAGTATTGTACCACATAACTGCACTCATACCGCGAACTGAAGCATACTATGAATATAGTAACAATGGTTCAATGCACAGGTTGTTACGATTCTCATGAACAAAATGCACTTGCATACTAAAGCGCACTTTGTCACCTTCCCGATAAATAGGAAATGTCATTTGTTTTCCCTCAACTTCTTCAGTCTATAAGGATAAGGCACGTGCACGAGAAAGATGCATAATTATTATATCTCTTCTAAAACAATTTACTCTCTGTATATTTTTCTTGCTTTATCTAAGTTTTGCGTACACATGCATCTCTATATGCATTATCAAAACAATTGCCAGATTTACATAATATGTTTCAAAAAATATGATATTTCAGCAAGTTGAATGTTTTTAAAAATAGCTCATGTGCCATAAGTGCATATAAACAATGATAACAAGCAATATACCAAACATGAAGACACTTTGATGTTTACAAAAAGTGTCGAAGAGTGTCAGGACTGAGTCTGGAATCCAATCAGACTTAAGTTGGTTGCGCTTGAGGTTGTGATTTAGTCCCATACTAGAAAGCACACAAGATGGATATAAGGTTAAATATGTTTGGACCAAGATTTAAATCTTGGAATCTGGGTCGGCATAGACTGGTGACTCATGGTTTCAGAAATTGGCAATATCAGACACATTGTAGCAGCAACGCCAGAAATAAAGACAAAATATCAGCAATATTGCTACTAGTATAGGATCTATACCATATTATATACCTAAAAATCAATAATGGTATTCACGATATATGAAATTGATATTAGCTGATATATAAAACCTTGGTTTGGACTCGTGATCCAAACTAGGTTAATCTTTGCAAGTAAATAAGATTATGAGAATATTAATTTGTACTCTCTTTGTTTATGGGCCTTTGCAACTCAACATTTCTATAGAATATGTAATGTTAGCTTTTGATACCCCCACAGTTAAAATAAATGATATTGATCCGCAGCTAAAATACAATATATCCCTAGTTTTTGTAAATGTCAAATTGATCCCTTGTTTAATACTTCATGTCAAAAAAACTCCTCACCGTTAACTAGAGTAATTAAGGAGTGTATTTTTTTGTTCTAAATAACAATATTACCCATTTCCAACCAAAAACCTCCATAGTTAGCAATTGTGATTTTGCAGTATCATAAAAAGCCTCCTCATCTGATTACCAAAATTAAAACCCTTTTGCATTTCTCCTCATGATGAGATAGGATTACCAACCTTAAGGTATTGTTCTACCTTGTGATGAGATAGGATTACCAACCTTGAGGCATGGTTCTAATTTTTTCACTTTGAGATAGATGATCCTATTATTTTAGATTCATATGAGAGGGAGATCTTAGTTTTTTTTTTTTTTTTTTTAAATGATCAATCTCACTCCCTCTTCAATCCAAAAGATAATTTATTCCGTGTATTTGTCATGCATTTTTCTCTTGGGTAATATTGGAGGATAGAATTGTATATAATTGAAAATTAAATATTTCTCACAAAGTTTGAAATTTAAAGAAATATTAGCCAGTTCTTTACAGATCACAAACTTCAATTCATTGGGCAACCGTGCTCTTTATTATTATGATGCTCCAATTTGCTTTATGTTTTTGATATTTATCTAGAAATATTTATGCTTCAGTAAAAGAAAAATTGTTTTTGAGAGGTACTCATCATTTTTTTGACATGCATTTAGTAAGTATACCAAGCTGTTCCTTACCAGCTAATTAATTTTCATGACTCTTTTAACGATTAAGGAATTTATTGATCTTGCAGTTAAATTTTCTTTTGCAATGATCCGATATTTAGATTTCTTCCAATTCCTTGGAGCATTTTTTTTTCCAATATTACTTTGAATGTACTTTTCTGTTTTAAAAATAAACTAATATGCATTAGGGTTCACTCCATTTTTTCCTCAGTTTTATTCAGGCAAAATTTATGGCTACGTTTGGTTGCAAATCATTAAAAAGCAAAAAAAAAAAAAAGAGAATTTGATTTATTAATAGATGATATACAAATTATGAGATTCAAACTTTGACGTAGAATAGAAGTTCAAGCATCACAAAAATTTGGTAAAATCTTGATTTTATAAATTTGGATTTTGTCAACGAAGCAAATTCCCTTGATTTTGGATTTAAGATATTTCATAATATCATTATATTTCGTGATAATCATGGTTATCCAAACAGGGTCTAAAATATCCTATGTAAAACTCTTACAATATTCATTTGTTAGTGTTAAAATATAAAATAATTTTCCTCAACTCTCAGCACAATTTCGGAGTTTTAGTATAGTGGAGGGGACCTTTATCATGGTATCAGAGCAATTCAGGTTCAAATACTGCGGGTTTTTCAAAAAAAAATTATATTGCTGCGCAAATCCATGGTTTCTGTCCGAAATGGGCCTTCAACAGTTTTGGTGAGGGCGTGTTAAAATACAAAATAATTTTCCTCAACCCTCACCACAACTTCAGAGTTTTGGTGCAGTGGAGGAGACCTTCAACAGTTAGTATATTATTTTATTTGAAAATTATATTATTAAGCATAGTTAAATTGTTTCTTGTGCTTAAGATGGAAAATTACAAACTCATCATTCTATTCAAGTATGGGGTAATGTTATACATGGAACCAGATGGGAAATTATTTTTTCCTGGTGGTTTTTCTCATCCAAAAGTAATCACACACCTCAGATAATCTCAGAGAGTTGCTATCATATGCACATGAGATTAGTGGTACAAATGACACTGCAAAGTTCGGATTGAGATATTTTTACAGTGACAAGAGCAATTAAATTTTTGAAAGATGACACTAGTACAATGATGATTTTAAATTTTGGAAATGCATTGTTATGCATATATATTGTTACAAAGAAGTTGGGACAAGAGGTGTTGATGAAACATCTGGAAATTGAATATTCGAAACGATGAATATGGACGACAAGTATTAAAATTATTTTACTTGTTCTTTCATGTTTATTTGATCATATTTCTTGCTACTAACATGCCACAATAATATTTGAAGAATGATGCATTGGAAAAATCGCGTGCCTAATGATGGTCAATACATAGTGCTAGAGATTTAGAAGAAAGAAATTAAAGGTATCGACCAAGTTTTCAGTGATAAGTGAATTCACTAACCAAATTTGCAATTACTTGGAAATTTGATTATAAGACGGTGAAGAATGATAATGTTTGTGTGAGGGAAAAGTGCAGAGGCAGATTATGCAATAGGTTGACATTAGCCCCTCGTAGTCTGAATTTTGATCAGTTTATAATAAGAAGATATGATGGAGAGCATGCATGTGGATTATCTATTGGATTGCGAAATCATTCAAAGCTTCATATAATTTTCTTTCTATACTAATACAAGACAAGCTAAAAGAGAGTCTATACTACAAAGCAAGAGAAATTATTAGAGATGCAAGAACCATGGAGTCGAGGTTAACTATAGAAAAGCATACCGAGCAAAAGAATCCACGAATATGGATTGATTTGGATCAAATCAAGGGTCCTAAAAGAAGTTGCCCACATGTGAATATCCTTTTGCAAACTAATCCTGCGAGTTGTTCCAAAATGTAGAACGATGGTAGGTTTGAGCATATCTTTTTGGCATATCATGCTTCATTGCGAGGGTTTTGGTATGGATATAAACCAATGCTTATATTGGATGAAACTTCATTGAAGCCTTATTATGAGGAAGTCATGCTCAGAGTCATCTCTCCCAATGCTCAAAATGGTTTTGTATACAATTGTATTGGCTGTCACTGATATAGAAAATGGCAATAGTCGGTATTGGTTTCTTACTCACTTGTGAGATGCGATTAGTGATCCACGTGATATCACTTTTGTAAAAGATATGCATTCTGGTCTTAATAAGAATTATTCCTATTGTCTTTCCTAAATAGTCATCATAAATATTGTATTTGACACATTAAGCCTTTTTCTTTTCTAGGTCACATGAAAGGATATTCAAAAAGTTTGAAAAAGGTAATGGAAAAGGGACAATCAGAAGCCCAAAGAGGAGTTGAAAAAAATATTTGAGTTAGCTTATAACTGGATTATGAATGAGGCCAAACTTGAGCTTTTGTCACATATTCTGTTATCTGGTATTTGGTTTAGTCATCTCACAGGTAACAGTGGTCAAAATTTCCATGCATGGATCAAAGATGAACGTGAACTTCCAATACTTCCTTTGCTTGATAATATTCACGCAAAAAAATGTGCTGCTTGCTATCATTCGATGTTTAAAGGCTGAATCTATGTCTACTGTCTTGCACAGGAAATTGAAAAAAGAAGTTCACAAGGCTATTGTGGAGTCCAAGAACATGGGCATGACTGTTCATGATGCCACAGAAAATTTAGTATATGATAACAAAGTTACATGTTCAGTTACAACTCGCTACACTGCAACTATAGATGTTTGAAGTGGCAGGTTTATGGTATTCAATGCAAACATGCATGTGCTGCAATTCAAAATGCTCAGTAGAATACTATGATTACTGTTCACTTATTTAAAGGTTGAAATGTGTATTGTTGCAATATTCATTTTAATTCATCCAATGCCAAATACGGATCTTGATGTGGAGAACTCTAACTCTAAGCAAATACAAACTCTTCCTAAAAAAACTAACAGCCCGTTTGGTACGGGTGAATTAGATTAAAATTCATAGGAAACTGACAGGGGTGAAACTGATTCACATGTTTGGTATGTTAAACTTACCTGTGAATTTAATTGCACTTGTGAAACCATTTCACTGAATGATGGGAGATGGAATTCATAGGCAGGGGGGTGTGAAACAGGATTCATGGCTACATGTGAAAATAATAGTTAGACTAAAATACGATTTTACCCCTCTTCCCTCCCTTTTCCCCTTTCTGGCGCCACCTCTTCCCTCTTTCCCATTTCTGGCGCCAAATGCTCCCGCCCCAATTTTGGCCTCCCTCGAGGATATTTATTCTATTTTTTCTCTTCTCAACCTACTTTAGCTACTCTACTGTCCACTGGTAAGCTGTTTTCCCTTTTATTTTCCTCTGAAAACTGGGCTCAATCTTTCTTCTTTGTCTTCGATTTTCTTTTCTGATACTCTCTCACTTCTCCTCCATCTCTGTTTCTTTCAGAGTTTGTTTTGCAGGGAAGGCAAACACCGGGTTGTTTTGATTGTTGTGGAGTTTCATCAGCTGCGAAACAAGTTCAGAGGTAAGCAACAGTAGTCTTTCATGGCATGCTTGCTTGCAATCATTGTCTGCTATGGGATTAGGGTTATTAGGAATTTTCGTTTTAGGGATTTAGGGATTTAGTTCTTGGGGATTTAGGGATTTACTGGAAAATCTCATCAAATATTTCTGCATCTGAATCCGAAATCATGCAAAAAAACTAGTCCAATAGATATATATGTAATCATATATAGTTAAATATAGTCCAATAGATACTATATTTAAATACTCTTATCACTATAACTGCAGAAACAATGAAATTAATCATAACTAACATCATTTCTAATGGTATATAATTACACAAACACAGCAATCATTGAATTAAGAAAGAAGGGCTACAGGAAAATTCTAATAATTTTAGAAATGGAAAAGAGAGAAAACATGTTCATTACATTAATATATATTCAAATTATACAGAAAGAAACTTAGAACATATATATAGCATGCCTCTACAATATATAATACTTAAAAAAGGGTGGACCTTACCCCCACCTCTGTTATTAATAGATATATATATATATATATATATATATATATATATATATATATATATATATATATATATATATATATATATATATATATATATATATATATGCACCAATTTCCAATCATTTCATTTCCAAACAATGTACCTTTGCAGAACCTGTCTCTCCCATTTTGATTCCATCTATTCTTTCTATGGCTAGCTAGCTAATTTCCTCTTTTCCTTCAGCTTCAAGTTAATTTAGCCAGATTATGTTTTTGGTACAGCTATGGTTTAAGCTTTTGGGATGTAAAATCTTTTGGTACAGCTGGGAAACTCTGTTTAGTGATGTCTATAACTAGTTTATGAATATGTTATGGTGCTTTTTTAGTATTTCTGTTATGACCAGCTACTGTTTTTTAGGTTTGCTCATACTTATTCAAGGTACTAGTGTTTATAAGTTGATGTTTTATTTTAAATTATATGAGTAAATTTAAAACAAGGATAATTTAGGAAATGTCTTTTTATTTTCATATGAAAAGCACTTTCAAACCAAACAATGTAAAAAGTTTCTTTGTAATTTAATTGGCAGATTACAATGGGATACCAAACATTGTAATCTCACTTTCACATGAAAGATTTTGCATGTAATTACTTTCATGTGAATCTAATTACATCCAATTAAATTCATAAGAAAGCACCAAACGGACCGTAAATGTAAGGATGGGCTTCTACGAACATTATGTATTCAATCACAATAGAATGTTGAAGGTCTAAGGAAAAGGCGGCATTCCTGCAGTAGGTGCAATTGGGCATGATCAGAGCACTTGTCAGGAGCCAATCCAGTCATAGTCCTATTCTATCACTAGTTTGTAGAGATTGAAACCTACTAAGAACCCGTTACAATTTGGCTTTGGTTGCTTACTTAGGACTTTTTAAAATTGATCTTCCATGATATTTGTTAGGTTTGATTAATCATTTATGATTTAATAAAGTGGATGCTTCTAGAAATAATTGCACAATTTTTGTTCCGTTCTTCTTCTTCTTTTTTCTACAGATTGAATCCTACATCAATACACTTGGTTTTGTACATTTTTGTTCTATCAGCCATTATCTTCTGGTGCTGGTACATAATTGAAATTATTGTCTTATTGATGCTATGTTTTTTCTCAAAATCTTTTGTTGATCTAGAAATGTTTTCCTCTAAGTATTGTTGACTATGAGAAGAGTATTCCCCCCATTTCCTTAGACCAGCAGAACTGCAAAGAGAGTAAATATATAATTTTGGTGCACTTAACAATAGAGATAACTATTCTCTGTTGGTTCAAAACTGAAAAGGTTTGTTCTTATTATTAGCAAATGAATATATGAGAATTTACATAATTCTCATATATTCATTTGCTAATAATAAAAACGAAATCAAGAACACAGAAGAACTCAACAAAGTACTTTTAATTTGAAAAATTAAATTTTTAATGTTGCTTTAGCAGAAAAAAAATCTAAATAAACCGAAAGGAACAGAAACCTAGTTTTAACTATGTATTGTTTCCCCTTACAAAATAAAAATAAAAACTATGTTTTATTTTTCATACAAAAAGTGAAGTGCAGTTGTGTTACCAATAACTTCTGTGAAATTGAAAGTTTCAAATATACCAAAGTACGTACTCAATCGGGTAGTGCAAGTACCACATCAGGCATGTTGATTTATCTCGAACCAAGGGAGTGCTTGATACTGAGCAATTCATTTTCCTGGTCTCCAAATATATGGGGGGACTCATCTTTCAAATGACCAATGGCAAGCACATAGTCATTTTGATCACAAAGAATAAGTGGCTGCTGACCTGGAATAGGACAAAATATACTATATCATAAGTCCCAGTTATCAAGTTCTCCTCCCAGCCATACTTTACTGTTTTAGCTGAAGACATAGCTCTTGTTCCAGGCTCTAGAGGCTTAGTTAACCAATGGAATCTTTTCTTATCATGTAAATCTTACTCAAGCATGAGATTATGATGTGAATCATCTAATCTATAAACATGTAATGGTCATAAAACTTGATATCACTTGAACACTAGGTCACACGAATCTTCACCATTTGAAGATTATACCCAACAATAATATTTTAGGAAAGCTACAATATAAAAACATAAACTGAACAGAATTGTTGTTTTGTGAGATATGTAGCTCGCGACTAGGTCAGTGTTAAAATGTAAGAGACAAAACAAAATGGATGCCTCGGTTACATAGTGGAAGGTGTTGGTAGATAACATGTTTAGGTATGATTGGTACTAATAGGGAGATAATATATTTGCTAGTAAGAACATTTCAGTACTGTGAACTTTGACCTCCATGGTCAACAATCCATTCTTTATCAAATTTGAAACGGCTTCCTGGATATGCTTCCACCTTGCCCATCAAGCAAAGTGGCACATTACTTCCTCCTCCATATCTAAAGTCTAAAAGGTAAACCACTCAATACCAAACACTACACTGATAATAGATGAATCAACATACCCAATGAGGTGCATGCACCGTCAAGCTAGAGGGCATATGCTAGTGTGGTTGGGATTTACAATTTTGCAGTAAGTTAATGATTAAACAAGTTATAGAAAAGTAAGATAAGAAATTTGATGGATCATAATCATATACGAGCATTTTGATAAAATCATTTATCTCTTGACTTATATTTTATGTAAACATAGAGCAGCAGTGTTAATATTAGCTATTAGCCTATTACTCGTTTGGAGTAGCCTATATAAAATTGCTTGCAGGATCAGCAAGCACTTAGTAGTTATGGGAAGTTTTTGATGGTGAATTGCCATAGCTTCTAAGTAGTTGATGCAAAGTAGAAAGGAAAATTAAATGCAAGTCTAGAATGGGGTAAAGTTTGTATTGCCAGCCACCAGTGCCCATGATTTGGTTCCCATGAACAACAACAGGGGCAATACCATTGCCATTGGTGGATGAGGAGTAAGAAAATAACAAAGAATAATGTTACAGACTACAGTCACTAAAATACTGATTAATCAGCTCAAGATGCATAAGGGTACTAGAACACAATTTGTTTGTTTCTTCTTGAAAGGGGTGAAGTTTGTATTGCCAGCCACCAGTGCCCATGACTTGGTTCCCATGAACAACAGCAGGGGCAATACCATTGCCATTGGTGGATGAGGAGTGAGTAAGAAAATAACAAAGAATAATGTTACAGACTACAGTCAGTAACATACTGATTAATACAATTTGCTCGTTTCTTCTAGAGGAGGCTGCATTTTTTTTTAAATGCATTGCAATCTGCCCATATTTGAAAGTCATCTCTCCTGTACTTTATGTAAGTTTACACTACAGGTTCAAGATGCATGAGATGTGAGTTTCAAACAAATTCTTTTTTTTTCAATTGCAATCTACTTTGTCGCATGATTAATTAATTGTAATTCATTACTGGAAATGTTTCGCATGATTAGGCTAGAAAACATAAGCAGATAAGAGGTGTTGGCGAAAAATTTGGTGGAAGTAATCGTCCAACCAAAACACAGAAAAAAGATACTCCCAGAGGTAGAATAGATAAAAGACTATAGACACTACTGGTCTTTAACATTTTCATATGAAAGATGCTTAATCTCCGACATTGTGCGAGTCATCTTATGAAGCCAGTTCTACATAAAATTTGAATTTTGAATGCCTGTCCAGATGGAGTCTCTCACAAAAGGCCAGGATTTGATTTCCAATATTATGGTATAAATTAAAAAAAAAAAAAAAAAAATGCAAACGGATGTAGAGCAGATTAGTCCACCCAAAAAAAAAAAGTTCAGGAATATAGCAATAATGTATTACATCCTAACAATGTCTCAAAATGATAATAAAGAAAGAATTGGGGATGTAAAGCAACCAAACGAAGTTAATTCGATCAAGTTAACTGTTAAAGGATACATCTAAATTTGATTAAGTGGTCAGTGTGAAGCAAGATGCAATTTTTAATAATTAAGACAAATAGCGTCCGAATAATAATAATAATCAAGGTCAGGAAAGGGGGGCAAAAAAAAAAAAAAACCTGATTAAGATTCCCGAACTTGATGGTTGTCGCGGGTGAAAAATATTAGGGTTTAGAGCAGATAAGGCCAAACCGTTGACGCGGAGTAGAGCTGAATCTGGAAAGAAGCAACCTAAGGCCGAACTGGGAAGAGTTGAATCCGAAGAGAAGTAACTTAGATTGTTGGGGTAAAACTTCGAGGACAGACGGAGGAGGAGGAGGAGGAGGTCGAGGGGCAAAAAAAAATTTGGACCATTTCTCGATTTGTGCGTGTCATCCTTGCGCAGGGGCCATGCTAATCTTCTCTGTATCGTTCCAATTTTATCAGATGTCCCCGAAGGGACGCTCATCAAACGGACAAATCACAATATAAAGTGCAGGATATATACTTTCTAGTCGATGTGGGACTAAAGTAACCAAACCACAGAACCTAAACCGCTATTTTGGGCCGAAAATTGAGTCGAACTGGACCGGCTAGCATACTTTCTAGTCGTGTGGGACTCAAGTAACCAAACCACATGACCGAAACCGCTATTTTGGGACGAAAATTGACTCGAAATGGACCGGCTAAGCTGGACCGAGCCTCAAATTTATCCAGCCAGATTCAATCTGATCTGAAAATCAAATTTATCCGGCTAAGCACCTCATCATGAATGCTATCGACAAGGGTATCCGGTGCACCACAAGCACCATTTGTCGCTCCGTGAGGGTTACTGGATGAAGTAAATAGGGAGCCCTTTGGCTTGCCTCTCTATGTACGTTTCTGGTCACTCTCCTCCCGTTTCGTGTTACTTATTACAACTGAGTTCTAAGAAAGCGAAATCTAGACTGACCCAAGGAAAGCTTGTTCTTTCATTTGAGTTGAATAACTGGCGAATTTTAGCCTGCCAGTCCCAACTCTTCACTGTGATCACCTTAGCTACAGCCTAGCTAGCATAATTTTTATATACTGTTCAACTGTCGGGCTATTCACTAGTTTCTTCTTTATTTTCACCAGTGATGTTATTCTAAAGCTTCCCCCACGAGATAAAGTTCGTCAAGATTGTCATTCTGCAAGTTTATTGCGAAGTAACCCATTACAGAGTCGGTGAATTGGGAGCTAGAGATAGCAAGCGCACTGTCACAAAATCAAAATTTAAGTATACTCGTACCAGGGTTCCTATCATTTTTTTTTTAACTTACTGTAAAAAACAAGAACAAGAAGATATCAAAACAGGCTATCATAAGAGAAAATCCTCGATTGCCCCTATCCCACCTTCATGCTTGTTTCTTTTGTCCCACAACCAGACGCTCAAACAAATGCATCGCATAAATAATACAACAAGGAAAGTAATACATTTAGTGTTCCTGTAAAACTTGGATTCATGACGATTGGAGGACAGTGATGAAATAATGGGTGTAGATAACAATGTTATTATGATTTACGATTACCTATTTCTTGAAGCTATAACACATTTGATTCTTTCCGACTGTCCAACAAATATACGTCAGCTTTTGGTTCAAGCTATGTAGCAGCCGTGTAGGAACAAGCAAAATCTTCAATCATCAATCCCAAATAATTGCAGGCAACCTGTGCATTATGAGGAATGGATTGGTTTGCCCTGAGCTGTTGGTTTTCCTTCAACCGCGTTTGATGTTGAATCCTTGATGTTACAGTTCTTGGAAATACAATGGTATGGATGATCGGTGAGGAGTTCAAAATCACTGATCAATATATCCCTCATTAGCTATTTTCAGCAGCCCCGCCTAACAACTTGAGGTCAGATTGTTTGAGTTCCACATACTTTCCGATTCTGCAATAAACAAGAAAACATTTCAGAAATGCATAACTAGCAACCAACACTAAGGTAATATGCCTTATCATTATTAACTACTAAAATAATTAGGAATGCAATGGAAAACCACTTTTAACAACATTTTATTGTTAATGTATAAATGCAAATCATAATCATTTTTTAGTTGGCAACGTTACCAATTTGGAAGTGTATATAGTTTAGTTGCCCAATTTGAAAAACGGGTGTAGTTCAGGTAGTTTTTTTAAAATTTCTGACAATATTTTAAACTTCCTGTGAAACTTATCAATGAAGCCTAGGGGGCACAATAAGTCATGAAATGTAGAATTAAAGCAGAGTCAAAATGTTCTTTAGAAATATTAATTTGTTGGGGGGCGAAAAAGCGGGCCTCCATTAAGGCCTCAATTTAGGAATAATGAAAGGGTGCTGTGCTTGAAAATAGATTGGGGGATTATAAGAACCAACACTATAAGATATAAAAGATGGATCGATGACTTCAATGGACCTTAGGAGTTTTCAGCTGATATGGAAATTAACAAAAAAAAAAAATTCAAATAGTATGAGGGGCTTTGGCTTTTATCTATTTATTTTGAAAATTGAACTATCTGCAGGAAATAGGGAGTGTATATAAGAGATTGGGTGACCTGATTCTGGAATTCTTCAATGAACCATCATAAACTCTTGAATATAGTCCGGGATTACATATCCTGCAAATATATTGATGGGTATAAAATGGGGCAGTTAAGGAATGGTTATAGGCTATAGGGTATGGGCATTTTACGTCCATACCGAATATGTGATGAAACTGACCCTTTTTGGATGCTCTGCATACTTGCCAAACACTTCTATGTGTCCACAAATTTAATGTTCTTAAAACTCAGAGAAAACGTCCGAGTACTCAGATTCGTTCTCCAAACGAACTGAGAACAAGAAACTTGCTAAAAAAAGTGGATAAAACAAGTACTGATTTGATGCGGTCAAGTCCGGTTATGAAGCGGGCACCCGGGACCTTTATCGGGCCGAAAAATAAAAAAGATAGTATATTTTTATTTAAATCCAACCCGCTAGTTTTTATTATAAAAGTCATTCGAAGAGATTAGAACTTAAGGTAAGTTTCTATAGTAGTGGCATCGAAAAAGTTTCAAGGTGAAATTAACATCGGTAAGTTTCTATAGTAGTGGCATCGAAAAAGTTTCAAGGTGAAATTAACATCGGAGCTCGTGGAGATAGCTGCGACAATGGGTCCAGGGAGCGAAATCGATAAGGAGGTTGACATCTCGCGGTGCTTCGAGTTTAGGAAGAAAGTAAGATTAATCATTTCTAATTTAGATTGTTGTTTTTATTTTCTTTCCTTCTTCTTTCTTTTTTCTTAATTTTTTCAATTTTGTTTTCTTTTATTTGTCTTTTTTTTTATTATTACCATGAAATAGATTGAGTCGAGAGTCAAGTCAAAAAATGAGTCAATTTTGGGAAACACCCAAAGCCGAAATCATGAACAGTTCTTGAATATCGGTAATGTAACTTATTTTATTATATTTAAGTTATTTTAACTCTTAAGTATTTCGATCAAATATTCTCGTATTATATACTTAATGTTTTGGTATTACATATTAATTAATATTTCGAGTTTTGAATGAATAATCTGAGTACTTGCTGAGCTTTTCGAGTATTTACTATTCGCTCTCGGACTGAGCGCGTAATGAAACTGTTATTGAGAACACCGGACATTTCTTATGACACATGACAATATACTTACACTTATTTCTTACTTTACAAGTTATATTTTGTCTCATTGCCATATCAAAGGCTATTAACTACAGTGTTTGTCATTCTCGAAGGTCATATTTGTACCCGTGTCTATGCATGATAGGATATAGGAAGTCCTGTGTTTATACTCATTTTCCTATTGACAAATGCTGTTTGCACATGAACTCAAATTTCAATTCAGTATATAAATGAACATAGCTTGTAAATACGGATACTAATGGAATATTACTGAATGGATAAAACTGTAGGTTATAATTCACTCACGCACACACGCATGCATACAGATATTCAGAGCACAAACAAAAATATAACATCTACGAAATTAGATTTGAGTCGGATTAATATTTAGTTAGATCTGCAGTCCAAATTAATAAAGATCAGGGACTATATGATCCTGAACATAATAGGACCAAAAGTTATCATGGTGCTTTCAGACTATAGTAACGTGCGTAAACAGACAATTTAGCTGCAACTAGCTCTATATAGACAAATTAATACACACCATTGAAGATATCCAGAAGGTACATTGCTAAAGGATGCCAAATCTATATGCTAAAAGTGCAAACAGGCTACCAAAACCATTTCCATTAAATGCTAATCCTATAAAATTCTCACTTAAAAGTGACCCTAGTTTGAGTTTCAATTAAATCCAAATCAAATTGAACTAAATTAAAGGCTAAATCATAATTACAAAATGGTCAAATAAATAGATTTTCAAGAGCAATGCATTCGACATGAAACCCTCTTCATACCGAGAGTGCCTATTATGGTAGTAATATTACTAGCTCAAACAATTTATGAAAGCAAGAAAAAGTAATTAAATAATTGAAAATATGGTTCTTTGAATGTTTATTAAAAATATATATATAGTCACATTAACTTTTATTTGATTGACCTCGCAAGTGTTGACTACACGGAAACTACTTGTAAGTCGTAACACAAATACACTGGATTTATCTATACCAGGTTGCATATGTTTCAATATCTCACACACGTACTAGAGGCGTAAAAATTTCCCTCATAATATATCTCATTCACTTGATGTATGGTGAACAAGGATGGTAATGGACACATCTACCGGCCGTTTTTTGGCCCTCCCTATATAAAATTTTGAATTAGAAAAAAATGAAATTTTCAATTTTAATTCAAAATTTTGTATAGAACGAGCCAAAAATTGACCATGGACGTGTCCGTTACCATCCCTACTAGTGAATAGCATTCAAGAGTTATCAGTGGTTATATATGATATCTAGTACATATAAAGCTCGACAATGCAGCAGTAAGTGGAGCCTCTTCATTCCTTTGAAGCTAAGGTTATTAGATAAAGATAATTTAAAGGCTAGGAAAGTAAAAACAGGCTATAGAAGCCATTGAATATTAACATGAAAGTAGCATTCTCTATTAGGCAGATACGAGAATATAAATATAGGTATATATGGACAAAAAAACAATAAAGAACATTCCACCGTTTTTCTCTAGGGTTAAGCATGAGTTTAACTCGATTATTTACTAATGTAATGTCACATTTCCTAAGAATGAAAATACCAAAACAGATTTACTACGATCTGCTCAGAGAGAGAGAATAATGAAAGAAAATAAGAAGACTTACATGAAGGTTAGTTAAGGAATTTGATACAGGCAGGTATAAAATGATAAGCACAGGGAAAAAGCATGAAAGGTTTGTCTTGCAGTGGCTAGAACAATTACCCGAGACCTGATGGAAGCCTGAATCCACCTATGCGTATACGCTTTAGTGAATAAAGCTGATGGATTAACAGGAAAGGATTAGCCACCACATAAATTAAAAAGCAAACTAACAAGCTGCGCGAAGGAATCATAAACATAGAAACCGGAATGAAATGAAATTCGATAAAATCATGATTTACATATGAGCAGATTTCAAATAAGAAAAATATAGTATTTAAATATTGAAAATTCTTCTTATGAGGACAACTAGTTGTGTACCTACTCAATAGCATACATCACTGGCTTCTTTAACTTAAAAGTTTGATCTAATACAAATAAATGAACAGAAGCAATTTCCCATGGAACGTTCACTTAGAAGAGGAAACTATTAATAGCAAAATTCATCTATTACCTACTGAAGAATAGACAGCTCGAATCCAAGACATCAAGAAAATGTAGGTTCATCAATGCCTCTACACATTAATTATTTAATATTAACTCCTTATTCCATAGGAAAAAAATTTAGCTGAAAGAATTAATAGGATTCTTGAAGCATCCGATAAAACTCCACAGAATTCAACAAGAGGGGTTAAAAGAAATTGTGGAGACTCGTGTTTGAAGGTTCTTATTTGACGCAGGACGGAGGCGAAATTAGAGTTAGGGTTTTGAAAGTAGGATTTTTTCTAGAGGGATTGGAGAAGAAATGATAAATTGGGGAAAACTTTTGGGATTTGGGAATCCACCCAGGCCCACGCCCACTCTCCACGAATCCACGAGAAAAGATTTTTACTCAGCGAATTCCACGCCAGAAATTTCTCAAGAAAATTTCTCAAAAATATTATTCATCTTTTAATTCTTCATACAACCCCTATATATAGGAAAACCCTAACAAACAGAATCCTAATAAAATCCAAACTCCTAATCAAATCAAATATCTAGTACAATCCAAATCCTAATCAAATCAAATCAAATCAAATCTAATCTAATCTAATCTAATCTAATCTAATCTAATCTAATCCTGATCTCCATCAATTTGATGCAGGACGGAGGCGAAATTAGGGTTAGGATTTTGAAATTAGAGTATTTTCTAGAGGGATTGGGGAAGAAATGATAAATTGGGAAAAACTTTTGGGATTTGGGAATCCACCCAGGCCCACGCCCACTCTCCACGAATCAACGAGAAAAGATTTTTACTCAGCGAATTCCACGCTAGAGATTTTTCAAGAAAATTTCTCAAAAATATTATTCATCTTTCAATTCTTCATACAACCCCTATATATAGAGAAACCCTAACAAACAAAATCCTAATAAAATCCAAACTCCTAATCAAATCAAATATCTAGTACAATCCAAATCCTAATCAAATCAAATCAAATCTAATCTAATCCTGATCTCCATCAATTCTCCCCGGCTTCAAAACATTCATCCCCGATGAATGTGGAGATAAGTAACACGTCCGGGTTGAACTGATCGGTATCCACGAAGTATCCCAATTAGGCCATGGTGGTGGTCGAGAAAGCATAGCTCGTACATCACATCTGAATAAAAGTGGTGGAGGGGGAACTGGCTTCGTTAGTAAATTTGTATCGAACCACGGTAGATCTGGAAAAACACCTGAATGTGAAACGTATAATTCTTCAAAATTTCTGGAAGCAACCTCTCAGGGGAAACAAAAACTTTCACTTCATTATCAAGTACAAATTCCTGCAAAATATTATGTGGATATACAACAAATTTGTACTCATCATTGCAAATTGCTATCTGTCTAGAGATCTCATCATGCATAACATGCATATCAGGCAAATGCAATGCAATAGACTCAAGTGGTACAACTCCAAAAAATAGATATGTTGGTTCCCTAAGATGACATACATCAATCACCGCAAATGATATATTAGGATTAACCTGCCAAAATATGATAATGATACTCAAAGACTTACCGGTAGCAATATTAGTGTCAACTATTTCATACTCGGTCTCTTCATCTATATTTGACTCCAAAATTGAAGATCTAGTATCATGTGGGGGTGCACTAGACTCTACCAAAACATTCTGAGCATCAGTAGTATCAGTAGTACTCTTTACAGCAGCATAGATATCAATAGGAATATGAATCTCAGTTGGTGGATATGTATTAGACTCTTGTGCCTACTTAATAATATCATCATTAAGCATAAAAGGAATAGGAGTATCGGCAATAAGAATAGACATGTTCGATTCCAATTGTGATTCAACTACAGTACTTTCATTAGAAACATGAACCTCAATAACTTCTGAATCGTCAACGTGATTAGGAGGCATGATATCTATGGGTACACTCTTGAGGGAACACTCATAATCATAATGCCAAGATATGCGACAGTTAGAACACTTGGTCATGGTACATTGAAAGGCAGAGTGTCCATATTTGTCGCATTTATGGCACTGTGTTCTAACTTTTAGAGTAAATCTATTTTTCAATTTATCTAAAAAACAAGTCCTATAATACGTAGGAAGATATTCCTCAATAAAAATATCTTTCATCTCTTCCCACGAGTTTATAGGATTCCTATAACGTTCCTCACGATCTATCTCTATTGAAATCCAAAAATTTTTGGCTTGTCCCACTATTCGTCTCCTAGCAAATTGAAATTTACGTTTGTTAGATATTTCATAACAGTCAAAGTAACATTCCATATCCACTAACCAATCAATAAAGTCGCGAGTGGAGGAATAACCATCAAATATAGGATTTTTATACCAGATTTTTTCATCTATTATTTCTCTAGCAGCACGCAGATCATAAATATAATGAGACTTATTTGATTCCGAATGGCGACTAGATTGTGTTGTAAAATGAGACATACTTAATATACAGAATGGATCATGTAATGCAAATTAGTCAAGTATACAGATGATAGTGCAAAATCTAAAACTCAGACGACCCAAATGCATGCATTAAATTAATTTCTTCCAATAAATCAATTGCTCATTGCAAATGAATATGAGATCACTAGAAAGAAACAATTAACAATAAATCACAGATTATTGCAATCCAATAGTATTTGCAGAGAATTTAGTAGTTGAAACTCAGTTCAAGTTAAGTATCACCTGGAGGGATGAGTAGTTCACGTCCAAATGAACTTCGAATCACCACTTTTTTTCTTAACGGGTCTGCACTGTAAACGGGTCTGCACTGCTGTACTGAACTGAACCAAGAGTGGAATGGATCTGGACCTGCGGGTCAGATCTAAAACTTGCGGGTCAGATCCAAAATAAATCCAACTTTCTATTCTTTTGGATGTGGGTCTGAATAAGTGGATCCAAATCAAATCAACCCAATAACAAACAAACCCAAAACCCAATAAGTCTCTTCTCCTTTCTCGCTGCAGTTGAGGGGGGACGGAGGCTGGTCGCTGTTGCTGTCGAGGTGGAGGGAGGACGGAGGCGGGCGGCGGTGGCGTCGTTGGTGGTGACGAAGGTAGAGCAGGGAGGGCGGTCGGCGTTGCTGGATGACAGCGGCTAGGGTGCTGGCGGGCAGTCGGTCGAGCGAGGATGAGACCGATTGACGAAGAGTGTTGGAGATGAGACCGGCCAACGAGGGTGGCGGTCGAACGACACGGGCGGTGGTGGAGAGTTGAACAGCGGCGTTGCTGGACTGTGATGGAGAGTTTGCGGCGTTGCTGGACGGCGGCGTTGCTGGGCGGTGGTGGAGAGTTGGACGGTGGCGATGGCGACAAGGGACGGAGGCGGGCGGAGGGGGGGAGGCTGGCGGGCGGAGGTGGCAGGGTTGCAGGGGGGATCGGTCGAAGGACGGACGGAGGCGGCTGGGGGCGACTGGAGAAGGGCTGGAAGGCGGGCGGAGGCGGCAGGGTTGCTGGGGAGGGTCGGCCGGAGGACGGGCTGAGGCGGTTGGGGCGGCTGGAGAAAATTTGGTATTTTGCTTTTGGGGAGTTGCTTTTGGGCGGAGGCGGCTGGGGAAATTTTGGCTGGGGAGTTGCTTTTGGGGGCTGCTGCGGGTAGACACGAAGGAGAGGGATTTTTTTTTTTTTTTTACTACAGATCTGATCTGAGTTTTTTTTTTTTTTTAACTGGAGATCTGATCTGAGTTTTTTTTTTTAACTACAGATCTGATCTGAGTTTTTTTTTCTCTCTCTCTCTTGCTGGTTGATGGAGAGTGAGGGTGGTTGGGTCAGGTGTAGGAGGAGAAAATAATTTTAGGTTCTGATACCAATTTGACGCAGGACTGAGGCGAAATTAGGGTTAGGGTTTTGAAATTAGGGTATTTTCTAGAGGGATTGGGGAAGAAATGATAAATTGGGAAAAACTTTTGGGATTTGGAAATCCACCCAGGCCCACGCCCACCATCCACGAATCCACAAGGAAAGATTTTTACTCAGCAAATTCCATACCAGAGATTTCTCAAGAAAATTTATCAAAAATATTATTCATCTTTCAATTCTTCATACAACCCCTATATATAGGAAAACCCTAACAAACGGAATCCTAAAAAAATCCAAACTCCTAATCAAATCAAATATCTAGTACAATCCAAATCCTAATCTAATCTAATCTAATCTAATCTAATCTAATCTAATCTAATCCTGATCTCCATCATTATTCTTATTCCATAACTTGAACATTCATTAGAGAATAAAAATGCTAGAACATTTCGGTAGAGGTATTTGATTTAGTAAAAAAAAAAATAAATGGGGTCATAATGAAAATTATTTTGAGTATAAACTTGGAAGTTTATCTTAAAATAAAAAAATTAATTACATAATAAAGACTGATAAAAAAACAAGATTGAGATGAAACCCTGAATTATATGTCAAATTCTGGAGAATCTTTGAATTATAAACTCACCTGCAGCCCAGCATTTTTGACCAATTCACGCACTTCATGAGTTCTCCCATCGTGAACCTGTAAATGTCGCTACATTAAAAATGGTTGAAATTTAATATGGGACAGATTAATTGTCATGTCCGGTTGAAAAAAAAATCACAGTTACTCAAATTAGGTCTGGAATAAATTAAATAGCCGCAAAGGAAGGACAATAAAATAAATGCTCCTTCCAATAACAATGTACAATGTTAAGGGCACTTGGAAGACGATGCATGCTAATTAAAAAAATTCCTACACATATATTAAGCACACAATTAAAAATGATTATGAGCTACTGAAAAAACAAAAAAAATATGTTTACCACAATCCGGAGTCTAGCCCTCCGTGCATCGGGCTGCACTGGCAACAATTCAACAAAATCAGGCACACAATGGACACCTTCAACTTGTGTGCCCTTACTTATCATTTTTAGGTGCCTTCGATGAACGCGACGCTGTATAGTTGCGATATACCTACGGGAGAGAGATTATGAAATTTAATGAAGTAATAAAAGAAAAAAAAGGTTAAGAAATTTAATGAAGTAACAAAAGAAAAGAAAAAAAAGACAAGTCGAAATTATTTAAGCGAGAATCTTTTATAAGTATATTGACAGATAGACAAATTTGAGTCTCATTTGATAAGATGACAAAAATCCAAATATTTGGAAGAAAAAATTGCAGTGCATTTCTATACCAGAAATGCGGAAAGGCTTTCAAAAGCTCAGAAGCTAGTATAATACGCTTTTAGAAACAAGTTATTTTTCATTTAGGTAGCACAATTAAATTTCAACATGCAATGACAAACCCAACGCCAAGAGCATTAACTTACTCCTTTGATACCTCTGAGGAAGGATGGGAAAGACTTTGAGCAAAATCACCTGCATAAAAGATGCTCACAGTTGGCATAAAAATGCCTAATGAACTAAAAGCCACATAGTAGAATGCTAACAAGAAGTGACGTCTCAAGCACTCTTACCATCATTTGTAACAATAATTAAACCAGCAGTTGCAACATCAAGGCGACCTACTGTAAATAATCGGGGCTTTGGCACTCCTGGATTTGTCTTATTCTGAAAGTAGTATGATAATTACTTAAAGATAAAGTAGAAACATAAAGGCATTCAATAAGCATTAGAAGGTGCATGTCTATTCGATCATAAACCTCTATTACTGGTCGGGGAAATAAAGTGTTGCAGACATACCCAAGTCTTCCATAATCCATCAAATAGGGATAATACTGATCTGGATTTCACACCGCTGGAGCACATATACCTGTGTTTCAGGATAACCAAACGTGAAGGCAAAGGTTCTATGTTAAATTATATGGAAGGGGTTGGACTTGAAAAGTGAAGTATAAGACATGAAAAAAACTGACCCTCTTGGCTTGTTTAAGGCAAAATACAACTTCGGAGGCATCTTCTTAGAAAGACGGTTCCCATTGACATAGATTGAATCCTTGAGAATATCAACTTGAGTCTATATTGTAAATTTAATAAGAAAAATTAAATTTTTTTCTCCAAGTGCGAGACTAAGACTGAGCTTTTCTAAGTACAATTTGATGATGTAAGAGGCATACATGTATTGTTATACTAATATAAAGAGAGGCTTGTGGCCGGCTGGGAAATGTCAATTGCTCTAAGATCATAGCACATGCAAAATTAAAGGGGAAAAAAAAAACAGAATCTCTATGTAATAGAAATATGTGTTGCAAGAAGACAGACACATTTTCACTGAAGCACAATAATTCTGGAATTCTTGCATACTTGAAATAGAAAACTAAAAGAGGTACGTAGATTAGAAACATAATCTTATGATATTGAGAAAGAAAGAAGGCCAAATTTTACATATTCTCTTATACAACATGTGGAATAAACACATGTAAGATGGAACACCAACAACCAGATTCCATACAGACCTCTTATAAGCAATAGTAGCACAATAAACTAAAGAAAAAGTATCATGAGAAAGACTAAACTTAATTTAAATCCTCATAAAAAATGTATTAAACAGCCTGATGAAGATCTGTAAGGACTTGCTTTTGGGCATAAACATATTTGAGAAACACAGCCCTTCAAAATAATCATAAGAAAAGAAACCAACTGAGAAATAACTAACACGAGGGTTAAAAACCTCAATTATATTGATCCTGCTCAAACCAATTGCATCTATGGGAGATACCATTTCTTCTTGGAAATGTAAATAATTCAATTTTCCAACTAAATTACACATTAATCTAGATCATGAAGGAAGCAAGATAGGACAAATTGACAAAGAAAAGCACCTAGAAAGGAAGACTTCTTTCATCCTTAGTAAATATCTATATTCAACATGTATAATAATTTTATATTTATATATTGAAAAGTCTGGTAGAGGGGACATCTTAGCCATCAATCATCAATGAATTGTGATAAGATGCTGAAAAGACTAGGCTACCAAGCATGCATGATTCATTTGAATACAATAGCAGGATGTGTTTTATATCATCCATACACCTGATCATGATCAAGCCCGGCATAAACCTTACTGATGGGCTATCCCCACATGCTTAAGGATAGTCAACCACATTCAAGCGTATGCATTAAGAACAACCTCATAAGCTTGTAATTGTCATACCAAAGTCCATGATTCCTGTATGACCATTCAAGATTGCATGGACCTAGGCGTAACTGTCAAAAGACTACTTACACAGAAGTGTAAACAGCTTAAGCTGATAGATTATTGGCAAACAATATTTCTCAAGCAAAATTTAAAACTTAAACGGTTAACACTTGACCCCTTGCATGAGCCTCCGGACGCCGTGAAAATGTCTCAAGCATAAACGTAACTTGCTTGAAAAGGCAGAATAACGATGGTACGGTAATAAGCATATTTTAGGTTCTGTAAGATGAATTTGAATGCAGGAGCCCCTTGAAACCTGGTCACATGATACACCTTGTTTGAAAAACACTTTATCCAAAGCCAAAAGCTGATGGCTTCAGCAAACTTCATCTCAACAAACTCTAATCTTAGGTGTCATCTGGTAAGGGTAAAATTACAGGTTAAGGGAGTTTAACCTCATCTTAACCTGTCAAACTAAAATAACAGATATCACACATGGATAAGGAATTAATCCCTCTATTATCTGCCAAGCACGAAAAAGGAATGAGATTTAAATAATACGTCTAAAAGGAGTAAGATAAGTTATTAACAAGATAAGGGGTTAATGTATCCATTTCTCTGGATAAATTTTGAGATAATATTGATTGTTGATGCTCTATTAGGATTTATATAACTATTAGACTATTCAAAAGTTTACAAGTGAATCGCTATATTCAATTTGCCCAGGACAGAAGAACAAATAAGAATGCCACAATTTCTTCTTTGTATTAGTAATGCCAAAAATATCTTATTAGCTCATCTGTTGTTATTATATTGATTGTTGGAGACCTCTTGAACTTTCCTTTCCTATTCTCGTTTGTTCTTAATTTTTTTTATTATTTGGTAGCTCAGACAATCACTTGGCTCAAGCTTCACCTTTGCTCAGCCTAAAATGCTGTCAGACCATCCCCAACCATATTTTATGTTGCTTAATACGAGTTGATTCTTGTATCAACACGCAACACATCTAAAATCCTTTTTCACCAATTCCATCATTATAACTAAGTTACAATTATTCAAGGGTTCTAAAGCATATGCATTAACTATAACAAAATGCATCTCTTGTTCCATTAGCACAATTTCCTACATAATTCTGTTTTGTCGTTATTTTCAAAGGCAACCCTCCAAGCCCTAGTACTAATGAATTAATCAGGAACTCTAACAGATTAACTCAAAGTTAATTAAATATTCACAATTTGGACCCACATTCGTACGGTTGGTTAAGGATTGGAGCCAAAGCATTAGCCCCTCTGGTGGAGTGGGTTCAATTCCTCTTACAAACATATTTCCACAACTAACTCATATCAGCAAAACATACACCCTGGGACATTGAGAAATCTACATGAACCATGAATTAGTTCATTAAAATAATCATAAATACAATTCTATTGACTACCAGCAATGAGTATATTTTTCTTTTTAAAAGAAGTTTAGAATTTAGTCATGAATCTTAGTTCCTATAGTCCTCAACTACAATTTAAGTTATATTTAAAAATTGGTGGATGTGACAGTACCTATGGGGAACTCTGTAATATATTGATTCCAGTCTAAATCGTCACTGAAGTATGTGTTGGATTGTCACTTCATTCTATTATGTAGATTCAAATCTGCAATGGACTCCATTATATGAAATTATTAGCAAAATGTAGTTTTCCAGGATCGAGCACCATATGGACTCATGGATCTGGCAACGGATTCCTAATCCTATCCATGAAACAACATATCACGCTTTTTGCTCAATATTAGCCTTCCTTTCCTGCTTGGTAAAGAATATTCTGAATGGTAGCAAATTTTTGGTAGTTAATACCTATTTCACATTTACAAGCAGTCTAGCACCTTCGCTGATATTTACGACATGGCATGTGCACATTGTTTGTAAGGTCTTCCATACTATTTTGATAAGAACACAATGTGACTAGAGTACTGCATTCCACTACTCTGTTCAAACCAGCTGTTTTCACACAGCTGATCTAACCTGACACCATTTTACTCGAAGTTATGTTTGCCAAGTTACGTCAACTCAATATCAATCTTGCTTCAGGTCAACTACAGAACAAGCAAAGAATCAAGTTGCATGTAACATCTCCTTATCTCCTAGATTTTACCGGGAAACCAATTTTGTAAGTACAACTTTTCTTAATGATGTTCATTTCAAACAATTTAGCACCCATAGGTTAATCTTAGAGCATCCATATATAAATATTGAAGAATGCTAATTCCTTGTAATTTTTTTTTTAGAAATCCAAGAAACAGTTTGAAGTCCATAAGTGAGTTTCAAAATGAACCTCACTTAGCACAAGCCTATCAATACAGAGAGATTCAATTCAATCCTAAAACATATCAATGCTGCACAAATAACACGGAAATTACCTGTGGGGAAGTGCAGACAGACCCATTAACTGTAACCTTGCCTTCAAAAATCAGCTCCTCGCAGCTCCGCCTCGAAGCCACTTAAATTTATGCACACAACAAACTAATCAACAAACCCACATTTTTACTGGCCAACAGGAAAAAAAAAAAAAAAAAATTTCTAATTTTTCATTAATTATTTACCTCCAGCAGCTGCAAGGACCTTGTTCAGTCGCTGAGACTCCCTAATGTTCTGATTATAGAACCTCCTCGCGGCCTTCGAATACGGTGGAGGCGAAGAAGACGACGAAGCAGCCACCGGTGCAGCTGCCGTCTTCAAATTCTTCTTCTTCTTCGCCTTCTTGCTGCTCTCCTTCTTCAAAGCCGACTCCTTGGCCTCTGCCATGGCGTGCAAGAAGGGAGCAGGGGGAGTGGACTGGAACTTAATGTTGCCGCTCTCGTCGCGGACGATCCATGGTGTCACGATAGGGACGGGCTGGGGCTGGCTAGGGTTAAGGTTTTGAGGGTTTGGGTCGGGGACTAGGGTTAGGGTTTTTTGAGAGGGCGAATGGGTTTCTGGAGGGGAGAACGAGATGTCGAATTTGGAGACGGACGCTTGGATTTGGATGAGGCGGGAGCGGAGAGGGGAGAGGAAGCGGAGGTTGGGGGAGGAGAAGAGGGAAGTGGGGACGCGGAGAGAGAGAATGGGGGGTGAGGATAGCAGAGCTGCCATTAAAGCGGGGACTGGTGCCTGGTGGTGGTTTCTGAGTTTGGGGAGGCTCGGAGAGGGAGAAAAGATGTACTGGGGTTGATATTTGAGAATTTCTAGATGCGGCCCCATGTTTTAATTAGTGAGCCCCAATTTCTCAGAGTGATTCAGTGATGTAATTATTTTTCTATAACTTTTAGGCTCACTCAGAAAAATATGGGGTGCATCTAGAAGTTTCCTATTTGAGCACTTACTCCCAGCTTGGATACGGTGGGATTAGGGGAAATTCTATTTACCCTGATTTATTTATCTGATTTATTTATGTACAGATTTTAAAATTATAAATAATTATAAGTTTATTATTTTTTTAGTAAATTATTTTTTTAAATTCTAAATTTTTAATACTTTTTAAAAATTTAGAAAATTGTCATCTTCTTTTTCCTCTTATTTCTAAATATAAAAAAAATACTTTTTTTATTTAAATCTAAAAACAAACATATCTCGCACAAACTAATTGATTTGAATTCTAACTACTTAAAATTTTTATATTCGTATTCCTAAAAAAGTTTGAAAGAGATTTAAATTTTTTAAATTTACTATAACAAGAAAAATTAGGGTTTAGAGTTTGATTTTCTTGAAGCATATTGAAAAATCCAATGTGCAATTGGTATCGAAAGATAAATCTAAGATATGGCTTAAAATTATTATTAGTTTTTAATGCATTTTTGTTTGCAATTTAGTGTTACTAATTTTTTTTGTTTGTGGGGATGATTGTCACTGGTCGGGTATTAACATCCGACTAGATTATTTTTGTTGGATATTAATACTCGACCACTATATTTTTTATCATATATTAATAACCGATTCAAATGAAAACGGACAACAATTGTTAAATTTCATGATTGTCCGAAGACTCAAAAAAATTGTTATGTGGGTTTAAGTATACCGAAGAAATTCAGGAGGAGGGGGCGGATTGACAGAAGGCGATTATGACTGAGTCGCTTACAAAAATTGGAGGGAGAGAGAGAAGGAGGATTAATTTTGGAAAAAAAAATTGGGTATAGAGAGTAAATTGATGATGTTCCAAAATAAGAGATTGGTATAGAGAGTAATTTGAGCGTTAAGAGTAAATCTCCGTACGTAAATAGAATTTTCATGGATTATAGGACTTGGGAGATATTAGGACTAATTCCAAGGATTATAGAGCTATAGTTGTTTCTTTTCTTTTCTTTTCATATTTGTTCTAGGTGTACATCACAATCTCTCTGCTAAAAAAAAAACCCTAACATAACAAGGGGGGAAGAAAAAGTTTTTTTTTTTTTTTTTTTAACTACTTACAATGCATAGAAAGGAAACAACAACAACAACAACAACAACTAAGCCTTTTCATCCCAATTACTTAGAGGTAATCTACATATACCAAAAGAGAATCAAGCTGGATCGATTACTCTAATAATCTTTCTCCATTCATTCTTATCAAGTAATATGTTCTCATATGGACGTCTAGAATCCATATTTTTTCACATCACCTCCATCAATGTTTTCTTTGGACTTTTCTTCATTTTTTAAACTTGTCATATATTGATAAGTTCTTCTCATCGAATTTATACATTTATAGGTTTATATCGCATATGACCAAGCTATTATAAATGATTTTCTTGTATTTTTTCTTCAATTGAGGGTTCACCCATCTTACCACAAATATCTCCATTTCTCACTTTATCTGCACATCCAATAAAATATGCATATTTCTGTTATATTTATTTTTTGTAAATGACGTTTCTTTAGTTTCTTTATAACCCAGTATTCCGTACCATATGATAAAACTGATCTGATAACAATTCTATAAAAAACTTCCGTTCAGCCTGAATGGAATGCAGACAAAGGATGATCGTTTATAAATGAACTTTTTTTTTCTTAATGATACATATTTCTTTGTTTGCACCAAGAGTTTCTCTATCTGCATCTTCACAGTGCATACAGTCGATAACCACCCTCTAAAAAAAAAAAATATTTTTTTCCCCTTTCAACTTGCACCATGAATCTCTCTTTCTTCGCAGCTTGGAAAAATTATATTACAAAAACTTCTAAAACTTAATAAAACAGCTCCAAACAATTATGCGTAATCTTTTAGCGTGTCCTGCAAATTATTTTAGAACTTGGTAGCAATGCAATTATCTGTTAAAGTTTTATGGAAAAAAAAAAAAATTAGATGTAGAAATTGTGCACTAATGATAGTTTGAATAATTTTCATTAGCTGTTTAGTAGTTCAGATCGCAACAATTTCAATTTTGTACATAAAAAACATAAGAATGGATGCTTTGATCCATGTATGAGCAGAATACACAGGATTGAGTTACATGTACAGATATGGACAGATGATTCACTAGGTTCTTTACAAGAAATCCCATTGCCAGCAAATCTTCTCCACAATGCCACCACCACTGCGAACTGCAAACCGGAGGGTCTCTGATGCAGGAGGAACGCCCCAAAGCAACGGCACTGCAACAGTCATCTTCAACTTTTCCTGCAGCCCACCCTTGCTTGCTTTCTCAGCAGCAACAACCTGCGAATTGAAGAATTAGCTCCTGAGAAATTGAATGGGGACATTCCAGTATTCGTGCATCCTGAAGAGCATATGCTATTTATATGTTTCTCCAAAGTTTGCTATATGCTCTTAAGGGCATAAGACCGGTTTTTCCCCTGTCATTTCTTAGTTCCCTTCTGAACTTTTTGGATACTTTTCCATTTTTTGCCTTTCTGAAGAAAGATGTACCTACCTCAAAGATTAACTCAATAAAGGATAGAACATAAAGTAGAAAATCAAAGTTAATGGCCTCAAATATTCTATGATTCTCTAGATGCTCCACAGCAAGTATTAATTATGGTCTTGGAAGCAAATATAAGGTTTTTGAAGGATAAACATATCTGGATACTGAAGGTTTGTTTTGCTATACAACTGCCCCGATGTGAGAGGAGTTAAAGATTACAGATGATAGGTTCAAATTGGATAGGGGCCTGCAAGAGAAGTACGAAGAAGAACTTCGACTGCTGACAAGCCTTCTCCATCATAACCAACAGCTCCCACTGTGTGAAGTCTTTGAATTGTCACTGCGGTCTAGTATACAGGGAAGCTCCAAATCAGAACTAAGCTTAGTTAAATTGTGAAAGTAAAGCATAAATAAATTTAGAAAAATGCTTTGAGGATTAAACCCCAGTTTTCCAGAAAAAACAGAAGCTCAGTCTCTATATTTCTCAGGCTTCAATAATTTGAGAGGACAAGCAATGATCAGAATTTATTTCTTTTCTTTTTCCTGTTGGTTTTGAGGGGATATGGAAGCTCAGTGAGATACCGACTCACCAGGATTTCATTTCAATGGCAAAGTAAACTTTCACCCGGATTTCAGACAATCAAACAGCTTAATCTAGCAATCCCTTCTTCAAAGTTATGCACCAACAGTTACTGATATGAGGTATGATGCATGACATCTTTCAGTTGCATGTTGCACAAGCATGTCATGGATACTTATGCTTGTATAATCAAAGGAGTACAGAAATTCAACAACTTACTAGTCATTTATTTTTAAAGTCACGCCTCTCGATTCCCCATTGCAATAGAACTAGTATGCTACAAGAAGTGCTCTCTCTTTGGAAGGTCCATATTCTTTTAGAATGCCATCAAGAATATTTCTTCAGCAACACATGTCGGGAGATTTGGTAAGTTTTAGTTATTCCCATAGATATATTAGATCAAATGTTGTCATATTTCAAGTCTTTTTATGCTTGAAAAGAATAATTTCTGTTTTCAACTCCAAATGCAGAAATATCCCAGCAAATTATGACAAAAGAATTTTGAAGGTTTAAGGGCTGATTAACGGATTCCTGAAGTAACTCTTACAAGCTGGTATAAAAGGATCTTAAGTTAAATGTTGATGGACCTTGTAAAGGAACTACAATATTTTCTGGAAGGCAAGCTGTTCTCGGGAATAGTCAAGGTTGTATCATCTTCAGCTCCATTTTTATATATGTAAAAGGTAATTCGTTGTCTGCAGAAGTTTGATGCCTATGGGACGGCTTAGTTTAGTGTTATATCGGACGGCTTAGTTCTGCATTATATTAAAGGTATTCAGTACATCATCATTGAAACAGATTCTAAACTTAATGCTAATATGATTAAGGGGAAGATAATTGGACTATGGAAGCTTTCCTATGATTTTCAGAACATCAAACTCCTGCTCCAAATCTACGTTCCTACAGTAGTTCATATTTACAGGGAGAATAACTCAGTGGCAGTCTATCTAGCAACATTATCTATCAGGCTAGGAGATTCTTTCACATATCCTCACTTTGCCGTCCAGAGTAAGATATTGAAACTTGCTATCTAGGATTGTTCTCAACTTCCAAGAATCAAAAGAAGGTAATATTTCAAGAAATTTTTTCTACAGACATGTTTACTTTGCCAATTTTATTACTAGGTTGTACCTAGAAGTAGTACTCCTACAGTTGTGCAGGTCATGAGGTAAGGTGGTAAAGGCCCCCTCATGTTTTATACTTATTTTCATTATCGTTAATAAAATCTCAAGGGCCGGCGGGTCCTTGTCAAGTCCCAGCCAAAAACTACAGATATGGAGATGTCGACATGATATGATCAGTCGACACTTTCACAAGCATGCCACTAAAACCAGTGCTGAACAATAAAAAGAGTTCAACTGATAACAGTGTTCATGCAGCACATGAATAGTTCCTTGTGGCGATCCAGACAGTTGTAACAAACCTGCACAATACTAGCTACATATGCAATCTGAGACCCAAATAAATGCAATGACTGATTTTCTAGATCCAGCCATCTGTTACTGTTAGTGTGTTAAAGTTCCAGTCACAGGTCCGATGTTTTTCTTTTTCTGCCCGTAAAATGTTTCTTCTAAGCATTGTCCATAAGCAATCAATTCCCGTCTCTTTTACTGAAGCCTCAAAAAAAGGAGTGGCCAGGTATGAATATCACAATGTTCACAGCATAAAAATCAAAGCAAGAAGAATGATACCATTCAAGAATACAACGTAAGGTTCCTATTTCAGTACTGCGATGATGGGAAATTGTATAGGCAATGCACACACTACCTCTCCGCCATGCTCCAATACCGTGTCTTCGACAACGTCACTTAACATTTCAATGGAACGGCAAAAGCCGAAAATGCATAATCTTCTTCCTGTATCAAGTCCCTGCATTTAAAATGATCAAGGTATGTCAGCCAAATACCAAACTGCAAAATAACAATAAGTGAAGCTCTACAAACATGTGATAAACAACTTACATTTGTTGCTGCAATATCAAAAAGGGCTCCAAGACATAGACCTTGGTCGGGATCCATGTAATCACTCTCCTGAAAGCGATGGACTCTCTGTGATGCCTTTGATCTCCCTTGCCTTTTCTGCATAAGTATTTCAAAACATGTACCACTTACATATAAGAAGAAAGAGTATATAATCATGCACTCAACATAATGCTATTCCAGAAGAGACTGGAGAACTCTCTGAACCAATCTACAACTAAGTTGATTTTGATTCAAGGAATAAGTTAGTCAAGTTTTAAATTAATGATTCCTTTATATTTTCCTCTACCTGTGTGTGTACAAGGGTGCAATATTGAAGATAATTGGGGGAAAAAAGACGGATTAAAGAAACCATTGAAAGGGACCCAGAAACCACTTTTTGAGTTGTAGATAATTCACATGTACAGCAAATGAAAAGAACAGCAAATGCATTGTAAAGTATTTAATTTTTAAATCACTTAACTGCAAATTACATTATGCAAAGGATTTGTATGAAAAAAAGAGTCTAAGATTGCACAGAGCGGATAAGGGACTGTGGGGGCCAAAACGTCACAAACTATTTACTGCAAATTCTTATTTCTGAAGGGCTTGTATGGAAGACTGGATGAGGGAATTATCTCTGTGGGCCCACCAATCCAGCAGCGCATCCAGCAAATGTGAGGCTTTTGCGTGAGATGTGTTGTATTTAATGTTAATTTCAAAATAAAAATTAATGTATATTTTTTTTGTCTTTATTCTAAAAAGGAAGTTGAAGAAAAAAGTTTTTGGAGGGAAAATGTTTAGTCTCACAACGGATATGCTAAGGGAGTTAGACTAGTTTACATAAAATTCCATTCTCCCTTATCTTAAAGTACCATGCTAGAGATATAGAATCTCCATGGCCCATGTGGTGGCAACAACGCTGCTGCGCACATGCATGTGCAAAGTCGCATTGGCACCTTAGGTGCACTTTGCACTTTGAATGGGAGCATTCAATTTTTTTATTCATTTCAAGTCTCTACGGGGTACCATTTTTTTATTCATAGTTTGCTTCGTGCAAACTATAAAGGCATGTTGGCGCTTTAGATGCACTTAGCACTTCGAATAGGAGCATTCAATTTTTTGATTCGGTTCAAGTATTCATAGAGTGCAATGGTTCGGTTCAATTGAGTTCGACCATTGATATTCCAACATGTTTTCTGACAGTTTGGATAAAACAGTCGAACTTCTAATGTGTTTCTGACCATTGGGCTCTAAAAGGTTGCAACAGGTAACCACCAAACAGTAATTTCTGGACCTATAAACACCAGGCTCCAGAAGGCTTTCGAAAAATACTGAAAAAAACATCAGAATTCTCTACTCTTTCCCTCCTACATTCTGGACATAAATCATCATCCTTTGTGTGTTTGTGTTGTGATCAAATAGTGCAAATTTGAATCCAGCTCTTGATTGTATCCTGATAGTGTTCTTGTCGACTTGTCCTAATCCTATGTTTTGCATTAGTGCTTATCCAGATAGGGGACAAAACAGCATTAAAGACATAGTATTCTTACAGAGCTTTCAAGTTAGAATCTCTCTAAAACCTATTTTATTAACCCCCCATATGTTGCTTTCACATGGGGTTCACAAATGGGAGGCCCGCACATCCAAAACGCCCAAGCTCCATTGGGTTATATATGTAGAGAAATTTATAAATAATATATGTCAAATCCTAATGAGTGTATATGAAATTAATGAGAAACTGTTCCAACACATATAAGAGCCTTACATCTGAAGGAGGAAACTGATGGGGAACCAAGGAGCCACCAATCTGAATCAACCCTTCACTAGTGAAAAGGGTAATTCTATCTCCTGGAAGCCACTGAATAGCTGGAAACAGAAGATAGCCACCTTGGGTTACATAAACTAAATTAAAATCTATAATATCTATTAGCTAAACAACTACAATGGAATTACTTATGTAAGAGGAGAAGTTAGTTATAAGGCTCAGAGAATCTAGAAGTATTGCAAAATGCTAATCAACCATAATTGCTATCTAGTAACTAATTGAAAATTTTCAAAATACATAATAACAATAAAACTTAACCAGACCTGCAAACTATGTGATAACAAAGGGGAGATACAAGAGAAACAATGCAGCATACAAGGGGAAAAAATGAAAACTCACATGGTCACATAAAGTTAGCAAAAACAGAAAAGGTTTCAAATTAAAAGCACATTACACATGTTCCTAAGTTTTTCAATCTAAAGCAACTTCCCCTACCAGCTCTGATTCCATAAGCATGAAAAAAACATTAATGATTAACTGAACACATCAAAAATTAAACTTTTTTTTTTATTCCATGTCAACAAGCAACAAAAACTGAACTTGAGTTTCCCAATATTTAAATTAGAACGTCATTTGATATAGAAAAACTTGCAATTTCCATAACATATTAAGTGAAAAAACTGCTTCACGATACATATGAAGCAGACACACCAGACATTTCTTTTTTGATCTTATTGATTTAGGATCCTAAAGCTTAGAATCCTTAGATAATCTATAAGACATGTTTCTTTTATACAAATTTAAACACATTGGTCTAACAATACTAATTTTTTCCTTCCTCTTTTCGGCAATCACTACAAGTCTGAAATGATGCAGACAAGTGCTTGACAAGGAAAAGACAAATTAAAGGCTAAAATGACATTGAAAGGAAAAACATGCTTCTCTTTTAGGGGCACGGCTTATCAAAGCTAGCATCCATCTCAAAGCAATTACATCTTCTACATCTTGAATGTCGTGTAGGAATAAACATGTACATCGTATCAACCTTCTTAACCATGGCATTTCCATTAAATATAGGAGGAGATACAACTAGCAAAACATCTTATAGATCTCAAAAGTTGAACCCAGAAACTCTCACAAGGGAAGAAATGCTGGTATGGGCACGGTATCCCCGCTTTCACTGACTAGCAAAACATCGAATATTCACAACGTGACATGACACCGTCACATGTCCAAGCTTCAAATGTACACCAAAGGAAACAAAATATGCACTTTTCCACCTTTAACACCAAATAACTAGCGGATCATATAAATCCCCCAGCTGAAATTGTGAATGCAATTAATCTGATGAATCTAACACAACTATCCTTTTACCAATCAAAATATAACTTCTTTCAGCTTAGATTGAATCAGAATTTCCTTAAATCTAAACAATATGGCACCTTAGTCAACTCACCTATAATCCTTGCCACAGAAACCTAAATTCTAGACCCAAATAATCAAAAGCGAGCACAACCAATCAAAGAACCACAGAAACCAAAATTCTAGACCCAAATAATCAAAACCAAGAAAACAAAAGCGAGCACAACCAATCAAAGAACCACAAAAAAAATCTAATTTCAAAGAAATTCAACTAATAATTAATGAAAAAAACTCACTTTGATCTCCATCGGAGGGGATCGAAGACTCCCAAGGGTAGGGGCCATAGGGATCGCCGCCACCGAAGCATCCGCCTTCGTCCGAATCCTTGCCCTGCGATCGTACTATAAAAGGGGATCGGCAGCGGAGGAAGAGATTTCTCGACGAAGACGAAGGAAAAGAGAGCTTCGAAAAAGAAAAAGAATAAGAAGAAGAAAAGGTGAGCTCTGACGACGAGATTGAAGAGCGAGAGAAGCAAGGGAGAGAATGGAAAGGGGAGGCGAAGCAGAGAGCAGAGGAATCCGCCATTGCCCGCCGTCAATCAAAATACCAGGAAAAGGAAAAAAAAAATTAAATTTGAGAAATTTTAATTCAGGCGGTGATGCTTTGGAGGTGGATCTTTATTAGAGGAAAAAGGGAAGAAAAATGTTATTTTTATTTTTATTTGTGTGGAGGAGGGGAGTTTCCAAAGGAGCACACCATTTTTTCTAGTGAGCCCACTACCCAGTATATTTTTAGTGCGGACAATCTCTGAAAAATGGGCTCTCAATGGTGTGCCCCTTTGGAAACTCCCGTGGAGGAGGCCGAGGGATGAAAGAAGAAGGAGCAACAGTCACGTGGCATCTTGGGAATAGCCACGTGGCATCATTGGACTAGGGAATTTCAAGAAGAAAAGAAAGGAACGGATATAGATAGAGTTTGTTATGCTTGGACACGGCTCCGTTAGCAATGGGCGAATGCCCAATGACATGGCAAACTTATTTTTTTATTTTTTATTTATATTGACTTTATTATAGAATAAGATCAGGGATAAACAGACCTCTCTGCTGACCAACTCGATCTATTTCAATCAGAATTAGTCGGATTTCGGTTGGAAGTCAAATGCAAGAGCAGTCGAAACCAAATTTGTACAAGGATCGGCAACATGAAGCAGTTAGATTGCTGTTAAATGCAGTCGGAATGCTGTTAGATGCAGTCGGATGTGAGAATAGATCTCTCCCCTCCTCCTTCCCTTCCTCCTGTTAGTCCTCCCCACCCCCTTCCCCGTTCCTTTCTCCTCCTCCCTCCTCCGCCCCCCCCCTCCCCCCCATCTCTCTCTCTCTCTCTCTCTCACACACACACACATTCCCATTTACCCTCCCAATCCTCTCCCTCGCCTCACCCCACCATCTCTCTCTCTCTCTCTCTCTCTCTCTCTCTCTCTCTCTCTCTCTCTCCCCCTTCTCCCTCCCTTCCTCCCTCTTCCTTTCCTTCCCATACTAAAACTAAACTCTGACCGTCTCGAATCCTGATCGCACCCGAATGATATTGAGTCGGTCGAACTTCGACGAGCACCCCACTCGGAGCCTTGCCTCCTTCTTTTGGTCGGAATCGGTCAGAAATCTCCTACAATCAACTCCTCCGGCCGATTGCATATCCCTAAATAAGATAAACAATTTTTTAAAAGAAAATTTATTCCTAACATTCAGGTGTTATTTTTTAATTATTTATTATTATAGGTGGTTTGTATAAAACTTTGCAAAAAATGCATCCCCTATGACTAAGTTGACTAGGAAAGGAGTGTAGTATATCTGAACAGAGAAATGTAATAAGGCATTTGAAGAATTAAAACGGAGACTAATAACAGCACCAGTGTTGGCAATTCCAGACAATTCTGAAGGAATAAAAGTCTATAGTGATGTTTCAAAACAGGGATTGGGATGTGTGTTGACACAGTATGGAAGGGTGATTGAGTTTGCATCAAGGTAGTTGAGGTCTCATGAGAGAAATTATCCGACTCATGACCTGGAGTTAACGGCGGTGATTCATGCTTTGAAGATTTGTAGACATTACTTACTAGGACAGATGGTAGATATATACACCGTTCATAAAAGTTTGAAATATATTTTCACTTAAAAGGAACTGAATATGAGACAGAAATGATGGTTGAAGTTAGTAGCAGATTATGATTTGAAAATTAAGTATCAGCCAGGGATAATTAATATTGTGCAATATGCGCTAAGTAGGAGGATTGCAGTGGAGAGATTAACTCAGTAAAAGGAACTTTTAATGGAGATGCAAATGATGTAACTGGAAGTAATTTTTCCAGGAGTGACAGCACAACTTATGGAGATACAGTTACAGTCACCATTAATAGAGCAGATTAAACAAGTTCAAGTTGGAGATGAAAATTTTTAGAGATTAAAGAATAAAGTAGAAATAGGCAAGAGATCAGAAATGAAGATGTATTTAGATGGGGCTATTAGATTCAATGAAAGATTATGAGCGCCTAAAGGGGAGGTAAGAGACAGGGTTTTAGAGGAAGCTCATAAATCAATATATTTCATACATTCTGGAAGTAATAAGATGTATAAGAATATGAAAAATTATTTTTAATGGCCAGGCATGAAGAAAGAGATTGCTAGATGTCTAGATGTTCCACTTGCTAACAAGTGAAGGCTGAATATCAGAGAACGACTGGATTGCTCCAACCACTAGCAATACCAGAGTGAAAGTGGGAGCAAATATCGATGAATTTTATTACAGGCTTATCTAGGAGCACCAGAGGTAATATTGCAACTTAGCTAATTGTGGACCAGCTGACCAAGACAGCTCATTTCATTCCATTCAGAGTTGGTCAGTTAACAGAATATTAGTCAGAAGATTCATGCAGGAGGTGATGAGATTGCATGGAGTTTCAGTCAGAATTGTATCTAATAGGGATATAAGGCTTAGATCACACTATTGAGAGAGATTGATGGATGGTCTAGAAGTACATTTGAATTTATCTTTAACTTATCATCCTCAAATAGACGTTCAATCAGAACAAACTATCCAAGTACTTGAAGATATGCTTACGACATGTGTGTTGGATTTTGATAGATCTTGTGAGGACTATTTATATATAGTAGAATTTTCATATAATAATAGTTATCAGAAGAGCATCAAAATGGCACAATTCGAAGCCTTGTATGGTCGGAAGTGCAGATCTCCATTGTGTTGGAATAAGGTTAGAGAATGAAGTATTTTGTGACCGGAATTGATTACTTAAGCAACAAAACAAGTAAATGTTATCAGAGAACACATGAAAACGGTCCAAGACAGATAAAAAAAGGACAGATCAACGCCGAAAACCATTGGCGTTTGAAGTAGGAGATAATATTTTTATTAAGATATTCCTAATGAAAGGTGTGATCAGATTCAGTAAGAAATGGAAGTTTAGTTCAAGATACATTAGGATATTTGAGGTCAATAAAAGGATTGAAAATCTTACTTATAGATTATTATTACTATTAGAGATGTAAACTGTTCATGATGTGTTCCATGTATCACAGTTAAGAAAATATTAGGGTAAAAAATACAAAATAGTAGATCTGTCTGGAGTAGATTTGAAATCAGATCTAAAGTATGAGAATCAGTCCGTACTAATTATCAGCCGACGGGAGAAAGTCCTAAAAAACAAAGTGATACCATTGATCCTTATTTTATGAGATGCACAATTACCAAGAGATTTAATTTGTGAGCTGGAGGAAGACATCAGGATAAAGTATCCATAGCGTTTCTCATAATTAGGTATGTCGAATGAATTTATTTTTATATCAGTAGATTTCCGGGCATACTGCTATGTCTTTTAATTTGGAATTTCGAGAATAAATTTTCTTATTAGGTGGGTATGATATAATATCCAAAATTTTAAGCTATCTGTATCTCTCTTTTGAGTCGGATTGTGCCAAGTAAGCCTACCGAAATCAATTTTGGACACCGAAATAACTTTCAGTGGACATAACTTTAAATTCACAACTCCAAATGACATTCAGTTTTCGTAATTATTAGTTTTATAATATTTAAGATTTTTAGAAATTTTCCATGCGAGTCTGAAAAATATTTCGAAATTTGCTAATTTAACAATTTAAACACACCTTAAAAATTAATTATATTTCTAAGAGCACACCCCAACAATGAGACGTGCCTAGCATGGGATGTATGAAGGATTGGGTGAAATTATCAAAATGCCCTTGGACAAATATAAATTTTACTCTCTCAAAAAATTTCACAAGAGCCCATTCTCCATCCTGGTACTTCTGGTCACGGGAAAAACAAAAGAAAGAAAAAAAAAACGAGAAAGAATGGAAAAGAGAAAAGAAAATTCACAAAACCAAATAATTTGAAAGAATTCATTGCAAATAACACTTTCATTCCTTAGAAGATTTATTTAATCTATATTTTGTATATATAATTTATTTTATGAATATTTTGGATCATGTTTTGGGCTATTATTTTGTGAGTATGTCCAACTTACAATTTAGACTATTGATTGATATTGAAAACTGGACCATATTATTGGGCAAGTTGATATCCAAATTCTAAAAAATGGAAGATGAAATAATTTTAAGTAGATAATTATATATATATATATATATATATATATATATATATATATATATATATATATATATATATATATATATATATATATATATATATATATATATATATATATATATATATATATATATATATATATATATATATATATATATATATATATATATATAATGTAATATTTCTATATATTTAATAAAAATATTTATTATCAATCACTACGGTTCAATTTTTGATGTATATAAATATTTATTATCTCAAAAAAAAAGTATACCTGATCATGTAGTTTTTTGATGGATTGGTCCGTGATACATATTGCCCATAATATAGTTATATATATATTATTGTAGATATCCATTACCCAGGACAGTGTAGATACTCATAATACACTTGTAATGCTTATTTGCAATCTTGATTAATAAAATTAGATAATATCATTTTTCTTTGATACATAAGCATGTCTGATTATCATCTATGTCCATTATCTAGTTTTATACTTAATATTAACACTCCTTGGTGAAATTTTCATGAAACAATGACCCATGCAAAAATCCCAGAAAAAAAGGGCAGTGTAGATTATTTTATTTATCAATACTATTTAATATTACTTAAGTAATATTAGTATGTAAACATGACATGACACAAACATGACTGGGCAATATGCATCTAGATGATATTATTATGTGAAGAATTAAAAATTTTATTAAGTGATTAGTTATAAGTACAATTATCAGTAATTATATGATACTTGCATGAATGATATAATTTATGTGATACATAGCACGTAATAGCACGTAATATATAGTATAAATACTTGAACTTAATACATGATATATTTAAATGAATTATTTGAATAGTTGATACACGATGAGCATGACCATTCATATGAACATGATGACAAAATTCATATATCTTGATCATATGGAAATAAAGTATACTCGTGATACGTGTGTATTTGGTCCTAAATTTTGATTTCTGAATTCATATTTTTTTGTAAAAGGACATGTAACAGTCTGACTTGACAAGCCATGCATTTCTATTGGTTCATGTATATCATGTATTATTGATATGATGATTGAAAAAACTATATGATAGATAAAAACCGTATTGTACACGGGTATTATTGATCAATTTCTTGATTGAGGCCGGGATTCTTTTACTGCAGCAGTCTGGGAGATTACTGGATCATTAATTGATAATTGATATCCAAAGTGATATGTCCATTACTGTAATACAGTACGGGGATTGAATTGTTATGCCTAGCAGCATGTTATGGTTCAACGCCATTAGTATTGAGGTCGGGTCCCGGGTATGCACGGTCACTTGTACAATACGAAAAATTGCGCGCCATGTTATCATTATCTAGGTTTAAATGCTAACAAGAGCATGACCTAGACTTGTCATTTTTACATTATATTTACCTGCTATTTGCAAATGACATATATAGTCCTGCTATTATGTTATTTATTATTCACTTGTTACGTTTAACACCAACACGATTTATTCACATATTCTTTATCTCCAGTACTGTAATAGTACACATATATTTTTCCTAGTGTTACTTGTTGGGTTTAATCCCTTGGGTTCTAAACCCAGGTTTAGAAGACCTAACTGAAGATCTGTACTTTATTGATCAGACTAAGCAATAATAAAGTAATGACGTATTTTTTGGTAACCCTTTGTTTATATTTGTTTCCATTTTTTATGTTTGGATACTGCTTTTTATCTTTTGTGTTTATATTCAAAGCAGTGTGCCATCTTATATAACTATTTGTATAAATAAAATCTTTTCAGTTTCAGACGTGTTATTTATTTATCTGATTATGGTAGTAATTACGGCTATTTCAAGATTCTGTGACTGTTGGATTGTCTAATGTAACTCTTAAGTAGCATCCTCCATTTTGAGAAGCAGCTGAAAAACGGGGGCATTACAGAGGGGGTGTGTGGAAATCGAAGCCATACAATGCCTTTGCAATTTCTACTTTTTGGAAAGGAGTCTTGGCTGCCAAGGAAATTTTTTGGCCAAGTATTTTCTGCCGAATGGAAGATGGACGCTTAACTTTTTTCTGGCAGGATAGATGGTGCTCAGAGATATCCCTCAACACCTCTTTCCAAAGGCCTTTGTCGATGCAGCAAGTAAGGACAGTCTAATTCTCGATAATTGGATGTTAAACAGTTGGAGAATAACGCATGCCCGGACCAGGTCGTCCAAAGCCACAAGAGAGATCTCACAATTAAAATCTCTAATCCAGATGGTTAGACTGAACCCACAAGCCACCGATAACTCTTTCTGAAGATGGGATTCCAGAGGGGAATTTTCCGTGAAGTTACACACATTTCACCTACGGAGGTAAGAGGTTGGATGTGGCAAGTCATATCTGGGATTCAAGATACCCCTTGAAGGCTAAAGCTTTCTTGTGGCTTATTACAAAACACTCTATATTCACTTGGGCCTACCTTCAGAAGCGGGGATGGATTGATCCCGGAATGTGCGTTCTATGCCACAACAATGAAGAATCTGTCGAGCACCTAGTTTTAAACTGCCCTCACACGATAAAGATATGGGATAAGTGCATATACGCATTCACGAGTTGCACGTATATTGACTCGCATGATAATATTTGGTCGAGGGCAGGGTGTAATGGGAAGGGACATGACATAGGACATCTGGTTGTGGATTCCATGTGCTGAAATGTGTGGAGAGAAAACAATTGTAGAATCTCTAGAGACAAATCTCATATGTCGGTACAATATTTTATGTGTACTTATCTTGATGTTATGCATTGGACAGAATTTTCAGAGGAGGGGTGCATTCAATTCTCCGATCCCAATGCAGACATATAGCATGAGGTTGACACATAGGAGAAAGATGCCACTCTTAGGGAGGCCACTGAGAGAGAGCAGGGCATCCTCCACGTGCCTCTATTTTCCGCTCCCGAATTTCATACTATTGATGTAGCAGGCGATGTACTTTGTATTTTGCATTTTGTATTTTGTACTTTTTTTTGTTTTATTGTACTTGCTCTTGTCAGAAGAGTAATGATGAATATCATATATTGTATTTTTTCCTCTCATACTTTATCTATTTTTGTATATAAATAAATGCTACTCGGGTATTTTTAGTGTTTTTTTCAGCTAATTCGATTCGTACAAGGAGATGGCAAGAAATCAATGTTAGAGTAGGAAATCAGAGTCCGAAAAGTTACTAAAGTGGGCAAGACTACGAGACTACGATGTTGCAGAGATTAAAAGTCGAATACAGTCAGGAAAACTAAATAAACGAGACAAGAGCTTCACGGGAAAAAAGTTTCAAGCAAATTACACTATATTAGGCCGCTAATTAGCAGTATTAACCGCTAAATAGCGGCCAAAGAATGGGCCCACAACTGAGTTTATTTCTGTGGCTTCGATGTAATTTTTTGGTTTTTTATTTCTGTCTAGAAATAGGGTTTGGTTTCCGAGGCCTATATATTGGCCGATCCTTATATTTTGACGATATTCTGGAATTTTTGTACGCGTTTTTTGGGATTAATAAAGTTGGGGTTTTTACTGAAGGTTGACGGCCACAACACCGTGTCCAGAGGTAACCCATTGTTCTTGAGATTTTTACTTACTTTCTGCATAGATTTAATTACTTTTTATTTTAGGGTTTACTGCTTTTTAGATTAGGTTTTATCATTTCATGAATAAAAAGTTGATCTTCTTTAGTAAAATTATGAGTAGCTAATTAGATTAGCTCTAAGATTTAGATGAAACTAAGATCCATCATGTAATTATTTTCTAATATTTTTCTTCTTAAATAAAAATTAATAAAAACATGATTTTTCAATAAAAAGATTAAAATCCAAGGACTCGAAGATTAGGACTTTGATAGATTATACTTGAATTAGGTTTCTTGATAATCTATGCTTAGTTAGGGTTTGGGGTTGCTGGTTTTATCTTTTTCTTTGAATTATCTAAAGGATTTAGTTTGTTTTTATAAGAAGTAGCATTTTTGATGAGTTACACTTGCACAACACTTGATAGCTCATGCTTAGGGCACTTTAAGTAAAAATTAAACTAAAAAGATCGAATTTTTATGATAGAAGAAAATAATAGAAGTAAGAACATGGTTGGAAATTAGTGAATTCTAGATCCTAGACTATTTAGATTAATCCGACTTCAACCTAGAACCTTTGGTTAGTCCGTTAGACTGAAGAGAAAGTAAGAATCGCAAAAGCACCCTAGATCTCTGTGAGACGACCTGTACAGCGCTACAACGATACTGTGCGTTTGCAGTAAATATCACACATCAAGTAACATACATAGAGACACGCTTGTTATGTTTTTTTTTTTTAATTTTATTATCTCTCATTAATAGAACGCGGAGCAGAGGGCATGCTTCTCTGTCGTCCTTTCTTCAAAAAAAAAAAAAAAAAATCCTAATTAATCTGTTGTAATCCTAGTAAAAAGTTTTAGGTAGCACCTGTACAAAATTCTTAAACTCTACTCGCAATGGGATTAGTATCCTGCTTTATCTGTTATAACCCACACCGTATGCATACGGTGTACTCGTCCACATGAGCCCGACAAAAGGCATAGCAAAAGCTAACGTTATACAATTACTTGCTAGCTATTATTCCAGTTCTAGCTTTCATGGGTCGTTCTACGACATCTCTGCTCCTCGCCCTCGCGGTCTTCCTCGTCTTGCCCGTCAACTTCCCTGCAACTTTCTGTGCCAAATAGATGCTTTGCTGCCACACATGTATATACAAAAGTTGTCGCTTCGGTTCGTACAGAATACCACGGCTTAACGCGGCATTGGGTGAAGGCCAGCCTGCGATGCAAAGGAATACTAGTTTGTAATATGAATATTCGAGTTGTGGACAAAGATCGCGCTAACGCATTCAGGATCGCGGTGGATCAGGGAGACTGCAACCCCTACGAGATGAATTGCCCAGACGTTTCAATATCAATTTGTAATTGTAGGATGGTTCCTACATTTTTTAATTTATTTTTATCATCGTTTTGTTTTTATTCTTAGTTTAATTTCCTGCTTTATATATGTAAACTGCTTTACAATAAAAAAACAATTAATATAATTTTTTTTTTTCCAAATTATCAATTGACATTTGAGATTATATAAGTGGCATATGTTTTCCTCCATACAATTACTTTAATTTGTTAGTAATATGCCATGGTTATAGTTTGACAAATTTAGAGAAAATTAAGGGACACAGAAACTACTATGAACAGGGGTTTTGGGATTAGGAAATTACCCACTAAGAATCTGACATAGTTTCAAGTTATTTTGTTATGAATAATGCTCATGTTTAACTTTTTTTTTTTTGAGTAAAAGCTGCGGATATAACCCTCCGTGTTCCATTAACGATATGTTATAGAACTAGTATATGAATGAAAGCTAAAGAAGCAACATAGTTCTAGATATATGCCCTTACATCACAATAGTTTTAGACAAACAAAGAATAAAAGTGAAAGTACATTATTGGTCGTATGGCCATCACCACACATGGTCTTTTTGTCTCATCTAAATCACCTCCCTCTCCACGATGTTCATGTGCTCATGTGCCGGGCTGACATCTTGGATATAATCATCTTCTTCATTTGTGATGCAGATGTTTAATCTTATTAATAGTACTGCTTGTGACATTTTATTTTTCTTCGAACATTGATAATAGTATATCGTAATTACATAGATTATTGGTTTTATTCATTGATTTGTGGCGCTGTACCATGCAATTAATATGAAAATTAGATAAAATTGATTTAGTCAATGGGTATTGGGTATTGTCTCTTGATGCTTCACAGTAGTCAAAGAAAAATATAATAATAATGCGACTAACTATTGAGATAATGTTTAAATACATAATATTTCTCAAGTACAGTTCAGTAGATCCCATAAACTTATTGCTGTGAAAACACTGCATACTGATAATGCATTATTCAACTTTATATATTTGGCCTTTTACTCAAATTGCTCATGCATCGGACCAAGTGATTTCATACTCCCCAATCTGCGACTTGGGGATATCCAGTGCCTTCCACACCGCCGAAGAAGCATCCACGATATTGTTGTTGCAGGGAGGTTGGAAATCGTGATCAGCATCACAGCCGTTAACAGAGTCGCACTCATCCACCACTTTGGCAAGCACAGATTTACCATTAGCGTTGATCTTGATGTTCTTGAGGCATCGGCTCCCTCCATTGTACCAACCGGTAGATAGTGCGACTACGAGATCATTGTCGCTGTGGTACTGGTTATCGCACTCAGATGGGCCACCTCCATCGCAGTTCTCCTCAAAACAGTTGAGAGTCATAGTTGCACGTGTGTCACTAGTAACGGTAGGGGAGCATTTGTACTGTGGATACATCTTGCCTTCTTCACAACAGTCGGAATCATTGTCTGTGTTGCAGTGGCCTGTCTTGCCCCGTAAATAACCACTCGCCTCGCAAGCCCCAAACGTAAAGCGATGCGAGGTTACGAGACTTGAGCTCGAAAGCACTGCAATGAGAGCAATAGCAATCGCAAACTGAGAAGATTTAGCCATCTTTCTTTCTTGTTACACTCTTTGAAGTATTGTATGGATAGTCGAAGCTTGATGTAGATTTTTAGTTGAGCATGGAGGGCCTTTTATAGCATCAATTTGAGGGGAAAGCACGCCATTCACACTGTGATTGATTTTGTACGTAAATTATGGTCTCGATCGGTTGGTTCCCAATGAACCGAACCAACACGGCACCCTTCATCCTCTTGTTTGTTTTCATATCGTAGAACTTAAGTGACTTTGAAAGCTCGGAGCTTTTTTAAACTTTGACCTTTGATGTTGCTAGGTGAACGTGTCCATAGGATGATTGATTAAATATCCTGGCAACTTCTACGTACAAATGATGGGGACGATTGTAGATTGCCTGAGCAAGATGGTGCAGCCTCGTTTATAGTCTATACCACCGGATTATGTCACCAATGTAATGCACGCCAATATGGCTCGATCTAAATATGATCTCCTCAAAAACTACCAACCCCTGAAGCATAAATGAATGAAGATGTATAACTATGTCATTTTTAGCGTTCTAAGAAAATATTGCTTCCTTATCGCGTTACTTTGACCTTGTCATTGAGCCTTAGCTCAAGTAGTACCAACCCTCTTTAATTTGCAAAAAGTTCTGAATTCAACTCCCGTTATAGACTCAATTTAGGTAATGTTGCCGAAAATATGTGTGTGTGAGTTTGACTAGCAAAAAAAAAAGTTGTTCGGGATCTTTGCTTCCATTGTTGGGATTTAGCATGCTTATTCAGTTACAGATTTAGCGAAATTAGAATTTAGTTAAATTTAGATAGTCATTATTGCATATGATAAAATAACACAAGCACAATACATCAAGATTTAAGCAGAACACTAAAAGGAAAAAACTATGGGGGCAAAAAATGATCTCCACTAAAAGAAAGTAAAAGTTTTACATTCGCTCAATTACTCACAACACCTTCAATATCTAGCTAAAACATTAAGAGCACAAACTACAGAAAAAAGCTGTCATTTACCAATTGCCGACCACTAAAGCACGATGTAACACACGTGTTATCTTTCTGCCAATCTTCTTGTCATGACTGACTGACTCAATCTCGAATTTCTATAGTCAATAGCTTCAAATCTCAATGAAATACTCAATCGTTTTAACTTTCTCTTTCCTTTCAACAAAATCCTAAATTTTTGGGAACACAGTGTCCGTGGAATCTCCAATTTTTGTATTTAAATAGTCTTCTTTAGATCTACTTTGAAATACCAAACAATAGTTAAAATTCGGGGATAATTATATTTAGACCTTCCTGTAGTAATGTAAAGTTTAAAACTCTCACTTAAACCTCTGAACCAGGGAGTGTGAGTGTAATTAAAACACGATAACTTAAATAGTTTATAGGATCTAAATGAGAGTTTTAAACTTTATGAATTATAAGTTATAAACCCTTGACCAACTTTGATTGCCTGACACCGATGAGTCACCCGTGGTCCGGACATAAATTTAACCCTTGAACATGTTGATACCCCCAGTGGCTGCCACAGAAAATAGTTCTGCTCTGTAGAAATTTTAGAGCCACCGATGGTTTCAGTCGACATAACTGATCATACCTAAAGCCACTGGTACTGTTACTGGTGCTTCCAACTTGTAGTTTAGATAAAAGTGGATATATTTTTATTTTGAGACAAGATATTCAAGCTCGAACTCAATCAATACGATTTTTCGTCAGCTAATCCAATCTAGCTAGTAGGCGTTAGAGGTAGCAGCCACTTCCTGCACCTCAATATTCCGAGGTACAACCAGATGTTCCCTCTTTTGGAAATATAGATAAACAAACACTTTTTCTTTCCCAATTACCAAGTATCGTTCCAAGTCTTTTTCAGTTTACAAACGATAACAGCAGCAGCAGCAGGAGGTTATCTTTCCTCTTTTGTAAATATTTTCTATGCATAACATTACACTAGACGACGCCTCAGGTTGTCTAGAGGATGCGGTGTCTGCGAAATTTAAGACAAAGATACGCCGCTCGGGGCAAGGTGGTGGTGACAAAACCCGATGGTTTAGACTAATTAAACGAGGCTGTGCCATTTTTTCTGGCTATCAACAATTGTCACCGTCATTTTTAGAAGTTGCCAGGATAATTAAATAATTATCCTATGGACACATTAATCTAGCATAGCAAAAGATTAAAGGTCAAGTTTATAAAAAACTCCAAGCTTTCAAAGTCACTTGAGTTCTGCAATGAGAAGAAAACAAACAAGAGCATGAAGGGTGCCGTGTTGGCTGGGTTAATTGGGAACCAACCGATCGAGTCCATAATTTATGTGCAAAATTAATCACAGTGTGAATGGTGTGCTTTCACCTCAAAATTGATGCTATAAAAGGCCCTCCATGCTCAACTAAAAATCTACAACAAGCTTCGACTATCCATACAATACTTCAAAGAGTGTAACAAGAAAGAAAGATGGCTAAATCTTCTCAGTTTGCGATTGCTATTGCTCTCATTGCAGTGCTTTCGAGCTCAAGTCTCGTAACCTCGCATCGCTTTACGTTTGGGGCTTGCGAGGCGAGTGGTTATTTACGGGGCAAGACAGGCCACTGCAACACAGACAATGATTCCGACTGTTGTGAAGAAGGCAAGATGTATCCACAGTATAAATGCTCCCCTACCGTTACTGGTGACACACGTGCAACTATGACTCTCAACTGTTTTGAGGAGAACTGTGATGGAGGTGGCCCATCTGAGTGCGATAACCAGTACCACAACGACAATGATCTTGTAGTCGCACTATCTACCGGTTGGTACAATGGAGGGAGCCGATGCCTCAAGAACATCAAGATCAACGCTAATGGTAAATCTGTGCTTGCCAAAGTGGTGGATGAGTGCGACTCTGTTAACGGCTGTGATGCTGATCACGATTTCCAACCTCCCTGCAACAACAATATCGTGGATGCTTCTTCGGCGGTGTGGAAGGCACTGGATATCCCCAAGTCGCAGATTGGGGAGTATGAAATCACTTGGTCCGATGCATGAGCAATTTGAGTTAAAGGCCATATATATATATATATATATATATATATATATATATATATATATATATATATATATATATAGTTGAATAATGCATTATCAGTATGCAGTGTTTTCACAGCAATAAGTTTATGGGATCTACTGAACTTTACTTGAGAAATATTATGTATTTATGTTGGTTATTTCAGTGTTGTTTTAGATTAAAAAACTCAGTGTTTCTTATGGACAGAATAGTTAACAGAATTACTATTTTTATTATGCACATAATTACTTCTGTTATTATGCACAGAATTAATTCTGTTATTATGCACAGATTTCAGTATTATATTTCAATCAGAAATAAAGTTGGAGAAGAAAAATTACGAATTGATATGTATAATAGTAGTCTATATCTTTCCAGATTTGAATTAGAAGAATATTCCTATTACTGTTTACAGAAAACTATTCAATTGTTCTTCTTTAAATAGTTTACTATCCTAAACATAATAAAGAAATTACTGGATTAAGAAAAACCTGTATTCAGAAGGATGAACGTATGCAGAACTGATGAAGACAGGAAGATGATCGAGACTAGTGTTGAACACTATCTCCTTAAAACCGATTCGTTATCCACCATTTGTTTCTGGATAATAGTGGGCGTCGGTCTCCCAGGATACAACGACCGGTCTGCAACAGGAAGGAAGCTGCAATTCCGTTGCTCTAACGAATCTGATAAAGAACACTCTTTGTATGGTGTAATGCAGGACTGATTTGTGAAAGAACTGTTTTTCTGAAAACAGAAACTTTCTGTCAAAAAGATGACCAAGTTTCTGTCTGCAGAAGAAGGAAGAAGAAAAGAAAAATTCTGTATATACTTTGAAAGGTCTGGACAGAGGCCTATTTATAGGCTACTGGGTAAACGGTCACAACGGTTGGCTGTTAACAGTTGTGACTATTTAACGGTAACGGTTAACAGACGACCGTTGGATCTCAACGGACAAATCCTAACGACTCTTAACGGGTACGGGTCGAATCCAAATACCTGAACCCAATAGAGGTAACCCGAATCCAATAGCACCAAAAAATCAAAGGCTCCTCGCGACGATGTGTACGTTGTTGGCAGTGAAAATTTCTAAGTTAAAAGGATTTTCCACAACAGAACGCGGAGCTAATTCAATAGCCCCGCGTTTGGTTACATTAACCCTGCGTTTGAATAAAACGCGGAGATGTTTAATAGCTCCGCGTTGATTCCGCAGTCTGGCTTGTATTAGCCTCGCGTTTGAGTAAAACGCGGAGATGATCAATAGCTCCGCGTTAGCTCCGCGTTTTGGTTATTTAGCGCCGCGTTTTGATGCGATTAAAGCTCCGCGTAAGTAGATAACCAGAATCTCAAATTGATTGAGATTATGATTCTGGGCCTATCTAAATACCCGAATCAAGTCTAATCAGAATTCCATCAAAACTAAGATATTTGATTGGAATCATGGATGAATGCGAGTTCTATTTAGATAGAAACTCTTGCATTAACCTGGGGCTATAAATACCTTCCTGGTGAAACCCTAGAAAAGGTCTTCTTTTTGGCATCGGAAGTCTCCTATCGATCCTTTGGCAATTCAAGTACGCGAGAGAGCCTTGAAGCCTTTGCTGATCATCTTCTGAAATCTTGGAGAATTCAAGTTACGCACAGAGCCTTGAGTTCGTAAAGATCAGAGAAAATCACCATCTTCTTTCTGGAGTTCTTGAGAAGTTCGAGTTACGCGAGAGAGCCTTGAACAAATCAAAACCAGAGAAGATCGTCTATATTCGGCCGATATCTTTAAAAGAGAAGATTTCAACGTACCGATCGTCCAAAAGAACTACTATAGATCCCATCGCCACAGATCCCACAAACTATTGTAAAAGAGAGAGATTGAAGTATAAAATCCTCTCGTTTTTTCTCTTTATATATCTTGTTCACTTTCATTGTAATTCAAGTTAATTTGATGGAAGGAAGCGAAGAAACTTTTGCGACGAACAAACTGGCGACCACAGTGGGAGCCATCTCTTTCACTGATGAAGAGATTGTGGCGCAATCGGACGTTGACTTGATCGGATCCGAAGTAGATACGCTAGTCATTGAAATCGACCAGCAGAAGTACGAGGAGTTCCTCTCCTCCGGATCAGGTGACTTGGATGAGACACGACACTATCGTCGCATGTACTCCAATGCCCGAGTGACGGGTAGAAAGGTATCCACCGAGAGACGGGGATCCTTGGAGACTGCGGCTATAGAGCCGGAGTTCACACAAGAAATCCTAGCCGAGGAAGAGCTTCCGATTGTCGAAGAAGACGTGGGAACTGGACTGACCAGGACCCAACTCCGGAACAGGAACCGGAGAGCGAGGCGTAGAGCCCTCAAAGCCCGCCTTGGACGCGGAGCTAACTCTAGAGGACACGAGGCTATGGTCCCTCGCAAATTGGCTCGCGCTACCCGCGAGACCAATCTTTACCGCATTAAACGCGAAGATACAACTTGCCTTAAAAGTAAGGAAAAGCCAGCGTGTGATTTTCCACGCGAGGCTGGTAATACTGGCGAGTTACGCAAAATTCCTGACACTCGCGAGTTACGCGAGTATAAAGATTATTCAAAGCCAGCGTGTGATTCTCCACGCGAGGCTATTACTGTGCCTAGCGAGAGATGCGAAGCCAGTAAGGGTTGCGCTAGTCGCAGAATACCCAACACTCGCGAGTTACGCGAGTATAAAGATTATTCAAAGCCAGCGTGTGATTCTCTACGCGAGGCTATTACTGTGCCTAGCGAGAGACGCGAAGCCAGTAAGGGTTACGCTAGTCGCAGAATACCCAACACTCGTGAGTTACGCGAGTATAAAATTATTCAAAGCCAGCGTGTGATTCTCCACGCGAGGCTATTACTGTGCCTAGCGAGAGACGCAAAGCCAGTAAGGGTTGCGCTAGTCGCAGAATACCCAACACTCGCGAGTTACGCGAGTATAAAAATTATTCAAAGCCAGCGTGTGATTCTCCACGCGAGGCTATTACTGTGCCTAGAGAGAGATGCGAAGCCAGTGATACTTGCAATAAACGCAAGACTTCTGACACCCACAAGGAACGTGAGGATGATTGGCAGATAGTTGTCAGTCGTAAAAACCACGCTAAGTGCGAAGTTATGATCTGCGTTAATCGCAAAGATAAGCCAGCGTGCAAGAACTTCCCTTCACGCGGGGCTATTATTCCAGAAGCTAAACTTCCAAGGACACACCAAGCCAGCGAGAAACGCGAGGCTAGTGTGGATAAGCGCGGAGCTATTCTTCAGGCCCGCAATGTGAAATGCGAGGCTATTCCTAAGCCACGCGAGGATCGGTCCGACCCCAGAGTCAGGGTTGATCAATCAAAGAAGCTTCAGTGGATTCCTAAACACTCTCAAGAGTTGAATGGACCTCTTGATTCCATGGCTAGAAGCACTGACCCCAGGGAGCATCTCTCTAAAAAGAGAGGCATAGACCAACTTCAAGTTGAACATAGTTGCCATTGCTAGCAACTTATGACAGCAGTATCAGCCGTGATGGATAACTGTGGCTGCAGCAAGAACAGGATATCTGTGTTCGACCGATTAAATGAGTCAAACCAGAATCCTGCTAAGAAGACAAGAACCATTCCCCTGAAACAAGGGAGAGCTGTAACTTCCAACATGGTAGGAAAAGGGAAGAAAATTGCAGAGACGGATGATGATTCAGAATCAAGCGATGATGAACCTCATCGTATTACTCGACTAAGATCAGGAGCCATTCCGCCCCGAAATTATAAGAAGCTCGCAGGGGGTTCTTACGACGAGGACAGCGATAATTCCGCTATAGCCTCGCCTCCATCCTCTACATCGTCTCGACTACAGAAGTCAGCATCGCATATGGCGGATAAGACTGACGATATCAATCAGAGATTTGAAGCTAAAGAAAAGATGATTCGAGAGCAGCAAAAGATGATTGAAGGTCTTAAGAGCATGCTATCGAGATTCGTGGAAGATAATACCAAAAAGGGCAAAGAAACTCTGAATGAAGAAGAACAGGAAGAGAAAGCCCACTCGATGCATGAGGAAGAGGATAGATTTTCTTTCCATGATCCGCATGAGGAGAAGATAGAAAAACTCCAGAATCAACTCGAAGCTTTAATGCGTAAGAAAGAGTTGAAGGAGTCAGGGGTCTCTAGACCATATCCAGCAGAATGGGATGTGGTACCCTATCCTCCAAAGTATAAGCCGTTCAAGTTGGAGCCCTATGACGGGAAGGGATCGCCCAGTCAGCACATCTATTATTTCTTGTCCCAAGCAGGACACTTAATGGGTATGACCCAATTATGATAAAAGTATTCGCGAGTACTTTGCGAGGGCCTGCCTTTACTTGGTTCATGCAGTTGCCCCCAGGATCTATTAATGCCTGGTTTGATGTAGAGAAGTTATTTCTCTCACGTTTCTTTGAGGATGACACTGAGATTACGGTTCATTCCCTCCTTGCAACTAGACAAGGAGAACAAGAAACGGTTAAAGATTTCATAGAAGGTTCCGGGAGAAGTCCGTACATTGCAAACACGGAATGATCCAGGAAACTCTAGTCGAGACCTGTCGACACAATCTTAAGACCAATGTGCTCCTCAAAATGGGGGCCGTAGAGTCTAAGACGTGGAGGGACCTGCTCAAACAAGGAGAGCAAGCTGAAGACTTGATTCGCCGAGTTGAAGAGTCCCGCGGGTCAAGAAGTGCTGGGGGTAGTAAATCATATACCCAAAACAACAGCAACAAGAATAAAGGGAAAGCAGTAATGTCATCAGAAACTGCTCCTCAGAAAACTAGTCCTCCGCCAGAGCCGAAATCTCAAGGTCAGCGAGGGTCAAGGTAAATTAGACCGCAACAAGAAAGGAATTACACTTTCAAGGCGGAACAGACACATATCCTCTTTCACCTGCTCCAGAAGAAGGGAATGCTAAAATTTCCGGAGAATAAGAAGCCAGAAGATGCGGGTAAGACTAAAGATCCCAATTACTGTCTTTATCACCGGAATGTTGGGCACCCTACCAGGGATTGTTTTCCCCTTAAGAACAGGATCCAAGCACTAATAGAAGCTGGAGTTCTGATGCTTAAGGAAGAGCAGAAGAAGGTCACTGCCAATATGGCAACCATAGTGGTTGGAACCCACGAGTTCCCCGCAGGAGTGACCCCAATCCCAAAGGGTGAGGCAGTTACAAAGAATCTTGATCCGCACAACAAAGCCCAAGAGGGACTTGTCCCCGTAACAACCCAAAAGGGGGAAGTTATGTGGGTTCACCCTGACTTGTTGGAAGATGAACAATGGACTACTTCAAAAGGTCTAGAGAAGAAGCGGGCTGTCAATGCCATTTCTGCAGATATAAAGAAAGAATATATAGCTTTGGGGGCCTTCACAGATTCTGAAGAAGAACCCGAAACTATGGCCACCCATCAAGATGGGGCAGGCCCTTCCGGTACTCGATCTGGAAAGACATATCTTAAGGACTACACTAGAGTGGATCCAAAAGATATCTATGCAGAACTCGCAAAGCCTGCGAAGCAGAAAGGACTTCGTTTCCAGAAGAATCCTACCAGAGATGAAGGAGCCAAAGAAACTCCCTTCGAATTTGACATAATTGCGCAGTTGGCTAATATCCCAGCGCGAGTGACGCTTTACGAATTGTTGAGATTATCAAAATCAACACGTGAAGCTCTAAGAGAGGCCTTGGCAGACTCTGAGTCGTTCCTAGCTCAGATTGTCGAGCCGGTCATCGAAGAGCGGGACTCTTGCCCCCACTGTCATCAAGTGAGGAGGCAAGACACAAATCATCTTCTCTCCAGAAGACATGCAGGTGAGGAATATAAAGCATAATAGGCCTTTATATTTCACTGGATATGTCGAGTCCACAAAAGTGGACCGAAGTCAGATTGATCTAGGTTCTGCACTCAGCGTCGTGCCCAGTAGATTGATGCAGCTGTTGGGGATTTCCCTTCATCGCTTGACACCTACACACACTACCATCTATGGATTCAACGCTAATAATAGCCATCCTCTTGGTAAGATCCGATTGCGGTGTCAAATTGGAGACTTGAAAACGGAGGTTACATGCTACGTAATTGATGCTGATACCTCCTACAATATTTTATTGGGGCGACCTTGGATCCACTCTCATATGATAGTTCCGTCGACTCTTCACCAGTGCATGAAATATTGCGATGAGGAAGGAGAGGTCCGGACACTAATTGCTGACAAGCAGCCATTCAAAGGGTTGGAAAATTACTTCACAGATGCTTCACTCTACAAGCCAGCACATGAAGCCTCCAATGACAATCTTAGCAAGTCTCCAAAGCCCGACGACAGTGGCAATGAAGCCGACACTGAGTACGAGCTCTTTGGAGAAGATGATGGGGGTGATTACGAAATCAACCCTCACCTAGATCTTAGCTTAGGTCTTGATAATATAGTGGATGTAATAGAAAGTGAATGGGTTATTAATGAAAATGTAAAGTTAGTTTACGAGCATACTGTAGCTACTGAGTTTGAGCCCTCTTGTACCTCCACCGAAGCGGATGGCCTGACCGAACTTGAAGTTCTGGCGGCATACCATTTGCCCCTCAGGTCTTCCCTCCTCTCTTAATTAAAAATAACCGAGGATCAAGGGCACTTCTTTGAAGTGCCTCCCCGACAGAAGTCCCAAAGGCCGATCATGTTCAGCAAAGTGGCCACGTCGCCTCGACAGAGACAAAGTAGTGAAAGTGATGAACAAACATCACCTCAATTTCACTTATATGAGTAAAGGTCCCGACAAATGGTGGAGAAAATGGGATATAATTTTACCCAGAAGCCGGGATTAAACTTTGGAAAAGGGCGGCGGAATCTCATACCCTCGTTTAGACCGAGAGGAAAGAGTCCTGATTATTATCAGAAGACCCGCAGGGGGTTGGGTATGTATCTACTCCACCCTCATCGCCATCCAAGGATGAAGAGAGTTCTTCGGATAAAGAAGAAACATCTTCACCAGATCATGATTCAGATATAAGCACCGGTGCTTGGTTTCAATCGTTGACAATCAATATGGTTTCAGCCGCGCCAGAAAGCGACGAGGAACCAATTGACGTTCAAGACGATGCTTGGGCTAGGCATATGGATACTCTCTGGGATGTCCGCTTTGAACAGCGTGACCCGCCCACAGAAGACAAATTAATACAGGTTAACATGGGAACGGAAGAAAATCCGAAACCCATTTTCATAAGCGACACACTAACTCCTTTAGAAAAAGAGGAACTTATATCCCTTATCAAAGAGTATATAGATGTGTTCGCATGGAGTTATGAAGATATGCCTGGGCTTGACCCTCAAATTGCCACACACCGGCTAAATATAAAAGAAGATGTCAAACCTGTTAAACAGCAACAGAGGCGTTTTCGACCGGAATTGATGGAGGCAATAGTTGCTGAGGTCAACAAGCTTATACAATCCGGGTTCATCCGTGAAGAACAACACCCAGACTGGGTGGCAAACATAGTGCCAGTTCGCAAAAAGAATGGCAAAATCCGGATATGCATTGACTTTCGAGACCTGAACGCTGCATGTCCCAAGGATGAATTTTCACTCCCCATCACCGACGTGATGATCGATAATACTTGCGGTTATGAGAGGATGTCCTTTATGGATGGCTTCTTAGGTTATAACCAAATCAAGATGCACCCGGATGATGAAAATCATACAGCTTTCAGAACGCCACAGGGGGTATACTTTTATAGGGTGATGCCATTCGGATTAAAGAATGCAGGTGCCACTTACCAACGCGCAATGAGCGCCATATTCAAAGAACACCTACGCAGAACAGTGGAGTGCTATGTGGATGACTTAGCAGTTAAAAGCAAAGACAAAGAAGATCATCTTCACAATTTAAGAGTGGTCTTCGATCTTATGCGGAAACATCACTTGAAGATGAATCCTACCAAGTCGTTTATGGGGGTATCCAGCGGGAAGTTTCTAGGGTTCGTAATAACTTCAAAAGGAATTTTCCTCGACCCGGAAAAGGTAAAAACGATTAGCGAAATGCCGCTTCCCCGCAATCTTAAGGAACTAAGGGGATTACAAGGAAAGCTCGCTTATATTCGACGCTTCATATCCAACTTATCTGGACGATGCCAACCATTCTCCAAACTTATGAAGAAGGGAGTGTCTTTCATATGGGATGAGGCATGTCAGCAGGCATTTGATGACCTCAAGGAGTACCTTACTAAGCCTCCTGTACTAATGGCACCAGCCCCTGGGCAGCCCTTCCTTATATATGTAAGGGCCATGGATAATGCTTTAGGAGCATTACTTGCTCAATATAATGAGCACAGCCATGAACATGCCCTCTACTATTTAAGTAGAACAATGATCGGGGCCGAACAGTGATATACCCCGATTGAAAAAGAATGTTTAGCCCTAGTGTTTGCTGTTCAGAAAATGCGACACTATCTTTCAGGGCAAACAATTCATGTTATATCACGGGGTAACCCCTTGAAGATTCTAATGACCAAACCGGGATCCTTAAATGGCCGATTAGCAAAATGGGCGCTCTTACTATCGCCCTATGACATACATTTTGTCCCTCAAAAGGCCATGAAGGGGCAGGCAATCGCTGATTTCCTTGCAGACCATCCGATTTGGTCCCAATTAAAGCAGATATCGGAAGTCAACACAGTTACCAAAGAGCAACCTTGGCAAATGTTCTTTGATGGTGCCGCAAGACGATTTGCTGCTGGAGTGGGGGTTGTACTAATATCCCCACATAAACATATATTGCCTAACGGTTACTCATTAACAGAACCGTGCACTAATAATGTAGCGGAGTACAATGCGCTTATTATCGGCTTAAAAATAGCTCTGCAACTGGGGGTGAACCATCTAGAGGCATATGGAGATTCTAAACTCATTGTCAATCAGATGACAGGTGAGTATGAAGTCAGACATGAAGCCCTCATCCCCTATCATCAGCTAGCTATTGAGCTAGCAGGATATTTTGAACAATTCTACATATATCACGTATCTCGAAACGAGAACATTTATGCCGATGCTCTTGCCACATTAGCCGCAACACTGGCAATCCTGCCAGGTGAAGCTAAAAGCATCACCATTGGTAGTAGAGAACTCCTCCACCCAGATGTGGTATCTCAAGCCGAAGAGGTATGCCAGAATGGCTTAAAGTTAGAACCCCGTGATTGGCGATTTCCGTTTGTGGATTATGCCTTGCATGGGATATTACCAGAAGATCCTAAGGAAGCCACCTCAATAAAGAGGAAGGCCCAAAGATTTTATTATGACCATAAACTTCAGACTTTGTATAGAAAGTCAAGAGGTGGTCTATTGCTACGCTGCATATCGAAAGCAGAAGCAGAACAAGTGCTGAGAGAAACACACAATGGAGTATGTGGAGCTCATCAGCCCGGTCCTAAACTTGGAGACCGTATAAGAAGGCTAGGGTACTACTGGCCGAGCATGGTTACAGAAGCAATGGCATACGCTAAACGATGTCATGCATGCCAAATACATGCCAATTTTATTCATCAACCCCAAGAATACTTGCACAATACCGTCGCAAGCTGGCCATTTGAAGCCTGGGAAATGGACATTGTGGGGCCAATAACTCCCCCGTCATCCAAAGGACATCGGTTTATTCTTGCAATAACCGATTATTTTTCAAAATGGGCCGAAGCCGTGCCCATGAAAGAGGTGAAAACGGCAGATGTGATCAAGTTTATAAAGCATCATGTCATTTACTGATTTGGCGTCCCTCGACGGATCATTCATGATAATGGTCCGCAATTCATCAGTCAGGGATTCTCCAGATTCTGCAACAAGTTCAGAATCAAAGATATCGCTTCTACACCATATAACCCTGCGGCTAATGGGTTAGCTGAAGCCTTTAACAAGATGATCATCAAACTCCTTCGGAAGTTCGTCTCTTCCAATAAACGAGATTGGGATGAAAAGCTAGGAGAATGCCTGTGGGCTTATTGCACCACCGTTCGCACCCCGACTAAATTTACCCCGTTCTCTTTGGTTTACGGAAGTGAGGCTGTCTTGCCTCTTAAAATCCAGATACCATCATTAAGAGTGGCTTTAACCACAAAGATGACGACAGAAGAACGCCATCAGCAAAGATTGTAAGAACTAGAGGCGTTAGATGAAAAAAGTCTCAGGGCTCAACAACAAATTGAGTTGTATCAAGCCCGAATATCTCAAACGTTCAATAAGAACGTCAAACCAAGGACCTTTAAGTAAGGAGACTTGGTTCTGGCTGTCAAAAGGCCAATGGTGCTAACCCACAAGACTAAGGGTAAGTTTGAACCCAAGTGGGAAGGACCGTTTGTTGTGGAGACAGTATACTCCAGTGGAGCCTATCGCTTAATGAATCAAGATGACGACAGGATGATGATGCCAATCAATGGCAAATTTCTGAAGAAATACTATTCTTAGTACCCCTAGAGATACGCGTCTTCTTTTTCTTAGGCATGCGCAGTTTGGCGCCTCTGACCTAAACCTGGTGCGTTTGGTTCTCAAGTTTGAACCACCTCCAGTCTTTTTATTAGGCATGCGCAGTTTGTGCGCCTCAGACCTAAAACCTGGTGCGTTTGGTTCTCAAGTTTGAACCACCATCAGTTTTTTCTTAGGCATACGCATTGTGCGTCTCTGACCTAAAACCTGGTGCGTTTGGTTCTCAAGTTTGAACCACCATCAGTCCTTTCTTGGGCGTGCGCAGTTTGGCGCCTCTGACCCAAACCTGGTGTGCTTAGTTCTCAAGTTTGAACAGCCCCCAATCTTCTTTTAGGCATGTGTAATTAAGCGCCTCTGACCTAAAAAGTATGAATTGCCCAACGCCAACTAGGCAATGGGAAGAGAACAAGTTTCTCGCCAACCCATCATGCTGGGGTAAAAGTATGAATTGCCCAATGCCAACTAGGCAATGGGAAGAGAACAAGTTTCTCGCCAACCCATCATATTGGGGTAAAAGTATGAATTGCCCAACGCCAACTAGGCAATGGGAAGAGACCAAGTTTCTCGCCAACCCATCATGCTGGGGTAAAAGTATGAATTGCCCAACGCCAACTAGGCAATGGGAAGAGAACGAGTTTTTCGCCAACCCATCATACTGGGATAAAAGTATGAATTGCCCAACGCCAACTAGGCAATGGGAAGAGAACGAGTTTCTCGCCAACCCATCATGCTGGGGTAAAAGTATGAATTGCCCGACGCCAACTAGGCAATGGGAAGAGAACAAGTTTCTCGCCAACCCATCATGCTTGGGTAAAAGTATGAATTGCCCAACGCCAACTAGGCAATGGGAAGAGAACAAGTTTCTCGCCAACCCATCATGCTGGGGTAAAAGTATGAATTGCCCAACGCCAACTAGGCAATGGGAAGAGAACAAGTTTCTCGCCAACCCATCATACTGGGGTAAAAGTATGAATTGCCCAACGCCAACCAGGCAATGGGAAGAGAACAAGTTTCTCGCCAACCCATCATGCTGGGAAAAAAGTATGAATTGGCCAACGCCAACCAGGCAATAGGAAGAGAACAAGTTTCTCGCCAACCCATCATACTGGGGTAAAAGTATGAATTGCCCAATGCCAACTAGGCAATGGGAAGAGAACGAGTTTCTCGCCAACCCATCATGCTGGGAAAAAAAGTATGAATTGCCCGACGCCAACTAGGCAATGGGAAGAGAACTAGTTTCTCGCCAACCCATCATACTAGGGGTAAAAGTATGAATTGCCCAACGCCAACTGGCAATGGGAAGAGAATAAGTTTCTCGCCAACCCATCATGCTGGGGTAAAAGTATGAATTTCCCAACGCCAACTAGGCAATGGGAAGAGAATAAGTTTCTCGCCAACCCATCATACTGGGGTAAAAGTATGAATTGTCCAGCGCCAACTAGGCAATGGGAAGAGAACGAGTTTCTCGCCAACCCATCATGCTGGGGTAAAAGTATGAATCGCCCAATACCGATAAAGTAAAGGGAAGAGGAAAAGTTTGGCATTTAAGCCCAAACGTACTCCTCGACAACTCACCATGTTGAGGGAAATAATATGGCTAGCCCAACTCAAACGGTAGTTGGTAAAGGCTAATCAAATCCGTTAATAGCTAGGGGTTTGCTAAAAATCCCATATTAAACTTTAATTGTTATTTCGGCTCAAGAAATTGAGCATAAACGGTACCGAGATAAATCGTTTTGACGACAGGTTATTTGTTGGGCAAGCAAATCTGTTTTGAAGCCGGCAAATAAAAGAGTCAAAAGAATCATCTTTATTAAAAAGGTGAAGATACTAAAAGAATTTCAAAGAAACATCGTAAGGATATCTCTCTCCTGTTTACGAAGTTCTTATTACAAGGAAGATAAAAGCGTAAAGAGAGATGAAACTATTGGCCTTTCAGAAGTCTCAATTGGTTTATTGTCTCGTCCAAATTTCTACGATGAGAAGCCTCCACGGTTTGCTGAGCTTGCCTACGCAACTCATCATCACTTATTGTAAGTTGTCGCTGACGAGATTCTTCTATGGCACGATTCCTGGCCATCTCTTCCCGCTGAATCTGCTCCTGCTGGACAAGCAACATCTCCCGCTTCTTGACAGATTCTCCTAATCGGAGTTCATTTTCTATCAAAGTGGCCCGAGCTCTGGCAATCATCTCCTGGGCTTTAGAGATGGCCGCCTGACCTTCCTCAATTCCAAAGTTTACCCTCTGCAGGTCGCCAAGAACGGATTCCCGACTGGCCTGGAGCTCTGTCAGCTCCTGAGACCATCTCTCCTCCTACTGCCTTAAAATATTTCTTTGAGATAAGGATTCTGCCCGAAACCGCGCCAGCTCTATCTCAGTGATCGCCTCCACATCCGCCTGACGGAGTGTGTGTAGCGTGGTCATCTGCTCTTCTAAGGCTGCAAGGCGGGCCCGGTATGGAGCTGCTCGATCTTGTCCACCGAATTCTTCGATATTTCCTAAATAGCGGAGTAACAGTGGACGTGCGAAGTTGAAGAAATCGTGGCCAGCAAGAACCATCTCGACACATCTTCTTAACAAATGCATAAAATCCTCGACAGTAAAGCCGAAAAGTCTTTCAAGAGGATTTACAGTGTCGGTAGGCAAAGTAGGTAATGCCAAAAGAGGTGTCGTAAGCAAGAGAGCACTAGTTGCTGGAATTGGAGAAGAAGAAGCCCGTCCCTGCACTAAATTCATAATATGGGGGACCAGTAGAGCCAGTGCAGATCTGGAAGAACTGGAGATCCCAGACGAAGTACCGTCAGTACAGATCACCTGGGTACTCCCACCAACAGGAAGAGAAGATGGGATCACTTCGCCTGAAACTCCTCCGGTGGGAGAAGCATCTTCGAACGAGAATTTCAAATTATTCTCCTCCCCTGCTGGAAGGCTTGAAGTCGGAAGAGTTGCAGGTATCTCAGCAGCTACGACAACAGACGATGTTAAAATCGCTGACTGAGAGGGCACGCCAACGACTGTGGGAAATGTCTCAGTGGAACAGACTGGCGTTGGAGATGGCATGCTAGGAGAAGGTGTAGCCTCATTAGCAGCAGCTGCGATAATAATTTCAGTTCTCTCGTCACTTCCCAATTCGTCAATTGGGGGAATTGAAGAGGAAGCAGAGGCAGGAGCCGGTGTGGAATAATCAGCCGCAAACTCACCAGCAGAGCTACCCACACCGCCAACAGAGCCGGAATGGTCCATTCTATCGTCAGACTCTACTTGGTAGTAGAGTGCATTGGCGAAAGAAGTTGATCACCTGCATTTCAGAAGACCAGAAAAGCAGTGTTACGTTAAAATAAATAACAGGCGAAAGATAAAATGCTAAAGGCCATACCGGGCGATACAAGTCCAGTTGTCGGACTTGAAGGAGGAGCCATTGTCATTTCCAGCAATGTACCCGTCTCGCTACCCGTTAGTTGCGCCCCAGGTTCTGCCACAAGCTCTACGGCCGAAGGAACTGAAATCTCAGCAACACTTGGAGCTTTGGCAGGTTCATCCTCCCTTGCCAACGCTGGGGGTACAGCTGAAGCCAACAAGCCGGAAGCAAGTTTGATAGCCACTTCTTGGGGGGCTATCAAGGTTTTCTGTGCCAGTTTTTGCTTCTTACCCGGCCTTCTCTTTAAAGTGCCGCGGCGTTTGAGAGTTGGACTCAGGGAACGACTGACAACAGGCTGAGGAACTCCACCAGCACCAGTATTGTCGTCATCATCACCGGCATCATCGTCTGATTCGCTGACATCTGAAGGCTCAGTCGCAGCGCCAAGGAATTCTTCCATTCCTTTTATCCTTACCCTAGAAGCACCCTGGTGGTTAATATAGAGGGCTTCAATCTCTTTGCAACAACTGCGATTGAGAGAGAAGCCGGGCACGTCAGCATTCGCAATATTGAACCAATTGCAGGAACTGAGGGTCATGGCCAATTCTGACACCTTCTGGGGCAAGGAGAATTCAGCCTCAGTCCCGCCCGCTGCAAAATGGAACCAGCCACGAGCACCTTCGTATAAATTCCCCTCGTGAGCGAGATCTTTATTTGGATTGCCCACATAGAGTTGAGAATATCCAAATTGACGAGCAAAGCGACTCGGAGTATATGGTTCGATCTGACACCTGAGATCTTGACGATACACCAAGTGTCCGGGACGGATGTTGAGAAGCCACCAGAACGATCCTGCAGATAAAGTAGTGAACTTATCTGCTCCCACGACATCTTTCAGCCTTGTCCCATATCCTCCGCCGGGAAAGTCAGGAAAACACCGGAAGATCTCGTAATTCTGAAAGCTACGAAGAGTCTTCCGAATCTGGGACATATAATTCTGCCTCCAGGAAGAACGTTCATACAGTTCTACAAGGAAGCACTTTTCGCCCGAACGACGCTCTGGTGCACTCATTAAGGAGGGACAGTGCAAGACAAGCCACACCATCAAATAGGTGTAGGGCATCTCCACCCTAGGGTTTGGAGTTTTCGGCTGGGCAGTCTCCTTCGACTTGCCCTTTCCTTTCCCCTTGACTTTAATAGTAGGGAGGAAATCACGACAGAGCACCCTCAGTCCATATTGCAAATTGCATACCATGGCGGGAAGGAGTCCAAGGGGTCGGCCGTATGCAAGAAGAACCGCTGGATATACCATGGTCACTGCAATCGCTTCCTTGGGCAATGACGGCACGACGCATCTTTTGAGCCACAGCATCAAAAACCCGGCAATGAGACCTCTGTTGGAGATCGAAAATTGGGCTTGATAGTGATAGCTCTTAAATGAAGTACCGGGACCGTATCCATTCTCATTGGATTCAGTGGTATAATATAATAGATGGCGACCCTTAGCAATACGGTGATCAATCTCTGAGCCATAGATGGGTGGATGACCATGGATAATGGCCGAGCTATCCTTAGAATTTAAGTTGGCAAAGAGATATTCGGCCCACTTCTTGTGGCCAATACCGTGATTACGCGCACCCGTCAAGTCAGCGCAGATATGATAATGGCACATCATCTCCCAATATGTGGCATGGATGCGCTCGTCCCTCGCCAGTAGCATGTTCAATTCATCGGTGGTAGGGATGTACTCCTCGTAAGGGACTTCGCCCATCGAGAGCCCAGAAACCTCAAACATCTCGTGGAGAGCGAACCCTAGCTCACCCACTGGTGTAAAGAAAATACAGGTCTTAGGGTTATACATCTCCAAGAGGCAGTAAAAGTGATAAGCACTCTAGGAAAACCCGAATTGGACATTCCTGATGGCTTTATACAAGCCAATATCCTTTAAAATGGGCTCGTGAGAGTCCAGCATGTACTGAACAAGGCGTGCCCACCACATATTGTTAGAAGAATGAACCCAGCCAGGCATCCTGAAGTCGCTAGCAGGGTACTGACCATCCTTCACCAAGAACTCACTTAAGAAAGTTCGGGCACGAGATGGGACTTCTCCCACTGGAAGCTCCTTGCCAAATCGGCCTGGAAGCAAGCCAGTAATGCATCTGGGGGAACCGTCTTGATAAACCCCTTTTGCACCAAATTTTCCCGTTGGGACGCCATCTTGCTCTTGAGTCAGTCCCCACTTTAATTCCCGAGGCATTGCCAGCCTTTGAAGATAGACCAGAGGATAGCTACGATCCATTCTAGGCAAAAACATCAACATTTCGCCTGAGTTATATAGCCAAGCACGTTCCCCTTCAGAAAGGATCTCATCTGATTGATCCATCTGGTCTCCGAAGAGGAAGGCGGGTTTCTCCATCGCCTCTCTATTCACAATTTCGAAGGCTGCGTCAGTTATGATTTCTCGCGCAGTGGTGGGATGATATTTGATCAACTTCTCCTTGCAATCCTTCGGGTCTGGTTTGTACGAGGGCAGGATAGTAGTGAAACGGAATTGGCCTGAGGGATCAGAACCCCCAGCAAAGCCGAAGTAGTTCTTGTGGGGAAGAGATTCTATCGAATACCCTACTGCACAAAGAAACACCAGAGTGAGAGAAGTTTCTATAAGACAGAAAAATTCTCTAAGTATGGACGCGCGAATCTAAAAATTAGAACGCGCGAAGCTAAGAATAGCGCCGCGCGAAGCTAAAAATTAGACCGCGCAGAACTTAAAATAGCCTCGCGTTTTTAGCGCGACTGCTACTTAAAAGAGCCTCGCGTTTTTAGCGCGACTGCTACTTAAAAGAGCCTCGCGTTTTTAGAGCGACTGCTACTTAAAAGAGCCTCGCGTTTTTAGCGCGACTGCTACTTAAAATAGCCTCGCGTTTTTATCGCGACTGCTACTTAAAATAGCCTCGCATTTTCAGCGCGATTGCTACTTAAAATAGCCTCGCGTTTTCAGCGCGATTGCTACTTAAAATAGCCTCGCGCTTTAAACGCGAGGATGACGCGATAACTTCGCGTAAGAAGGCAGTCAGAGACTTTTCTTCTTCTCCAAGCCTTACGGCAGGAGTACGGCGATCTCGCCGGTAAAAGAGTTGATTGATCAGTTAAATTTAAGCCAAATCACTCTAGAAATGTTCTAAAGAGTCTCGATGGAGAGATTCTTACCCCCGATAGGCAAAATGTGGGCTGACGCGTCGCTACCTTGGCCGCCGCCACCACTGCTTGCGCCAGTCGCCGATGATGGAGCCGCTCGAGAAGTAGCACGAGTCTTGGGTGCCATTGTTGAGAAAAGTCGACTGAAAATCGGAAGAAGATCGGGTCGCCTGAGCTCTGATCGCCTGAATCTCTAGGGTTTCTGGAAAATTCTCAAGAAAAATGAGAAGAAAAGGAATAGAGATTTTATTTAAAAGAGGGAAACCGCCTCTTGGAGTTCGGCGCAAATTTCGGAGAAAATGACTGATCAGTTACTCCCTAAAATGCGGAGCAGATAATCCCACGTGGTGATATTGAGAAAGCGAAGTCACTTAGCTTCGCGCAATTATGTGCAACCACTCAGAGCGCGAAGTTATTTAACTCCGTGAAACGCCAGGATAACTTGGTATCTTAACCTCGTGTTCTCATAAAGAACTTGGATTTTCGGCCAAATTAAAATGATCATTATCCGATCGTTTTGGTATTATCAGTCTAAGTTACGCAGAAGTGCCTTAGACTATTTTACCAAAATTATTGACCATCTATTTGTTGAGCAAGCAAGTTTATTGAAGCCAACAGATAGAGAGGAAAATAATAACTATATATTCATGAAGCAAGAGATTACAAAGAGGGAGTTAAAGCTCTCCCAAAAGCTTTTTACATGATCAATTTATCAATAACTGAACAGTAAGATTTCTCTATGGAGTGTTGAAGCTCAGTTCCCTGGTTCACATGCAAAAGAATTTAAGATTTCTCTACGGGGTGTTGAAGTTCAGTTCCCTGGTTCACATACAAAAGATCTCCTCTGCAAATGTCAACTAGGATCTGTCATCCGAAATGAAGCACGAGAGGAAAGGAAAGTGCTGCACTGAAGCGCAATTATGAACTCCAAGTGCTGCAATTCTGCACTGCAAGTGCTGCAGCTCCTTATTTACAGCCCATTCAGGAGTTTATCTCTCGGAGCCAGAGCTTGAAACTTGCAACTATGTTGTAAAGCATATGCTTCTGACTTCCTTAGAGTCACTTCTGCTGATGAAGATCGATGGACCCACATACATTCCTCTTCAGAAAGGATTGGACTTACTGCAAAAGGAACAGAGTTTCCAAAAGAATGAAAACGCGGAGCTAAGCTAACTCTGCGCACAGTTGAAGAAATAGCCTCGCGCTTTAAACGCAGAGGATGATGCGATAACTTCGCGTAAAGGGGGACAAGATTTCTTTCCGCTCTTTCCTTCTCTTTCAAATTCATAGCGACTGCTAATCAAAGATAGCCTCGCAATTCATAGCGACTGCTAATCAAAGATAGCCTCGCAATTTATGGCGACTGCTAATCAAAGATAGCCTCGCAATTCATGGCGACTGCTAATCAAAGATAGCCTCGCAATTCATGGCGACTGCTAATCAAAGATAGCCTCGCAATTCATCTCGACTGCTAATCAAAGATAGCCTCGCAATTCATAGCGACTGCTAATCAAAGATAGCCTCGCAATTCATAGCGACTGCTAATCAAAGATAGCCTCGCAATTCATCGCGACTGCTAATCAAAGATAGCCTCGCAATTCATAGCGACTGCTAGTCAAAGATAGCCTCTTAATTCATGGCGACTGCTAATCAAAGATAGCCTCGCAATTCATGGCGACTGCTAATCAAAGATAGCCTGGCAATTCATAGCGACTGCTAATCAAAGATAGCCTCGCAATTCATCGCGACTGCTAATCAAAGATAGCCTCGCGGATTCATTGGGACTACTAGCAAAACCCCGCGTTTCAAGCGCAGGGACGACACAATAAAACAGCGATCTCGCCGACAAGACAAAGCAATCGTCCAGATTAAAATCAAGTCAAGACATCTCAGAATGGTTCTTAGAAAACCAGAAGATGAGGTTTTTACCTTCGGAAGACGCTGCATAGACTGGTTCGCCGTCGCGTCTACCTTCACGGCTGCTGCCATTAACGCCGGCCAACTTGCGAAAAGCCAAACTCCTCAGGAGAGACATCCTAATGATGAAAATCTATGGAGAATTGAACGAAGATCAGTTGAAGATCATTCGTGAGTCACTCGAGTTCTCAGAAATTCTTCGGATGAGATGAAGAAGAAGATGAGCCGGGAGCTCTATTTAAACAGAATTTCCGTCGCTTGGTATTCGGCGTGGAAACTCAGGGTAATTAATGACGTAATTACTCATTTCACTGAAGACGAAGTGAAGCTGATTAGCTCCGCGTAAGTGAGCGTAACGCGAGATAGACTTGGTATTCTAACTCCGCATTTCAGTTTAGATATCCAAAGTATTTCAAAATCTGCTGAAGTCTAAGCCATTTTGAAAACTTTGAAGGGGGTTCTGTTGGCAGTGAAAATTTCTAAGTTAAAAGAATTTTTCACAACAGAATGCGGAGCTAATTCAATAGCCCCGCGTTTGGTTACATTAGCCCCGCGTTTGGTTACATTAGCCCCGCGTTTGGTTACATTAACCCTGCGTTTGGTTAAAACGCGGAGATGTTTAATAGCTCCGCGTTGATTCCGCAGTCTGGCTTGTATTAGCCTCGCGTTTGAGTAAAACGCGGAGATAATCAATAGCTCCGCGTTAGCTCCGCGTTTTGGTTATTTAGCGCCGTGTTTTGATGCGATTAACGCTCCGCGTAAGCAGATAATCAGAATCTCAAATTGATTGAGATTATGATTCTGGACCTATCCAAATACCCGAATCAAGTCTAATCAGAATTCCATCAAAACTAAGATATTTGATTGGAATCCTGGATGAATGCGAGTTCTATTTAGATAGAAACTCTTGCATTAACCTGGGGCTATAAATACCTTCCTGGTGAAACCCTAGAAAAGGTATTCTTTTTGGCATCGGAAGTCTCCTATCGATCCTTCGGCAATTCAAGTACGCGAGAGAGCCTTGAAGCCTTTGCTGATCATCTTCTGAAATCTTGGAGAATTCAAGTTACGCACAGAGCCTTGAGTTCGTAAAGATCAGAGAAAATCACCATCTTCTTTCTGGAGTTCTTGAGAAGTTCGAGTTACGCGAGAGAGCCTTGAACAAATCAAAACCAGAGAAGATCGTCTATATTCGGCCGATATCTTTAAAAGAGAAGATTTCAACGTACCGATCGTCCAAAGGAACTACTATAGATCCCATCGCCACAGATCCCACAAACTATTGTAAAAGAGAGAGATTGAAGTATAAAATTCTCTCGTTTGTTTTCTTTATATATCTTGTTCACTTTCATTGTAATTCAAGTTAATTCGATGGAAGGAAGCGAAGAAACTTTTGCGACGAACATACGTGCGAAGTGTCAAGTGCGCCACTAAAGCGCCCAATGCACCCTAAACGCCATTCACCCACGCACACGTGCGTGCGCGTGCGGGCGGTGCGTAGCACCACCCGTGGTGCTCAAGGTTTCTCCTCTTTTACATAAGCAATGACATGGAACAAACAATCATATATAAACCCACATCCTAACAAACCTCTAGCCAATGTGGGACTATTTTTTTTTGTTTCCTTTGCTATGTATTCCTCTTTGAAACCATTTTCCATTCACCTAATTCATTTATTTTTGAACTAGTGAATTGGCTAAAAAATTCAAGTTCAAATATACATGAATTCAACAATCCCCACATGAATGAAAATGACTTAGACTCTAATGCAACTAAACAGAGAGTATAATATAAAGTTACCGCATCGGGAGAGGTGGCTTTTGGCTTTGAACCTTCCCTAGTGAAATATTATCGAGCATACTCGCTAACTAGTGAACACGATGTTTTTGAACTGTTCAGTTTTTTATGTAAACTAAGACAATAATATTCACACGATTTCTTTCAACTTTAGCAGATTCTTTATGTTGTATCCTTTTTGGCCCTGGACAACCTGGTAATTCTATGAGTGCTCTAGAGAATTTAGCCTTTATCATTCTCATAGAAGCGGCCCCTTCATACTCATATAAGTAATCTCTTATTAAGAGTATCCTGCCTTACTCTACTTAGATTTCCAAGATATAAAGATTATTAAAAGCTTAGGTTATCCTTACACATTGCAGGTTAATCACTATTTTACCATAGAAATGAGATAGGAATTATTTCCTCAGTGATTCTAATGAGTTCCCCCACAATTCAGTTGTCCCTTTGAACCTAGATCTTGGGACTCCAGTCAGCTAGGTTGGGTTGCCATTATGGAGTTACTCTATTTAGTAGGCTGTAATCTCATTCCCCTCGATAACTTATATACTTGATTTCTGGTCAAGCCTTTTGTTAATGGATCTGCAATATTATCTTTTGATTTTATATAATCAAGAGATATTATTCCGTTTGTAAGCAGCTGTCTTACAGTATCATATCTACGACGTATATGTCGTGACTTTCCATTATATAATACATTCTGTGCCCTTCCAATTGCTGATTGATTATTGCAATGGATGCATATTGCTGACACGGGTTTATGCCACATTGGAATATCTTCTAAAAAGTTTCGAAGTCATTCTACTTCTTCTCCAGTTTTATCTAAAGCGATAAACTCAGATTCCATTGTGGATCTAGCTATACACGTTTGTTTTGAAGATTTCCAAGAGATAGCTGCATCTCTAACAGTAAATACATATCCACTTGTAGATTTTATGTCTTTAGAATCTGTAATCCAGTTAGCATCAGTATATCTTTATATCACTGCTGGATATCTAGTATAGTGCAACCCATAGTTAGTAGTGTACCTCAAATATTTGAGTACTCTAACTATTGCTTTCCAGTGGTTCTCTCCTGAATTACTTGTAAACCTACTCAGTTTGCTTACTGAGTATGCAATATCAGGTCTTGTGCAGTTCATTAAATACATAAGACTGCCAATGATATGAGAATATTCTAATTGAGATATACTAGCACCTATATTCTTTGTAAGATGTAGACTCATATCTATAGGTGTCCTAGCTATATCATTATTTCCCTTGTCAAATTTTTCGAGTATCTTCTCGATATAATGTGACTGGGATAAGCTATATCCATTAGATGTCCTGGAGATTTTAACACCAAGAATAACATCTGCAATACCTAAGTCTTTCATGTCAAATTTCTGTATTAACATGATTTTTACCTCTTTAATTAGAGCCACCGTGCTGCCGGTGATAATCATGTCATCCACATATAAACATACAATGACATACTTGTGCATATCCCCTTTTACACATACACATTTATCGCATTCATTATAACGAAATCCATTTGACAACATAACTTGGTCAAATTTTTCATACCATTGTTTAGGTGCTTGCTTAAGTCCATAAAGTGACTTAACAAGTCTGCACACCTTCTTCTCTTTACCTGAAACTATAAATCCTTCAGGTTGTTCCATGTAAATTTTTTCATCTAATTCACCATTTAAAAATGCTGTTTTTACATCCATTTGATGAAGTTCAAGGTTATATAATGCAGCAAAAGCAATTATTAATCTTATGGATGTTATTTTTATTATAGGTGAATATGTATCAAAGTAATCAATACCTTCCTTTTGTCTATAACCTTTTACCACAAGTCTATCTTTGTATTTATCTATAGACTCATCAGGTTTTATCTTTCTCTTAAAGATCCATTTATATCCTAATGGTTTACTTCCTGGAGGAAGATCCACAAGTTCTCAGGTGTGATTTTGAATAATTGATTCAATTTCACTATTTACAGCTTCTTTCCAAAAAGGAGTTTCAGAAGTAGACATAGCCTCTTTATAAGTTTGAGGTTAATTTTCTAATATATATGTTAGAAAATCCAGACCAAACGATTTATTAGCCCTGGCCCTTTTGCTCCGTCTACATTCATCCTCATTAGTTTTATTTCCAGAATCAGATTCTGTTTCTCTTATAACTTCATCACAAGTCGTTTTAGGGGAACTTGGTTCATATTCTTTACTAGGAAAAATATTCTCAAAATATACTGCATTCCTAGATTTAATAATAGAGTACTTATGTATCTCTGCATGATTTGATTTGAAAACAAAGAAACGATAAGTACTGCTATTATGTGCATATCCAATGAATATACAATCAATAGTTTTAGGTCCAATTTTAGTTCTTTTAGGAGTAGAAATTGCAACCTTTACAAGACACCCCCATACTCTTAAGAATTTATAGTTAGGTGCTCGACCTGTTCATAATTCATAAGGTATTTTATCTAGTTTCTTTTGGGGTATTTTGTTGAGAATATGATTGGTAGAAAGCAAAGCTTCCCCCCACATATTCTGAGGTAAACCAGAACTATTAACATGACATTCATCATTTCCTTTAATATTCTGTTCTTACGCTCAGCAATTTCATTTTGCTGAGGTGTGTAAGGAGCAGTTGTTTGATATATAATACCATGTTCTGCACAAGTTTGTGCAAATGGTGACTCATATTCACCACCTCTATCACTTCTTAGCATTTTTATCCTTTTGCTAAGTTGATTCTCAACTTTATTTTTATATTGTATAAACATTTCAATTGCCTCATATTTTGTTCTCATTAGATATACATAACAATATCTAGTACAATCATCTATAAAAGTAATAAAGTATTTCTTTCCACCTCTAGTCTGAGCAGATTTTAAATTACAAACATCTGTATGAATTAATTCTAAAGGTTCAGTACTCCATTCTATAGAACGAAATGGAAGTTTAGCCATTTTTGATTCAACATATGTTTCACATTTATCATCAAAGTTTATATTAAAATTAGGCAACATATTTGTTCGCCATGAAAGTTGCACGCTCTTTATATCGAAGTATTTTCAATAAAAGGGTTACAATTGGACGGTTTTCCGTTTACAGAAGATGAGAAAGATAGCTTTTCCTCTTTCTTTAAGGCTGGGTTTCTAGGTAGCTATGGAGGACGATCCTGCTCTCCGTTGACACTTCGTACAATCTCTCTCAGTTGGCTAAAAGGAAAATACAAAGGGGCTCTTTACTCTTGATCACAAGGGGTAACTTTTGGGAGAAGACGTCCGTCTCTGTCTGTGTGTATCTCTTTCGCTCCCCGCCTTTTATAGGGGGCTTGGAGTAACGTCCCGCCATATTTGCTCGACCGTTAACTCCCACTACTCGAGAAGTGCCGCCATATTCGTTAGGTGGTTATTCCCACGATCGAAGTAACGCCGCTGTATTCATTTGGCAGTTATTTCCACGATCCGAGATGGAAATTTTTCTGCTTGGGTCGGGTGATTTTGTATTAAACCCCCACCCGAAAGCTATGGGTAGTGTCGCTAATTTCAGCTTTTGATTCGCGAACCTGTTCCGTCGTCTGGATCGCGGACCTCAGTTTCTTAGATTCGCGGACCTCAGTTTCTTAGATTCGCGGACCCGATGAGTTGCGGGCTTCTGTCTCTGAATTTGTGGTTCTGTTTTACTTTTCCAGAATTTTTCGCCGATAATATTTAAATTTATTAATCTTTGTAAAGTATAATAATTTACATGTCCTAATCTACCATGCCAAACATGAGGTGACTCAGCCATATAAGTAGAAGAATCATTTTTATTATTAACTTTAGGGGCAATGGTCATTACATTTATTTTAAACAGACCATTTATCATATACCCCTTGCCTACATATACACCATTTTTTATAAGTACAAACTTATCAGACTCAAATACAAGCCTAAACCCTTTCTTACTCAATACTGATCCTGAAACCAGATTCTTGCAGACATCTGGTATATGAAGTACATCAGTAAGAGTAAGTTCTTTTCTCGAAGTCATTTTTAGTACAATGTTTCCTCGTCCTTCAACGTTAGAGGTTGCAGAGTTACCCATGTAGAGTAGTTTTTCTTACGTAGAGAACATCCACTTGTTGGCGCAGACATGGCGAGTGGCCCCAGTATCCACCCACCATTCTTTAGAATTGCCACCAACTAGGTTAACTTCTGAGATAATAGATGTACAGTTTACATCTGCATTTGCACAAAGATTTTTTTCTTCGGCCAAATTTGCATTAGGATGCTTCTTCTTCTTCTTTGAAGAATCTTGTGCCTTGCGCACACGGCAGTCCTCTGCACGATGTCCAGGCTTGTCGCAGTTGTAGCACTTGCCATTAAATCTCTTCGAGTTACCACTCTTAGAGTCTTCACCATTGTACTTTCGCTTCCTGTTATTAGACTTATTGGAATTTTCCATAACGTTAGCTTTAGAAATATTATATAGATTTCCAATTTTCTTTTTAGAAAGACGGTTATCTTCTTCAATCCTCAAACGTATAATCAGATCTTCAAGTATCATTTCTTTTCGTTTATACTTTAGGTAATATCTGAATTCTTTCCAAGATGGTGGCAATTTTTCAATAATTGCAGCTACTTGAAATGATTCACTAATAGTCATACATTCAGCATGAATTTTATTAATGATCACTTGAAGATTTTGTACTTGGTTGATTACATTTTTAGAATCAACCATTTTATAATCCAGAAACTTACCGACTACATATTTTTTAGAGCCGGCATCTTCTATATTATATTTCTTGTCTAAGGACTCCCAAAGTTCCTTAGCAGTAGCAATTGAACTATATATATTATACGGTATATTGTCCAATCCATTGAGGATATAATTCTTACTCAAGAAGTCCGTATGTTTCCATGCATCAACCGCCTTCACTGATTGTTGATCATCTTCAACAAGAGTAGGCACAGTCTCATTCAAGTATTTGGCCAGATTTAGTGTAGTGAGATAGAACAACATTTTCTATTACCATCTCTTGAAATCTGAGCCACTGAACTTCTCTGCTTTCTCACACTGGCTTGAAGGCACAGTTGAAGTAACCATGACAGGAGTTACCACAGTGGACATATCAAATGCAGTGGCCATCTACAGATATAAAACTTTGTATATCTTAATATTTGTAACAAATTTTAATCTTTCTAATAAAAATTAAAAATCAATTCTTACTTTAGATCACAATATCATATAAAATTTCTTCAATAAATCTATCTATTCTCTACACAGAAAGTAATTATCTTTTTCCAGAAGCAACTAGATAAAATAACAAGTGATTGAATACTATTATGACAGAGTTCTAATTAATTGCACAACAGTATTCTAATCTAAAACAAATTAAATCGGTTTTACGACTGTTGGTTATTTCAGTGTTGTTTTAGATTAAAAGACTCAGTATTTCTTATGGACAGAATAGTTAACAGAATTACTATTTTTATTATGCACAGAATTACTCCTGTTATTATACACAAAATTAATTCTGTTATTATGCACAGATTTCAGTGTTATATTTCAATCAGAAATAAAGTTGGAGAAGAAGAATTATGAATTGATATGTATAATAGCAGTCTATATCTTTCCAGATTTGACTTAGAAGAATATTCCTATTATTGTTTACAGAAAACTATTAAACTGTTCTTCTTTAAATAGTTTACTATCCTAAACAGAATAAAGAAATTACTGGATGAAGAAAAACCTGTATTCAGAAGAATGAACGTTTGCCGAACTGATGAAGACAAGAAGATGATCGAGGCTAGTGTTGAACACTATCTCCTTAAAACCGATTCGCCCTCCACCGTTTGCTTCTGGATAACAGTGGAAGTCGGTCTCCCAGGATACAACGACCGGTCTGCAACAGGAAGGAAGCTGCAATCCCGTTGCTCTAGCGAATTTGATAAAGAACACTCTCTGTATGGTGTAATGCAGGACTGATTTGTCTCGTTGCTCTAGCGAATCTGATAAAGAACACTCTCTGTATGGTGTAATGCATGACTGATTTGTGAGGCCTATTTATATGCTACTGGGTAAACGGTCACAACGGTTGGCTGTTAACAGTTATGACCGTTTAACGGCAATGGTTAACACCAAGTGTGCCACGAATGCGCCCTAAACGCCCATTCGCCCTCGCACACGCGCGTGCGCGTGCGTAGCACCACCCGTGGTGCTCAAGATTTCTCATTTTTTACATAAGCAATGACATGGAACAAACAATCCTATATAAACCCACATCCTAACAAACCTCTAGCCAATGTGGGACTATTTTTTCTTTGTTCCCTTTGCTATGTATTTATCTTTGAAACTATTTTCCATTCACCTAATTCATTTATTTTTGAACTAGTTAATTGACTACAAGATTCAAGTTCAAATATACATGAATTCAACAATTTAAACATTATCTCAATAATTAGTCGCAATATTATTATTTTTTTCTTTGACTACTGTAAAAATTCAGATTAATTGCATGGTATACCATAAACACTAATAAGGCTATGAAACCAAAACCAATTGTCAACAATGAGTCAAATATGAGCATTATTATCTATATAACAAAATAACCGGACACTATGTCAGATTTCGACTAGCTAGATAATTTCCTAATCACAAGCCTGTTGTTCCTCATAGTTTCTGGGTCTACCCTTAATTTTCTCTAAATTTGTAAAATTATAACTATTGGTTATACCACTAACAAATTAAAGCAGTTGTACGGGAGAAAAACATATGCCACTTACACAATCTTAAATTTCGAATTGATAATTTTGAAAAAAATAAATAAATTATTTGTTACTGTAAAGGAGTTTATGTATATAAAACAGGAAATTAAACTAAGAATAAAAACAAAACAAAGTTTAATAAAAACAAAACAAAGTTAAACTTTTTACTAGGATTACAACAGATTAATTAGGATAGTAATTTTGTTGCGAATAAGAATTTAAGTTGGAAAATCACTATTCCATGTCATCCAGTCCTTATCCATTCCAGTTTTAGACAATTATAAATTGAAAATACACGCAAATGCTGCGAAATATTTGTAGTTATACGGGCCAGGACACTAGTAAGCTCTTGAGTTTCATTTTATTGGCTGCATTCAAATTTCTGTTGTCACGTACAACATCAAATTTTCAAAAGAATATATCATCAAAATTTTTTTGGAAGACCAAGGTTACATAAGCTGTCAACTTAAAAACGTATTAACCATGGTTATCATATCTTTGAATTATTTATGCACTGACGAAAGTTGTTTTTTTAATTGTTATCTTAAGGTTGGTATGCATCACATACGTCCAACTAATTTGTGATGCTTAAGTCCGCGAGTTAAAAAGGAAAATAATAATAATAATAATAATAATACTTCCCAGCAATCAGATGCGAGCCAAACAACACAACTAAATAGCAACCCTTAATTATTCTATATGAATGATATCTTTTTATAGTCCAATATTCTAAACTATAAACTGGTCTAATAGCAGTCTTACTTTTATCTGTCCTCCAAGTTAAAATAAAATCTATTTAGCTTGTTGTGTGTAAAATTTTTTTGTTGCATGCAACGAATTTTTGTTGCACACGATGCATGTTGAGAATTTTGCTTGCACGCGTTTTACTCTAAGAAATTTTTATGTGTGTTGCACAGTGAGAATTTTGGTTACGCGTATTGATAATTGAGAATTTTGCTTGCGCTAATTATGCACTAACAATTGTTGTTACGCATTGTTGTGTGCTGAGAGTTCTTTGTTGCGCACGCTGCATGTTGACATTTTTCTTGGATGCGTCGCGTGTTCATAATTTTGGTTGCGTGTTGCAAGCTGAGAATTTTGGTTACGTGTGCGCGTTGCGTTGAGAATTTTGGTTGCGCACCTTATGCAATGAAAATCTTGTTGCATGCATTTCATATTGAAATTTTATTTTATTTTTTTGCGCGTTTTGCCAGTTAAAGAGTTTATTATTTGCACGCATTACACGACCCGGGCCGTTGGTGTCCCTGTCAACCGGGCAGTCAACCGGAGGGGAGTTTCCAAAGGAGCACACCATTTTTCTTAGTAAGCCTACTTAAAAACAATCTAGTTTTTGAGCCCGGATAAAAAATACAATAAGAAGTGGGCTCACTAGAAAAATTGGTGTGCTCCTCTAGAAACTCCCCAACCCGAGGCGGGCACCAGATCTCGGCTTTTGGACAAGTCTACTTTAAATGTTGGCTAAATACATTACACATTTGGAATTTTATTGTGACATCTCATCTTATAATTATGTGTGTTATGTTTCTCCTAAAATTAATCAACATGATACTCTTATCTTAGCTGGAACCCTTGGCCCGTATTATGACCCTCGAAAAATTACTGAACAGGACGTTCCTTAGTAAGAATACTGACTATATAACATTCCTCGAATAGAACCCACCCTGCATGTTGCAGGAATATTTAGCAATGTCTCCCAATTTTAACCGAATTATGTTTTAGTTTTTTTGACTGAAAACAGTAGATAACAGTAGGTGTTCCCTCCACGTTCCATTAAAACAATTTAATAGAACTATTACAAAATATTATACCCTTCCGAAATTAAGTACATCCATTACTTAAGCAAAGTAATAGAAAGACAAACTTCATTTCATTGATTACATAGTCAAAAGTTAACGTTACTCCGGAGCTTGTTGTGATCTCCCATTTTCCCTTGAGTCACTCTTGATTCCCTTGATCATCGTCCTCCATGACCTCCATAAGAGCACGGCTCCTTTGATCCTCTATTTGTCCTCAATCTGTCAGGGACCTTGCCCGAGAGCTTATGCCAAAAACAATAAAAGCAATGCACTCATCAATGGTGTGTGCTGTGCCATTGAAAATTCTATCGTTTCGTTCCCTCCAAATATTCCAATAGATCGCCGTCACTAGTTGGGCTTCGATTTCCCTCCTATCTTTATGTGTTCTAGCCTGTTCCCATATGTTGTGTATAATAGAGTTTATGTCAAAGCAGAGACAAAGGGATGCCTTCTCCTAAATGGTGACCGCAAAGGGACACTCGATAAGTATATGTTGAATTGTTTTTGTAGGCATAAGACACATCTACTTGGTCCCTCCCATCCTCGCGTTCGGAGGTTGTCCTCTTTGTTACTAGCCAAAAGAAAATTCTAATTTTAAGTGGGGATTTCATTTTCCATAACTGCTTAGCAAATTGATTAGACTGTATGCAGATCTAACCTAAAACATGCCACTATGTTCCCATCTCCAGGTTGGAACATCCTTCCTACATTCTGATTGTTGCAAAAAACAGATATCTTACCCATACAAAAACATAAAAAATAGTGCCACACAAGAACTAATGCAAAATAAGAGAAAAAACAAAATTTAACGAGATTCGGTAAATATTACTTACATCATCGGGCGCCAACGATCAATCCACTATCACCAAAGTTTCAACTTACAAAGATCTCTGACAAATTGGAAAGTTCCCAAAGAATAGGAGAATTTTTTCCAAAACCAAAAAATCCAAAATTACAACTTGGAATCTTTCAGATTTAAAAACTTCCCAAAATAAAATATGTTTTCTCAGAACAGTTTTATATAATAACTAATTATTTTTAGGATACTCAAAACAAAAAACACAAGACTCTATTTATAAGACCCATGTGTGGCGTCTCTTTAGCGCCCAACCGATGTGGGACTAAATGAGCCACATCCAAAATTCAACAATCTCCACCTTAGCGAATAAGACCGATATCGTCAGCGTCTCCAAATTAAGATTTTCAAGCTGCCAAAATATTAACCAAATTCAAATAATACTTGAATTTGGTCGAAATCACCACCTTAGTTATCATATCAGCAGGATTATCTGCAGTTCCAATCTTATGAAGTAGTATCTTCTCATCTTCAATAATTTCCCGCACAAAATGATACCTGACGTCAATATACTTTGTCCGTGCATGATAGACTTGATTCTTTGCTAAGTGAATTGCACTCTGACTGTCACAATATACAGTAACCTGTTTCTGAATAATCCCCAAGTCTTTAAGCAACCCTTGTAGCCAAATTGCCTCCTTTATAGCCTCTGTAACTGCCATATATTCTATTTCTGTTGTAGACAGAGCAATCATGGACTGCAAAGTAGACCTCCAACTCACTGGTGCTTTAGCAAGAGTAAATACATAATCAGTAGTTGATCGACATTTATCCAAATCACCTGCGTAATCAGAATCAACATATCCAACCACACACTAACCAAGAATATCATCACTCTTATATTCGCAGCAAAATTGTTGCCTCCTTCCATTGAATACAACTTAGATTATAACGAAAGTGAACAAGAAAAGAACAAAAGAGAGGATTTATAATTTATCGCTCTTTTTTACAATGAATTGTGGGTTCTCGCAGCGATGTGATCTATCTAGTAGCTTCTTTGAACGATCTGACGTCGATGATCTTCTTTCTTGGTGAATATGACAGCCGACTTGATCTTTCTCTGCTGATCTTAATTCGTTCAAGGCTCTCACGCGTAACTTGAACTTCTTTAATGCTCGAAAAAGATCTCTTAAAGATTGATGATTGTAGATACCAAAAAAAAAAAAAAAAAACTTTTTTGCTAAGTGGTTACACCCACGGGTTGCACCCACGGGATGCAACCCGCGGGAGCACCCGCGGGAGGATTCCCGCGGGTGCCAACCCGCGGGGGGGATCCCGCGGGTTGCCACCCGCGGGAGCGATCCCGCAGATGCCAACCCGCAGGTTGTTTTCCGTTCTTTTCCTATTATTTATTTCCTATTTTAGTTTGCTAATATTTCGTGATCCGGTTTTTCAGGAATAATCGAGCCGGATTTGGAGCTTCTTCGGTCTATAAAACACAGGAATTTAACCGGAGAAGGGACTTTTGGATTCTTGGACTTTGGGGAGATTTCGGGCAAGCTCGGAAAATTCGGAAGCGGAGCAGAGCCATCTCTTCCAGTCGGACGGTCAACGGAGGCAGCAACAGGACTCCACCGCCACCCGAACCCATTTAAAAAAGGGAATCCACTAATATTCCCGTTCTTGTGACTCCTATCTTATTTTTGTAATCTGAATTCTCATTGTAATTCATCAATTTTTCAATGGAATCAAAGATGCAATTTTTGGGCAAACAAGAACTGGCGATCACAGTGGGAGCCCCTCTATTTACGACAGAGAATCTGGTAGTGCAGTCCGACCGAGTGCCAATTGGCTCAATGGTTGAGACGCTGGTCATAGAAGTTGACCAGCAAAAATATGAGGAATTTTTTTCCTCCTCTGATTCGGAGCCTAGGCGTCATCGCCGGGTGACGATGAAAAAAGGTGAGGCGTCATCGCCCACCGGAAATCAAAAGGCGTCATCGCCTATGAAAATTTACGAGGCGTCATCGCCCGTTGAAACTTACGAGGCGTTATCGCCCGTTCCAAAATCAAGCCAAAAGTCAAACCAGTCCCTGACCCGCTTCCAAAAGAGAAATTTAAGGCGTAAAACTCAACGAGCACGCCTAAATCATGCAGAAAAAATTGCAGAAAACTCCGGGACAGTAAAAAAACCCGGAAGTAATTCCATGGGCGCAAACCCGCGGGTTGCAACCGCGGGTGGGAACCCGCGGTTCCCAACCGCGGGTGGCATCCCGCTGTTGCCAACCACGGGTGGGAACCCGCGGTTGCAAACCGCGGGTCACCGGCGGTTTCCAACCTCGGGTGGCATCCCGTGGTTGCAAACCGCGGGTGGCATCCTGTGGTTGCCAACCGCGGGTGCCAACCCGCCGCTTCCAACCGCGGGTGCCAGCCCCCAGGTTGCAATCACGGGTACAAATCTGGGTACAAATCTGCAGTTTCAATCGAGGGTTGCATCCCGCAGATACCACCGACGGGTTACGTTCAATGAACACAACTCTCATGTCTCCTCGAGCACGTCTATGGTGAGCACGCAACATGCACCAAAAATTTTAATCTCTATCAGAGGCATCTGGGGCCCACACAACTACTCAGGACAACGTGCACTCCAGAAGAATCCGCAGGATGGTTGGGGAACAATCTGATGCTGGAAAAGAGCTCAACCCTGAGATATTGCAGACTCTCCAGTATTATGAACCAAGTTTGCGACGCAAGCGGCGTCAGGTTGCAAATAGAGATAAAGAAGTATCTCAAGACTTGAGAGAATACCTCAATTGGAAGAAGAACTCTGCACAGAATACTCCTCAATGCCAATGCGAACAGTTAATCTCAACTGTTCTATCAAACTGCGAGTGCCATCCGAGACGGTCCGTTTTTGAACGGATCACCGAATCCAAAAGAATACGGACGGTAAAGAGGGTGTGCTCTGAAATCGATCTACCTGCCGCCTCATCACATATGGTTAATAAAGGCAAAAAGGTGGTCGGAAACAACCCTTCGGATTAGGAAATCACTCCAGGATCAAAAGGAGTTTCTATCGAACCAGAGGGCGCGCTTCTAGAAGAAGTCTCTGAAAGGCTTGAGAGACAAGAAAAACGTCTCGAACAGCAAGAAGAGACCATAGAAAAAATGAAACAACTTTTGATTGAGTTGCTGGCCCAAACTAGAAAAAACCAATTCTCGTCGTCCGTTTCTGGTCGGCAAAAAGGAAAACAATCCGTCCAAATAAATGAAGACAGCGAGGACGAGAATGAAGAAATTCCTCCTCATTCAAGAGAGAAAGAGAAAATGAAGGTTATCATTAATCCTCACGCAGAGAAAATAGAGAAGATGGAGAATCAACTACAAGCTCTTCTTCATCGAAAGAAATTGCAAGAGGTGGGGGTAGTCCGTCCCTATCCTATAGAATGGGAGACTGTACCTTACCCTGCAAAATATAAACTGTTGAATTTTCAGTCATTCGACGGTAAAGGTTCGCCACAACAGCACATCTTCTACTTTCTGTCGCAGACAGGACACCTAATGGGGAATGATCTGACCATGACTAAGATATTTGCGAGTACTTTACGGGGGCCCGCATTTACCTGGTTCATGCAGCTACCCCAGGGATCAATTAAATCATGGGCTGATGTAGAACGTGAGTTCCTAGCCCGATTTTTTGAAGATGATACTGAAGTCTCGATACTATCTTTGCTAGCAGCAAAGCAAGAAGAAGGCGAAACGGTCAAAACTTATGTCGAGCGGTTCCGAGAATTTTCTGTTCGATGCCCACATGGCATGACGCAGGATACGCTTGTGGAAACCTGCAGACATAACTTGTTGACCGATATCCTAGACAATATGGGTTCGGTCGAATCCAAGTCATGGAAGGATCTGCTTAAGCAGGGTGAACAGGCCGAAAAAATACTTCGACGTCTCGAAATGCAACAGTCTGCAACCGGAGACGGTACAAACGAATCTCCATTCCATTTTTCCGTTCAAAAGGGAAAGACATAACGGCAATGGCGGTAGAAAGTACACCGAAGCAGAAACCATGACCAACTACAAGCAACACAGCAAAGTCGCCCAGACTTCAAAAGCAGTATTCGTTCAAGAATGAAGATACTGCTACTATGTTCAATCTGCTCACCAAACGCAAGATGTTTAAATTGCCGGAGAGCAAGAGACCTGAAGAAGTTGGGAAGACTAACGATCCGAATTACTGCCTGTACCATCAGATTGTAGGTCACCCTACAAAGAATTGTTTTATCTTAAAAGATAAAATTCAAGCGTTGATTGACGCTAGAGCAGTTCAGCTCAAAGCTGAACAAAAAAGGAGTTAGAGTTAACTCCGACACATCTAATGTGTGTGGTCTAAAGGTACCACTTGAGCTCACAACAATTCCCAAAACGAGCTCAGGGCGGTTAATTTAAACCCCCATAATAAAAAAAAGTAAAAAAAAAAATCAAAAAGAAAATAAATAAATAAGTAAAAAAAATAATAAATGAATCATCCAACGCCATCAAGGCTATGGGGAGAGAATAAATTTCTCGTCAACCCCATCATACGGGGGTAAAAAGTATGAATTGCCCAACGCCGCTAAGCCTACGGGAAGAGAATAAATTTCTCGCCAACCCCACCATACTGGGGGTAAAAAGTATGAATTGCCCAATGCCGCTAAAGCTACGGGAAGGGAATAAATTTCTCGCCAACCCCACCATACTGGGGGTAAAAAGTATGAATTGCCCAATGCCGCTAAAGTTACGGGAAGAGAATAAATTTCTCGCCAACCCCATCATACTGAGGGTAAAAGTATGAATCGCCCAACGCCGCTAAGGCTACGGGAAGAGAATAGATTTCTCGCCAACCCCATCATACTGGGGGTAGAAGTATGAATTACCCAACGCCGACAAGGCTACGGGAAGAGAATAAATTTCTCGTCAACCCCACCATACTGGGGGTAAAAAGTATGAATTGCCCAATGCCGTTACGCTACGGGAAGAGAATAGATTTCTCGCCAACCCATTCATACTGGGGGTAAAAGTATGAATTGCCCAACGCCGCTAAGGCAAAGGGAAGAGGAAAAGTTTGGTATTTAAACCCAAACGAAACCCTCGACAACTCACTATGCTGAGGATAATAGCATGGCTAGCCCAACTCAAACGGTAGTTGGTAAAGGCAAATCAAACCCGTTGATAGCTGGGGGTTTGCTACAAATCCCACGACAAATCTGTCACAACAGTATTCTTATCCGAATATAAGAATACATCACTGTCCTAAGCTGCTAAGGCAAAGGGAAGAGGAAAAGTTTGGCATTTAAGCCCAAACGAAATTCTCGACAACTTACCATGCTGAGGGGAATAGCATGGCTAGCCCGACTCAAACGGTAGTTGGTAAAGGCTAATCAAATCCGTTGATAGCTGGGGGTTTGCTAAAAATCCTGATCAGATAAATCTCCTTTCACGTTAAGATTTTACCTCTGACAGCAAAACTTTTCTTGTCATTTTGTTCCAACAGAGCAAGCGACACTCCAAAATATTAGTCAAGTTAAAATCATACCTCTGACATCATAATTCAAAATCAAATGAGATAAGATCCGATTAAATCTCTTGTCACGATAAAAAAATTACCTCTGACAGAAAAGAAAATTCACACTTCATCAAGTCCAATATTACAACCTCTGATGAACGTGCTTTTGATATCGTTAAGTTAAAAATCACCTCTGACGAAAATCATCTCCTTATCAAGTTAACAGTTACTTCTGATAGTCCGATTCTAAAACTAAATACGTTAAACGTCACCTCTGTTTAGTCAGCTTGTCCCTATCACGACCAGATCCTCTGAATATGTTAAACTCCAAGACACGTTTAATGTCACCTCTGTCTTTTCCTTATTCGTCATTCTAGATGTCACTGAACGGTTAGGATTAAAATAAGCACGTTAATATTATACCTCTGCTTGACCTAAAATAAGCACGTTAACATTATACCTCTGCTTGTCCTCTAATGAGTACGTTAAAATCATACCTCTGCTTGTTATTGAATAAATGAATATATTAACAGTTATCTCTATCGACCAAATCTTTTAAAAAGTCTATAACCAAAATTAAAGAATCCAAAGTATTTCGAAATTCAGTACGGTTCAATACAGAACTTCGAAAACTTTGGAGAGGGTTATGTGATACAAAAAAAAAAAAAAATTTGCTAAGTGGGCACACCCGCGGGTTGCAACCCGCGGGAGCCCCCGCAGGTTGCCACCCGCGGGAGGATTCCCGCGGGTGCCACGGGAGCGATCCCACATATGCCGACCCGCGGGTTATTTTCCGTTCTTTTTCGATTATTTATTTCCTATTTTAGTTCGCTAATATTCCGTGATCCGGTTTTTCAGGAATAATCGAGCCGGATTTGGAGTTTCTTCGGTCTATAAAACACAGGAATTTAACCGGAGAAGGGACTTTTGGATTCTTGGACTTTGGGGAGATTTCGGGCGAGCTCGGAAAATTCGGAAGCGGAGCAGAGCCATCTCTTCCAGTCGGACGGTCAACGGAGGCAGCAACAAGACTCCACCGCCACCCGAACCCATAAAAAAGGGAATCCACTAATATTTCCGTTCTTGTGACTCCTATCTTATTTTTGTAATCTGAATTCTTATTGTAATTCATCAATTTTTCAATGGAATCAAGATGCAATTTTTGGGCAAACAATGATCATCTATGGATTAATCTATTATTGATTGATGATCTCTAAAGTCTCCTCAAATAGGGTATTTATAGACTTTAGTGGTTATGAGAGTTTCCATAGGAATACGAATAAAGATTTCCATAGGAATAGGAAAAGAAGGTTTTGTATTAATCAAGTATTCTAATCAAATATTTAATTTTGATTTAAATCTCGTGATTTGGAATTCTGATTGGACTCAATTTGGGTATTAAATAAGCCCAAATCTCAATCACAATTAATTTATGATTCTGATTGGACTCAATTTGGGTATTGGATAAGTCCAAATCTCACAATCAATTTGAAATTCTAATGAAATCTGCTCACGCAGAGTTAATGCGGAGCTAAATTTATCAGAACGCGGAGCTATGGATTAGCTTCTCGTTTTACCCAAACGCGAGGCTAAAATAGCCAAACGCGGAGCTATGGAGTTAGCTCCGCGTTCTGTGTGGAAAATTCCATTTTACTTATAAATTTTCACTACCAACAGAACTCCCTTCAAAGTTTTTAAAATGACTTAGAACTTAGCAAATTTTGAAATACTTTGGATCTTCAATTTGGTGATCAGGTTAAGATCAAGAAATTCGGCAGAGGTCTCTAATCGCACATGCTTGAAACTTTGATGGAGGCGGTTCAAGGCTCTCACGCGTAACTTGAACTGCACACGCCAAGATGATCAGGTTATGATTATCATATTTCGACAGAGGCACCTAATTGCACATACCTAGTCTAAGTGCTCTCACGCGTAACTTGAACGGAGATGGGAATAATCCAAATCATAATGTCAGAGATAAGAGCTTAACATGACAGGTTCACGGGAGTTTTAGCAAACTCCCGGCTATAAACGGATTTGGTGAGGAACTTGATCTCCTCTTTCCGCCGCTTTGATAGCATTGGGTAATTGATTTCATACTTTTACCCCCAGTATGATAGGGTTGGCGAGGAATTTGATCTCCGCTTCCCGCCGCTTTAACAGCATTGGGCAACAAAAAATTTTATTTATAGCACTCAATTAGCCATTCTAATGGCTAGTAAAAGTAGCGAAAGCAACATGATATTTATCATCGTCAATATTTTCGACACCCCCAGCCAAATCCGGCTGCTAACCAATGAGAATGACTTTGTCACAGCTGTGGTTCGGAGCATACCCAAGGGGCTAGCTTGCAAGTGTGAGCTGCCTGTACTTGGTGTTGATATTGGCTTCTCTATTGGTACAGGGGTTGCTCTGGCAGGAAATTCATTGGTTCCTACCACCAAAGTTGCCATATTTGCAGAAACTTTCTTCTGTTTCTCTTTAAGTGTGAGAACCCCGACTTCTATTAATGCCTGAATTCGATTCTTAAGAGAATAGCAATCCTTAGTTGGGTGCCCGACGTTCCGATGGTACAGGCAATAATTAGGGTCGTTGGTTTTACCAGCATCTTTCGATTTTCGATTCTCTGGAAGTTTTAGTATGCCCTTTCTGAGGAGGAGATGGAACAGAGTACCTGTCTGCTCCGTCTTGAATATATAAGTTCTATCTTGTCGGGGTCTATTTTGACATGCACCGCTCGGATTCTGAGATCTTGGTTTCGGATCTGCAACTGATGCCATCACAGCCTTCCCTTTATTTTTAGGATTCTGTGGATATGACCTGTTATTTGTAGAGTTTCTCGTGCCACGAGATTTCTCAATCCAACGAATTATATATTCCGCCTGTTCTCCCTGCTTTAACAGATCTTTCCAAGTTTTGGACTCTACAGCTCTCATTCTTATCAGCACGCCGGTCCTGAAATTATACTTACAGGTTTCTACCAGGGTTTCTTGGGTCATACCGTGTTCACAATATACGGATATTTCCCTGAAGCATTCAATAAAGGTTTTAACCGCTTCTTCTTCTCCTTGTTTTGTCGCAAGGAGGGAATGAACCGATATTTCGGTATCATCCTCAAAAAAACATGCCAAGAACTGTTTCTCGACATCATACCAAGCATTTATGGTTCCCGAGGGCAACTACATAAACCATGTAAAGTCAGGCCTTTGCAGAGTGCTCGCAAATATTTTGGTCATTACGGGATCATTTCCCATTAGATAACCTGCCTGCGATAAAAAGTAATATAGATGCTGGCTTGGGGACCCCTTCTCGTCATATGACTCCAATTTGAGGGGTTTATATTTTTCTGGATAAGGGTCGAAATCCTACTCAAGCGGATATGGCCTTGAAATCCCCGATTCGTTTAACTCTTTCTTTTGCATTAAAGCATCAAGTTGGCTTTGTAACTTCTCAATTTTCTTTTCATGAGGGTCATGAAAAGAATATTTATCCTTGTTCTCATGTGCCGAGTAAGCCTTTTTTTTTTTTTATCTTCTTCATTTATCTTTTCCTTTTCTTTCTTAGAAGTCCTGGCTTTATCTTCGACTATTTTTTGAGTATTTTTGACCACTTTCAAGAGCATTATTTTAAGGTCCTCGATCGTCTTTTGATGCTTTCGGATCATTTGCTCTTGGGCTTCCAACCTTTGGTCGATATCGTCGGATTTATCTGCCATATGTGAGGTTGATCTCTGTAGTTTTGATGACGCCGAAGAGCGAGGAGAAGTTATGGCCGAATTATCACTGTCATCGTCATAAGATCATTTTATGAGTTTCTTATAATTTCGAGCCGGGACGACATCTGATTTAAGTCGGATCAAATGATGAGGTTTTTCGTCACTTGATTCTGAATCTGACTCATATTCTTTCTCCATAATCTTCTTACCCTTGCCGACCATATTAGAAGTTACAATTCTCTATTCTTTTTCTTGGGGAGTAATCTTTGTCTTCTTAGCAGGGTTTTTGTCCGACTCGGTTAATCGGTCAAACACCGATAACCTGTTCTTGCTACAACAATAATTATTCATTACAGCAGATACTACTGTCATAAGCTGATCGCAATGACAAGTACGTTCAGTCTGAACTTGATTTATACTCCTTTTCTTGGTTAAGTACTCTCTGAGGTCAGTGGACTTGGATATGGAGTCGTGGGGCCCACTCAGCTGTTGAGAGAGTACAGGGGCCCGCTGGAGCTTCTTGAAATCATTAGTGTCAAGTTCTGGTCTAATAGGACGATTATCAACACTGATTTTGTATTCAAATTGATTTACGCGGAGCTGAGAAGTAGCTTCGCGTTTTGATACGCGGAGCTGAGAACTAGCTTCGCGTTTTGATACGCGAGACTGAAAACTAGCTTCGTGTTTTGATACATTAGCCTCGTGTTTCACGCTGGCTTGGCGTTTCCGCAGAAGTTTATCTTCTGAACTATTAGCCTCACGTGGAAGAAAATTCTTGTACGCTGGCTTATTCTTGCGATTTACGCAAGTCATATCTTCGCGTTTAACGCGATTCTTGCGATTAACGCAAGTCTGAAAATCATCTTCGCGATTTACACGAAGGTAAGGAGTTTTGCGTTTAACGCAAGTTTCATCGACTTCGCGATTTACGTTAAGCTCAATCTTAGCCTCGCGTGGAGAATCACCTTCATACGCTGGCTTTAGGGAAAGTTTATCCTCACGATTTACGCGAGTGTCAGGAATCTTGCGATTAACGCAAGTCTTACTGGTTTTGCGTTTATCGCTAAGCTCAGTTTTAGTCTTGCGTGAAGAATCATCATCACATGCTGGCTCTGTTAATATTTTATCCTCGCGATTAACGCGAGTGTCAGGAATCTTGCGATTATCGCAAGTCTTACTGGCTTCGCGTCTCTCGCTAAGCTCAGTCTTAGCCTCGCGTGGAGAATCATCATGACACGCTGGCTCTGTTAATATTTTATCCTCGCGATTAATGCGAGTGTCAGGAATCTTGCTATTATTGCAAGTCTTACTGGCTTCGCGTCTCTCGCTAAGCTCAGTCTTAGCCTCGTGTGGAGAATCACCCTCACACGCTGGTTTTAAAGAAAGTTTATCCTCGCGATTTACGCGAGTGTCAGGAATCTTGCGATTAACGCAAGTCTTACTGGCTTCGCGTTTATCGCTAAGCTCAGTCTTAGCCTCGCGTGGAGAATCACCATCACACGCTGGTTCTATCAATATTTTATCCTCGCGATTAACATAAGTTTCTTTGGTTTTAAGTTCAAATAGCATAGCCTCGCGTGGAAAATCACACGCTGGTTTGTCCTTGCGATTAATGAAAATTGTAGCTTTGCGTTTAACGCGATATTGACTGGTCTTGTGGTTAACGCAAGCCAGTTTGCGAGGTATTGTATCCTTGCGTTCTGCTACCAGATTAGCCTTGCGTTTAACGCGGGCTTTGAGGGCCTTTCGGCTAGCTCTCCGATTTCGGTTGCGCAGTTGAGCTCTGGTCAAACCAGTTTTCAAGCATTCTTTGGCAGTAGAGATATCACCCCCTGCTAGGGTTTCCTGCCAAAACGACGGCTCTATGGCCACGGTCTCCAAGGGTCCCTGATTAACGGTGGATTTCCGATTACCTGATTCACGGGTATTGGAGCGCACGCGACGATAGCGTCGCGTTTCAGTCAGGTTACCTGACTCAGAGGAGAGATACTCCTCGTACTTTTTCTGGTCGATCTCTACGACGAGCATGTTAACGTCGGATCCGATCCTCTCGACGTCAGATTGCGCCACGATCTCTTCTTTGGTGAAAGAGACTTCTTCCACTGTGGTCGCCCGTTTGTTTGCAGCAAAATTGATGTCTCCTTCCATTGAATACAACTTAGATTACAACGAAAGTGAACAAGAAAAGAACAAACGAGAGGATTTATAATTTATCGCTTTCTTTTACAATGAATTGTGGGTTCTCGCAGCGATGGGATCTATCTAGTAGCTTCTTTGGACGATCTGACGTCGATGATTTTCTTTCTTGGTGAAGATGACGGCCGACTTGATCTTTCTCTGCTGATCTTGATTCATTCAAGGCTCTCACGCGTAATTTGAACTTCTTTAATGCTCGAAAAAGATATCTTAAAAATTGATGATTATTTATGAATTGATCTATTATTGATTGATGATCTCTAAAGTCTCCTCAAAGAGGATATTTATAGGCTTTAGTGGTTATGAAAGTTTCCATAGGAATACGAATAAAGATTTCCATAGGAATAGGAAAAGAAGGTTTTTGTATTCATCAAGGATTCTAATCAAATATTTAATTTTGATTTAAATCTCTTGATTTGGAATTCTGATTGGACTCAATTTGGGTATTGGATAAGCCCAAATCTCAATCACAATCAGTTTAGCATTTTGATTGGACTCAATTTGGGTATTGGATAAATCCAAATCTCAATCACAATCAATTTGGAATTCTAATGAAATCTGCTCACGCAGAGTTAACGCGGAGCTAAATTCATCAGAATGCGGAGCTATGGATTAGCTCCGCATTTTACCCAAACGCGAGGCTAAAATAGCCAAATGCGGAGCTACGGAGTTAGCTCCACGTTCTGTGTGGAAAATTCCTTTTTACTTATAAATTTTCACTACCAACAGCTTAAAAACCAAACTAATATTTACGGTGTTCAGAAGATATCGTAAAATCCATTTCACAGCCTGCTAATGTTCTTTTCCAGGATTATGCATATACATGCTCACAGCGCCAACTGCCAGTGAAATGTCAGGTCTCGTACACACTATAGCGTACATTAAGGTACCAACTGCATTTGAATAAGGAATCTTCAACATATACTCACGTTCCTCAACTGTGCTAGGAGATAAACCAACACTTAACTTGAAATGAGAAGCAAGTGGGATACTCACAGGTTTTGATTTTCTGTCATGCCAAAATGTTGTAGCATCTTCTTCAGATATTGTTTCTGAGATAAACAAACTTTGTCTCTCTTTCGATCTCTTCTTATCTCCATGTCGAGAATCCTTTTAGTTTCACCCAAATCTTTCATTTCAAACACTTGATTCAACTGACCTTTCAACATTTCAATCTCTTCTTGGCTTTTTGAAGCTATTAATATATCATCCACATACAAGAGTAGATAAATGAATGACTCATCATGTTGCTTGTAAAAATACACACAGTGATCAAATTTACTTCTAGTGTACTTTACACTTATCATAAACTGATCAAATCGCTTGTACCACTGTCTCGGAGATTGCTTCAATCCGTACAATGATTTATTCAATTTGCAAACCCAATTTTCTTTTCCAGCAACCTTGAATCTATCTAGCTGAGTCATATAGATTTCCTCTTCCAAATCACTGTGTAAAAACGCGGTTTTCACATCAAGTTGAACTAGTTCCATATCAAACTGTGCTACTAAGGCTAACATAATCCGAATGGAAAAATATTTAACGACTGGAGAAAATACCTCATTATAATCAACTCATTTCTTCTGAGCGTAGCCTTTCGCCACTAATCTTGCCTTGTAGCGAACATCTTTTTTATCAGGAAATCCTTCTTTTTTGTAAATACCTATTTGTACCCAATTGCCTTCTTATCTTTAGATAGTTGAGCTAACTCCCAAGTTTGATTCTTCTGAAGAGACTGCATCTCTTCATCCATTGCTCTCTTCCACTTCTTATCTTCTGAACTTCTAATTGCTTCTCTATAGATGGAAGAAATATCATCTACAACTGGAAGTGCATAGGCCACCACTGTATCAAGGAAATGAGCAGATTTCTTAATTTTTCGATGTGGCCTGTAGTGTGCAATTGAGCTTGGTTGCTGTGGAGGTTCTTGGGTTAAAACCTTTTCTTCTTTTTCTTCTACATCCTTTTCTGTCACTGGACTGTCGTTATAAACTGGCTCAACTCTAGCTTTTTCAAACTCCACCTGTTGCGGAGCACTCTCCACCTATTGCTGAACATTACTGGTCTTTTTTTTCAGAATTACTAAGTGTTACATTTTTTGAACATGGCAGATTCATCAAAAGTAACATCCCTGCTAAAAATGATTTTCTTCGAATTTGGACACCAAAGACGATATCCTTTCACACCCAAACTTATTCCCTTGAACAATGCTTTCTTGGTTCTTGGATCTAACTTAGATTCCTTTATATGATAATAAGCAGTGGAACCAAACACATATAAAAAATCATAATCATAAGCAGGTTTTCCAGACCATATCTCAATCGGTGTCTTACCTTCAATCGTAACTGATGGTAATCGATTAATAAGATGACATGCATAAGTCACTGCCTCAACCCAAAACCCTTGCTTAACCCAGCATTAAGCAACATACATCGAATCTTCTCCAGCAAAGTCTTGTTCATGTATTCTGTCACTCCATTTTGCTGTGGTGAATCTGTGTTGGTGAAGTGTCGAACAATACCTTCATCTTGGCAAACTTTCAGAAACAGATCACTTTTATACTTACCGCCGTTATCTGATCTAAGCTTTTTTATCTTTCTGCCTGTCTGAGTCTCAATCATCTTTTTCCATTTCAGAAAATTCCCACTTCATCTTTAGTTTTCATCAGATACACCCAAACTCTTCTAGAGTAATCATCAATAAAAGTAACAAAGTAATGCATATCTCCCAAAGAAGGTGTTCTAGTAGAACCCCAAACATCAGAGTGAAAATAGTCCAAAATTCCTTCAGTATTATGGATAGTGCTAAACTTTACTCTTGTCTTTTTTCCCATGACACAATGCTCACAAAATTCTAATTTACAGGTTTTTGCACATTTTAGTAAGCATTACTTTACTAAATTCTGCAAAACTCCCATACCTGTATGACCAAGTCGCATGTGTTACAACATTGTTGTTTTTGCATCTGTTTCCTCTTCAGATACTATAACTGCTGATCCAATAACTGTACTACCCTGAAAGAAGTATAAGTTATTCTTTTTCGTACCTTTCATCACCACAAGTGCGCTTGAAGTGACTCTGAGAACTCTATCTCGAATAGATATAGCGAAACCTTTTGCTTCTAACTCTCCCAAAGAGATGAGATTCTTCTTCAAATCCGGTACATACCGAATATCTGTCAAAACTCTGGTTGATCCATCATGATTCTTTAAACGGATAGAATCTATCCCAGTTGTCTTGCAAGAGTTGTCGTTACTCATAAAAACAACTCCTCCATCAAACTCTTCGAAATTGAAGAACCACTCCTTATGAGGGCACATATGATAAGTGCATCCAAAATCTAAAATCCACTCATCAGAATGAGAAACTAAAGGTAAACTAACCAATACAAAATCTGAGTCGTCATCTTCACACTTGGCTACACATACATCATAATCAGCCTTGCTCTTATCTTTTTTCTTCAACTTTGGACAATTTTTCTTCCAATGCCCTTTGTTATGACAAAAAACACATTCATCTTTATCAGGTCTGCCTCTTGATTTGGATTGTCTCTCTGATTGAATTTACGACTCTGAGATTGGCCTCTGGCAGCATACGCCTCAGTTATATTATACCCATGCTCTTTTTGATTTTTCTTTCTGATCTCAGAATTGTACAATATATTGTATACCTCATCAAAATTCACCTTATCCTTACTACGAAAGAGAGTAGTGACAATATGATCATACTAATCAGGAAGAGAAGCCAACAATAATAAAGCATGATCTTCATCTTCAACAATCATATCCAAATTTAACAAATCTGCTATTAATTTATTAAAAGCAGCAACGTGATCGTTGATAGATGTACCTGGTTGATACTGGAAGTGGAACAATTTCTTCTTCAAATAGCGCTGATTCTCACTACTTTTTTTCATAAACTTGTTTTCCAGCTCATTCCACATCTTACTTGCAGACGTCTCTCTCATGAAATGATACTTCTGTTCCCTTGTGAGACAAGATCGAATGGTACCACATGCTTGGTGATTGATTCTTTTCCATTCTTTATCGGTCATCTTTTATGACTTTTTGTCTTCCAGAGAAACATCCAACTCTTACTGATAAAGAATATCTAAGACTTTGCACTGCCACATATCGACGTTGTTGCGGCCATCAAACTTCTTAACTTTGAACTTTGCATTAGTCACAGTAATTTTAGCCGGTATAGACGGAGAACCTTCTGCCATTTTTCAATAATTTGCCAAGGTCGAATCTTCGGTTGTCCTATTTATAGGACCCATAGTTGGTGTCTTTTTAGCGTCCAACCGATGTGGGATTAAAAGAGCTGCACCCAAAATTCAACACTGATGGCCTTATATGCGCTAGTATATTGACTAGGTTATTCCTCTCCACCCTTTCCCTAACGCTTGCGCCACCAACATTCTAGATTCTCCGTCTATGTTTTAGTTAGCACCAGTTAAAAGTTTTCAAATTAGGAATCCTAGCACATATTCAACGATTCATGAATGTTAAACTCTATTCGCAACAAAATTTAAAAGTTTTCCTTAGCACAAGTAGAAGTTCTTAAATTAAGAGTCCTAGTACTAATTTCTGGCTTACTCTATATAAAAGTTTGAATTAAAAATAAAAATATCATTTTTGTAATTTAAATTTTTTTTTATAGAAAGGATAAAAAATTGGCCATATCCATTACCATCTCCAACTGCAACCCCCTTCGAGATGAATTGGCCAAACGTTTCAATATCAATTTGTAATTGTAGGGTGGTTCCTACATTTTTTAAATTTATTTTTATCTTCGTTTTGTTTTTATTCTTAGTTTAATTTCATGCTTTATATATGTAAACTGCTTTACAATAAAAAAACAATTAATATAATTTTTTTTTCCAAATTATCAATTTGACATTTGAGATTAGGAAATTACTTTAATTTGTTAGTAATATGCCATGGCCATAGTTTGACAAATTTAGAGAAAATTAAGGGACATAGAAACTACTATGAACAGGGGTTATGGGATTAGGAAATTACCTAGTAAGAATGTGACATAGTTTCAAGTTATTTTGTTATGAATAATGCTCATGTTTAACTTTTTTTTTTTTTTTGAGTTAAAGCGGGGGATATAACCCTCCTTGTTTCATTAACGATATGTTATAGAACTAGTATATGAATGAAAGCTAAAGAAGCAACATAATTCTAGATATATGCCCTTACATCACAATAGTTTTAGACAAACAAAGAATAAAAGTAAAAGTATATTATTGGTCATATGGTCATCATCACACATGATCCTTTTGTCTCATCTAAATCACCTCTCTCTCTACGATGTTCATGTGCTCATGTGCTGGGCTGACGTCTTGGATATAATCATCTTCTTCATTTGTGATGCAGATGTTTAACCTTATTAATAGTACTGCTTGTGACATTTTATTTTTCTTCGAACATTGATAATAGTATATCGTAATTACATAGATTATTGGTTTTATTCATTGATTTGTGGCGCTGTACCATGCAATTAATATGAAAATTAGATAAAATTGATTTAGTCAATGGGTATTGGGTATCGTCTCTTGATGCTTCACAGTAGTCAAAGAAAAATATAATAATATAGCGACTAACTATTGAGATAATGTTTAAATACATAATATTTCTCAAGTACAGTTCAGTATATCCCATAAACTTATTGTAGTGAAAACATTGCATACTGATAATGCATTATTCAACTATATATATATATTTGGCCTGGAACTCAAATTGCTCATGCATCGGACCAAGTGATTTCATACTCCCCAATCTGCGACTTGGGGATATCCAGTGCCTTCCACACCGCCGAAGAAGCATCCACGATATTGTTGTTGCAGGGAGGTTGGAAATCGTGATCAGCATCACAGCCGTTAACAGAGTCGCACTCATCCACCACTTTGGCAAGCACAGATTTACCATTAGCGTTGATCTTGATGTTCTTGAGGCATCGGCTCCCTCCATTGTACCAACCGGTAGATAGTGCGACTACGAGATCATTGTCGCTGTGGTACTGGTTATCGCACTCAGATGGGCCACCTCCATCACAGTTCTCCTCAAAACAGTTGAGAGTCATAGTTGCACGTGTGTCACCAGTAACGGTAGGGGAGCATTTGTACTGTGGATATATCTTGCCTTCTTCGCAACAGTCGGAATCATTGTCTGTGTTGCAGTGGCCTGTCTTGCCCCGTAAATAACCACTCGCCTCGCAAGCCCCAAACGTAAAGCGATGCGAGGTTACGAGACTTGAGCTCGAAAGCACTGCAATGAGAGCAATAGCAATCGCAAACTGAGAAGATTTAGCCATCTTTCTTTCTTGTTACACTCTTTGAAATATTATATGGATAGTCGAAGTTTGTTGTAGATTTTTAGTTGAGCATGGAGGGTCTTTTATAGAATCAATTTGAGGTGAAACACACTGTGATTAATTTTGCACATAAATTATGGTCTCGATCGGTTGGTTCCCAATTAACCCAGCCAACACGGCACCCTTCATGCTCTTGTTTGTTTTCTTCTCATTGCAGAACTTAAGTGACTTTGAAAGCTTGGAGCTTTTTATAAAGTTGACCTTTAATCTTTTGCTATGCTAGGTTAATGTGTCCATAGGATAATTATTTAATTATCCTGGCAACTTCTAAAAATGACGGTGACAATTGTTGATAGCCAGAAAAAATGGCACAGCCTCGTTTAATTAGTCTAAACCATCGGGTTTTGTCACCACCACCTTGCCGCGAGCGGCGTATCTTTGTCTTAAATTACGCAGACACCGCATCCTCTAGACAACCTGAGGCGTCGTCTAGTGTAATGTTATGCATAGAAAATATTTACAAAAGAGGAAAGATAACCTCCTGCTGCTGCTGTTATCGTTTGTAAACTGAAAAAGACTTGGAACGATACTTGGTAATTGGGAAAGAAAAAGTGTTTGTTTATCTATATTTCCAAAAGAGGGAACATCTGGTTGTACCTCGGAATATTGAGGTGCAGGAAGTGGCTGCTACCTCTAACGCCAACTAGCTAGATTGGAGCAGCTGACGAAAAATCGTATTGATTGGGTTCGAGCTTGAATATCTTGTCTCAAAATAAAAATATATCCACTTTTATCTAAACTACAAGTTGGAAGCACCAGTAACAGTACCAGTGGCTTTAGGTATGATCAGTTATGTCGACTGAAACCATCGGTGGCTCTAAAATTTCTACAGAGCAGAACTATTTTCTGTGGCAGCCACTGGTGGTATCAACATGTTCAAAGGGTTAAATTTATGTCCGGACCACGGGTGACTCATCGGTGTCAGGCAATCAAAATTGGTCAAGGGTTTATAACTTATAATTCATAAAGTTTAAAACTCTCATTTAGATCCTATGAACTATTTAAATTATCGTGTTTTAATTACACTCACACTCCTTGGTTCAGAGGTTTAAGTGAGAGTTTTAAACTTTACATTACTACAGGAAGGTCTAAATATAATTATTCCTGAATTTTAACTATTGTTTGGTATTTCAAAGTAGATCTAAAGAAGACTATTTAAATACAAAAATTGTAGATTCCACGGACACTGTGTTCCCAAAAATTTAGGATTTTGTTGAAAGGAAAGAGAAAGTTAAAACGATTGAGTATTTCATTGAGATTTGAAGCTATTGACTATAGAAATTCGAGATTGAGTCAGTCAGTCATGACAAGAAGATTGGCAGAAAGATAACACGTGTGTTACATCGTGCTTTAGTGGTCGGCAATTGGTAAATGACAGCTTTTTTCTGTAGTTTGTGCTCTTAATGTTTTAGCTGGAAGGTGTTGTGAGTAATTGAGCGAATGTAAAACTTTTACTTTATTTTAGTGGAGATCATTTTTTGCCCCCATAGTTTTTTCCTTTTAGTGTTCTGCTTAAATCTTGATGTATTGTGCTTGTGTTATTTTATCATATGCAATAATGACTATCTGAATTTAACTAAATTCTAATTTCGCTAAATCTGTAACTGAATAAGCATGCTAAATCCCAACAATGGAAGCAAAGATCCCGAACAACTTTTTTTTTTGCTAGTCAAACTCACACACACATATTTTCGACAATATTATCTAAATTGAGTCTATAACGGGAGTTGAATTCAGAACTTTTTGCAAATTGAAAAGGATTGGTACTACTTGAGCTAAGGCTCATTGACAAGGTCAAAGTAACGCGATAAGGAAGCAATATTTTCTTAGAACGCTAAAAATGACATAGTTATACATCTTCATTCAATTATGGTTCAGGGGTTGGTAGTTTTTTAGGAGATCTTATTTAGATCGAACCTTATTGGCGTGCATTACATTGGTGACATAATCCGGTGGTATAGACTATAAACGAGGCTGCACCATCTTGCTCAGGCAATCTACAATCGTCCCCATCATTTGTACGTAGAAGTTGCCAGGATATTTAATCAATCATCCTATGGACACGTTCACCTAGCAACATCAAAGGTCAAGTTTAAAAAAGCTCCGAGCTTTCAAAGTCACTTAAGTTCTACGATATGAAAACAAACAAGAGGATGAAGGGTGCCGTGTTGGTTCGGTTAATTGGGAAGCAACCGATCGAGACCATAATTTGCCTTCAAAATTAATCGCAGTGTGAATGGTGTGCTTTCACCTCAAATTGATGCTATAAAAGGCCCTCCATGCTCAACTAAAAAACTACAACAAGCTTCGAGTATCCATACAATATTTCAAAGAGTGTAACAAGAAAGAAAGATGGCTGAATTTTCTCAGTTTGCAATTGTTATTGCTCTCATTGCAGTGCTTTCGAGCGCAAGTCTCGTAACCTCGCATCGCTTTACAACGTTTGGGGCTTGCGAGGCGAGTGGTTATTTATGGGGCAAGACAGGCCACTGCAACACAGACAATGATTCCGACTGTTGCGAAGAAGGTAAAATGTATCCGCAGTACAAATGCTCCCCTCCCGTTACTGGTGACACACGTGCAACTATGACTCTCAACTGTTTTGAGGAGAACTGCGATGGAGGTGGCCCATCTGAGTGCGATAACCAGTACCACAGCGACAATGATCTCGTGGTTGCACTATCTACCGGTTGGTACAATGGAGGGAGTCGATGCCTTAAGAACATCAGGATCAACGCTAATGGTAAATCTGTGCTTGCCAAAGTGGTGGATGAGTGTGACTCTGTTAACGGCTGTGATGCTGATCACGATTTCCAACCTCCCTGTAACAACAATATCGTGGATGCTTCTTCGGCAGTGTGGAAGGCATTGGATATTCCCAAGTCGCAGATTGGGGAATATGAAATCACTTGGTCTGATGCATGAGCAATTTGAGTTAAAGCCAAATATATATAGTTGAATAATGTATTACCAGTATGCACTGTTTTTACTACAATAAATTTATGGGATCCACTGAATCATACTTAAGATATATTTTGTATTTAACATTATCTCAATGATCAGTCATATTTTCTTTTACCAAAATGGCGAGGGGAAACCTCCGCATTTCATTTATAAGTAGATAATAGAACTATAAAATAGTTCAGGTTTCCTATATTGGTGAACCTCAACAAAGACAAAAATACATAATAGAAAGCAACAGAAAAAATAATAATAAAAAGGAGTACATAATGAGGAGAAGTCCTCCCAATACAACATTCAGTGGAATGATTTTCTTGGCGCGTCAAACCTCTCCATAAATAAAGCTATGTCCTGTCATCAAATCAGGTCCGGAGATGGGAGAGGGTCTCCCGCCTGAGATCCACACACGCTCCTCGTCCGATGGAATATCTGTCCATATAATAACCTCGTGAATAATCATGCAAATACATGTAAATAAGGAACGAGATGTAGAATTAAAAATTCTATTGTTTCTTTCTTTCCACACATTCCAGTAAAAAGCTACTATAAGAGTCCTAACCAGTTTTGATGAGTTGCCACTAACACATAATTTGGATCCTAAGCTGGCACAGGGGCCTGTGTTAATGCTGATCCCAAACCTTCTAGAACAATGTACCCATATTTCACTAGTGAAGGTACAATTCAATAAAAGGTGATCAGTAGATTCTCCATTCCTATTACAGAGTACGCAGATGTTTTGACCGATCCAACCTCCTTTTTGTAAGGTTGGCCAGGTAAGCAGGGCATTTTTCATAGCCAGCCATAGAAACACCCTTACTTTCGGAGGGCAACTAGTCTTCCAAATCCAGATAGTGTTAGTCATTGCGACACCACCATACATAAAATGGTTATACGTGGACTTGACAGAAAAGTCTCCATTCTTGTCCCATCTCCATTGGGGTTGGTCGTCCCGCAAGTGATTGGGTCTAAGGTCACTAAGAAGAGTTGTTAACTGTTGAAATTGTGTTTTTTCATGAACAGATACATAATGATGGGGGTTCAGACTCTATCTAGAGCGACCCCAAAATCTACTTACCCTTGCCTCCTTGTCCTTGGATAAATGGTAAGCCTGAGAGAATAAGATTTTTAGAGGGACTTGTGAGCACCACATATCATGCTAAAATGCTATATTATGTTCATTACCCAATTTAAATTCCAGGCTTGGCCAAGCGATCTGCTTGGATACTAAAATGCCTTTCCAGAATCCAGATGTGCTCTGTGAATTCCGTGATTCCGTGGACCAAGTACCATTCCTAGAACGATACTTTGTGACCATAAGTTTTTGAAAGGAGCCGTAAGGGCGTGAAACCAGATGCCACCACCACTTCGACATTAGTGCTAAATTGAAGGCTTTAAGATCAAGCACCCCAAGTCCTCCAGCCTTCTTAGGTCTACAAACATAACCCCAAGAAATCAAATGAAATTTCCTTAAGTGAGATGTACCATTCCATAAAAAATTCCTCATGATACGATCTATTTTGTTTCTCACCCAGTAAGGTTGCAGAAAAAAGGACAGGTAGTACAAGGAGAGTGTGGATAATACGGAGTTCAACAACACTACCCTTCCTCCCAAAGAGAGTAGGTTACTTCTCCATCCCTCTAATCTCTTTTCGAAGGTGTCCAGTAGAGGGTTCCAGTCCTATTTGGAAAGCTTACCTGGTCTGATGGGAATACCTAAGTATTTAATCGGGAACACAGTCTCTTTACATCTGAAGATGTCTAGTCTGATGGGAATACCTAAGTATTTAATCGGGAACACAGTCTCTTTACATCTGAAGATGTCTAGGATAAGACAAAGGGATAGATTTTTAGATTCCAAGCAAATGAAAGAGCTTTTGACAAAATTAATTTTTAGGCCAGACCAAATTTGAAAATAACAAAATAACCATTTGATATAAATAGCCTCTCTTATGTTGCCCCTTCCAAAAGAGTGTATCATCAGCGTATTGTAAATTAGTGACATTGATAGAGAGAGGCCCTGCTAGACCCCGAATAAAAGCAACTCTCTTCAACTTTCTACACATAATGATGACAGAGGGTCTCCTTGTCGAAGGCCTCGTCTTAGAACTATTTCCTTGCCGATTTTTCCATTGATTAAGACTTGAGTTTTGGCTGAGGTCAGCCACTTCTCTATCCATGAGATCCATCTTTCTCCAAAGCCCCGCAGACATAAAACTTCCAACAGACAATCCCAATCTACCATGTCATATTAAGTAACCCCCAAATTGGTTCTTTTGTTGAGATAGATCACTTCATAAGCTGTCGCGACACCTTCCAAGATATTTCTGTTATCGATAAACCTTGTCTGATAATCACCTATCATCTCCTGAAGTCTTGGTGCGAGACGATTAGCTAACAACTTGGCAATGAATGATCAGTCATATTATTATTATATTTATCTTTGACTACTGTGAAAATTCAGATTAATTGCATGGCATACCATAAATACTAATAAGGCTAAGAAACCAAAACCAAAACGAAAAGAAAATATTTTCTACTGTTTGGCTTTAAGAGAAAATTTATATGAAAATAAAATATATATATCTTTTTAACTAAACAAACATCAAGGAAAAATCATATTTCTATCTTCTTTTCTTTTCTTTTTTCTTTCATTTTCTCTTTCTTTTTATTTCTTCTTTTTCTCCTTTTTCTTTTCATGTCACTTTAATCTTCCTCTTCCCTACTTTCGACTCTATTCGTCAAATTCTTTATTATTTTCTTTTTATCTTTTCTATAGAAATGTCTCTTCATTTTGTCTTATCATAAAATATAGTTTTAAATATTTATTTCCCACTTTTATTTTCTATACAATATTAACTCCACTCTAATTTGACGTTCATTTGCTTCATGTAACCAATTCTTCTTTATGTAGACGCACTATCCAGAATGTATTAAAGATATGTGTTAGTATCGTGATAATCAGATGCTCAAACAAGTTTTGTATCAAATAGAATAATAATATGCCAGAAAAAGTTTACATATCTAAAAGACATTAAGAGGAACTGATGTCACATATTATAAAAAATAAAAAAATAAAACTTCACTCCTTAATTTCTAAGTCACTTATAGGTAAAGCTTAAGCTCTTATTCTTCATTATTTTCTTAATTTTCTTTTCTGACATGTCTTGCAAATTTTATTACTAGTTCAGATACGACATATCATATCTCAAGGTAAATGATTCGTTCCAAAAAATCATATATCACACTATAACAAAAAGATAAATATTGCAATTTCTAAAAAAATATTTAAGTTTTCAGTAGTCTATAATGAGAATTTTAATATGTAATTGATATAGTTTTTCATAAACATAATAAGTATTTCCAATAAGTTCAATAAAATGAACACTTTGACTTTCTTTTTCAAAATAACAATCCAACCAAGCTCTTCTTAACCTCATTTTAAAGTGAAATGGTCTTGGATGACATACAAGACCATAAGTCTCCTTGTTTCACACTCGTTTAATCATTAAATTAAATACCATACCAACAAAGAGAATCTCCAACATTAGGAAACCAAAGGTATTTTAGAAATTTGGCATTACAATAAAAAATTTAAAAAAAAAAAAAAAAGCTAGAAAATGGGGAATGGCCAAAATTCGAAACCAAGTCATTTATTTCAAGTTTTCATCTCACTGATGAGATTTCCTAATTTTTGTTGCAAGCGAAGACTACCAAATGGGAACATGCATCATAAAAAGAGTCAAAAGGGGCCAGTGAAGTCAACGTAGAAATAGTAAAGGATATTGTAAGGGGAATGTTTTCCCTTTTTCTTAATACTTATGTGAAAAATTCTTGATTTCTTTCCTATTCAATTTTAAACTTTCTCCTTTGCATTTTCACTAATGTTGCAATGTTTACTCTTATATCTAATGATAACATCGATTTGTAGAGATGCGCATGCTCTACTGGATATGCGGCAACACTAGAAGAGATAAAATGAGAAATGAAAATATTCGTGCTAAAATAGGTGTGCTCTCATCGATTAGAAGATGCAATAAAATCGCTTATGATGGTTTGGTCATGTGCAACGTAGACCTACAAATGCACCAGTTCGACGAGAAAAGTTTATCAATGTAGAACAAATTAAAAGAACGAAGACCGAAAAAAATATAGATGGAAGTAATACGAAAAGATATGAATTCTAGAGCTTTAAATAAAGAGATATTACTTGATAGAAATGAATGTAGAAGAACTGTCAAAGTGATCGATCTGACATGATTTTTGTTTAGTTCATGTAGCCTACCCCAAATACTTTGAATAAAAGGCTTAGTTGTTGTTGTTGATAACATCGATTTATAATAGTAAATATCAAAGATAACAATTAAAAAAAAAAAATTCCATACAATGGTAAACATCAAGGACACTGATGAAAATAAATAAATAAATTTTAACGTATTTTATGCTTGAACCATAACTAAAACCATATTTTTCTTATATACATCGGATAAGAAACTCAAATGAGTGTCCATAAAAATAAATAAGATTAATTACACTCAGACCCCCTGTAGTATGAGAATGTATAACTTATCACTCTTAAAGTTTAAAACTCTTACTTAGACCCCTGAATAGCAGAAAAAATATTTTCATCTGAGCTTCCCTATCAAATTTTTTCTGCGATCCAAGAGGTCTAAGTGAGAGTTTTAAACTTTAGAGTTAATAAGTTATACACCCCGCATACTACAAGGGATCTGAGTGTAATTAATCCAAATAAAGAACAAAAAATATCAAACATAAATAAGACACCTGAAGTCAAATTATTGTTATAAGTAAAGTATCCATCTATTAATATTAAATATAACATATGTTACCAGTCAGAACTGACTTATCGGTAAACAAAAGACAAGCTAATGGGAAGTCTTAAGTTTAAGAACAGGTTAAATACTTAGCTCAAGAAATGTTTAGTTTGAAAGAAGTTTTAATATTCTGATTTTGTTTTCTTGTTCTTGAAAGCATATATATATATATATATATATATATATATATATATATATATATATATATATATATATATATATATATATATATATGAGAAAACGAAAAATTCACCAACAGTGAAGAGAGTTCCTTCACCACCGTTTAGATGGCCCAATAAAAATTTTATATGTGGCGTCACTTAAGTTAACAAATAAAAGAACTCTCTTAACCACTCATGTGTAATAATTTTATTGGGCCACCTAAGTGACGGTAAAAGAACTTCATTCACCGCCGGTGAATTTCCCATTTCCTCTCTCTATATATATATATACACACACACACTAGATGTACTCATCATGATATAAAGAACAAATTCTACTCCACCTGTCTTAAAAAACAAGAACTTAAAATATCTCCAAGTATTTGAACGGATTTTCCAATTCTTCATTTATGCAGGAAACTTCATATAAAGGCTTACACTATGTTCCGATGAGAAGTCATGAAATGTCTAAAACAACTAATTCACAAGTTTTACCATATTTCTTTGTAAGGCTTGTACATTTTACAAGGGAATTAAAGGGAGCAGAGAAAGCTTAATCACAGTTCTACCTCTGCTAAATATGTAAGACTGGGTCTAAATCCTTCAGCAATTAGTTTTACCAGAGACAAACTATGCTTGTCCCTTTAAACTTACACGCCATAATCATGTAATCCATGTAAACGGTACAACACCACAAGAAGTGCTCCCACTGTATACCAAGTACTTTTGAACCAGATAATAATTCTATCCCTTTTAAATTTATTGATAGAGTGCAGACATTTTCTATATTTTTTGTTTTTTATAAACTCTCTCTTTTTGAAAGTTTTGTTTTCAGAATATTTTTGTTTATTTTGTGGCTTCCATTTCTTTTTTGTAATTCTGAATTTTTTCTTTTTGAACGATTTCTTATATTGTTTTTCTTTGTTGTAATATTTTGAAGGACAGCCAAATTGTAAATTAATATCATCATCGTATTTTGGACAACAAGAGGACCTTAGATCTGAAGCTAATATTTTTTGTTTCATATGTTTATTTGCTTTATAAGTTTGACATACATCTTTTAAAGTATCCATGCAGGATTTTTTTTAAAAACCTGTAGAATGGGTATTTTCTGGATCTGTTCCAGTATAATTATAAAGTCTTATTTTATCATATCTTTCTTTTATCATATTATTCCAAGGATAAAGTAATTTAGCAAAAAATGTTTTTATCCAGAATAACTTTGATTCTAAAGAATTTAGTTTAAAAATATATCTAATATAAGTATTAACAAATTCTTCAATATAGCAAATATCACATAGTTGTTTTTTTATTAATATAGCTTCATTATCACTATTTTCTTCTAAAAATTGTTCTCCAGTTATATCAGCATAAAATAGAGATATGACACTTATTAAAGCAAGTTTCTTTGATTTATGTTCTTCCATCCTTTTTATTTCTTCTGGATGGAAATTTTCGTATTGTGATAACCAGTCTAAGGCTATACCTTCCCATTTACTACAGGCGTACAGTACGAATTCTAAGTTAGGTATTTTTGTAGGAGAAATAAAAACATGTCCAATAATATGTTGCATCCATGTTACAAGATATTGTTTTATTTTACTAGATGGGATTTTATCTATATTGAAGTAAAGGTAAGATTCTAAACCAGTTAGTCTTTTACTATTTCTTATGATATAATTATTTACGAATTCTTCTCTATTAGTTATAGGAGGAGATTCATTACTTTCGTTGTTATGCATACTTTCTTCCTGAATAGGGGTTTCACTTGTAGATGCATTTCCAGTTCCTTGGATGTAACTTCCAGTGGAAATTGCTCCTTGGATACCAGAAGTGGATCCTTGTTCCATATTTATTTTAAAATAATCTGAGTATCGGTGTGAATCCGAAGAATCGCCTGATAACTTTTTATATCGGTGTGAATCCTCTCCCGAGGAATCGCCTGATAAGATTTCTGTATCAGTGGAGTTAATCTCTTGATCAGAAATTTCAAAATCAGTGGAGATGATATTACTATCACACTCTTGATCTGTTTTAAAATATTGAATAGAAGCTTTATGCTTTTCATAAAAATTATATACTGTAGAACAACAAATTTCACCTGCTAATTCTTTTTCTTGTAATAAAAGAAACTCTTTAAAATTTTTTCATCAACTGTATCTAACGAAACTGGAATAGAAAGCTTTGAAGAATATTTGAACATTCTAATTAAACTTAAACCAAGTTTTTCATTTGGAAATCTATTTTCTAGATTTTTATTTTGGAAAACTGATAAAGGTGAAATTTGACTTTCTCTTAAAAGGTTTTTTATCAAAAAAATTTCATTTAAAATTTTCTATAATTGATCACTATGGTGATTCAAAATTCCATCTTGTGGTGTTGTACCGTTTACATAGATTACATGATTATGGCGCGTAAGTTTAAAGGGACAGGCATAGTTTGTCTCTGGTAAAACTAATTGGATTTTATCCATTAGTGTCTAGGGGAGGTCATGTTATTATCCTCTGTTATTTGCTTATACTGATTGTTGTTAACTCTTACTTATTTTTGACCCTACATTCTCCGGCTAAACATGACATCTCTAACCGTGGCTTTATAGCTAGAGTTAAGACTTGCCAACAGACTCCATGGTCTTGTTTACCACTGGCTTATACCACTGCTTCAGAGAACTAGAGCTTAGCATTGGTTCGTTTTCTACACCATGCATACTAAGCAAGAGATAATAACAACTAGTCTTAAACAAGAAGGGAGAATAATAACATGGCGCTTTATCTATTCAGACATAACTAAAATTCAAAAACTTAACAGTAGGTGCTGCCAAGATCTTCAAAATATTATATATAAACCAGCCATTCAGTCTACCAAATGGGAACATGCATCATAAAAAGAATCAAAAGGGGCCAGTGAAGTCAACGTAGAAATAGTAAAGGATATTGCAAGGGGAATGTTTTCCCTTTTTCTTAATACTTATGTGAAAATATCTTGATTTCTTTCCTATTCAATTTTAAACTTTCTCCTTTGCATTTTCACTAATGTTGCAATATTTACTCTTATATCTAATGATAACATCGATTTGTAGAGATGCACATGCTCCACTGGATATGCAGCAACACTAGAAGAGATAAAATGAGAAATGAAAATATTCGTGCTACAATAGGTGTGCTCTCATCGATGAGAAGATGCAATAAAATCGCTTATGATGGTTTGGTCATGTGCAACGTAGACATACAAATGCACCAGTTCGACGAGAAAAGTTTATCAATGTAGAACAAGTTAAAAGAACGAAGGCCGAAAAAAATATAGATGGAAATGATACGAAAAGATATGAATTTTAGAGCTTTAAATGAAGAGATATTACTTGATAGAAATGAATGTAGAAGAACTGTCAAAGTGATCGATCTGATTTTTGTTTAGTTCATGTAGCCTACCCCAAATACTTTGAATAAAAGGCTTAGCTGTTGTTGTTGATAACATCGATTTATAATAGTAAATATCAAATAGTAAATATCAAAGATAACAATTAAAAAATAAATAAATTCCATACAATGGTAAACATCAAGGGCATTGATGAAAATAAATAAATAAATTTTAACGTATTTTATGCTTGAACCATAACTAAAACCATATTTTTCTTATATACATCGGATAAGAAACTCAAATGAGTGTCCATAAAAATAAATAAGGTTAATTACACTCAGACTCCCTGTAATATGAGAATGTATAACTTATCACTTTTAAAGTTTAAAACTCTTACTTAGACCTCCTGAATAGCGGAAAAAATATTTTCATCTGAGCTTCCCTATCAAATTTTTTCTACGATCCAAGAGGTCTAAGTGAGAATTTTAAACTTTAGAGTTAAAAAGTTATACACCCCTCATACTACAGGGGATCTGAGTGTAATTAATCCAAATAAAGAACAAAAAATATCTAACATAAATAAGACACCTGAAGTCAAATTATTGTTATAAGTAAAGTATCCATCTATAAATATTAAATATAACATATGTTACCGGTCAGAACTGACTTATCGGTAAACAAAAGACAAGCTAATGGGAAGTCTTAAGTTAATGAACAGGTTAAATACTTAGCTCAAGAAATGTTTAGTTTGAAAGAAGTTTTAATATTCTGATTTTGTTTTCTTGTTCTTGAAAGCATATATATATATATATATATATATATATATATATATATATATATATATATATATATATATATATATATGAGAAAACGAAAAATTCACCGGCGGTGAAGGGAGTTCCTTCACCACCGTTTAGATGGCCCAATAAAATTTTTACACGTGGCGTCACTTAAAGTAACAAATAAAAGAACTCTCTTAACCACTCATGTGTAATAATTTTATTGGGTCACCTAAGCGACGGTAAAAGAATTCCCTTCACCGCTGGTGAATTTCCCGTTTCCTCTATTTTATATATATATATACACACACACACACTAGATGTACTCATCATGATATAAAAGAACAAATTCTACTCCACCTGTCTTAAAAAAAAGAACTTAAAATATCTCCAAGTATTTGAACGGATTTTCCAATTCTTCATTTATGCAGGAAACTTCATATAAAGGCTTACACTATGTTCCGATGAGAAGTCATGAAATGTCTAAAACAACTAATTCACAAGTTTTACCATATTTCTTTGTAAGGCTTGTACATTTTACAAGGGAATTAAAGGGAGCAGAGAAAGCTTAATCACAGTTCTACCTCTGCTAAATATGTAAGACTGGGTCTAAATCCTTCAGTTCCATCACAGTTTGTGTTAGAAAAGTAAGGCTGGATCCAAATCCTTCGGCTTTCCTAAATGTTCTCCTCTGCTTGGTCTTGCTCTATCTTATAAGGAAAAGAAATGGACAGCAGTATTGAGCCTACTGATTCTTAACAAACTCTATAATTCAATGTATTTTCGACGTGCACAGGAAGTGCTGTATTTGCGAAAAATGGATAGGTTTCAGCATTCCAACTCATGCCATTAGAAATTTGCGAACCAACATCTAAAGTTGTCCAGGAAGAAGAGAGATAATACCTTCATCTTCATTTACAATTTCCAATGATTTACTAATAAATGTTCATACATCATCATCAGAATTCTCAACATTATATACACAGAAAACATATTGTAGCTAAAATTTTTAAGAAAACACAGATACCGAGACTGAATTTTTGGAGTTCTCCACATATTTACAAACTAACAATTTAAAGTGAAAAAAAGTTGGTGGTCTTTAAATGAACTGATCATGAGCAAACAATGAGAAATCCATCCATTCAACAATTTCCTAAATAAGTGAAAGTTGAAGAAATTTAACTGACTGAAATTGAAAAGTAACACCTCCATATTGCAAAGAACTACAGCATAAAAGTCATTGCTTGCTAAAAAAAGGTGTTGTTGCTCACTTACAGTTTGCAGCGCAACCATAACAAAGGGACTGCTGGGACTGAAAGCTAATCATTTCCCTTTGCGACGCTTTGGTAGCCCAACACAACTAGAGCAATACCATTTGCCTTTGGGGTGTTCTTTCAGACCCACACACTGGAAGTGGAACCACTCGATCTTACACTGGAAAATAAAATAATAATAATAATAATAATAAGGAAATGATTATATTTTATTGAAAGAAAGTCAAATTCAACTAAGGAAGTTAGCTGAGAGAGGGGGGCATGTACATCAGGGTTGTCACATGCAATCATCTCCCCCCAGCTAACTTGGTTGCAGATGCAGTATGTTGGTTCATTCGGGTCCACTGGCAATTCAAAATCCATGCTTGGCTGCTCTACAGGTGTTACTGCCTTCCTGTCACCAAAATGTAAACAACCTAGTACAAAAGAAAGAAATCACTTTGCAGATTGTTTAAAATGAAGAGACATACTTCTTCCGGCCCCCTCTACTACTCTCTGTAGCTCTTGCTGATCTTGGGGTCCCATCACTGTTCAAGGCACTAGCTCCACCACTCACTGCAAGTTCTTTTTCTGTGACCAAATATGAGAACCATTAGTGCCATGCATAGCAGAAAAATGAAGCACATATCTTAAGAAGAATCATCTAGAAGCAAAGCTACAGTTGTCTGTTGACATTAATAGAGGGTTAGAAGCGACGAAAAGTTGGCAGGTTTCTGACAACCAAGTGGTACCTTGCCTAAGACTTTCGAGTTTTCTCATGTACTGATCAAGTTGGCAGATTTGCTCATCCACCTAGAACACAAAATCAAGAATGGCAATGATAACTTGAGCATCTGAGAATCATTTCAAATAGCGTTAATATGGTTAGTGTCTATGAGAAAGAATTTTTATAAATTATATTGCAGGTGTTAAATGTTTAAATTTTACAATACAATTAGATGGCAAATCAAGGAGAAAGGAAACTGGATTATGAACATAAATGGATATAACCAAGGTTTTAGATACCGGCCGACAACATGCGTACCATGAATAGCACATCAGAGTCTGAGGTATGTAATACAATATACGCTGTATATGGAGACCAATATTGTCAATATTGCCATATTTTGCCAAAACACCATCAATATTTCTGATATTGATGATATAGTGTCCAATATTGCCAATTTCTGATATCATAAACTATTGGCCAACATGGATAATGATTATGAAATTTAAAACCTTGGCTATAACTAAGAGATGGATAAGTAGCCACCACTAGAAGAATAAATCAGTTCAGATGTGAATGGCAACAAGAAATTTATTCCATACTCCCCTGTTTTTACTGAATTTAGCTTGTGTAATTCAAAAACGCACGAGTCATTCATAGCTGCTTTTCTAGGTGCTTTCATCCATCATCAATTTCATCCATGCATATTTTAAGACAATCCTTTCAAATAAAGTAGACACAATTTACAAATTCTAACTTGATTAGTTTTTAAATGGTAGATAGTTGCCACAACGTTAATCAAAATTCCAAATCATTACGATTATGAGATATCCATACAGCAATACTTGGAGATGTATGAACACAATCCTTATGATGCTTCCAGTCTCCTCCCCTAGTTTGCTCACTAGTGATTAGACCACAAATCTCAATGGTATTGTTTAATAAGGCCTGTGATATAAATACTTGCACATCAGATCTGATTAGCCTAGCATATGCACAAGAACCAATTTGTCAAAGGTTGCTTCCTCAAAATTAAATGTCCATCAAGATTATGTTATTTACTGCATTTTGTAACCAGGAAAATAACATCTGCAGACGTTGCATATCCACAAAGATGTGTCGGGTATTTTTATAAGAAAATATTAGAGAGAGGTTAGTTAGGAAGGTGAAAGAGTTAATACTGTATTGGTGTTGAGTTGCAAGTATTTGGGTTCTGCATGCTAACCATGTTCCTTGAAAATAATCTAGTACCAGATTTTAACAAACAATTATCCTTTAAAAATGTGAAAATATGAAATCTATTTTTTTCTCAAAGCAATGGCTACATTTATAGTGTATTAAGCGCTTATACAATTGAAATTTGACCATTTTATTATTTCTATATTTCTTTATTGCAAAGAATTTTCTATGTTGGTTCATGTTCTGGAGGGCCTTAGGTGCAAATTGGAATGTTATGTCTTGAGTAAATTATGTCAAAGTATGCTGGAAGCCAGTACAGAACCATACAAGACAATCAATTTGAACTTCAATACTAGCATAAACCAGTAGTTCATGACACTTGCACATGGAGTATAGCTTACTTCGACCTGTCAAACAATGGGAGTTTCCAAAGGAGCGCACCACTTTTCCTAGTGAGCCCACTTTATAGCAGTTATTTGGTGGGCTCACTAGGAAAAAAAGGTGTGCTCCATTAGAAACTCCCCAAACAACTGATGGACTAGGAATTAGTTTGTATACCAGATGGGCTTAATGTCCAATTACTAAAAGATAAGAAACCCCTCTAAATCAATATATTTGCATGAATTACTGTTCTGATTTTTTGAATTATCTAAAGGGATGAAATGCTATGAAGTGTAATGAGGAAATATTGCTACACTGAGATCTAGCACGCGTTTTTGTAAACATTCAGCACCCATGTAAATCTCAGGAAAAGTCAATGCTATATAATATCTTAATATTGGCATAACAGTAATACTTTCGGAAAAGCAGAACAGGATGACATGTGGATACAGGGGAACATACTTCAATATTTCCAATTTCATCGTATAACAAATAAATAGATGTGTGTAGCAACTAAACAAAACCAGCAGAAAAATAAATAAGGAGGTATGCAATCTGTTGTTCAATGTACTATCACTACATGGATACGAGACACAAGCATCAAGAGCCAATATGTCCAGAAGTGAGTCAAACTGTTCCACCAAGGAACCTTCAAAAATATTGACATTGAGACATGACTATGACTATGTCTACTATGCTATGGAGTGCCCTGAAGTGTCCAAACACCTCAAGAACTAAGATATTAAGTGTCAGTGCAACAGGTGGTTAAATTCTCATATTAACTGTTTAACGAAGCACACTATCAATAATGGCACTACAAGAGAAAATTCTATTAAGTTAAAAGTTTTGTGAAGGTGAATTTAAGCTTAACCTACCTAGTATTACATGGTGCGCCATAAGACTGCCCCAATAATCAACTTACAAGTTGAAATCGTTTATTTTAAAATCAACATTTCATAAGATCTAACTCTAAGGAGATTCCTTACATACCAAATCGTATGCCAAAGTTGCCAAAGCTACTTTCTCATCAGCAATCCGTATGCAATGTTTTTGTTCATCAAGAGCTTCATCTGAAAATCTAATATGAGATCTATCGGGGATTATGTTACCAGATTCAATTCCTCGCCTAATTTCCTGTATTTCTTGCTCACAGCGTTGCTCATTTTGTCGTTGTACTCCTGCAATTAAACATGAATAGATAATTGGCCAAAATACTCCATAAGAAAACTTGAACCATCAATAGATATTCAATGGTAGACTAATGACAAAAGTATATCTCCCTATTTTTAAGAAAAAAAATTGTATATGAGATAGAAAACTACGTTATGATATTGATGAAGCAATGTGAGTGTGCTAATGTACTTGTGGGTGTGTATATGGATTGCTGGAGCCAGTGCATCCATCAGGTAATGCATTTCGATCCATTCATCTGTTCAAAAATGAGAGGATAACATAGAACACACTACCATAACCAGCCACTATGTTCCTGGATGGTTATGATTTACTCCGACTGTATCTACCAACATACCACTTGATTTTCACTCATTAAATTATTATTTTATACTTGGAAAGAATCAAAACCGTCCAGAAATGTAGCTGATGGTTGTGATAGCACCTAGAACAGTCCTCTCACCTTGGTGAATATAAGAGTATCTGAATCTAAGCATTAGAGAAAGTAAGTTAGGATGTTCTTTAACAAGCCACATTAAGAAGACTTAGGTCATAACCAAGTCGCCCAGTACATAGGGCGCAAAGAGGGGGCAAAAATGAAAAAGAAATAGAAAGATGGGGAAAAAAAATTAAACCAAGTACCCATTTTATGCTGATTGCAGCCAGAAAACAAGTACTCGTTTTATGCTACACAAGATCTATTATGAACATTTTATAACCATGTTGAAGTTTCACCATGTCGAATTTTAGGACAATAACTTTTGTTTGCATATATCTGTATGTATGGCATGCTATGTAGCAATGACACTTGAGGCCCTTTCATGACAAGCATTTTAGACATGCATGTCCTAAGTATTTTTTTAGAATTTGCAATGTGTCACAGCATCGTGCATCTGCAACCTCATTGTGCTCATGAAACACCCAAATTTTGGCTGAATAATGAAGAGTCCCAGCTGAATGGTGAAAAAGGATTAATAAGGCAGACCTAAATTTTGAGATATTGAGTCTATATATCTAATACTTATTTGATATGAATAATTTTAGTTCTATATCATGATGAGATTTTCTTTTTGAAGAAGAGTGATTTTGATCATGTTAAAAACGAATCAACTAGCTAGATTTATTTCCTGCACCATCCAACAAGTGTGCACAAAGCATGCCAAATTTTGAACATAGCATCCCAAAGGCGGTAACTACTGCAGTCAACATTGTCCACAAATGTTATGGCATGGTATCTTAAAATGCAAACAGAAGTAAAAACAGTACACACCCTGCAAACTTTTATCTAAATCTCGCATTGTTCCATAGTGGCGGTGCAGAATGGCTGGCAATGATTCAATACCTGAACAAGACATCAACATATCAAAACTGAGATATATGAAAGTAAGATATTCTGCAGCTAAAACAGTAAATTAAAATGAAAAAGGTTAATTCTGTAAATGGGACTATTTCCAAGTCAAGTTGCAACCTAGGCACACAAGTGGCTTCCGTGAGAGCTGAGATTGCCAATTCCTCATTCCCCTTTTTAAATAACAAATACATTCCAATAAAATAGAGTCTTTTGGATGAATGAATCTAAAGTTCTTTACTAAAAGTTATACAAGTATATCACTAACTTAGCCAACATGTCTACATCTAAATTACATGTCTACATCTAAATTTGCACTCTCTCTTTCTCCCCCTATATGCTATATTTATCTGCAAGTCATAACAGTCTTTAACTTCTAACTAGAACCTGCACCCCAAAAAAAAAAAAAAAAAAAGTCTAACTAAAACAATAAATTAGTCCAAGGATATTAATTGTTGACTTTAACATGATCTGATCAGAATATTAACTCTAATTTTGTTGGTTTCTACACAGCTCTTGAAATACATTTAATCAATCTGATTTGCTAGCTTCATCAATTCCACTTCTTACAGAGTTTAAAAAAGTTTCTAAACTTAGTAACAATGGGATCATGTAGTTCTCTATAAAATTGAAAACTCTTTTCAAATTGCAAGCTCCAAGTTCATCATTAAGCCACTAAGAAGAGGGTGGGTCATTTTTTACACTACTCCGGCCTCGTTAGATAGTGACAGTCGGTTGCCATTAGAATTTTATAAAAATGCAACACTAACCTTGAAGACGCAGCATAAAACATGATGATAAATATAGATTATTCCCACCATAACAACAACGTGCAATCAAATCTTATATTTTCTTATTCTACATATCATTTCTCACTTAACATCTCCAAAATCAAAGGATATAAAATCTCGACATTAAAAGAAAAGAAAATTAATAAAAGTAAACAATTCTAGGTTCGAATTCGCAAGCTGGAGCAAAATATTACGAGATAAAATAACATGATCAGAGACTGATGTGCAAAGATTAGTTCTTTGTCATTCAAGTTCTTACTTTTACAAAATACAAAATTTTAAAGAAATAAATTGAGTAATGAACAAGTGAGTGAGACTCCAAAATTTTTCAACCAAAAACTGGACGAAATTGATCAAAATTAAGCAAAATTCATCACGAAATGTTATTTTTAGACATTCCAAAATTAGGGCATACATGCAATCATCGGCACGAGATTATCTCTTCATGAGTGAGATCGAAGAGTGAAAGAAGTGAGGGTTACTTACTGGCTTGAAAATCTTCGTTAAAACCCATCACGAGAGGGGTATATCGTCGATTTCTGATCGTTTCCCGCCCTAAAATTGCCCCTTTTGGGGGCTCGACGATTTCAATTTCTATCGAATTAAGCCCTAGAGTGATAAAGGGAAGAGAGGGACAATGACGTTTCATTCGAAGACTATATCAAAGGAAATTCTAAATGCGCACCACATTTGAATTAGTGAACCCATTTTTCCCTATTTTGTAAATCATTTTACTGTAGGATGTGGGGCTCACAAAGTAAAAGGTGGTGCGAATTTAGAGTTTCCCCGATATTAGCTGGATCTTTACATCTACGATCGGATAGTTTCTAATGGGGCACACCATTTTTCCAAGTGAGCCACTTAAAAACTTCTACCATATATCAAATTTAACACTAAGAAAAATGGACTTTTTCGCCCTCTCCTTCAACCTCACATTCCCTCTTATTCTCCCATGCGACATGTGAGTTTTTTTTTTTAAGCATAAAATCCATTCCATTTGAGTTAATCTACTTTTTCTGTAGATTATTTGCTATTTTAACGTCGAATCATTACGTCATTTTCGTATATTATTTCATTAGAAATCCAAACAAAAGAGTAATTTTTGAGTTGTATTGAAGGAAACGTAAATGGAAAATACAAACATGTCGTTGGTTCCATTCGACGATCAAAATCCTCTTCAGGTATGATTTCATCATTCCCGTATAAATTATTCCAAATATAATTTAGGATTTTGATTTAAATTGAATAGAATGATGTTAGGGTTTTTTATTTGGGTTTCAGTTTGCTTTATCCGGTGGAAAAACCTGTGGGAGAACGTCGCTGTCCGGACTGGGAGCTCGGACTAACAGTAGGGATAGCGACTTCCTGTCCGGATTGTTAGTCCGGACAGAATGACTTTGTACGGACTGACGGGTTATTTCTTATCAATTAATAAGTATTAATATTGTTAAAGTATTGGCATACAGGGTGATGTTTCAACGCAAAGTAGCCGAGTCGAGAATAAATTAGTTGTTGATTACGGTTTGGACTTCACAACAAATCAGGTATGATAACATTGGAAAAGCTATTCATATTGAAATCATAATATTTCCACTAAAAACCTCTCTTCTCTATTTTGACTTTAGATCTTTACAAACCGAGATGAACTTTGCCAATGGGTGCGTGATATGGGAAAGAAATCAGGATTTGTCATCATAGTTTCAAAATCTGATACTGGAGGTCAATTTAAGAAGGGGAGAATATGGTTTGGTTGTGAACGGGGGGTGGACAACCATTCAAGAAATTAAAGAATGATGAAGGCCATAGGGGCAGTAAAAAATGTGGATATCCCTTTCGGTTAAAGGGTCAACAGATATCAACTGGGGAGCCCGAATATAAATTAACGATTTTGTCCGGTGTGCATAATCATGTTGCAACAAATTATCTTGAATGACACTCGTACGCGGGAAGATTGTCTGAAAGTAAAACTAATGTTGTGATAGAAATGTCGAAGTGTCACTTAAAGCCGAAAGATATACTGACATCATTGAAGCTCAAGGATCCAAATAATGCTTCAACAATGAAAACAATATATAATGCACGACATAAGTTCAGAGTCAATGAACAGGGCGGGTGAATGCAGATGTAACAGTTGTTATTAAAAAATTCTGAATTCAAGTATATCGAATGACATCGAAGCAATGATCAAACATAATCGGCAAAGGATCTCTTCAGGGCTCATCTCGTTGCCGTTGATCTTCTTCTAGCGTTTCCAGGTATTATTATCATGGATTGTACCTATAAAACAAACATGTATAAATATCCATTACTGGAGATAATTGGACTAAGCTCAACTAATATGTCATTTTGCGTTGCTTTTGCCTTTCTTAAAAAGGAGCGGGAAACTAATTATGCCTGGGCACTTGATAAGTTGTGTGGACTGTTAGTGAACAATGTGTATCCAAGTGTGATAGTTACAAATAAAGACTAATTGCTTGTTAATGCAGTTAAGCTCATATTTTCGGCGAGCCGGTATCTTCTTTGTATATGGCATATCAATAAGAATGTGTTGGCATATCAATAAGAATGTGTTGGCGAACTGCAAGAAATTGTCGGAACAGAAGACTAAGTGGGAGAAATTTTTCTTGTGGAAGTCGATTATGCTATCTGATACTCTTGAGGAGTACAATGCAAATCTGAGCATCCTAATAAACGAATTCCGAGCCCGGCCTGAAGCAGTTGACTACATTATAAACACATGGTTAAATCCGCATAAGGAGAAATTTGTTGCTTACTAGACAAATATGTGCCAATATCGGGATAACATGACCAGTAATCAAGCAGAAAGTGCCCACGCTAAATTGAAAAGGCAACTGCGAACTAGTTAAGGCGATTTCGAGAAGTGTTGGAGCAATATACACACATTACTTAAACTTCAATATACTGAGATTAAGGCATCATTCCCAAAATGTTTGACCATCGTGACACGAAGTTTTATGTTACCAGAATTTAAGGAATTACAGGGCACGGTATTAATTCATGCGTTGAATTTGATTTTGACCCAATTAAAAAGAGTTGATTTTGTGGGCATTAATCCTGTTGAATGTGGCTGCATCATTCGACACACTCACAACTTGCCATTTGCCCATGAGATGCAATTTATCAACGAGACAACTGACCAATTTCCTTGGATTGCATTGACCATCATTGGCGCAAGCTTGATATGGCACCGAGTAAAGCATTAGTAGTTTAACGTGTGTGGTACTAGAAAGATGTAGAGCTTTTTATTCTTAATTTTATTAAATGTGACACTGAGGTGCGTACTCGAAGGTTGAAGAAATTGAGAGAGACATCAAATCCAGTTAGTTCTTCACTGGCGGATCCTGTACCCAAGGTGATCGGACAGATAGCTAGCCGCAAAAGGAAACTTGATATTTCGACACGAAGGAATCCGTGTACGTTTGAGCTAATTGCCTCAGGCTCTGACAGTGCTTCCCCAAAAATAAAGGCACTAATTCTCCACAGAGAACGCGGACCGTTGAAGTTAATTCCAAGAAGGCCTCATACGCGGAAAGTTTGTTACTATATAAATTTATATTCTTCCATATTCACCTTATATTATGTTAATTATAAATTTTTGTCTACACAATTGATGTGATATATTGCTGCAAGCGTACAGTGTCGGTTGTAGCGCTATACAGGTCGTCCCATAGAGATCTCAGGTGTTTTGCAATTCTTACTAATTATATAGTCTAACGGACTAACAAAGGATTGTAGGTTGTATTTGGGAGTTATTCTAATTAGTTTAGAATCTAGAATCCACTAGTTTCCAACCATATATTTACTTCTATTATTTTCTTCTATCACAAAAAGATGATCTTTTAGTTTAATTTTTAGTTAAAGTGCTCTAAGTATGAGCTATCAAGTAGTGTGCAAGTATAATTCATCAAAAATACTATTTCGCATAAAAACAAACTAAATCATTAGATAAATCATTAGATAATTCTTTGAATAAGATGAAAACCAATAACTCCAAACCCTAACTAAGCATAGGCTATCAAGAAACTTAATTTAAGTATAACCTATTGTAGACATCAAAAAAAAGAAAGAAAGAAAGGAGATTAAAAATAAATAAATAAATAAAACGGGAGTGCCCCGCAGGTCCCACCCTCGGGAGCGCTCCCGCAGGTGGGTCCCACCAGCGAAATCGCTCCCGCGGGAGCGCCCCGCGGGTCCCACCCGCTCCCGCGGGAGAGCTCCACCCGCGGGTTTGTAACGCCCCATTTTCCGGAGAGATACGAAAACGGAGTGCGTTACCGGCGGGCACGTGTAAGTCGACGTGCACGAGGCCTATAAATATGTAAAAGAAGAAATGAATGGAATTGAATACTAGTAATCAACCAGGATCTTGGAAATTAGTCTACTGCCATATAAAAGAGAAGATATACATGTCTAAGATAAGCAGCAACAAGTACAATACTGATACAAAAATTAGAAATAAAGTCCCAAAGGAGTGATACATACCAAACCAAAAATACAAAAGCGGAGGCATATAAATCTATTGCTGCTCGGTCTGCTCTAGAAAGTACGAATCATGCAGTGGCAGATCCTCGCTCACATCTTCAGTACCTGAGCGTGTGGGGGAGCTCAGGGTCAAACCCGGCAAGTAAAATAATAAGAAGTACGGAGCGTGTAATATAAACAAGTAGGTAAGATATGGGTGTGGATATGAAACTATGCACATGTGTGGAAAACATTAAACGATCAAGTAATGATATCAAGAAAGAATGTACATGCTATCAAGTATGGAGACTAATGGTGAATAAATAGACTTGTATGGTAGAGAGCATGCAATATGTATTAACAAGTAAAATATGAATTGATGTAAAAAGCATATGCACATGCATGGTGAACTAATTGGTGAAGAAATAGATCTGTATCGTATGTGATCGATATCAAGTACGGAGACTAATACATATCAAGTCTAGGTTAATATCATATTTTATCTTATATTTGAACTAACTGGTGAAGAAATGACTCGTATCGTGAAAGTACCCGTGCATACCCGGGACCCGGCCAAGATGCTGGCGCTGAACCAGCCGTGCCGCTAAGCACTCAAGCAGATACCGATTACTGAGTAATCGGTCGTCCCATCAACATGGACTAAACAAGAGATGATGGCTCAGTACCACCCGGGCGCCCCCGCGGATGGGCCCCTATTTCGGTTGCGCAACCTATCCTAAACCTTTCACGATACAATATTTGCCCACCCTTTAGTTCTCCCATAACCCAAGATTTCAAGTTATTTTACATGCAAATCAATCCGGAATATGATAAACTAATCATGTCAAGATTAATACATATACATGTCTAGTAACAAGCAAGATGTGGTTCATGTCAAAATCAAGTTAACAGACAAGTTACGATCCATGGCACCATCAAGACATGTGTATATACTAACAAGGAAAATCCGGAATATTTTCATGTATCTTGTACAAGTAATTAGTATGTATACGTCGAAGTAAATATGATGGAATGTCAAAATCAAGTTAACAGGCAAGTCAAGATCCATGGCACTATCAAGACGTGTATGTACTAATAAGGAAAGTCCGGCATAATTTCGTATATGTTGTACAAGTAACTAGTATGCATGTGTCAATGCAAGTATGATGGAGTATAAAATGTTAGAATGAATGAATTTTCCAAATTCTATAATGATTTCATGGTATGGAAAGTAGCAAAATTTATTAAACCTTACTAATGTATATATATTTCAAGTAAACATGAATTAGCATAAAGGAATTATGACCTAATATAATAGCTTGCATAAAAGAAATATTTTAGTAAATTTAATGTAATACTTATATGAAACTCTCTCTTTAAAACATGATAATGAATAAATAAATAAATGTATATATATACATATTTTCTAACGGCAAGTGGAAAATGATTTTAAAATCATTACATTATACATGAAGAACTTATATGGAAAAATTCAAATGTATATCCAATATGATGAACATTCATAAAGGTAGTTTCTTTGTAATTTCAAAACAAAACATATAGTTTAAGTTGTAACTTATAGTTTAAGCATAGGAGACCTTAAATAAAATCACAAATTTAATACATAAACATAGAGTAGAGTGTAAGAATCATATTTTTATATTTAAAATAATCATAGAGAATTTTGTATAAAAATATCACATTTCTAAAATTAAACAAATCAAGATTCTAAGTTAACCATAAACAATTAGAATTAGAAATAAAACATGAGAGGGGATGTGATTTTACTTGCCTTGATTGGTTAGAGAAGGTAAGCCTATCTTGAGGCTAGGGAACTTCTTCTTCTTTTCTTTTTCTTCTCTTTTCTTATTCTTCTTCTCTTTTCTTCTTCTCTTGAGTTGGAGTAAAAAAATAAAAAGGAGGTGAATAAAAAATGAAAGGGAGAAAACAAATGAAAGGGAAGAAAAAAATATAATAAATGAGGGATATGAGGGATTAGATGATGGTTGTCATGCTTGTCCAAAGGACAAGCATGGTAAAGTAAGGTATGGGTGAATAAAACAAAATAGGCATAGGACAAATGAATACTAATAATAGGTTATTAGAGTTATTTAATATTATAATTTCAAATTAAACTAACCCAAAAAAAAGTCAAACTTAATCTTTACAAATCAAAGAAGAGAGACTAGTAAAAATATGTGTAGGACCCACCGGTGATTAAAATAATATTATTTTAAGTGACTATCTTAAAAATTTTAAGAAAATCATAAAAATATAGAAAAATGAGTCAAATACAACGCATTTATTTTGGAATTAATCTGATATCAAGAATGTAACTTATGATGAAATTAGGTTGTTACAGGGTTGCTCCCGCAGTTTTGCTCGGTCCCGTACTTTGATTACGTATCCGGATTTTTGGGGATTAATTAGATAGATTTAACCAGATTCGAGGGAAGAATTTGAGCCGGATTAGAAGCGCTCCTCAATTTATAAAATTGGGAGCGGAGTTCAGAACGGGGGAAATTCTTTTGAGAGGTAATTTTTCAGAGATCGGAGTCCAAAAAATCCAGAAGGAGAATTTTCAATTTTCATCCCGATCCAGATCGGATCGTTAACGGAGTGCAGAATTAAGACTCCACCGCTGCCAGAACCCACAAAAATAAAGGGGAATCGAAATCATTTGATCCCCATTCTTGTAATCTCGAATTTATTTTGTAATTTTCTTTTATTGCTGTAATTCAAAATTAAATTGGCAATATAAAGAAATATTCAATTTTTCGGGCATACACTTATTAAAGTATTAATCTTCAAGTTCTTGTATTTTAATATTTTCGTACAAAAATCATGTCTTTATTTATTTTATTTAAGAAGAAAATTCTAGAGAGTAATTATATGGTGAATTCTAACTTTATCTGCATCCTGGAGCTAAACTAAATTAGCTACTCATATTTTTAATAAGCAAAATCAAATTTTTATTCATGAACACAATTAAATCTAATTTAGAAAGCGAATAAATCTATACCAGAAAGTAATTAACTCTATCTAAAAACTAAATAAAGTTTCAAGCAATGACTTAGCTCTGGAGCACGGTATTATGGTTATCTCTCCTTCAGCAAACTTTAATTTTTATTAATAAAATTCGAGTACAAAAATTACAGGATTCTCCTAAAATACAATGATACGGCCAATATATAGGCTTCGAAAATCAAACCCTAATTCTAACAGAACTGAAAAACTACAAAATTACATCGAAATCCTCAAAGAAAACTCAGCTATTTGGCAGCTATAATATGGCCAATAATCCTAGTTTTTCTCCTGCACGAGTATCTTGTCTTGTACACTTGATTCTCTTGACTGTATTTGATTTTGACTCTCTACAGTATTCTAATGTTGTAGCTTTGCTTTTTTTGAACTTTTTTATAGGATTTGTTTCCTAATTCGGCTCTAATTTCATGTCATCTCCTTGTATGAATCGGATTACCTGAAAAAGACATTAAAAATACCCGAGTAACATTTATTTATATATAAAAATAGATAAAATATGGGAGGAAAAATATAAAATATGATATTCATCAACAATACTCTAAGTTGGTTGCCAAGAATGCCTCCTCTGAGCTGCCTGCAGAGTACGTGGAACCACTCCAATCAGAGCCTGAGCTTGCAGAACCGCTCCAATGCTTACCAGACATTGGTTGATCCCTCCAATCAGAACCGGAGCCTGCGCAACCACATCAACTTGGTTCGGACCTTGCGGGACCGCTCCAAACAGAACCGGAGTCAATACAACCACCTAAACCAAAAATTAGGTATGAAAACTCATCGCCTGATTTTATATGGCCATATATAGCTGATGTTGGCGACGTCAAGTCTGACGGAAACTGCGGATTTCGAGTAATTACACACAGCCTTAGTATGGGGGAGGATCAATGGCCTCAAAATCAGACGAGATTTGCTGTTTGAACTTGACACAAATTACGTCTCCTACATTCTAGTTTTTTGAAGTATTGATCGGATTGTTGAGCTCCGGAAAGCACTTAAATTTTTTCAGGGAATTTCCAAAAGTTGACCATTGTCATTATTAGTTCATGCTTACTTCACTTCATCCCATCCCTAACATTGCTTTGAATTGGCAACAACATCGTGATCTACTTGCTCAAGGATGGAAGGTACCCTATTTACATCGGATTGAATAATTCAAGGAGATTGTACCACCTTCGGTAGCAACACAGGATATTATTGAGTTGTAACTAAAGTAGGCGGCGTATTTATAAGTTCTATTTAATGTAATTTTATATATATATAAGTTGTACTAATGGTATGTAAATTTGTGTAAATATAAGTTTTATTTTTTTTAAATAGTCTAAAGTTTTTTGTACAGAAATGTTCATGAAGCTGAACAAGCTTGGATAAATATAATCATAAGTATGTAATTTCGTGCATATATAAGTTAATTTGAGTTGTTTTAATCATAAGTATATTGAATTGGTAATACTGTGCTGTCCGAACTGGTAGTTTGAACATCAAACTCTTCTGTCCAAACTGGCAGTCCGGACGGAACACCATTGTCCGGACTGGCAGTCCGGATTGAAAACTCATGTTCGAACTGGCAGTCCTGACAGGAGAAATCTGTCCAGACTGGCAGTCCGGACAGATGATCACTGTCCAGACTGGCAGTTCGGACAGAAAATTCCTGTCCGGACTGCCAGTCCGGACAGAGGATCTATGTCCGGACTGCCAGTCCAGACGGAGAAACTTCTGTTCGGGGTGTACACCCAGGACAATAGATAAAAGAACCCATATACGTATACAATTTATTCAAATAATTTCAAGTTATAATCAGCAATATTGATTCAATTACAGTACAAATATCCATAATAAATTCTGGACACCCAAGAATCAAGTATCTTTATCGAGTACCAGTTAAAAACACAAGCAAAAACAACTTAATTCAAGATATCTTAAAGTATCACAATCTAAGATAACTACAAATCAGTGAAAATTGTTTTCGAGTCATTACAATATCCATAAAAATGCTATATAATAGAAGTTGAACATAAAGTTTACGGGCTTTACAAAAATATATTGAATCTATTGCCCCTAGATTCTAAACTAATCACTGTCTGCGTGTCTTTCTCGGTGGTTGACATTGGCGTGGTTCGAGTCGCTCTCGTAGTATCGGATGCATCAGGAGTGGCTTGTTCCTCTGGTTGTTCATCTGATTGAGTGCAACCAGTTAGTACGGTTTTAATCTTCACAAGAGTACTAAATAATACCCCATGCCACTTCTTGAAGACCCTTTCACCTTGCGCAAGTAATTGATCAATTATAGCTATTGCGCGTGTATATCTCTGTAGAACAAGAATATAAAAAATTGTGGCTATCAGCTAAACTTGGTGCTAAAGGAGACATAAAATGAACAGCAAATATGGAAATTATCTCATCCGATACATCTGGACGGATTGATTAAGTTTCTTACTCTAGATGAGTTTCATCTGATGCTGCTCCAAGAAAACGCTATGAAACTTTAGCGAGCCACGGAATGTAATCTGTCGTGCATTCCGATGGGTAGTCAGCCATGGCCCCGCGATGCTTGCGATGCTTTTTATGCAGTACGTGTTCTAGCCAATCAATCCACATTTCCTCAGTGTGGTCGTACTTCACCACATAGTTATTGGCTGTTAGACCCCAAAATTCACGTAACGGTGAGAATGACAGAGGCGGCACGTATTATTTGCGACCGAATTGCCTGAGCACACCATCGGATGGTAAGGCTCAACCACATTGTGCATCTTCAGGGTAAAAAAAAAAGACAGCCCAGTGCTACAAAGCTCCCGCTATGCGCTGGGTTCGGGAAAGGGACGGACCACTTAGATCTTTATACTCAGCCTTACCTTACTTTTTTACTGTAAGAGACTATTTCCACGATGGTGCATCTTCAGAGTAGCTATATAAAAAGAAATTTCTTTGAAAAGGTAGAATTCTCTATAATCTCTGTAAGGATCCCAAATAACATAAAAATTTAATTAAATTAGCAGCTGCATAATCAGCTATCGCCGAGGGTGGTGGGGCATGCTCCAATAATAATTCCTTAAAATGTGACTGCCAAGATAGTATTGGAATACTTTCATTAGAATATTCGCAGTCAGTAGAATAAGAACAAGGAAAATGTATAGTAAAGTTGTAGCACCTCCTCTAAAGCCACATTATATGAACCCCCTGTTTCTTCGCATAGATGCTTGCATATGAATATTTCTGCGGAGAGACCAACGACAGAGCACCTTATTTTGTCTTTCTTGTACTTTTTTATCATCTCCATTACATCACCAGGACCACAAGTATTTAGGGCAGAATACAAGATTAAGACCTCTCTATGACCATATGAAGGGATCCGGCTTAGGTATTCATGGACAAGATCCAGTGAATTCTGCAAGGAAGCATCTCCTGAGCAAGCAATGTTACCCTTCAAAGCTTTAATCTGTGAGTCTGGACTACCACCAAGTTCTGTTAAGCACTGAGAAACACCATCTTTTATGGTTACAAGGCCAATATGACTGAGTGGGTTCTGATCAAAAAACTCCCTAATGAATGCCTCAGCGCCATTTGCAACCACACGCGTTCGACTTGGTCGATAGTCTGTCTCAGAAGCTGCCTATATCGTTGAAAACCATTGCACATTTAATGAACGGCTTTACTAAACTAGAGTGCACGAAAGTTAGAGCTACACGAGTGAATAATTTAGCATGCCGACTTTCACTTAATACTAGTATCTGCTTATGCCTATGTTAGCATGCAGATGGACAGTGCTTCATATACACATTCTCTACTATATATGAGAGAGGAACCTTGAAGAGAGGTATGCTTATAGTTCGTAATGTAGAAGTCAATATCTTTTAAAGACAGAATAAAGGATTCACGATAACCAGGGTATCAAAAATAAGTATAACATCCAGCAGATTTACAAATATGATAGATATGACAGCAAAGGGGAAAAAATTTAAATAAAAAGGTAAAAGAAAAGCAAAACCAATGTACATAACCAAACAGATGCTTTTACCAATGATACCTCTTCAAGAAAACCAATTTACATCCTTTAACAGTTACCCAAGATTACCTATCTATGACTAATAACGGGTGATGAATTCCATCAAGAGCTTAACAGAATCAATGAATTATAAATAAGTATGTAATGGCACAGACAAACGAGAAGAAGATAAAGAATTGAGCAAGCTCACTTTTGCTAAAATTCCAGCATTTCAGAGCTGTCCAACACCATATTGAAGCAGCATACTCCAAGCCCTCTTAGTAATTGAAGATTCCATTCAAATATTAGTAAACGCCATGGACCTACCATTGGCTAGATTTCACTACAAAAGGAGACAACACTTACGCATGCATAAGAACTAACATAATCTCCTTCTTACGCCTAAAGGTAACCTGATTTACCATATAGAGAAAGGAAGAGAGAGAGAGAGAGAGAGAGAAGATGAAGGGGAAAATACTAAAGATGAGATAATATCAAAAGAGTTCCATGTTTGCCCAATTCTTTGCCTTCATTTTTTGGATTTCAATGTCAAATTATAGACGAAGTAAGAAAGTCAGATATGATAAATTCACTAAAAAAATGAAGTTGATTATGTTTGCTTGATTACACTCTCCTAATAAAGCAAAATGGATAGCATGGTCTGTTGATTCAGCTTCATTGTGGAAAAGAGGAGAACAAGCACACACAGCTCTAAACTTTCTTTATCATACCTAGATGCGCTTCAGCCAAAGTTCAATTCAAAGTTGAAGAATCAAGTTGTCAATGATGACAAAACATCTCGAGTTTAGTAAATTAAATATTTGTAGAACACTCTTAAGCTATATGTGCAAGTAGTATATTGAAAAGTTAACAAAGACAAGTTCATGCGTTCTATAAGAGCTAGAAACATCAAATTTGAACACAATGGAAAGGAGAACAAAAGCAATTCAAGAACTGCGAACACGTCCTGAGTGTATCATTCCAATAAGGTCAAGAACTAGACACGATGAATGGTTAATGGTACATAAGTTCAATCTACGTACAACGAGAGTAGAGACCTAACTTTATTTAAAGGTCATTAGTATAGGACATATACTAAATAGTGCTTAACCCGTTATAAGATTGAGATCCAGAAACATCATCAAACTTTAGTTTTTTGACCAATTGGTCAACAACCGAAAGGGATAAATTATGAAATGTCAACACCAAATGATTGAAAGAAAATTTTGACACGATTATATTAAAATACAATCAGAGCAATCAAGGAAACTACAGAAGTAAAATGGGCGTATATTGATATATCGTCTGAAACTCATTCTTTTGCAGTTAATGGCCCTAGACAATTGGCAATTAACTGGACAAGATTGTCCAACCTTGTTTATGGGCCTCGAACCACTGATAATCAATTGAACATGTAGAATTTAGCCAAACATGATATATGGACATCAGTCAAAATGGTGACAATTTTTGGACATCTAACACGTCTATAATGAGTTTGTTAGAGTTCTAGACACTCTCTCACCCTTTGTCCATGGATGCTTGAGCTTTTACTTCATATTTAAAGAAATTTATTGAATCCTTCCTCCCATGGGCAATGTATTCAGAAAAATGAACAGTATCAGAGGAAGTTTCAAGGTTGTGAGGGCATGTGCACCTGATAATGTGTAAAGACTTGGTTTCTTCCCTGAAATGTTTTGCGGATAGTAAATAAATAAATAAAAGGTTAGGGAATTTAATCATTTATATTGTGGATGTAGATTAAAGAAGTTAGCTTAACTATCAAAATCATGACAACTTTGACTTGGTCATTTACTTTCAATCTCCTTCAATTTTGATTGACTAGTTTGTAATTTAAATTACTTCTATTATGGTTTGAAAAATCATGTCCTGTAACTTGAAATTTGCATAGTTAGTCTAATCACCCTCTTATGCAGGAGAACATAATCATCAGCAAAGACGTTCCCCAGATTATATTTTTGGCGTTAGTAGGTACAGAAAAGAACTTGTTCTACATGTGTTTTTCTCCCCTAAAATGAACACATAGGACTACCCTTACCATAGTGGCAACCTTTTAGCCACCGACAATTATAGATGCATGGATATCCTACTTACATCTTTTACATTCAGTACATGAAGTTCAACACTTTGTATTCTACTAAAATAAAATGAAATCGGAGAAGCTTAATTCTTTTGATCCAGTAACATAATAAATGTAGCCTAGAACTTTCTCTTCAGCTAATTTTCTCATATGGGTCCTCATAGTTTCATGCATTGTCCTCCTTTGTAAGATTTTGATTTTTTTCACGAGCAACCATCTCCAAATGGGTCTTAGCCAATCTTTAACTTTCAAACTACAAGTTGAGCTGTCAAACATACTCTAATCTAGCTCAGACGTCGCAAAAACTTCACAACACCTAAATCTACCACTTCTTTGAGCAATTCCTTCAAAAATGGGTTAGCTCCATTGCCAAACAACCACACAACTCACAAAAAATCAATCAAAATCTGTTCTTTGTCACCAAATGGGTGCGACTTCTACCCAAGCCTCACTCATGCACGGCAAACACATTGCAATCTCCTCAAACCGGTTAGCTGCATTGCCCAAAAAAACAACAATCCACACAAAATCAACTCTATGCTACTTTCCGTCAAACACCTTCCACACATTCCCACAAACAAAAGCAATCACAAAACCCACATAAAATCAATCAAAATCAGTTCTTTCTCACCAAATGGGTGGTACTTCTACTCAACCCTCACTCGCAAACACATAGCAACAACTAAATCTACAACTTCTTTGTGCAATCTCCTCAAGCCAGTTAGCCGCATTGCACCCAAATAAAATAAAATTTTAAAAAAAAAATCCACATAAAATCAATCGGAATCAGCTCTAAGCGACATTTCATCAAACACCTTCCATGCACTCCCACATACAAAAGCAATCACTCACCTTGGAAAGATCGATGACAAGGTAGAGGAACCGAATCAGCCCTTTCTGGATCTTGGCGGAGGGAGCGGACCGGAGCAGCAGCCGGCGGCGGTACTGAGCATGGACTATGGACTTGGTGTCGATGGGGAAGAGAAGCCCGGACTCGTCCTCCTCGAGACCCTCCCACGAATGATCCTCCGCGTAAGCTCGCTCCCAAGCTTCCAACCCACCGTCGTCGTCTTCTTCCTCGTCCACCTCCTTGTCTCCATGCCCCTTGTGGCTCGCGGCGTTGAGATCGAATCGGCCGCCATCGACAGCAGTCATTGTGTTTGTTGCGACTCTGATAACGGGAGCGGAGTTGTCCTTTTTGGTGGAGTTACCGGAATTTGAAGTAGAGAGCCTCGTGTTTTTCTCAGTGTTTCTCAGTAGTGAGCCAAAAAGTCGGAGAAAAAATAATTTTTCCAAAAAAAATTAGGCGCACTAAAAAAAACAGAGTATGACACTATTTTTTCTAGTGAGTTTACTTTTCAACTAAACTAAAAGTCTGAGCAAAAAAAAAACTATTTAGTAGGCTCATTAGGAAAAATGATGTGCTCATTTGGAAACTCCCAAAAAAATATGAAGCGCATCCATTATTTCTCTTGAAAATAGCTATAGACTAATAATAAATGATTGATTCAGTAAGCACACATTTCAGAGTTGGAGATTAGTCCATTTTTAAACCGTTTGTAAGTAAATTTCGAAAGAATCTCCTAAGGATAAAAATGGTAAATTTATAATTTCTTACCAGCTTAGAGTGTAGTATGTAGTATGTATAAAAATGGTAAATTTATAATTTCTTACCAGCTTAGAGTGTAGTATGTAGTATGTAGTGGTCACTAGGTCAAGTGATGTGCTCGTTTAGACTTTCCGGTTATGAACTTTTTGTTGATTTGGGGAGAAATTATTATAGTAACCATGCTGAATGATTTTTATTTTTTTTTTACCTTTTCTAAACTTTGATTCTCCAAAAGATAATACCTGCAACAATTCTGCTTAATGATTTTTCATTCAGTTTTTTCTGGAAAGTGACTCTGTCAAAAAATATTTAATAAATATATGGTTTTTGTCTACATTTTTTACTGCTGTCGTATCATGAAAGCACATTGGCTCAGTTGGTAACACCGTATATGCTTCGAAGATGAAGATGATATATATATATATATATATATATATATATATATATATATATATATATATATATATATATATATATATATATATATATATATATATATATATATATATTTATTTATTTATTTATTTATTTATATTTATATAAAATTCTTGATTTGATGAATAACAAACTCATATATTAATATAGTAATTTATGGAGTTGTGTGCATGTTTAAAATATGTGTACAAGAATCATGAAAGACGATGAACGAAATTAATGAGATGTAACTGATATAACTTTGAGAGTTATATATATATATATATATATATATATATATATATATACAATTTGAATCAATAGATGAAATCTATTACAAGTTGTAGAGTTTTAAAATATCTGCAACAGTGCAAAGAACAGCTCAATCATAGTTCTGATGCAAAAATTATTACCGGTTTACTACAGTGCTGGAGGACTGAAACAATTCTACTACCAATAGAGCTAAGCTACCGATAGGTCAAAATAAATTCTACCCCGAAAGCATATGCCAGTACATCTACTGATAGAGCAGTAGATAGTCGGAGATGTGATTTTTGGAGGTTAGCAAAGGAGTTTTGTACTCTTTTTTAGATTGGATTTGTTTCCAAACAATCCTAATCAGAAAAAGCTACCTGGATAACTTGAAATAAGATTGAATGGTCTGTATCATACCATCTAATATCAAGATGTTTTTAGGGGGCTAATTTAAATTATATAGAAAAAAAAAAAAAAAAAACAAGTCCCAAGATTTGAGAGTAGTTCTTTAATATTGGAAAAGAGATGGCTTTTCTCCAGAAGGAAAATCTTGGAGAAAACCAAGGATGCTCTGAGAAGATTTATTAAAAAAAAAAAAAAAAGGAATCTTTCAAGATCTATTTCTACCCTTCTTCTTCTTCATTTACAGTTATTCACAAAGACATGTTTTGATACCAATCTTCATATTTGCATAGCGCCACAGCCTGAACTATATATAAATATACATTCAGTAACATAAGCCGATGAATCCATGTCATAATAACAATATAAGATTCCTTCAGCTTAAACACAAGAACTAACTTCAAGAGAAGCTGCAAAAACCAAACAAGCAATTTATTCAATAAATTCCAAGACAGGATGCATCCACAACCAGATACTGGGACAGGCACAGTCACAAGTTCACCAGTATAGATATCTCAAGACTCCCCTTGGAAATAAGGTAAAATCCTAACCAAGACGAAGACAAGACTGTCTGTTCATAATCTACTAACTAGAAAGATCAACTGGTGCCGTCTCCTTCGCACTTGTAAGCTCTCTAACAAGTGTACACATGAACTAAGGCCTTCTTTCAAACATAATTCGACACCCTACATCACAATCAGATTCATGTATAAAGACCAAGATAAAAGTAATTTGAAGATCAATGACATACATGGTAACATGTTGTACCATCTGTCACTCATTAACCAAGAAAGAGTATTATATATAAAATTAAAAACCCAGTAATAAGTAATCATTACCAGAATTTAGAAGGCCGCTCTCAAGAAGCAGCTGCGGCGGTCACCTCCCCAATTCTTTTCAGGTCAAAAATTTCAATCCAGTAACCATCTGGATCTTTGATAAATGCAATCCCTTTCATTTTTCCTTCAAAAGAAACAATATGCTGATATCAGCTCTTCCGAACAGATGGAAAAAAAAAAAAACTGTGTGCAACCTTGGATAAAATTTGCAATCCGCTGTCTAGAAATAATAGAAACCTTTATGGTTACCAGAAGACTCGCAGTATATTAAATTAAGACGATGAATTTGTGTTTCAAGAGGGTACGAGAAGTTAAAGAATCAACAAATAAATACAATGGAAATCAAGATATGAGGAAAGATACAATAAAATCTGTGCAGTCAATCAACAAATATAATGGAATTCAAGATATGAGGCAAGATACAACAAAATTAGCACACGCTTCAGAAGGAACTTAAATATGAACATAAAAGATACAATAGAATTCAAGATATTTAAAAGAAACTTCTGAAAAACATCGAGGTGGATAACTTGTACAAGTCTATCATAAATATGAACAAAAAAGGCTTCTTCTTCCTACCATGGCGTCTGAAAAAAAAAAATCAAATCCATTAGATTGTCTGAGTAAAATAATTCAAAAGGAATAACTGAAACTGAAAAACAACAATCATATATGGAAATTTATAATACAAAATCATAAAAGAAGGCATGAATTATTCTTCTTGGAAGGAGGTGGGTACTGCCAAATCACGAATATTCCCGTGTCTTAACACAGAGCCTTTTCTTTAATTCACTCGTCGTAAATTTACAATTCAATCAACGTCTCACGAACTTTGTTAATTTGAACTTGCTTGAATGGAAGACTGTGCTTAAAAAGCAATCAACAAAAGTAATGACAAATGCTTCGTATTGAACAACATTACTATTAGCTTACAAAATACTGTCTCTAACAGTCTACTGTAGATAAGACAAAAATGATTCCTAAGAATAAGATATTTTCCCAAGTTTAATTGCAGCAGATAGAAAATAGGACAACTGATGTGATGCTTGAAAGCAGCTTTTTTCAGGCATAAACCAGATGTCATACTTGGAAGAAACTCTCAGAACAATGCATTTACATAAATTCGAAATTTGGCTATAGTAAATTCAGGAATTGTAACGGACCAAGTTAAATTCTTTGGAACAAAATCGTCTGACGAATCAGATCCAAAATCATTACAAATAAACTTAATACAATGACATAGGGATAACAATTTGTAAGCTTACAGATAGCAAATAGCTACAAACACTGCTATGAAAATTGACTAGCTACAAACACTGCTATGAAAATTGACTTACCATCATCAGGCTTCTTCACGAATTCCACTCCTAAGCGTTCAAATCGCTCACATGCCTCGTAAGTGTCATCAACTGTGATGCCAATGTGGCCTGAAGAAAATAGTAAATGCAGCGAAATCAACTTTGATCTGTTAGGATCAATTATACAATTTTTTACAGCCTTAAATCATTTATGACTGTTGATCATATAGCACATCTAACATATATGCTTCAGAAATATCAAAAAATAAAAGTACAGTGGCGAAAGTTCCATTAAATCCTTAAAGATACAAACCAAAGCCACGAGGTTCTGAATTCCCACTGTGATAGCCTTTGAATTCAGGATCAGTTTCGGTGCCCCAATTACTGAACACATATCATGGCAGATGAAATAAGGGAAAGAAGATAAAATACACAGTGTCATTGAGCAGCTACGTCAATGAAAAGAAACTGGCCAACATTATAAAAGAAAATATAATACCTTATCAAGCTATGTGAACAGTTAGTACAATAGCTTTACTTACTGTGTTAGCTCAAGCGTAGCTTTCTGACCAAAGGTCCAAACAGTTCTTTGAACTGGATCAGTTGGTGCTGTTGCAGGATTCTGTTTGGAAGCAATTGAGGTCAAACGGCTTACTTGCATAAACTTCTAGTCAAAGAAATGTCATATATTAAAAGTCTTACCTCATAACCCAAAAAATACAAGCTAAATTTCATGTCTGGGAAATCTAACCTCTTCAACAACCTGATGGTTTTTTCCCCCAAAAAATGATAAACAGGAAAATTAGTATCAAAAGTTTAAGGAAAAAAGAATCAAATACATAGAGTGCAATTTTTTAATGTCTTGTAAGTATATATACATGTACTTAGAATTTGATTATGCGGTGTCAAATTATTGTCATTAGCAATTGGTTCAAACTTTGCAGATTTTCAACGAGTGACAAGTAAAATGGATAACATGGTGAAAACACTATCTTTGTATCTTTCAATTCATATTATCTTGTTACTTAATTTTTTTTCCTTCACACACATTTAAGGGAAATGGAAGTAACTATGCATGTAGAGTACTCTCTTACTTTTTGGAGAGTTAGCTTCTTAGCTTAAGTCAGTATCTTTCAGTTAATATTTTTTGTTTGGGTATGAGTTGGACTACGGTCAAGATGAAAATGCAATGATTAAGCATGACATAAGAAAGAAGTTCTATTTCTCTACAATTGTCTATAAACCTTCTTGATGAGTAAAGAAAGGGATTAAAAAGCAGCAGGCCTCAATACAATTATAGAACGGCCCATAATCTCTTTAATTTTCAATTAACATGATTTTGTTACTCAAGTTTTCCCTTAACACACATTTAAGAGAATGAAGTCACTTTTGAACTATGCATCTACAGTTCTCAATTGACCTTTTGGAGAAGTAACTCCTTAGTTCATGTTAGTATCTCTAAGTTTATATTCTGTGCACCAGTATGAGTTTATAACTAAAAACAAATTGGAAATGCAATGATTATCCGCAGAATAAGAAGTTCCACTTCCCTCTAACTTTCAAGTTTCAACAGCCCTCGATAATTACAACCGGAATGAAAAATTAAAGGGGCTGAATGCTTTTGATTTAACCAGAACCATTTAAGAGAAACACGTTCATCTTCAATTACATATTTGGAGTACTCTTTAACTCTTTAGAGATAATACCTAGCTTAATTTAGCTCTTTGGGTTCATATTTTCTACTTCATAGTGAGTTTTTCTTTCTTTCTTTCTTTCTTTTATTAATAAGGTCATAGCATGATTAATCACACAAGTTAAATCCCCAAACAACATCGCGAGGAATCAAATCTGGAAATATGGGTTAAAAACTGGCTGTTTAAGCTGCTTTCACACGTCAAGGAGAGTTGGAAAAGATCAAGGTGGATCACGTCTTAAGGAAGTCTATTGTAAGAAAAAGTTTGTTTCTCTATAAGTTTCTATAAGCCATTTCTATAGTTACAGCTAGACGGAAAACACACTATGACCAGTATTGACAGATGAAGTGATAGTAAACACACTGCTATGCCAATTTAGGAAACTCTTATAAGCTTTTCAAACAAGTGAACTATGCATGCCTATACACTACTTAATCAGGTCAAAAAATAACAATAACAATGAAAAACATCGTGAATTGGTCCTTTATCTTCTCAACATGAATATCTGCCCTTCAACCAAGAAGCATGCATCAAGATAGAAGAAAATTTTAGTCCAAACTTCAAGATAAGTCCACATGCATGGATGAAGCACCAATCAGCAATATTAAGCAGCCAGTCGGCAGGTGTTTCATCAAACAATAGACATGGACAAAGTTCTTACTTCTTAGAATTCATTCAATAAAAATAAAAATTTTAATTCAAAATTGAGCAAAACCTGATTTCTGACCAAGTTATGGATAAGACAGTGACCAAATCTTTAGATATGATCCCACTTATGGATCGTACATAAGCATGGAAGATCTAGAAACAACTGGATGCAATGTCATCCAAAAAAGGCCTCCACACATTATGAACCCAAGTCATTGAATTAGCTCAATATAAATTTTTTGGGGCTAATCCCAGAAACTACCCTTATAAGAGACCCGTGGTAGGGGTATAGCTGCAACAAAATTTGCTTTTTTTTTTTTTTGGTTAAACTTATACCTCCTATCTAGGAGTCTCTCTGCGAAAAAAATTCTTAAGGGGCATGCAATTATTGCAATTAATCCTTTTTTATATACAAAATTTTCCTTGCCACTATACCCTAGTACCTCTGTATAAGAATAAGGGCGACATTCAGAGTTGTTCTAACTATCGGAGAATAAAACTCATGTGTCACGCTAAGAAACTTTGGGAAAGGGTAATTGAACATAGATTGCGACAAACTGTTAAAATATCAGATAACCAGTTTGGATTTATGCCGGGGCGATCGACGATAGAAGCTATTCATTTACTTCGTCAATTTATAGAGCGATTCCAAAAGAGAAATAGAGATTTGCATATGGTATTTATTGACTTAGAGAAACCCTATGATAAAATTCCACGAGAGATACTTTGGTGGACACTGATGAAGAAAAGAGTTCCCATCAAATATATCGACATAATTAAGGACATATATGATGGAGTAGTGGCCAATGTCAGAACATGTGGTGGTTTAACAAGTAATTTTTCTATCACAATTGGATTGCATAAAAAATCTGCATTGAACCCATTCTTATTTGCTATAGTGATGGATGAGCTTACTAAAACCATTCAGGATGAGATACCTTAGTGTATACTATTTGCTGATGATATTGTCTTAGTTGATGAGACAAGAGTAGGAGTAAATGCCAAATTAGAGTTATGAATGCATACATTAGAATCTAGAGGTTTTAGATTAAGTAGGTCTAACAGAATATATGGAGTGTAAATTTAGTAAACGGCGGACCATAGATTATAACGCTATAAAACTGGATAGACAAGAGATACAAATGAGCAGTCAGTTTAGATATTTGGGTTCTATTATTCAGAATGATAGAGAGATTGATAATGATGTTAACCATAGGATACAATCTGGCTGGTTGAAATGGAGGAGGGCAACGGGAGTTTTATGCGACCGTAACATTCTGTTAATATTGAAAGAAAAATTTTATAAAACTGCTATTAGACCAGTTTTATTATATGACACAGAATATTGGGATATAAAGAAACGTCATTCACAGAAAATAAGTGTGGCAGAGACCGCATGCTCCGTTGGATGTGTCGCAACACTAGGAGAGATAAAGTGAGAAATTAAGATATTCGTACTAAAATAGGTGTACCTCCCATCGATGAGAAAATGCGAGAAAATCGCTTACGATGGTTTGGTCATGTGCAACGTAGGCCTACAAGTGCACCAGTTCGAAAAAGGGAGTTTATCAATGTAGGCAAGTTAAGAGAACGAAGGGAAGACCGAAGAAAATATGGATGGAGGTGATACGCAAAGATATGGAGCCTAGAGATTTAAATAAGGAGATATTACTTGATAGAAATGAATGGAGAATGAAGATCAAAGTGATCGATCCGGCATGATTCGTTTTTTGGTTCATGTAGCCTACCCCAAATACTTGGGATAAAAGTTTAGTTGTTGTATAGATAGGAAACTTTGAATCCACAATATGCTGCAAGGAAGAACTGTTTTGGTTAGTGTAACACCCCAAATTTCCATGCTTATTAAATAATAAATTATTAGAAACCAAGATTTCTTTATATACACCTCCTAACTTAACTAAGTTTCTAAAGACACCTTTAGATGAGTTGTTAAAATGAGAGTGAGAGGTGGCACTCTAGTTAGATATTTGTCATACATGCAAGAAGCCTTAGAACTAGGCCAGAGGATAAAGTTACCAAAATGCCCTTGAGCATGTATGACCTCATTCTCTCGAAGAGAATTCTTGTAAAAGAACAAAAAAAAACACCTTTTAATCTTGGTTCTTCTAGTTCGTTGAGAAAAGGAAGAAGCGAGATTTTGCTAAAACAAAGGAGATTAAAGGGAATTAGAGACAAGTAACACTTTATTTTTGTTCTCTCTTAGAACCGTATTTGAGTACAAATAACATGCATATTCATTCTTGGGATTTATTCGATTTATATTGTGAGATAATAATTCTTTTATAGATTTTGTGCAAGTAGCACCTTGTTCTTACTCTCTCTTTTAACCGTATTCGAGTGCAAGTAACATGAATGTTTTTTCTTGAAATTTATTCGATTTGTATTGTGAGAATATAATTCTTTTATGGATTTTGTGCAAGTAACATTTTATATCCTTGATTTTTTCTTGGAATTTTTATTTAATTTGTATTGTGTGTACACGATTCCTTTCTATGGATAATTTTAGACCATTTTGGATCTATTAGACCTAGACATGTTAGGCTAAAGTTTTAGGATTTATTGATCTAAATGAATAAATGAAGATTATAGAGTTTTTAGAGATGAAATTACATGGTCCACAAATTAATTTTTAAGAATTATGTTGTATTAATGCTGAACTGTTAGCCAAATTTAAGGGCTGAGAAAGAAGCCCCTTAAAGAAGGAAATGCGCAGACCAAGAAATTCGCGGATCTGGAAATTCGCGGATCTGGAAATGCACGGATCAGTGCGGATCAGGAAATTTGCGGATCTGCAAATTTGGGAAATTCGCGGATTTGGAGAATAGCAGATTTGGGAAAGGCGCGGATCTGAGGCAAAAAGCGCGGATTTCATTTCATTCAAAATCTGTTATATAAATTTCTACATGGTATTACCCTCCACTAAAGAGGCTAATGGTGACGAGTCATGAATTTTCTAAATATTACTTATTCCAAGATAACATAATGACAAATTTAATAATACTTATTCGGTTATTCATTTTATGATAACATGACAAGTGAATATCAACATGATGCATGAACATAGGATTATTCATGGGAACATGATGACAAGTTAAATTTTACATAAATCTTATGAATGACTTACATAGTTCTTATTACATGCAACATGATTAACACTTATACTCTTTACCTACAGACAAATAGGGACTTGATCTAAACTTATCACCTTTACATGATTTGTGTCTGCTATTTGCATAAATGCCTTCCGTATTCCACTTCTATTATTCTCATTATATGTTTAGTGCTAAAGCAATTTATCTGTATACTTTTTATTAATTTTTGTAGTATGATAGTATATATGTTTCTTACTCTTGTATTACTTATTGGGTTTAATCTCCTCGATTTTCTTAAGCCCAAATCATAGAAGCAGAGAAGGGAGATCGCTCCAACCAGTGGCCCTTACTTAACCGACCAGATCGAGTAGAAGATATTAGCAAAGCACCCACTTCTTGTTTTTATTGTCTTATGCTGGGTATTGCTTTAACTCTCTTGTATTTTGATTTTTTTTATAAATATTCAAAACAGTGTGTTGTTTTATGTAATCAACTCTTTGTATAAATAAAATCCTTTCAGTTTCAGACATGTTTGTTCATCTTGATATGACAGTAGTTACGCTTATTCCAAAATCCTGTGACTGTTGGATTATATTGCAATAGTTAAGTGGCATTCTCCGTTTTTAGAAAAAAAGGGGGGCCGAAAAACGGAGGCGTTACAGTTTGGTATCAGAGCCTAGATTTAGGTGAAAAACCATATGACTACTACCACATAAGAATATGTCTATGATACACTTTTTGACACTTGATCCTTATTCCTTGATATCTATCAGATTTAGTATCGTGCTTATTCTATTGTTTTCCATATTGTTTGGAATATCTATCTTGAAACTTTATTTGATTGATTTCCTTTGGTCCGTCACACAACGATGACGACCCAATCTTCTGCCAGCGCAAGCCCAAATCCAACGGGTGAAGAGTCTGAGCTTAGAACTATAGTGCAAAGGGTAGCACAGATGCAACAGACCACGGCGATAATATTGGAAAGAATGTTACAGTCCAAAGAAAAAGAAAGAACTGGAATGGTGTCGAATTTTCGAAAACTGCAGCCATCGGTATTTTCCGAAACAAAAGGACTACTAAAGGCTGAGTAGTGGATTGTGGACATGGAGAATCTTCTAAGGACGGCAAGGATTCCAAAAGAAAATCGCGTGGAGGCAGTATACATTCAATTGGCTAATATATCTAGAACATGGCGGCTTGCTAAAGAAGTAAAGCATCAGGAACCTTTAACCTGGAAAAAATTTCTAGAGACATTTCTTGCCAGATTTTTCCGCGTATCAACAAGATAAGAAATGAGAGAAATTTCTGGGATTCAACAAGGAGATCGAACTGTGGATGCATATATCGCAGAATTCGTGAAGCTCAGCCGTTTCGTCCCAATCCTGATAGCTAATGAGGAGGAAGGGGCGCACTTGTTCTAGCAAGGGCTAAGGCCTCGTCTGAGGGAGCACTTAAGAGGACATAACTACAAGACTTATTCAGAATTATTTGAAACGGCACGTTGTTTGGAACAAGTATTCGAGGAGAATAGGCCAGTGGTGTTTAAAAGGTTGTTCGAACAAGGAGCAAGCTCATCAGCAAAGAAATTTGTTGGTCTGCTAATAAAAAAGCAGATGATGCCAAATCGAAATCCAGTAATCTGCAACTATTGTCATATATCAGGATATACCCAGAAAATGTGTAGAAGAGCTCAAGGGTTGTGCCTGACATGCGGATCCGCTAGTCATCAATTGAGAGATTGCCCAAAGGCCCAACAGTCAACGGTAGCTAAGATCCCGTTACAGACAACAGCCAGACTAATAACAACGTCAGCCCAGAAAGTTTCAGGACCAGGCCGGAAAGAACCCTTGAGACTGTAACACCCCAAATTTCCATGCTTATTAAATAATAAATTATTGAAAATCAAGATTTCTTTATATACACCTCCTAACTTAACTAAGTTTCTAAAAGCACACCTTTAGATGAGTTGTCAAAATGAGAGTGAGAGATGACACTCTAGTTGGACACTTGTTATACATGCAAGAAACCTTGGGACTAGGCTAGAAGACAAGGTTACCAAAATATCCTTGGACATGTAAGACCTCATTCTCTCAAAGAGAATTCTTGTAAAAGAACAAAAAAAAACCACCTTTTAATCTTGGTTCTTCTAGTTCGTTGAGAAAAGGAAGGAGAAGGGAGATTTTGCTAAAACAAAGGAGATTAAAGGGAATTAGAGAAAAGTAACACTTTGTTTTTGTTCTCTCTATGAACAGTATTTGAATACAAGTAACATGCATATTCATACTTGGAATTTATTCGATTTATATTATGAGATAATAATTCTTTTATGGATTTTGTGCAAGTAGCACCGTGTTCTTGCTCTCTCTTTTAACCGTAATTGAGTGCAAGTAACATGCATGTTCTTTTTTGGGATTTATTCGATTTGTATTGTGATAATATAATTATTTTATGGATTTTGTGCAAGTAACATTTTATATCCTTGATTCTTTCTTAGAATTTTTATTTAATTTGTATTGTGTGTACATGATTCCTTTCTATTGATAATTTAAGACCATTTTGGCTCTATTAGATTTAGACATGTTAGGCTTAAGTTTTAGGATTTATTGATCTAAACAGATAAATAAAGATTATGGAGTTTTTAGAAATGAAATTACATGGTCCCCTAATTGATTTTTAAGAATTATGTTGTATTAATGCTAAAATGTTAGCCAAATTTAAGAGCTGAGAAAGAAACCCCTTAAAGGAGAAAATGCGCGAATCAGGAAATTCGCAGATCTGAAAATGCGCGGATCAGGAAATGCAAGGATCAGGAAATTTGCGGATCTGCAGATTTGGGAAATTCGCGGATTTGCAGATTTGGGAAATTCGCGGATTTGCAGATTTGGTAAAGGTGCAGATCTGAGACAAAAAGCGTGGATTTCAATTCATTCAAAATCTTTTATATAAACTTCTACATGGTATTACCCTCTACTAAAGAGGCTAATGTTGACGAGTCATGAATTTTCTAAATATTACTTATTCCAAAATAACATAATGACAAGTTTAATAATACTTATTCATTTTATGATAACATGACAAGTGAATATCAACATGATGCATGAAGGCAGGATTATTCATGGGAATATGATGACAAGTTTTTGTATCTTCATTACATGATATGAAATATTCTTATGATACGTGCATACATGATCCCAAGTCTTTATTTCTGAACTCTTGTTTCTTGTGAAAAAGACATGTATATATTTTGACTTGACAAGCCACATATTTCCATTAATTCATGTATATCATATGTATTATGTATTATTAACATGGGAAAAATAGGGGAAACTATATGATGCATAAGTACCGTATTGTACAAGGATTTTATTGGCCAACTTCTTGATTAGGTACTGAGGGCTGAGGGCCTTTTACTAGCAGCACAGGGTGGTACTAGGTCACCATCTGATACATGAGTTATCATATGGGTGATGCTGCTTACTTGTTTCATTGAACGGGATCTAACTTGTAAGCACCTAGTGGTGTGCCATGGTTCAGCGTCATGGATTTGAGGCCGGGTCCCGGATATGCACGAGCACTTGTATAATATGAGAAAAACTGTATACTATTTTATCCATCATTGTATTTCAATTTCAACATTAACATGATATAAACTTGTTAAATTTTACATGAATCTTGTGAATGACTTACATAGTTCTTATTACATGCAACATAATTAACACTTATACTTTTTACCTACATACTAACAGGGACTTGACCTAGACTTATCACCTTTACATGATTTGTGTCTGCTATTTGCATGAATAGTTTTGCTTATTCCATTTCTATTATTCTCATGATATGTTTTGTGCTAAATCAATTTATCTATATACTTTTGATTAATTTTTGTACTATAATAGTATACATGTTTCTTACTCTTGTATTACTTATTGGATTTAATCTCCTAGATTTTCTTAAGCCCAAATCATGGAAGCAGAGAAGGGGAGATTGCTCCAACCAGTGACCCTTGCTTCACCGACCGGATCGAGTATAAGATATTAGCACAGCACTTCTTGGGCACTTCGCACTTCTTGTTTCTGTTTTTTTTGCTAGGCACTGCTTAATTCTTGTATTTTGATTCTTTTGTGTAAATATTCAAAGTAGTCTACCGTTTTATGTAATCAACTCTCTATATAAATAAAATCCTTTCAGTTTTAGACATGCTTGTTCATCTTGATATGACAATAGTACGGTTATTTCAAAATCATGTGACTGCTGGGTTATATTGCAATAGTTAAGTAGCGTCCTTCGTTTTTGGAGAAAAAAAGGGGGCCGAAAAATGGGAGCGTTATAGTTAGCCTGCCTCTGGTTAAGGGAATACTTCCTGAGATTTTGATGGAACCACTTGAACTTGTCCAGAATGAAGTTTAATAGCATCCTGTAGAGGCTTGCGTCAAAAAAGTATGCTTCTTGTGATCATACCAATGATATAATCTTTTTTTACCATTATATTTAAGAAAAAAGGCTAATAATCCTCTCAATCACACATTAAAGGACAAGTTAATGAGAACGTGAAGAATAGATAAAATAAAGTCACATGGAAAAGAAACAGCGAGCTAGCTGATTCCACAAGCACCAGCGCATAGTTAGTTTATCACATTACCAAACAAATAACACTACTCTATTGATCAAGAAACAATTAAAGCAAACAGATACCTTCCATTATTATTAAACTTCACAGTTGTGATTCTATCTACGATTTCTTTATATCTACAACATTGTCAATGTAAGCAAATACACAATAAAAATCTAAATTTGATTCATGGAAACTTACGACATGCCGAGAACTCGAGAGTAGAAGTCCAGGCTGACTTTGGGATCCTTGACGCGAAACATCTGCAGCCAATAAATCAAAAACCACCGCCGCGATCAAACCCTAACACAAACCAACAAAAAAAAAGAAAAAAAAAGAAAAAAAAAAGAAAGAAGTGGGTTTACTGTTTGCTGAAAGAAATAACCCTTGGTGGCCTCATCGGGCTCCGATTGGAGGCCTGGGTTGTTCGCCGGCGACTCCTTGGGCTCCGATGAAACGGCCATTGAAGAAGAAGAGAAGGATCGGAATCTGTTGAGTTTTAGGGAGTTAGACCGTGGAGAGAAAGGAGAGAATTTGGGGAAGAATCGGGGGAGGAGAGAGGAGCGGAGAGTGGAGATAAGAGAAATGGTGCAGGCCATTTTTTGGTGAGGGGCATGGGATCAATATACAGGATAAAGTTTTGTCTAATTGTTGGGCTCTGAAGCCGGCCTAGTGAGTGACTGTGTATTTATTTTTTGGATCGTTAGCAATAGTTCGATGCCGGCCCAAGGGCCCTTAAACCAGTTCCGACTCCTCACCCCTCAAAAGCTAGATGGGGAGTAAGGCCCACGTCCAGTGCCCTCCAATTGGTGGTTTAGGTTCTTAAAACCCAATTTGTTTCTTGTCTTAGTATGGGAAGCATCTAGCAACTCCCCCAAAAAAAATATGGAAAGCTAAAAGGGAGTTTCTAAACACGCCCATCTTTTTTCTTAGTGCGCTCCATAACTTATAAAATAAATAATTACAAATTTATTATTTATTTTTTTTGGACGAAAAAACTCCTAACTCCTCTTCTTTTTATGGGGTTGTTGTCACCACTGTCGTCTGTCATCGTCGCCGCTTCCGCGACAGTAGCAGTCAGCGACTGCTGCTATGGTTGTCGCTGCAGCAGCGACAGCAGCAGCCGCTGCTGCCACCGTCGCTACTGTCACTGCTGGAGAAGGGGGGAAGGGAGAGGGCAATTCTAAAAAAAGAAAAGAACAAATGAGGCTCAGCAAAAAAAAATGTCCATGTTTTAAATTCTCATAGACTCACTAAGAAATTGAACTGGGGCTCACTAAAAAAAAGATATGGTGCGTTTAGAAACTCCCAGGGTATAACTCTTATTGGGTGGACACTCATATATAGAAAAGCTCTCTTTGTTGAGGTTCCAAGCTATTTTAAAACAACACCTAGATTATATCATTTGGAGAAAAATGGTAAAGCATAACTCAGTTTGGGAATTTCTAGATGGGCACAACTTTTTTCCTAGTGAGCCCACTTTTCTTAGTGGGCACACCCTCTCTTTTGAAAAGAGAGGGTTTTTCCTAGTGAGCACACCAATATTCCTAAACTATCCTCTTCTCTCTCTCCGATTGATTTCTTCTTCTTCTTCTTCTTCTTCACCGTCTTCTTTTTCGTTTATCCGGTAATTTTTGTGGGTGTCAGCCGCCGCAAGGAGGCTGTGGTTATCGTCCTCGCTGGCGGCGACCTTCGAGACCTCGCTTGCAACGGGAGAGATCTCCTGCACAGATCCGGGCTGGTTAGCCCGGACCTGCCCACTCCATCCGGGACTGCTAACCCGGATGGGTTTGCCCCCATCCAGATTAGCAGTCCCGGATGGAGTTTTAACAAAAAGGAGAACTTTTAAAGTTGGCTCACTAGGAAATATGCCGTGCCCATCTAGAAACTCCCCTCAGTTTGGATGCACACAGAGAAATTCATAACTAGAAAATTGTTCTATTGAATATTACAACCTTGAAAAATTTTTGTTTTCTAAATATAGTTTCAAGGCATGGCAATCATGGAGAACCTGAATCCATCAAAAACACTTAACAAATCAAGACACAATGATTAGCTGTAATATCTCAAACCAAGGTAGTATAGGTCATTAATGTCCCAGACAATCTTCAAACAAAACAGCAAAGAAAACTAATGAAAATACATGTAGGGGTTTTTACATATCTGCCCCTTAAATCTTTAAAAATTAGAATTTAGTCTTCCAAATCTTCATATTTATAATTTAGTCCCCAAATCCTTTAAATTATCTCACTTTAGCTCCCAATCATATTTTTGGTCCGATTTTCCATTTATACCCCTGAGTTACTTCACTTTAGTTCTCCCTTCTCTCTTTCTCCTCTTTTCCTTTTCTTAATGGATTCCCCTCTCAATTCTTCTCCTCTCTATCATTTTTTTTCCTCTTTTTATTAAGTTTTCCTGAGTTACTTCACTTTAGAGATTAACTGGGAGGAAAGAGAGATAGGAGAAGAAAGAAGAGGGAATCCAATAAGAAGAAGAAGAGAAGAGGAAGAGGGAAATGAGGACTAAAGTGAAGTAACTCAGGGGTATAACGGAAAATTCGGACTAAAAATATGACTGGAGGACTAAAGTGAGGTAAGTTAAAGAATTTGGAGACTCAATTATAAATATGAAGATTTGGAAAACTAAATTCTAATTTTTAAAGATATAAGGGACAGATATGTAAAACCCCCACACATGTAATGCACTGTGATAGGTAATATACCACAGAATAGCTAAAGAAAAGGAGCAAAAGTACATTAAGAACACAAATATATGCTCAGAAATATAGGGAAAAAAAAACGCTGGCAATCGATTTGATATACATAATGTCATTTGTAGAGATGGTAATGAATGTGTTTATAAGTCAATTTTTGGCCAGTTCTATGTAAAATTTTAAATTAAAAACAAAATTTTTATTTTTCTAATTCAAAATTTTATATAAAAAGATTCAAAATTTGCCATCCCAGTTCATTTGTTAACCCATTGTCCATTGAGCTAACTACCTGTGTGATCACAAGAGTATAAATCCATGTAGGAGACATTCATATTGACTTTGCAATTAAACTAAAAAAAACGTAAAAATTGACCCTTTCATTAGTCTAATAAATTATCCAAAAGAAATTAGCTAATTGTATCTCATGAAGAATTTGTGCGGGAAATTCTATTTACGCACGATAATTTATTTTTGACGCACACATTAAAAATTTGCAAATAATTACAAGTTTGTTAGTTAATTTTTTGACTAAATTACCCTTTTAAATTTCAAATCTCTAAAATTTCTTAAAAATTTAAAATACTTTAATCGTCTACATCTTCTGTTCTCTCTTTAAAACCCAAAAAAAATATATTTATTTTTGTGCTATTTAAATCTTAAAAAAAAACATATCTCTCGCAAACTCTTCGATTTTCAGACTCTCTAAAATTTTTATATTTGTATTTCCTGAAAAGTTAGGAAGAATTTTAAATTCTTCGAATTCATTGTGACAAGCGAAATTAGAGTTTAGAGTTAGAGTTTTTTCAAGCAAATGGAAAAATCCAACGTACAATTGGTGTCAGAAGACAAATCTTAGGTATTATTCAAAATTATTCTTAATTTTTGATGTGTTTTTTTTTTTACAATTGATTGTTAGTAAATTTTTTTTGTTGCCATAACAATCGGTCACTGGATGGAGGCGGAAATTGGCCACGGAGTAAAGGGCTTGGGGCATAAGGTGGCGCTGGAGGCGGTGAGTGGCGACGGAGTTAAGTGGTGACAGAAGCAGGTGTACAGCGAAGCAGGACTCGAAGGAAAGTTTGAAAATTTTTAAAGTCAGTTGTAGTAGAAGAAAGTAGGAGAGAGAGAGGATTAAATTTGAAAAAAAAAATTAGACGTAAAAAATAAATTAGTGATGTTTTAAAATAGAATGTTAGTGTAAAAAGTAATCTGAACATCAAAAATAATTTGTTGTGCATAAATAGAATTTGGCTGTTACAAAGAAATTAGCCAGTAACTTCTTACACACAAGAAGCCCAACTTTTAATACATGTCGCATATTGAGCTTGCTCAAGAAGACACAAGAACATAAAACAAATAAATCTACTCGCAAGTTGCTTTGTATGCAGAGGAGCGAGGGTTAGTCTAGGAACGACGGCACTTGATTCTGAACCTATAGCAATGACAATGGCTGCAGATCAGACTTTGAGCAGTGCACCTGCGACAGCTAGAATCGGAGGTGGGCAGTGAGGGGGTGAGGCTGACGAGCGCAAAGGGTGACAGAGGAATGGAGGTGGAGCGGATTGACGAGTCCATGGAGGCGAAGAGTGGCGATGGGATTTCGATTTTGGGCAGAGAAGAGGGGAGTTCCCAAAGGAGCACACCACTTTTCCTAACGAGCCCATTTTACAGTGTAATTTTAGTTCGGACTTTCAGTCGCCATGTGTAAGATAGTTACAGGTCTAACTAAGTGTCGATAAAGGAACTCTTCTATATGGCAGTAAATTTTTCGTACTCTCTCTCTATATATATATAGAGAGAGAGAGAAATGGAAATGAGCTGACAGCTCACGCAAGTTATCTGAACTGCAGTTCATTTCCACCATCTCCAATAATCTTTTTTAAAAAATTTCTTTTGGATTATGATCTAGACCCCCTAGGGTTCACTCATACCCAATTTCTTGAATTTTAGTTTTGATTTGGTCCTTCATCAAGTTAATACAAAATTAACGGTTTTCAATGAATAAAACATTTTGTATGCACTTAATGAAAGGTTTAATGAACTCCAATATTTATGAAATTTAATCCGAAAGAAGTTAAAGAGATAGAGATAGCAATTGCTAAAAAATTGAAGAAAAATCATTGAGTCATTAAAGTTTAGTCGCTAGCTCACGTAACTTTGCTTGAGCTGATAGCTCGCCTACAGTAATCACACTCACACACACACACACACACATATATATATGAGAAAAATGGAAATGAGCTGACAGCTCACGCAAGTTACCTGAGCTGTAGTTCATTATCACTATCTCAAATAATTTTTTTTTAAAATTTTCTTTTGGATTATGATCTCGACCCCCTAGGGTTCACTCATACCCAACTTCTAGGGTTTTAGTTTTGATTTGGTCATCCATCAAGCTAACACAAAATTAACGGTTTTCAATGAATCAAACATTTTGTATGCACTTGATGAAAGGGTAAATGAAATCCAAAATTTATAAAATTTAATCCGAAATAAGTTAAAGAGGTAGAGAAAGTGATTGTTAAAAAAAAATGAAGAAAAATCATTGGATCATTACAGTTTTGTCACTAGCTCACATAACTTTTCCTGAGCTGGCGGCTCACCTACAGTAATCCATATATATATATATATATATATATATATATATATATATATATATATATATATATATATATATATATATATATATATATGGGATTACTGTAGGTGAGCCGCCAGCTCAGGAAAAGTTACGTGAGCTAGCGACAAAACTATAATGATCCAATGATTTTTCTTCAATTTTTTTTAACAATTACTATCTCTACCTCCTTAACTTCTTTCAGATTAAATTTTATAAATTTTAGAGTTCGTTTGCCTTTTCATCAAGTGCATACAAAATGTTTTATTCATTGAAAACCGTTAATTTTAAGTTAACTTGATGGAGGACCAAATCAAAACTAAAACCCAAGAAATTGGGTATGAGTGAACCCTAGGTGGTCGAGATCATAATCCAAAAGAAATTTTTTAAAAAATATTATTGGAAATAGTGAAATGAACTGCAGCTCAGGTAACTTGCGTGAGCTGTCAGCTCATTTCCATTTTTCTCATATATATATATATATATATATATATATATGAGATAAATTGTACTTAAGATGTCTATATAGCTTATTGCCTGTGAAGACGCCCCAAAATATCAACATATAACAGACGATCCTTTGTCATTTTCATGTTCTAAATAAGTGGCGTATACAAAATCATGTAATTTAAATACTTCTTCATCATCGATCAAAACATCTATTTTTTTCTATTATTGAAAAACTGTTTATTTTGTATATATCTAATATATAGTTAAAACATATTGAAAATGGATAATTTTTTGTATATTACCGTTTCACAGCATTTAGATCATAATTAATGGGTCGATTCATCCACTCACAACTTCTGTGATGAGATTTAGAGGTGCCTCCAAAGTGAGTTGCCTAGAGAGGCAACTTAGGTAGACCAATTCTATCTTATCGATGTATGTATGTAAGTATATTGCTACTCAAACTTATTAAAATAAGTTTTTTTATAATATTATTCAAATTGAGTTTCTACTACGAGCCAAACTCCAAATCTTTCCCAAATTGAAGAGGATGATGGCACTATAGATAAAGCTCATTTGCCCAATCACTCCATAGGATCCAATCACACATTAGCCCTAGTACAAGCTTGGTGTCCATATAGGTGTTGATTGAACATGGAGTTGGAAAGTTATTTGGAAAGTAGATGGAGTACTATTTCCATTTTCTCTCTATTTTCCATTGATTGGATTATGAAAAATAAAAAGTTATTTGGAAAGTAGAGGGAGTACTCTTTCCATTTTTTTCTCTATTTTCTATTGATTGTTTTATGAGAAGTAGAAAAATGAGGAAACTTACTTTCTCTCTCTTCTAAGTAGTATGCAAAGTAGGGAACGAATTTAGTGAATCCATCCAAAAGTAGAGAGAGAAAATCCACAAATGTTTTTTATTACTAATTTTCGTGCGAGAGGAGGATAGAGTTACTCTCATCTTGCATGCGTCTCCTCGTCTCTCTCTGATTCCTCTCTTCTCCAGCAGCTCTTAAACATCTCATAGCAGTTCTCCAAAAAAAAATCTAATCAATTATTTTTTTTTAAAAAAAATCTTTTCTTACATTTAGATTAGTACTTTGATTTTAAAAATTATGAAATTTTAATTGATCTTTTATTATTGTACTAGTAACTTTCTAAAGTTTTTATTAGTTTCTGAGTAGTAGGAAATATGGTTCTTTCATGAGATTTTTTTTGGTAATGTAATAATTAGTGTAAAAAAAAATGTTACATAAGCACTAAAACGAGAATAAAATAAAAAAACTGTAGAAATTATCGTTTTTTGTTTATCAGAGCAGAGGCATTCTATCATCATTTTCCAACAACTTTACCACCTCCACCTTAGTAGTAGTTTCTTTTATTTATTTTATGCTATTTTCATTATTATGTATTGTTGAGTGGTTTGTAATGAGTAAAAACTATTTTATGTGTTTTCAAGACTTTATTTGCAATATGATGGAGACAACTATCTTAATTGTGTTCCTTAATTAAGATTACTATATTGCCTTGATTTGATTTTTTTTTTTTTTTTAAATTTTGTTCATTTATGATTAAGATAGAATCTTGTTCATTTGATTCTGATTAATGGAATGGTTTTGGGTTAAATTCTTTGATGAGATGATCTTTCAGAGGCCTTGCTAATAAATTATGATTTATATTGTTTATTTTTTTTTTATTTTAGTTCGGCATGTTGATCTTGATAACTCCAAAATAATTAAGTTAATTTGATGACGATGGAATCATGTTCCCCGAATGTTGATTGTATAGTATTGTTTTGTTGAAGAACTCGTTTTGTTCAAATTGAAATTGGTATTCATACAATTTAAAAATGATATCACTAATAAATAGTTGTTATCTATTTATATTAAGTGTGATTGGACGATCAATCTCTCAGTTGGTCGAATAATCTATTATAGATGTGATTCTATATGCTCTGGATTGGACAACCAACACTTTAATTGGTCAACCAATCGAGAGTTATATTTGTATAAATTCATAAATTGATCGACCAATCTCCTTATTGGTCGACCAATCTAAATTTCTACTTTGTAGTTTAGTCTGGATTGGTTGACCAACCATAAGTTGGTTATACTTGATCGGCCAAGTTATGTGCTCCTCACCCCAATTACCATCTTTCATTATTTTATATTTTTTTAAATTAAAATTTCAATTAAATGCAACTATATAATTTAATTATATTAAAAAAATAACATTGTGTAATCTTATTGATCCATTCCATAATAGATTTATGGAGTTGGTTGGATTCATTGAAAATATAGAAAGAAAATCTATAAAATGTTTTTTGCATCCACCTTCAACTGAACCAATTAAGAAAAGTGAAAAAAAAAATGAAAAGCTAATGGAGGCCACCCTCTCTTTTCTTTTTTCACTTGGTAAGAGTATAACTCAGTGAGCCCAATACAAACAAACCAACCAACTACCAGACAATGCTACCGCCTCCCCTCACACGTCATCAATGGAAAATTCGAAATGCGCACCACACTTGACTTGGTGTAAATCACTTTAATATCGGATGAGGTGCTCAGAAAGTAAACGTGGCGCACATTTAGAATTTCCCGTCGTCACCCCCCGAAAGCCTGAACGGGGAATTTTCAAAGGAGCACACTGTTTTTACTAGTGAGCCCATTTTTTCTAGTTAGAACATTTTTTTTTATAAGAGATAGTGTTTCTTAGTAAGTATACTATTAATTTCCAAAATACCTTCATCCACACCTACATTTTAAAGTTCCTTTCTCTTCCATTGCAGTCTTCGCTGTAGATTCGCCGGTCGCCTCCTTCGCTTGCCACCTCCACTTCCACTCGCCACCTCTGCCTCCACTCTATTGAAGGTTCACAATTTTTTTTTTTCCTTACTAAGATGGATTACGAGGTAGAAGAGAAGGCTCTATCATCATCATCATTGTCGTACTTGAATGGTGTTGGGGGGAGATGAATGCTTAATATCTATTTCAATTTTTATTAGTTTGTAACAAGCACTGAAGACAGCAGAGAAACCAAAAAACAGAGAACTTAGCACTCACTCACTTTGTCAGCACTTGTGAGAGAGAGATAGAGAGAGAGAGTGGTGGTTGACGTTTGATGGGCAGTCCATTATTTGGGAGGTGGGGCATATGGTGCTGTCTCTCCGTAGATTACATCCATCAAAATTTTGTCTGGAGTGTACACCCAAAATCTATTACCTAGTGTTGAAATTTGCAGTCCCGAATTTAATATTAAATATCCAAAATCTTAAAACTTGACAACTGAGAAATTTAACTGTTTCTTCTAATTTATTTATTTCTATGCTAATTAAATCTAAAATTTAAATTAAAAAAATATAGAAATTCGAATAAGGTGATGGATTCATATATCCAAAAACTTCTTATCGTTGAATGGAACCAATATCGTATTGTGCATCTCTATTTTCTTCGCCGTAGATCCATTAATAAAAAAAATTAATCTTTTTTTAGAGTTACACAATGAAATAGATGATTTAAGCCAATTATAGACTTTAATTTTTGAAATTATTTACCGAAGGAGAATAAACAATTCGCGTTGGAACAAAAGAGATGCTGGAAGGTTGGAGCAGAAGATATTTTTGTTCTAAAATTTGAATGGTAAATTAGTAAATAAAAGAAAAATTTTAAATGGGCTCCCTGGAAAAATGGTGTGCTCCTTTGCAAATTCCCTTCATTTCATAATCTCACCTCCCCAAAAAACCCACAAAACCCAACCCAAAATTCTTTCTATAAATAGCAGTTAAATCACCCCCCTTCTTTCTTCAACCTCAACCTCCACTTCCACCTCAACAATGGCAAGATCAGGTTACAACCCAACCACCGGCATCTACACCTCCCCCCGCCCTCCCATCACCTTCCCCTCCGACCCAAACCTCTCCATGCTCTCCTTCCTTTTCCGCAACGTCGATTCCTACCCCGACCGCCCCGCCCTCATCGACGCCGACACCAACCAAACCCTCACCTTCCGCCACCTCAAATCCACCGTCTCCGCCTTCGCCGCCGCCCTCTCCGGCCTCGGCATCAAGCAAGGGGACGTCGTCCTCATCTTCGCCCCCAACTCCATCCTATTTCCGGTAACTTTCCTCTCGATCATCTCATTAGGAGCAATTGCCACTACCGTTAACCCTCTATACACCGTCAACGAGCTCAAGAAGCAGTCCGCAGACTCCGGCGCCAGGCTCGTCGTCACCGTCCCCTCTCTCTTCAACAAAGTCCGCCATCTCGCACTTCCCATCGTATTCCTCACTCCCAAGACCGATGATTTTTCTTATGCTTCATCACAAGTTAACTACTTCCACGATCTCGTTCGCTCGCCGGCGGCGGAGATCGAGCCGGCTCATATAAATCAGGACGACACTGCAGCCCTGCTCTACTCCTCCGGCACCACCGGCGCGAGCAAAGGGGTGGTGCTATCGCACCGGAACTTCATCTCCGCTGCTTTGATGGCGGCCGTGGATCAGGACCTGAGAGGGGAGCCGGTGAACACGTTCTTGTGCTTCTTGCCGATGTTCCACATCTTTGGGTTGGCTGCGATTACCTACGCGCAGCTGGCGAGGGGGAACACTGTTGTGCTGATGGGGAGGTTTGAGATGGAGGTGATGCTGAGGTCGATAGAGAGATATAGAGTGAGCTATTTGTTTGTTGTGCCGCCGGTGGCCATTGCACTGGCGAAGCAGGGGAAGGTCACCAAGTATGATGTGAGCTCGCTGAAGATGTTCGGGTCAGGGGCGGCTCCCCTGGGGAAGGATGTGATGGAGGAGGTGTGTAGGATTTTCCCACATGCCGATATTGTTCAGGTAATTTTTTTTTTAGAATAAATAGTGGATTTATAACTCCTGCAGTGGATTTATAACTCCTGCATTCCATTAATCGGGAATTAATGAAACATATGATAAAATTTTTACCAGGCTTGGTTTGCTTAGTTTAGCATAGTGTTTGGACTTTGAATGAACGTGAAGCAAGAGAAAGGAATCAATAAATCAAGAACACCAATTCCTATTACTAAAATATGCTAACTTTGATTACATTTCTAAGTTCTGATGGCTTGTTTTAGTATCTGAATATGCAAAATATGTTGAATAGGAAGGATATGTACTAATACACGAGCGCGTGCGTGCTCGCGCGCGCACACACACATATAGTAAACGGGAAATTCACCGGCGGTGAAGGAAGTTACTTCACACACACACATACATATACATACATAGTATTACATACATACTTACATATATGTAGGATTAATGAAACAGTAATCTTATGTGAGCTATCAGTGGAAAACTAATAATATATTTTTTTTCCTTTTTCAAATTTATTTTGGAACGTAATCTGCATCTTCTTAGCTTCATTTGGCCTCCCATCAATTGACTGAAAACTGTTAATTTTGTGTATACTTAATGGAATGAAAATTAAAACTAAAGCCTCATAAATTGAGTATTGATTGAAACCCGGGGTTGAGATCATAATTAAAAAAAGAGGGAAAAAAAATATTAGAGATGATGGAAATGGACCTGTGCTGACAGCTCATTTTTATTATTTTCTCCTTTTCTTTCTCTCTCTACACACACATACATACATTCAGGTAAAAGGTTATGGAGGAATATGAACGTCAAGCTAGCATATCGGCTTTACTACTATGTTACTCATTTGGCCCTGTAATTTACATGCTAATTTGCATGCATAGCGTCCCATTTTGGTGTATAGGCTTGTATTATTGAAACATTATTCATGTGAAGTAGCATTTTTGGTGGAGAGTTTCTCTCTATGTTGATTTCCTTAGAAGCAGTAGGAATGATGGAGAACATGACAAAAGAATCCAGGTGTCGGTCAAGTTATAGCATTTTTGTTGTTTTGTTAGAAATCAATCGCAGCTTTTTATATTATGCTGCCAGATGGTAGGATGAAACATGTGTTTGGAATTAATTGAATCATGCTTCCTGCTCTGTACTGTAGCCCTACTTCATTTGGGTTTCCTATTTTGTGGGAATTTATCGAGCCTGTGAATTATATTTTAACATCCTTACACTTCTGAGCAGGGATATGGTTTGACAGAGTCTACTGGGATTATGTCTGTTGAGTTCCCTAATGGAGAATCTCGCCAGTTTGGCTCGACAGGTCACCTTGCGTCGGGAGTTGAATCTAAAGTTATTAGTGTAGACACGATGAAGTCTCTTCCACCCAATCAACTAGGCGAGCTCTGCTTTCGTGGACCTAATATCATGCAAGGTTTATCCTCTTGTTATATATTCTGAGAAAAATATTCGCCTATTATAGTTTTAATTGTCACTCATTCTTGTCGAGTTTCTTGTACTTTAATGGTCTTTTCCGTTTAATCAACTAGGAAACTTATTGTTGGCAGTGAAAATTTCTAAGTTAAAGGGATTTTCCACAACAGAACGCGGAGCTAATTCAATAGCCCCGCGTTTGGTTACATTAGCCCCGCGTTTGGTTATATTAACCCTGCGTTTGAATAAAACGCGGAGATGTTTAATAGCTCCGCATTGATTCCGCAGTCTGGCTTGTATTAGCCTCGCGTTTGAGTAAAACGCGGAGATGATCAATAGCTCCGCGTTAGCTCCGCATTTTGGTTATTTAGCGCCGCGTTTTGATGCGATTAAAGCTCCGCGTAAGCAGATAACCAGAATCTCAAATTGATTGAGATTATGATTTTGGGCTTATCTAAATACCCGAATCAAGTCTAATCAGAATTCCATCAAAACTAAGATATTTGATTGGAATCCTTGATGAATGCGAGTTCTATTTAGATAGAAACTCTTGCATTAACCTGAGGCTATAAATACCTTCCTGGTGAAACCCTAGAAAAGGGGTCTTCTTTTTGGCATCGGAAGTCTCCTATCGATCCTTTGGCAATTCAAGTACGCGAGAGAGCCTTGAAGCCTTTGCTGATCATCTTCTGAAATCTTGGAGAATTCAAGTTACGCACAGAGCCTTGAGTTCGTAAAGATCAGAGAAAATCACCATCTTCTTTCTTGAGTTCTTGAGAAGTTCGAGTTACGTGAGAGAGCCTTGAACAAATCAAAACCAGAGAAGATCGTCTATATTCGGCCGATATCTTTAAAAGAGAAGATTTCAACGTACCGATCGTCCAAAGGAAGTACTATAGATCCCATCGCCACATATCCCACGAAACTATTGTAAAAGAGAGAGATTGAACTATAAAATCCTCTCGTTTGTTCTCTTTTTATATCTTGTTCACTTCTATTGTAATCTAAGATGTATTCAATGGAAGGAAGCAAAGGAACTTTTGCGACGAACAAACTGGCGACCACAGTGGGAGCCATCTATTTCACTGATGAAGAGATTGTGGCGCAATCGGACGTTGATATGATCGGATCCGAAGTAGACACGCTGGTCGTTGAAATCGACCAGCAGAAGTACGAGGAGTTCCTCTCCTCTGGATCAGGTGACTTGGATGAGACATGGCACTATCGCCGTATGTACTCCAATACCCGAGTGACGGGTAGAAAGGTATCCACCGAAAAACGGGGATCCTTGGAGACTACAGTTATAGCGCCGGAGTCCACACAAGAAATCCTAGTCGAGGAAGAGCTTCCGATTGCCGAAGAAGACGTGGGAACTGGACTGACCAGGACCCAACTCCGGAACAGGAACCGGAGAGAGAGGCGTAGAGCCCTCAAAGCCCGCCTTGGACGCGGAGCTAACTCTAGAGGACGCGAGGCTATGGTCCCTCGCAAATTGGCTCGCGCTACCCGCGAGACCAATCTCTACCGCGTTAACCGCGAAGATACAACTTGCCTTAAAAGCAAGGAAAAGCCAGCGTGTGATTTTCCACGCGAGGCTGGTAATACTGGCGAGTTACGCAAGATTCCTGACACTCGCGAGTTACGCGAGTATAAAAATTATTCAAAGGCAGCGTGTGATTCTCCGCGCGAGACTATTACTGTGCCTAGCGAGAGATGCGAAGCCAGTAAGGGTTGCGCTAGTCGCAGAATACCCAACACTCGCGAGTTACGCGAGTATAAAAATTATTTAAAGCCAGCGTGTGATTCTCCACGCGAGGCTATTACTGTGCCTAGCGAAAGACGCGAAGCCAGTGATACTTGCAATAAACGCAAGACTTCTGACACCCACAAGGAACGGAAAGATGATTGGCAGATAGTTGTCAGTCGTAAAAACCGCGCTAAGCGCAAAACTATGATCTGCGTTAATCGCAAAGATAAGCCAGCGTGCAAGAACTTCCCTTCACGCGGGGCTATTATTCCAGAAGCTAAACTTCCAAGGACACACCAAGCCAGCGAGAAACGCGAGGCTAGTATGGATAAGCGCGGAGCTATTCTTCAGGCCCGCCATATGAAACGCGAGGCTATTCCTAAGCCACGCGAGGATCGGTTCGACCCCAGAGTCAGGGTTGATCAATCAAAGAAGCTTCAGTGGATTCCTAAACACTCTCAAGAGTTGAATGGACCTCTTGACTCCATGGCTAGAGGCACTGATCTCAGGGAACATCTATCTAAGAAGAGAAACATAGACCAACTTCAAGTTGAACATAGTTGCCATTGCCAGCAACTTATGACAACAGTATCAGCCGTGATGAATAACTGTGGCTGCAGCAAGAACAGGATATCTGTGTTCGACCGATTAAATGAGTCAAACCAGAATCCTGCTAAGAAGACAAGAACCACTTTCCTGAAACAAGGAAGAGCTGTAACTTTCAACATGGTAGGAAAAGGGAAGAAAATTGCAGAGACGGATGATGATTCAGAATCGAGCGATGATGAACTTCATCGTATTACTCGACTAAGATCAGGAGCCGTCCCGCCCCGAAATTATAAGAAGCTCGCAGGGGGTTCTTACGACGAGAACAGCGATAATTCCGCTATAGCCTCGCCCCCATCCTCTATATCGTCTCGGCTATAGAAGTCAGCATCGCACATGGCAGATAAATCTGGTGATATCAATCAGAGATTTGAGGTTCAAGAAAGAATGATTCGAGAGCAACAGAAAACAATTGAAGACCTTAGGATGCTACTTTTAAAAGTTGTTGAAGATAATGCTAAACAGGGCAAGAAGACTCCAAATGAAGAAGAACAGGAGGAGAAAGCCCACTCGATGCATGAGGAAGAAGATAGATTTTCTTTCCATAATCCGCATGAAGAAAAGCTTGAAAAGTTACAGAATCAACTCGAAGGCTTGATGCGTAAAAAATAGTTGAAGGAGTCAGAAGTCTTTAGACCATATCCAGCAGAATGGGATGTGGTACCTTATCCTCCAAAGTATAAGCCGCTCAAGTTGGAGCCCTATAACGGGAAGGGATCGCCCAGTCAGCACATCTATTATTTCTTGTCCCAAGCAGGACACTTAATGGGTAATGATCCCATCATGACCAAAGTATTTGCAAGTACTTTGCGAGGGCCTGCCTTTACTTGGTTCATGCAGCTGCCCCCAGGTACTATTAATACATGGTTAGATGTTGAGAAATTATTTCTCTCACGTTTCTTCGAGGATGACACCGAGATTACGGTTCATTCCCTCCTTGCAACTAGGCAGAGGGAACAAGAAGCGGTTAAAGATTTCATAGAAAGATTTCGGGAGAAGTCCGTACATTGTAAATACGGAATGATCCAGGAAACTCTAGTCGAAACCTGTCGACACAACCTTAAGACCAATGTGCTCCTCAAAATGGGGGCCGTAGAGTCTAAGACGTGGAGGGACCTGCTCAAACAAGGAGAGCAAGCTGAAGACTTGATTCGCCGAGTTGAAAAGTCCCGCGGGCCAAGAAGTGCTGGGGGTAGTAAATCATATACCCAAAACAACAGCAACAAGAATAAAGGGAAAGCAGTAATGTCATCAGAAACTGCTCATCAGAAAACCAGTCCTCCGCCAGAGCCGAAATCTCAGGGTCAGCAAGGATCAAGGGCACTTCTTTGAAGTGCCTCCCCGACAGAAGTCCCAAAGGCCGATCATGTTCGGCAAAGTGGCCACGTCGCCTCGACAGAGACAAAGTAATGAAAGTGATGAACAAACATCACCTCAATTTCACTTATATGAGCAAAGGTCCCGACAGATGATGGAGAAAATGGGATATAATTTTACCCAGAAGCCGGGATTAAACTTTGGAAAAGGGCGGCGGAATCTCATACCCTCGTTTAGACCGAGAGGAAAGAGCCCTGATTATTATCAGAAGACCCGCAGGGGGTTGGGCTATGTGTCTACTCCACCCTCATCGCCATCCAAGGATGAAGAGAGTTCTTCGGATAAAGAAGAAACATCTTCACCAGATCATGATTCAGATATAAGCACCGGTGCTTGGTTTCAATTTTTGACGATCAATATGGTTTCAGCCGCGCCAGAAAGCGACGAGGAACCAATTGACATTCAAAATGACGCTTGGGCTAAGCACATGGATACTCTCTGGGATGTCCGCTTTGAATAGCGTGACCTGCCTACAGAAAACAAATTAATACAGGTTAACATGGGAACGGAAGAAAATCCGAAACCCATTTTCATAAGCGACACACTAACTCCTTTAGAAAAAGAGGAACTTATATCCCTTATCAAAGAGTATATAGATGTGTTCGCATGGAGTTATGAAGATATGCCTGGGCTTGACCCTCAAATTGCCACACACCGGTTAAATATAAAAGAAGATGTCAAACCTGTTAAATAGCAACAGAGGCGTTTTCGACCGGAATTGATGGAGGCAATAGTTGCTGAGGTCAACAAGCTTATACAATCCGGGTTCATCCGTGAAGAACAACACCCAGACTGGGTGGTAAATATAGTGCCAGTCCGCAAAAAGAATGGCAAAATCCGGATATGCATTGACTTTCGAGATCTGAACGCTGCATGTCCCAAGGATGAATTTCCACTCCCCATCACCGACGTGATGATCGATAATACTTGCGGTTATGAGAGGATGTCCTTTATGGATGGCTTCTCAGGTTATAACCAAATCAAAATGCACCCGGATGATGAAAAGCATACAGCTTTCAGAACGCCACAGGGGGTATACTGTTATACGGTGATGCCATTCGGATTAAAAAATGCAGGTGTCACTTACCAACGCGCAATGAGCGCCATATTCAAAGAACACCTACGCAGAACAGTGGAATGCTATGTGGATGACTTAGCAGTTAAAAGCAAAGACAAAGAAGATCATCTTCACGATTTAAGAATGGTCTTCGATCTTTTGCGGAAACATCACTTGAAGATGAATCCTACCAAGTCGTTCATGGGGGTATCCAGCGGGAAGTTTCTAGGGTTCGTAATAACTTCAAAAGGAATTTTCCTCGACCCGGAAAAGGTAAAAGCGATTAGCGAAATGCCGCCTCCCCGCAATCTTAAGGAACTAAGGGGATTACAAGGAAAGCTCGCTTATATTCGGCGCTTCATATCCAACTTATCTGGACGATGCCAACCATTCTCCAAACTTATGAAGAAGGGAGTGTCTTTCATATGGGATGAGGCATGTCAGCAGGCATTTGATGACCTCAAGAAGTACCTTACTAAGCCTCCTGTACTAATGGCACCAGCCCCTGGGCAGTCCTTCCTTATATATGTAAGGGCCATGGATAATGCTTTAGGAGCATTACTTGCTCAATATAATGAGCACGACCATGCACATGCCCTCTACTATTTAAGTAGAACAATGATTGGGGCCGAACAGCGGTATACCCCGATTGAAAAAGAATGTTTAGCCCTAGTGTTTGCTGTTCAGAAAATGCGACACTACCTTTCGGGGCAAACAATTCATGTCATATCACGGGTTAATCCCCTGAAGATTCTGATGACAAAACCAGGATCCTTGAATGGCCGATTGGCAAAATGGGCGCTCTTACTATCGCCCTATGACATACATTTTGTCCCTCAAAAGGCCATGAAGGGACAGGCAATCGCTGATTTCCTTGCAGATCATCCAATTTGGTCCAAATTAAAGCAGACATCAGAAGTCAACACAGTTACCTGAGAACAGCCTTGGCAAATGTTCTTTGATGGTGCCGCAAGACGATTTGCTGCTGGAGTGGGGGTTGTACTAATATCCCCACATAAACATATATTGCCTAACGGTTACTCATTAACAAAACCGTACACTAATAATGTAGCAAAGTACAATGCGCTTATTATCGGCTTAAAAATAGCTCTGCAACTGGGGGTGAACCATCTAGAGGCATATGGAGATTCTAAGCTCATTGTCAATCAGATAACAGGTGAGTATGAAGTCAGACATGAAGCCCTCATCTCCTATCATCAGCTAGCTATTGAGCTAGCAGGATATTTTGAACAATTCTACATATATCATGTATCTCGAAACGAGAACGTTTATGCAGATGCTCTTGCCGCATTAGCCGCAACGCTGGCAATCTCGACAGGTGAAGCTAAAAGCATCACCATTGGTAGTAGAGAACTCCTCCACCCAGATGTGGTATCTCAAGCCGAAGAGGTATGCCAGATTGGCTTAAAGTTAGAACCCCGTGATTGGCGATTTCCGTTTGTGGATTATGCCTTGCATGAGATATTACCAGAAGATCCTAAGGAAGCCATCTCAATAAAGAGAAAGACCCAAAGATTCTATTATGACCATAAACTTCAGACTTTGTATAGAAAGTCAAGAGGTGGTCTATTGCTACGCTGCATATCGAAAACAGAAGCAGAACAAGTGCTGAAAGAAACACATGATGGAATATGTGGAGCTCATCAGCCCGGTCCCAAACTTGGAGACCGTATAAGAAGGCTGGGGTACTACTGGCCGAGCATGGTTACGGAAGCAATGGCATACGCTAAACGATGTCATGCATGCCAAATACATGCCAATTTTATTCATCAACCCCAAGAATACTTGCACAATACAGTCGCAAGCTGGCCATTTGAAGCCTGGGGAATGGACATTGTAGGGTCAATAACTCCCCCGTCATCCAGAGGACATCGGTTTATTCTTGCAATAACCGATTATTTTTCAAAATGGGCCGAAGCCGTGCCCATGAAAGAGGTGAAAACGGCAGATGTGATCAAGTTAATCAAGCATCATGTCATTTACAGATTTGACGTCCCTCGACGGATCATTCATGATAATGGTCCGCAATTCATTAGTCAGGGATTCTCCAGATTCTGCAACAAGTTCAGAATCAAAGATATTGCTTCTACACCATATAACCCTGCGGCTAATGGGTTAGCTGAAGCTTTCAACAAGACGATCATCAAACTCCTTCGGAAGTTCGTCTCTTCCAATAAACGAGATTGGGATGAAAAGCTAGGAGAGTGCCTGTGGGCTTATCGCACCACCGTTCGCACCCCGACTAAAGCTACCCCGTTCTCTTTGGTTTACGGAAGTGAGGCTGTCTTGCCTCTTGAAATTCAGATACCATCATTAAGAGTGGCTTTAGCCACAAAGATGACGACAGAAGAACGCCATCAGCAAAGATTGCAAGAACTAGAGGCGTTAGATGAAAAACGTCTCAGGGCTCAACAACAAATTGAGTTGTATCAGGCCCGAATTGCTCATACGTTTAATAAGAACGTTAAACCGAGGACCTTTAAACAAGGAGACTTGGTTCTGGCTGTCAAAAGGCCAATGGTGCTAACCCACAAGACTAAGGGTAAGTTTGAACCCAAGTGGGAAGGACCGTTTGTTGTGGAGACAGTATACTCCAGTGGAGCCTATCGCTTAATGAATCAAGATGACGACAGGATGATGATGCCGATCAATAGCAAATTTCTGAAAAAATACTATTCTTAGTACCCCTGGAGATACGCATCTTCTCTTTTTCTTTTGAACCACCTCCAGTCTCTTTTCTTAGGCATGCGCAGTTTGGCGCCTATGACCTAAACCTGGTGTGTTTGGAGTGCCCAGTTCAAGTTACGCGAGAGAGTCTTGAACCGCATCCAGTTTGGTTCTCAAGTTTGAACCACCTCCAGTCTCTTTTCTTAGGCATGCGCAGTTTGGCGCCTCTGACCTAAACCTGGTGTGTTTGGAGTGCCAAGTTCAAGTTACGCGAGAGAGCCTTGAACCGCCTCCAGTTTGGTTCTCAAGTTTGAACCACCATCAGTCTTTTCTTGGGCATGCGCAGTTTCGCGCCTCTGACCCAAAACATGGTGTGCTTAGTTCTCAAGTTTGAACAGCCCCCAATCTTCTTTTAGGCATGTGTAATTAAGCGCCTCTGACCTAAAAAGTATGAATTGCCCAATGCCAACTAGGCAATGGGAAGAGAACAAGTTTCTCGCCAACCCATCATACTGGGGTAAAAGTATGAATTGCCCAACGCCAACTAGGCAATGGGAAGAGAACAAGTTTCTCGCCAACCCATCATGCTGGGTAAAAGTATGAATTGCCCAACGCCAACTAGGCAATGGGAAGAGAACAAGTTTCTCGCCAACCCATCATGCTGGGGTAAAAGTATGAATTGCCCAACGCCAACTAGGCAATGGGAAGAGAACAAGTTTCTCGCCAACCCATCATGCTGGGGTAAAAGTATGAATTGCCCAACGCCAACTAGGCAATGGGAAGAGAACTAGTTTCTCGCCAACCCATCATACTGGGGTAAAAGTATGAATTGCCCAACGCCGACTAGGCAATGGGAAGAGAACGAGTTTCTCGCCAACCCATCATACTGGGGTGAAAGTATGAATCGCCCAATACCGATAAAGTAAAGGGAAGAGGAAAAGTTTGGCATTTAAGCCCAAACGTACTTCTCGACAACTCACTATGTTGAGGGGAATAACATGGCTAGCCCAACCCAAACGGTAGTTGGTAAAGGCTAATCAAATCCATTAATAGCTGGGGGTTTGCTAAAAATCCCATATTAAACTTTAATTGTTATTTCGGTTCAAGAAATTGAGCATAAACGATACCGAGATAAATCGTTTTGACGACAGGTTATTTGTTAGGCAAGCTTATCTGTTTTGAAGCCGGCAAATAAAAGAGTCAAAAGAATCATCTTTATTAAAAAGGTGAAGATACAAAAAGAATTTCAAAGAAACATCGTAAGGTTATCTCTCTCATGTTTACGAAGTTCTTATTACAAGGAAGATAAAAGCGTAAAGAGAGATGAAACTATTGGCCTCCCAGGAGTCTCAGTTGGTTTATTGTCTCTTCCAAATTTCTACGATGAGAAGCCTCCACGGTTTGTTGAGCTTGCCTACGCAACTCATCATCACTTATTGTAAGTTGTTGCTGACGAGATTCTTCTATGGTACGGTTCCTGGCCATCTCTTCCTGCTGAATCTGCTCCTGCTGGACAAGCAACATCTCCCGTTTCTTGACAGATTCTCCTAATCGGAGTTCATTTTCTATCAAGGTGGCCCGAGCTCTCGCAATCGTCTCCTGGGCTTTAGAGATGGCCGCCTGACTTTCCTCAATTCCGAAGTTTACTCTCTGCAGGTCGCCAAGAACGGATTCCCGAATGGCCTGGAGCTCTGTCAGCTCCTGAGACCATCTCTCCTCCTGCTGCCTTAAAATATTTCTTCGAGATAAGGATTCTGCTCGAAGCCGCGCCAGCTCTATCTCAGTGATCGCCTCCACATCCGCCTGACGGAGTGTGTGTAGCGTGGTCACCTGGTCTTCTAAGGCTGTAAGGCGGGCCCGGTATGGAGCTGCTCGATCTTGTCCACCGAATTCTTCGATATTTCCTAAATAGCGGAGTAACAGTGGACGTGCGAAGTTGAAGAAATCGTGGCCAACAAGAACCATCTCGACACATCTTCTTAACAAATGCATAAAATCCTCGACAGTAAAGCCGAAAAGTCTTTCAAGAGGATTTACAGTGTCGGTAGGCAAAGTAGGTAATGCCAAAAGAGGTGTCGTAAGCAAGAGAGCACTAGTTGCTGGAATTGGAGAAGAAGAAGCCCGTCCCTGCACTAAATTCATAATATGGGGGACCAGTAGAGCCAGTGCAGATCTGGAAGAACTGGAGATCCCAGACGAAGTACCGTCAGTACAGATCACTTGGGTACCCCCACCAACAGGAAGAGAAGATGGGATCACTTCGCCTGAAACTCCTCCGGTGGGAGAAGCATCTTCGAACGAGAATTTCAAATTATTCTCCTCCCCTGCTGGAAGGCTTGAAGTCGGAAGAGTTGCAGGTATCTCAGCAGCTACGACAACAGACGATGTTAAAATCGCTGACTGAGAGGGCACGCCAACGACTATGGGAAATGTCTCAGTGGAACAGACTGGCGTTGGAGATGGCATGCTAGGAGAAGGTGTAGCCTCATTAGCAGCAGCTGCGATAATAATTTCAGTTCTCTCGTCACTTCCCAATTCGTCAATTGGGGGAATTGAAGAGGAAACAGAGGCAGGAGCCGGTGTGGAATAATCAGCAGCAAACTCACCAGCAGAGCTACCCACACCGCCAACGGAGCCAGAATGGTCCATTCTATCGTCAGACTCTACTTGGGTAGTAGAGTGCATTGGCGAAAGAAGTTGATCACCTGCATTTCAGAAGACCAGAAAAGAAGTGTTACGTTAAAATAAATAACAGGCGAAAGATAAAATGCTAAAGGCCATACCGGGCGATACAAGTCCAGTTGTCGGACTTGAAGGGGGAGCCATTGTCGTTTCCAGCAATGTACCCGTCTCGCTACCCGTTAGTTGCGCCCCAGGTTCTGCCACAGGCTCTACGGCCGAAGGAGCCGAAACCTCAGCAACACTTGGAGCTTTAGCAGGTTCATCATCCCTTGCCAACGCTGGGGGTACAGCTGAAGCCAACAAGTCGGAAGCAAATTTGATAGCCACTTCTTGGGGGGCTATCAAAGTTTCCTGTGCTAGTTTTTGCTTCTTACCCGGCCTTTTCTTTAAAGCGCCGCGGCGTTTGAGAGTTGGACTCAGGGGACGACTGACAACAGGCTGAGGAACTCCACCAGCACCAGTATTGTCGTCATCATCACCGGCATCATCGTCTGATTCGCTGACATCCGAAGGCTCAGCTGCAGCGCCAAGGAATTCTTCCATTCCTTTTATCCTTATCCTAGAAGCACCCTGGCGGCTAATATAGAGGGCTTTAATCTCTTTGCAACAATTGCGATTGAGAGAGAAGCCGGGCACGTCAGCATTCGCAATGTTGAACCAATTGCAGGAGCTGAGGGTCATGGCCAATTCTGGCACCTTCTGGGGCAAGGAGAATTCAGCCTCGGTCCCGCCAGCTGCAAAATGGAACCAGCCACGAGCGCCTTCGTATAAATTCCCATCGTAAGCGAGATCTTTATTTGGATTGCCCACATAAAGTTGATAATATCCAAACTGGCGAGCAAAGCGACTCGGAGTATATGGCTCAATCTGACACTAGAGATCTTGACGATACACCAAGTGTCCGGGACGGATGTTGAGAAGCCAACGCTCCTGCAGATAAAGTAGTGAACTTATCTGCTCCCACGGCATCTTTCAGCCTTGTCCCATATCCTCCGCCGGGAAAGTCAGGAAAACACCGGAAGATCTCGTAATTCTGAAAGCTACGAAGAGTCTTCCGAATCTGGGACATATAATTCTGCCTCCATGAAGAACGTTCATACAGTTCTACAAGGAAGCACTTTTCGCCCGAACGACGCTCTGGTGCACTCATTAAGGAGGGACAGTGCAAGACGAGCCACGCCATCAAATAGGTGTAGGGCATCTCCACCATAGGGTTTGGAGTTTTCGGCTGGGCAGTCTCCTTCGACTTGCCCTTTCCTTTTCCCTTGACTTTAATAGTAGGGAGGAAATCACGACAGAGCACCCTCAGTCCATATTGCAAATTGCATACCATGGCGGGAAGGAGTCCAAGGGGTCGGCCGTATGCAAGAAGAACCGCTGGATATACCACGGTCACTGCAATCGCTTCCTTGGGCAACGACGGCACGACGCATCTTTTGAGCCACAGCATCAAAAACCCGGCAATGAGACCTCTGTTGGAGATCGAAAATTGGTCTTGATAGTGATAGCTCTTAAATGAAGTACCGTGACCGTATCCATTCTCATTGGATTCAGTGGTATAATATAATAGATGACGGCCCTTAGCAATACGGTGATCAATCTCTGAGCCATAGATGGGTGGATGACCATGGATAATGGCCGAGCTATCCTTAGAATTTAAATTGGCAAAGAGATATTCGGCCCACTTCTTGTGGCCAATACCGTGGTTACGCGCACCCGTCAAGTCAGCGCAAATATGATAATGGCACATCATCTCCCAATATGTGGCATGGATGCGCTCGTCCCTCGCCAATAGCATGTTCAATTCATCGGTGGTAGGGATATACTCCTCGTAAGGGACTTCGCCCATCGAGAGCCCAGAAACCTCAAACATCTCGTGGAGAGCGAATCTTAGCTCACCCACTGGAGTAAAGAAAGTACAGGTTTCAGGGTTATACATCTCCAAAAAGCAGTAAAAGTGATAAGCACTCTGGGGAAATCCGAATTGGACATTCCTGATGGCTTTATACAAGCCAATATCCTTTAAAATGGGCTCGTGGGAATCCAGCATGTACTGAACAAGGCGTGCCCACCACATATTGTTAGAAGAATGAACCCAGCCAGGCATCCTGAAGTCGCTAGCCGGGTACTGACCATCCTTCGCCAAGAACTCACTTAAGAAAGTTCGTGCGCGGGATGGGACTTCTCCCACTGGAAGCTCCTTGCCAAATCGGCCTGGAAGCAAGCCAGTAATGCATCTGGGGGAACCATCTTGATAAACCCCTTTTGCACCAAATTTGCCTGTTGGGACGCCATCTTGCTCTTGAGTCAGTCCCCACTTTAATTCTTGAGGCGTCGCTAGCCTCTGAAGATAGATCAGAGGATAGCTACGATCCATTCTAGGCAAAAACATCAACATTTCGCCTGAGTTATATAGCCAAACGCGTTCCCCTTCAGAAAGGATCTCATCTGAGTGGTCCATCTGGTCTCCAAAGAGGAAGGCGGGTTGCTCTATCGCCTTTCTGTTCACATCTTCAAAAGCCGCGTCAGTTATGATTTCTCGCGCAGTAGTGGGGTGGTACTTGATCAGCTTCTCCCTGCGTTCCTTCGGGTCTGGCTTGTATGAGGGCAGGATGGTAGTGAAACGGAATTGGCCCGAGGGATCAGAACCCCCAGCAAAGCCGAAGTAGTTCTTGTGGGGAAGAGATTCCATCGAATATCCTACTGCAAAAAGAAAGCAGAATGAGAGAAGTTTCTCTAGGGCAGAAAATTTCTCTAAGTATGGACGCGCGAAGCTAAAAATTAGAACACGCGAAGTTAAGAATAGCGCCGCGCGAGCTAAAGATTAGACCGCACAGAAATAGCCTCGCGTTTTCAGCGCGACTGCTACTTGAAACAGCCTCGCGTTTTTAGTGCGACTGCTACTTGAAATAGCCTCGCGTTTTTAGCGCGACTGCTACTTGAAATAGCCTCGCGTTTTTAGCGCGACTGCTACTTGAAATAGCCTCGCGTTTCAGCGCGACTGCTACTTAAAATAGCCTCGCGTTTCAGCGCGATTGCTACTTAAAATAGCCTCGCGTTTCAGCGCGACTACTACTTAAAATAGCCTCGCGTTTCAGCGCGACTGCTACTTAAAATAGCCCCGCGCTTTAAACTCGAGGATGACGCGATAACTTTGCGTAAGAAGAAAGTCAAAAACTTTTCTCCTTCTCCAAGCCTTACAGCAGGAGTACGGCGATCTCGCCGGTAAAAGAGTTGATTGATCAGTTAAAATTAAGCCAAAACACTCTAGAAATGTTCTAAAGAGTCTCGATGGAAAGATTCTTACCCCCGATGGGCGAAATGTGGGCTGGCGCGTCGCTGCCTTGGCCGCCGCCACCACTGCTTGCTCCAGTCGCCGATGATGGAGCCGCTCGAGAAGTAGCACGAGTTTTGGGTGCCATTGTTGAGAAAAATCGACTGAAAATCTGGAGAAATTCGGTCGGAAGAAGATCGGGTGGTCTGAACTCTGATCGCCTGAATCTCTAAGTTTCTGGAAAATTCTCAAATAGAGTGAGAAGGATAAGAAACAGAGATTTCTTTTAAATGAAAGGAACCGCCTTTTGGAATTCGGCGCTAATTTCGGCGAAAGTGACTAGTCAGTTACTCTCTAAAACGCGAAGCTATTAGCCTCGCGCTATGATGGAAAACGCGAAGTTGTTTTACTCCGCGCAACTTTACAAAACGCGAGGATAGCCTGTGCCTTAGCTTCGCGTTTTCATGGAAAAAACTTAGATTTTCTGACGAGTGCAATTAGGCGCTTCCATCTAAGTTAAAATGATCCTTATCCGATCATTTGGATTAGTAATCTAAGTTATGCGGAAGAGCCTTAGATTATTTTACCAAAATTATTAACTATCTGTTTGTTGAGCAAGCAAAATTATTGAAGCCAACAGATAGAGAGGAAAATAATTTATCTTTATTCATGAAGCAAGAGATTACAAAGAAGGAGTTATAGCTCTCCCAAAAGCTTTTACATGATCAACTTGTCAATAACCAAACAGCAAGATTTCTCTACGGGGTGTTGAAGCTCAGTTCCCTGGTTCACATGCAAAAGAAATTCAAGATTTCTCTACGGGGTGTTGAAACTTAGTTCCCTGGTTCACATGCAAAAGAAATTCAAGATTTCTCTACGGGGTGTTGAAGCTCAGTTCCCTGGTTCACATGCAAAAGATCTTCTCTGCAAATGTCAATTAGGATCTGTCATCCGAAATGAAGCACGAGAGGAAAGGAAAGTGCTGCACTGAAGTGCAATTCTGAACTGCAAGTGCTGCAATTTTATACTGCAAGTGCTGCAGCTCCTTATTTACAGCCCCTTCAGGAGTTTATCTCTCGGAGCCAGAGCTTGAAACCTGCAACTATGTTGTAAAGCATATGCTTCTGACTTCCTTAGAGTCACTTCTGCTGATGAAGATCGATGGACCCACATACATTCCTCTTCAGAAAGGATTGAACTTACTGCAAAAGGAACAGAGTTTCCAAAAGAGTGAAAACGCGGAGCTAAGCTAACTCCGCGCACAATTGAAGAAATAGCCTCGCGCTTTAAATGCAGAGGATGATGCGATAACTTCGCGTAAAGGGGGACGAGATTTCTTTCTGCTCTTTCCTTCTCTTTCAAATTCATAGCGACTGCTAATCAAAGATAGCCTCGCAATTCATCGCGACTGCTAATCAAAGATAGCCTCGCGTTTTCATCGCGACTGCTAATCAAAGATAGGCTCGCAATTCATAGCGACTGCTAATCAAAGATAGCCTCGCGGATTCATTGGGACTACTAGTAAAGCCCCGCGTCTCAAGCGCAGGGACGACACAATAAAACGGTGATCTCGCCGACAAGATAAGCAATCGTCCAGAATAAACCAAGCCAAAATATCTCAGAATGGTTCTTAGAAAACCAGAAGATGAGGTTTTTACCTTCGGAAGACGCTGCATAGACTGGTTCGCCGTCGCGTCTACCTTCACGGCTGCTGCCGTTAACGCCGGCCAACTTGCGAAAAGCCAAACTCCTCAGGAGAGACATCCTAATGATGAAAATCTATGGAGAATTGAACGAAGATCAGTTGAAGATCATTCGTGAGTCACTCGAGTTCTCAGAAATTCTTCGAATGAGATGAAGAAGAAGATGAGCCGGGAGCTCTATTTAAACAGAATTTCCGTCGCTTGGTATTCGGCGTAGAAATTCATGGTAATTAATGACGTAATTAGTCATTTCACTGAAGACAAAGTGAAGCTGATTAGCTCCGCGTAAGTGAGCGTAATGCGAGATAGACTTGGTATTCTAACTCCGCGTTTCAGTTTAGATATCCAAAGTATTTCAAAATCTGCTGAAGTCTAAGCCATTTTGAAAACTTTGGAGGGGGTTCTGTTGGCAGTGAAAATTTCTAAGTTAAAAGGATTTTGCACAATAGAACGCGGAGCTAATTCAATAGCCCCGCGTTTGGTTACATTAGCCTCGCGTTTGGTTACATTAACCCTGCGTTTGAATAAAACGCGGAGATGTTTAATAGCTCCGCGTTGATTCCGCAGTCTGGCTTGTATTAGCCTTGCGTTTGAGTAAAACTCGGAGATGATCAATAGCTCCGCGTTAGCTCCGCATTTTGATGCGATTAAAGCTCCGCGTAAGCAGATAACCAGAATCTCAAATTGATTGAGATTATGATTTTGGGCTTATCTAAATACCCGAATCAAGTCTAATCAGAATTCCATCAAAACTAAGATATTTGATTGGAATCCTTGATGAATGCGAGTTCTATTTAGATAGAAACTCTTGCATTAACCTGGGGCTATAAATACCTTCCTGGTGAAACCCTAGAAAAGGGGTCTTCTTTTTGGCATCGGAAGTCTCCTATCGATCCTTTGGCAATTCAAGTACGCGAGAGAGCCTTGAAGCCTTTGCTGATCATCTTCTGAAATCTTGGAGAATTCAAGTTACGCACAGAGCCTTGAGTTCGTGAAGATCAGAGAAAATCACCATCTTCTTTCTGGAGTTATTGAGAAGTTCGAGTTACGCGAGAGAGCCTTGAACAAATCAAAACCAGAGAAGATCGTCTATATTCGGCCGATATCTTTAAAAGAGAAGATTTCAACGTACCGATCGTCCAAAGGAACTACTATAGATCTCATCGCCACAGATCCCACGAAACTATTGTAAAAGAGAGAGATTGAACTATAAAATCCTCTCATTTGTTCTCTTTTTATATCTTGTTCACTTCTATTGTAATCTAAGATGTATTCAATGGAAGGAAGCGAAGGAACTTTTGCGACGAACACTTATGTAGTACCAGTAGAAGTACTGGGAAAAATATAGAATCAATTAACTTAAGCATAATTATATCATAAGTGAACAAATAGGAGCATCTACATATTTTCTTTTTGAGAAAATGCATTGCTAACTTAGTTTCAATTAATTAATCCTTTTTTCCCAACACATACTTCTAAATTTTCCTGCAAAGACACTTGGAGGCGATGCTCAAAGGATAATGTAAGTGACATACGATTTACTATTATATTTAAATCTGAAATGTGGTCCAGGGTATTTCAACAATCTGCAAGCCACCATGTTGACTTTACAAGAAGGGTGGCTGCACACAGGTGATCTAGGGTATTTTGATGAAGAGGGGCAACTTTTTGTCGTGGATCGCATAAAAGAGTTGATCAAGTACAAAGGTTTTCAGGTAATTTCAAACTGACAAGTACTTGTTATTTAGATTTCGGCTGAATGTACCTTTTAATCTCTTATTTACCATATTCTCCACAACTAGATTCATGGTTTAGCACAAAAATGATTAAAGATTACACAGAACAAAGAAGTGAAGACATGAGGCTTTATTGATTATGCGAAAATGTATATTAAATTACTCTAATTTTGCAAGGTTGCACCTGCTGAACTGGAGGGGTTGCTACTTTCTCATCCTGAAATATTAGATGCTGCTGTCATTCCGTAAGTTGTAAATAAGTACTGACAACTTTATACTTAGTTAACTTGGTCGTTCCTGCTAGGTTGGATGTTCATATAATTTGTCTTCTCATTATCGATTGTGATTATAATGTTTTTGTTGTGATTCTCTCTTTTCAAATGTAGCTTTCCTGATGCTGAAGCTGGTGAGGTTCCAATTGCTTATGTGGTTCGATCCCATAACAGCTCATTAACAGAAGTGGCTGTTCAAAATTTTATTGCAGATCAGGTACTGGTAACATCTACACATATTTCTTTTACGTAATTTGTATGACAAGTATTCTTTTCGCTACTTTTACCTTTCCACATAGTTTAATGTTAAAGAGGTCGGAAATACATTCTCTAGGAAATTTTAAGCAGGAGCTATTCTGAAACTAAATTCATACGGGCATAACCAAGCATTGTTGTGTACTGCTACAAGCCAATACATGGAGAATGCATACCCCATTTTTCGATTTCGAGGAATTGTGAGGCATAAACGCCACTGCGTTTCATAAAGAGAATGTTCGCATAAAAATTTCCCAAAAATAGGGGAATTCAAAAGCATTGGTGAAACAAATAAAGCCTGAGTACTTGGAAGTAAAAGATAAATTATAATCAAGCTGGTGTTCCTGTAGATACTAATAAAACAGATGCTGCATTTCCTCATGGCTTGTAGTGCTTGTCACACTTCGCATTGTTGTCCTCCATATATAACTTATCGAGAGTGACTACTAAATATTAGGGACGAGGATAGGCAGGTTCATGGTTCAATTTTTGACCCGCCCTATTCAAAATTCTAAATTAAAAAAGAAAATTTCATCTTTCTAATTGAAAATTTTGAATAGGGGGGCCAAGGAATGGCGCTTGGACCTGTCCATTCTCATCCCTACTACTAATGCACTGGTTGCAGAAGTTAAGTGTTTCAATTATTTTTTGAATCGGTAAAAAACTCAACTCTGTATGCAGCTGATAATGGTGCCGAATGAGGGTGCCCATTTGTTATTTTTTTCCCCATTCATATTAGCATATAGGTCCACAAATTTCCTTAGGTAGTAGAGGAACCTATTACGATAAAGGAAGCTCATATATCAATCTATCAGTATACTATAAGTGATCTCTTTACTTGAAAGTTGCAATGCACTTAGAGATAGATAGCTGTATGCAACAGATGAGAGTGTGCATGTGTTTTTGTTTCTTCCTCTCTATGTTAGCAGATATATAGGTCCATAAACTTCTTTGGGTAATGGAGGAATGTATTAGATAAAAGAAGCTCTTATATGGATGTGTATCGTACTTTATAAAAAAAATTGGTCTCATGCGATATATAACTGGTGATGTATCCGTATGCAGTGGATGAGGGTGCCTGTGTGTATGTCAGTAAACTTAGGTGCTAGAGGAACAATTAAACTAAGGGAAGCTCGCACATTGATCCCTTTACCTGCAAGTTGCAAAACTTGCCTAGTGTGAATGATTTTGCAGTAGCCTTTTCAAGTTTGCAAGATCCGATATGGTTTTTATGTTCGTTGTGCAAGATTAAATGTATGTGACTGGCAACATCTAGGATTTTTACTAGTGATGCTCACCATTTTCTCCACCTCCTTTAGTCCATTTGTTGTCTCTCAAATCGCTTCTATGTTTGTTACAGGTTGCACCCTTCAAGAGGTTGAGGAGGGTAACTTTTGTGAACAGCATTCCAAAATCTGCTGCTGGGAAAATTCTAAGAAGAGAACTTATTGAGAAAGCAAGGTCGAAGTTGTAGAAATCGTGCCCTTTCCTCGTGAACCCAACCCCCCCCGTAGCAAGCCTCCAGCGTTATCGAATTCTTTCAAGAAGGTTCTTGTAGATTTTTCTGTTCTGTTGGCAAAAAATGTAGGTGTAAATTTCCCCAGAGGGGTTCCGAGGTCAGAGAGCTCTTTTGCTCTAACCTAAATATTATTTGACTCTATCCGAGCATATAATAAGAAAAATATTCACTTGCTTTATTTACAATTTACTGCCCATTTACTTCAGATTTTATGAAGCTTGATGTTCAGGTTGCCGTACAATGGTAATGAGAAGCAGCCCTCTATATTTTCTGGGCATAAATGGTGGGACAAAACCGAAACATTTATTTATTTATTTATTTTTATTATTGTTTCATAAAATCATTTAGAGAGGCTACTAAGTTCATCTGGTAGTCCTTTAAAGTTCAGCATAAAACACACTGCAGACGTCCTCAGTGTAACTTGCTGCACGTTTTTCCTGTGTGCAACTTAGGAATGAGAATATGTGGGTCTATTGGCAATTTCTTGACCCGTTTTCTTCAAAATTTTGAATGAACAAAATAAAATTTTATTTTAATTCAAAATTTTTAAATAGAATAGATTAAGAATTGAAATTTGGATCCATTCATTTTCTAGCAATGGCCAAAGGTCATTTTCAAGGCTAGAGTTCATGTTTCTTGGTTGTGTGGTTTTTTATTATTGAATATCTAGACTTAATTCGGGAACACGTTAAACTTAAGAAAACTGAAAATTAACTAAGTTTCAGTATATAACTGTCTTAAAACTTATTCCTTGTGTGATAACCTAAAACAGTGCTTGGGCGAAGGCTTGGATTTTGCTCGTTTGCACGAGGATTGCTATAAATTTTCCAAATCTTTGACGTGATCTCTTTTTTTTTTTTTTTTTTTTTTTTTTTTTTTTTTTTTTTTTTTTGTTTTGTTTTGTGTGGAGGGAATGAAATAATGCTTCTCGTAGTCATATTATTTGTGGAAATGAGACAAAAAAATATGCAACTTTTGGCCCATTCTTCCCTCCAAAGCATGGGAAGTGGAGCTTCATAATTTTATTTTATTTTCCATTTCCTCTTCCTTGCCTTTGTCACTTCCTCACAAGGTTCCTAGTGGATTGTTTTAATATCGGGCTCATGTTTCTGCAATTTTTTTTAGGGGTATTTATTGGTTTGTCGCTCAAATCTTTATATATTATGATTTTGCCTCCCAAATCTTCATATTTAGGATTTTGCCCCCCAAATCTCATAAGTTACACCAATTTAGTCCTCTTCTCTAACACAGTTAAATATTTGACAATTTTACCCCTCTTTTCCTCTTCTATTTTCCTCCTCTCTTCTTCTCTCTTCCTCCTCTCTTCTCCTTTTCTTCATTATTTCTCCTCTCTTCTTTCTCCAGTAGTATTTAACTGTGTTAGGAAAGAGAAGAGAAGAGAGGAGAAAGAAGAGAGGAGAAATAATGAAGAAAAGGAGAAGAGAGGAGGAAGAGAGAAGAAGAAGAGAGGAGAAAAATAGAAGGGGAAAAGAGGGGTAAAATTGTCAAATATTTAAATATGTTAGAGAGGGGGACTAAATTGTTGTAACTTATGAGATTTGGGGGGCAAAAACCTAAATATGAAGATTTGGGGGGCAAAATCATAATATATAAAGATTTGAGGGACAAACCAATAAATACCCTTTTTTTTTTTTATTCTTTAGCCAGAGCATATCATGCCCATATCCATTTCCTCGGATTCATGCATACCAATTTGTCCTTAAATTAAGTAGGTACGAATTTGACGGTTTTTCAAATGCATATAATTTTATATCTATTGGTTAATGAACAAATCAATCCTATTTTCCATGATTTTTTGCATGCGTGAACCCAAAGAAATGGAGATGAACGATTAAAAGAAATAATACAAAATATGAGTTTTTAGACATGCCTCTAGTCAAAGCTGGTTAGAGGGACATTCTAACTCCCCTCACTTTCTATGGAAAAGGTGAAAGAGCACTTCAGCTTTCTCATAGGAAATTTATCGATGTAGACACCTTTAATTCTCAATATAGAAGGAAGATGTAAATGATCCAAATAATTAGTTGTGATGCACCATTAAATCTCAATATAGAACATCTATTTAGATAATCCGAACTGTTGTTATGATTTTCATGTCTTAAAATGATAATATATAAAAAATCATACATTTTTTATATATTGGATAAGTACAAAATAAATATTTTTTCAACAATATAATAAAAATGGACCTGAACGGTTTTCTTAATAAATAATTTTTCAACAATAGAATAAAAGTGTACCTTCTGATCCATAACGAAAATGTGTCTCGAACGGTTTCGAAAACCCCCGACCATGGAAAATAATAGGGTAAAAGAAAAATGACATTCTTGGAATTTTAGGAGGTGGCGGCCACTAATCAAGTGGTGTGCTCATTTAGAATTTACCCAGCGAGTGAGAATGCAGAGATTATAACAAATTCATCTACTAATGTCAACTCGCTCTCCAATCATAGTCTTGGAAAATCTATTCACGCACACCACTTTGTTCCAAATGCCCACTTTTGAAACTTTTAAAAAAATTTAAAAAATTATAAATTCGATATCATTTTTTTTTACTATGTTGCTCTTTCACAATTCACTAGTTTAGTTGGGTATTAATATCCGATCTAATTAAATATCGATTAGATATTAATACTCGATCAAGTTTCATTTGGATCAGATAGTAATATCCGACTACGAAAGACTGGGATTAAGGAAAAAAAAAAAGAGAAATTAGAATTGGAAAAATGGACCTACTAAGTAAATGGTGAGAGAGAAAAGTGGGCTTCTTGAGCAAGGTGGTGTGCATGAATAGAATTTCGCCACAGTTTCCATCTCCATCTCTAAAGTCAGTCCACACAACGCAAATAAACTAAAGGGAAATTCTAAATGCGTCCCATCTTTTTCTTAATGAACTCCATAACTTAAAGAATAAATAATTACAAATTTATCATAATATTTTTGAAAAAAAAACCTCAATCTTTTTTCTTAGTGAGCCCAGCCGTTGTCATCGCTGCTGCTGCCACAGCTGCCACGGCTGCTGTTGCTGTGGTGGCGGTAACAACAGCAAGTAAGGGTGTCTAACGGGCCGGGCCCGGCCCGGCCCGGCCCGGGCTCGGCCCGCCGGCACGGCACGGCAGGCCCGGGTTTAAAAAAAAAAGAAAAAGGGATTAATAAGATAAAAACAAATGTTATATTAAATATAATCTCATTACATTTATATAATTACTCTATAAATCTCTTTAGAAATTATACAAAGTCCGAAAAGAAGGGAGAGGACCCTAACCGTCACCCTCAACTTATTCTTAATATATTTTCTAAGAGATTTATAAGTTAAAAATAAAAAAAAAATGGAAAAAATATGAATATCCTTACAAATTTAAATATTTTTAATCAAACTACATTTTCTTATGGTAAATCGAAGGCCTCTAGTACATCTTCATTAGTCAAGTCTTGTTCCCTGTCTTCTGCGTCGTACCAATCCTTCAAGCAGACACACATCTCCAATTTGTCCGACGCCATTGAGGTTCTCAAGTCCGTGAGCACTCTACCACCTGCGCTAAAAGCAGACTCCGATGCTACAGTAGACACTGGAGGAGTTAGTAGATCACGGGCCATGTTGGAAAGTACGGGATATGTTTTTTCCTGTGATTTCCACCATGCCAAAATATCAAAGGTTTCATACTTATCATAAGATGCATTATCTTCATAGTTAGCTCTCTCTAAATAATAATGTAATTCATTAAAATATGTACTAGTTTGTCTTGGTTTTTTTCTGTGAAATAGAGATGATATTATTGGATTACGAATTTCATTAGTAGATGGTTCTTTTGTAGTTTGTGTTGGCACACCATACATATCTTCATAAGTTTTATACATAATATCTAAACATATTTTAATATCATTAAGTAAATCCCTCACATTTTTTTCATAAGACATATTTGTATAAAATAAATCTATTAATATTTCAAGTCCATCTAACTTGCAACAGGGATCCACAACAGTTGCAAAATATAATAAGTATAGAAAATCTTTAAAATATTTATTAAATTTAATTTCCATAGGTTGAACAATACTTTCAAGTATAGAGTGATTTCTATATTTATTAAAAATCGAAGTAATTTCGGTTAGATAATATAATACAATGTGTGTAGTTGGGTAATAAGTTCCTGACATTGCTCTAGTTGCATCTTCAAATTTGCCTAAAAACTTAGAAATGCAATGCAACTGGTGCCATTCATTATTATTTAAACTATACATTGGTGTCTCCATTTCATTAAAAGTATTTATTACATTTTTATATTGAATAGCTATGTTTAACATTTTATATGTAGAATTCCATCTTGTTCTAACATCTATAGGTACAATTCTAGGTGATATTTTCATATTTTTACATATTTGTTTAAATATTTGTCTTCTTGGCCCACTATCTTTAATAAAAAGTAATGTATACCTAAGTTTCATTAGTGAATCATTTACTATTTTTAATCCATCTTGAACGCATAAGTTTAGTATGTGGCAAATACACCTAACGTGGAATAATTTTCCATCTAGAATTGGTTTTGTATAATTTTTAAGAATTCTAATTGCGGCCGTATTTTCAGAAGCATTATCCAAAGAAATGGTAAATATTTTATTGTCTATTCCAAAAACTGAAAAAACACTTAGCATGGTTTATGATAAATTTTGTACATTGTGAGGAAAATCAAATACCCTAAACCTTATTATTTTTTTCTGTATGCACCATTCTTGATCTATATAGTGTGCCGTCACGCATAAATAATGAGTCAAATTTTTAGCTTCCCAACAATCTGCAGTTATAGCAACTCTAAAAATTAAAGAAGTAAAAATAGTTATTAAAGTGTCCCTCTACTCTTTATATAGTTTGAACATATCGGATGTACATGTTGAATGTGGGACTTTTTTAAATTCGTAAGTAAATGTTGATTTACAAAATCTTTCAAATTTGCGATTTTCCGAAAAAGCAAATGATTGTTCGTCATGTATTAAAAATCTTGCTAAATTTTCTCTTGTTTTAATTGGATCATATTTACGTATACCTAATGATCCACAAAATGTGCTTATTTGTATTTGATGTGGTACATTTGGTGGGTGATTTTTTTCTACGTGTCTTTTAAGATGACCCGTTCCTCTATTTAAAGGAAACGAATAAATTTTATGACAGTGTTTACACTTAGCTTTCCTAATATTGTTTTCCATTATTTTTTCAAAATGTTTCCATATGTCCGATCTAACAGTCCTAGTAGATGCGGTAGTTTGTATTTCGGGTATGGTTGTATCAGTTGTTTCTTTCTGAGATACAGAAAATGGTACTTGAGGAGGTTGTTCTAAGGGTTGACATAGATTTTGATATTCTTCATCAGTTAAAAATGGAATAAAAGAACCCGTGGCTTGAGAGCAAGAAGCGCCAGACGAGTGTGGATCCATTTTAATAAAATCCCAAAGAAAACAAATTAAAATTCTCAAAAAAACTTTAAATTATAAATACCTATTAACTGCTGAACTAGTTGAGAGAGGGAGTAAAATATCTAGTTACTAGTTCGAGAGATGAAGCTGGAAACCGAAATAGCGAAAAAAACCTTGCTTCAATGAGAAAACTTGCTTGGATCTTGTTTGGGAGGCTTACTTGCTTGAGACTTCTTGATCACTTGATTGAAACTTGTTACTTGTTTTGCTTGAGACTTCTTGAAAATTAAAGATTTTAGGAGGATTTTATAATGAATTTAGTGTATAAGAATGATGAATAATAATAGAAGAGATATTGAGGTATTTATAGAGAAAGAAAATATTTTAATTTGCAAAAAAAAATTACAAAAACCCCCCAACGGCTATTTTGACCGTTGGGGAGAAATCTGCAATTTTTATTTGCAAGAAACCCCCCAACGGCTATAAAAATAGCCGTTGGGGGGCTATTTGCAAAACCCCCCCCAAAACACCCCAACGGCTAGTTTTCTAAAAAAAAAAATAATAATAACCGGCCGCCGTGCCGGACATGCCTGGCACTTGCCAGGCACGGCCTGGCACGACCGTGCCTAGCCGTGCCGCCGGTACGACCGGCCTCGGCCCGGGCACGGCCCGAGCCGAGGTGCCTGGCCCGTGCCCTGCACGTGCCGTGCCGGGCGTGCCCAACGGGCCGCCCGGCCCGTTAGTCAGGTCTAACAGCAAGTAGCTGCTGTTGCCGCCGTTGCCACTGCTGCTGAGGGAAGAGAGAAGGGAAGGAGCAATTATGGAAAAATAGAAGAAAAAGATGTGGCTCACTAAGAAAAAATATACATATTTCAAACTTTCATAGTCACCAAGAAATTAGGACTCACTAAGAAAAGATGGGTGCACTTAGAATTTCCCTAAACTAAATTCCATCTTCATCTCTAAAGTCAGTCTAAGACTGGTAAATGGGCCAAGCGGCCCGTCGGGCACGCACGTGCCTGGCATGCGCCCAACACGGCACCACAGCAAGTGCGAGGTGGGCACGACAAGTATTTTTTATTTTATTTTTTTTAAATGTTACTGTTTATAGCCATTGGGGTGATTTTTGCAATTTTTTTGCATAAAATCCCTCAACGGCTATAAAAGTAATTGTTAGTTGGGCTAGCAAATGAGCCGGGTAGCCCGTCAGGCATGCCCGGTCCGGCACATGCCTGGCACGTGCCAAGCACGGCATGCCTATGGCACGACGCCCTGGCTCGGGCTGTGCCGAGGGTCGCACGGGTCGGCGGCACGGCTTGACCCATGCGAGCCGTGCCGTGTCCGGCACGGCACGTCACATATTTTTTATTATCTTCTTAAAATGTTACCATTTATAGCCGTTGAGAGTGGTTTTTGCTAATTTTTCTTGCATAGAACGCCCCCAATCGGCCGTAAAAGTAGCCGTTGGGTGGTTTTTTGCAAAAGAATTTGCAAATTTTGCCCCCCAAATGTCAAAATAGCCGTTGCGGGGTTTTTTGCAGAAAATTTTCTTCTTCCCCCTATAAATAATTCTCTCCTTTTTCCAATTTTATTCTTCCTTACAATTCTCAAACTCTTCTCAATATTCAACTCTCTCTAATATTTTTTCATATACAAAATTCTCCTACACAACTTCTTCCATATTCGATTAAGATTCAAGACTCAAGAGTAAATATTAAGAAGAGATCTTCCGACTTCTAAGCAATCAATTTTCGGCTTCCTCTCTCATCTTTCAACTCTCAAGTATCAACAAGTAATTTCCGGTTTCCACTCTCCACTCTCAAGCTCTCTCTTCGGCTTATGGTATTGAGATATTTATAATTTGAATTTATTTTTATTCGGTTTTTTCGTGGTATTTCGAAAATTGGTTCATACTCGTCCGGCACTTCTTCCTCTCAAGTTGCGGGTAGTTTTTTTTCCTTTTTAATCAAATAAAAAATATTAAAGTCTTTGTCAACCATTAGAACACACTGCACAAGTACAAATTGCATCATAGTTATATGAAACTATAGAGTCTTTAATATGCCTGAAAAAGAGTCCGCCGAACCACAATACTTGAAACCCAAACAATCATTCCCGGTAGAACTTCAAAATCGGATATATGGAATCACTTTGAAAAATTTATAGAAAATGATATTAGGAAAACTAGGTACAAGTATTGTCAAACACCCTACTCATTCCCTAAAGAAGGGAAATTCTATTTGCACCCTGCTATTTACTCTTCACGCCCTGGTTACTTTTTGCACCAAACTTCCGTTTTGAAATATGAGCAATTTACTCTCTGCGCACAATTTAGTTTCCAATTTTGCCCTTCACTCCCTTTAACCTTCCTTCTGTAGAATTTTTCCCCAAATTCAACCAACAAACCCCGTTCTTCCTTCCCGACCCACCACCGGAGTCGTCCCCACCGTCGCCGCCTCTTGATCGACCGCCGCTCTCCACTGCCGGCCCAAATTCCGTCGCCAACCCCTACCGCCTTCCTTTCCCAGCCTCATCCTCCATCAGTGCCGACCGCATCAACCTATTCCTCCTCCATCGGACACCCTTCATCCTCTGCTTCGTTCACACTTCGGATGCTCTAAGCCCTTGCTCCGTTCAAGCTTCAGACGCCCTCAACCGTTCATCCAGCAAGAAAAGTTTGATTCTTAAGGTAATTAGTTATTTTTTTTTTTTATAATGTGCAAGGGCTTGCTGATTGAGTACATAGTAGTGAAAAATGTGTTTATTTACTTATGATTGATTAAATTTGAACTTTATTCTTGATATTGCATAAGTTCCTACTCAATTCTTGTAATACAGTCGTTTTTTTTTTTTAGATATTGATATCCTTTTCTTAGAAATTCCTACAAAAACATTGAATAAGTTTATTTTTCTACTAAAATCACTGAATGCTTCGTTTTCAAACATAGGAATCTTAACTTTTTTTGGTTGGATTATTATCCAATACAACGAAAAATAAAGAAGAAGGCTCTGTGGATTAATATTTCTTATTTTGTTGGTTTATGTGGGTGTTTGGACATTACTACTGGACCTGTAAAACCCAGGATTTTGAACCTAAGACTGCTTTTGGATGTATTAACATACGAAATTAGCATATTATTAGGTTTCCATATATTTAACTGAATCTTAGAATTGGTTAAGTGTTGAAAATTTTAAAGTTAAAAAAAAAAGTAAAACCATAGGCACATGTGAGAAAGTCTAGTGAACTGAAATTTCTAATATAATGATTTTAGTATGTCTTCATATTTTCTTTCATATCCAAACACTCATACGAAACATAAAATAATTTTTCCAAAATTACAACTGAAATGTAATAATTTCTTGATTGTATTGGATATCTAATTGCAGCCAGGTTCATATTTATATGTTCAAAACTTGTTTTGAAGTTCAGCTTTGCATAATATTTGCTTTTATATGACCAATATGCATGTCAAATTTAAGATAGCTAGGTTATAAGGCTTGTCACGAATATGGATTAGTAGTCTCAGTTCATGATGAATTAGTTAACTGAAGTTTGAAGGTTTAGTTGGATTTGGGATTGCGACTTAGCTTGAAATTTTGAGTAATACATCTCCTTTTCCAACTTACTCATAATTGAACTTATTGTTCAACAGGAGTTTCATGCTTGAGCATAGGATGGTGAGGTTTGTTGGAAAATAGGGAAACAAAAGGATATGCTCTTTGCTATCATGCGACAATTAATTTGCTTCCCAATTTATTAGAGTTACACACCTTGACCATTACTATGAAACTGCAAGAAACCTATACTTCCAATAGGATCCCCATGGCATGACTCGAAGAAAGCATTAAACGCATGTGTGTGAATATAGTTCTTGTTATTTGATCCTTGTGTATTCCTGATTCACACCTCCTTAGAGGAATTTGAGTGACATTTATTTGCTAAAATGTTGCATGGATATTTAGATTTTCCCTTGTTATTATATTTGTTATTTTGGAAACTGACACTGGTTCGATCTACACTAGGATTTGAACTTTGATAATATAATTTGACTGTGTCATTGCTTTCTTAATTGAATTAGTTGCTTTGCAAATAATGGACAAGCATAATATGGATTTTGTTGATATTAAAAAAATGCTCTCTACTATTCTCACAATCTATAGTTTTGCTTGTCTTATTATCTTCAAATATATATATATATATATATATAAGTGATTATGCCCACACGCATGATGCAAAATTCTTTGTGTACCATGATTAACATACTGATCTAACTAAACCTAACCACTTTTTATTGTATAGTTCACAAAGTAATGAACTTTTTGTTCCCTCTCTCGTTTCATACAAATTATTGTAAACTTCAATAGAAATAGCAACGAGATTCTAAATATCATATATTTTCAATAGATGGAACATGCCGGATCATCTCGCATTCGTCCAACGGCATCGAACAGAAGGAAGAAAACATGCTTGAAGGCACGTAGCACCTCAAGCAGGCCAGAAATCGAAAACCAACCACCTTTGCTGGTCGAGAGAGACGTAGAGTCGCCTGTTGTGTTGAGGTCTGATCCTCCTATATCTGCACTGACAGATACGGATGAAGAAGAGTATGAAAAAGACATCTCTCGTCCGATCCAAGGAGGACCAGTTGACATGACAGTTCTCAAGAGTTTTCGAACACACGTGGCTTTCTTAATTATAAAAGGGGAGGTTAGTTGAATTATATTATTATGCAATCCTCAATGCAAGTTTATAATGATGAATATAATCAAACAAAACAAATATTTGCAGGAACGTGAGCCACTACTTTGCCTTAATCACACAAAGAAGATTTCAGCATGGGATTTGAGTACGAAGCAACCTAACACACGATTCATAGAGTTGATTAGAAAATCCACGTTATTTCCCTTGGTGGCTTGCTCGTACCAATACGTAAGTAGGGTTAAAATTTCAGCTTTTGTGGAGAGATGGCAGCCCGAGACAAACACCTTTCACTTGCCATTTGGAGAAATGACAATAACACTAGACGATATTAGTTGTCTTCTCAGTCTGCCTGTGACAGGTAAATCAGTTTTTCATCATGAAGGGGCAAATATTCAGCTCGCCGTCGTCGTGTTAGTCCATTCGCTTAGTGTTAGCCACTCCGATGTGTTAAATGAAATAAACACAAAGAGTGGGGCTTCAGTCAGACTTGATTAGCTTCGGGAACAGTTCATTGGAGTCACCGATAATGACTCTGATGAGAGGATTAATTATATCGTGAGAGCGTATCTCCTATATCTTCTTGGTTGTATGTTATTCGGTGACAAGACCGGGACCAGAGTTTCCATTGACTACTTGCCCTTATTGCACAACCTTGAATTAGTGGACAATTATGCATGGGGTGCTGGAGCATTAGCATATTTGTACAGACAGTTGGGACTCGCGTCTAGAGCATATGTGGCACAGATAGCCGGCTATCTAACTCTCCTTCAAGCGTGGATATTTGGCCACTTTCCCAAGCTCCTTCCGGTAGTGAATAGTTCATATAAATCAGAACAACTACAGGCATGTAGATGGATGAGTCGTTCGGAGACCAACGTAAGTGTGGATCATGTTCGTGTTTTACGATCGATACTTGACCAACTTATTCCATCCGAGGTAAGATAGGTAAATATATCATACAAATTTATTTAATTCAATGAAGATAGCAATTAATTGTTCATTTTGGATTTTACTATTTTTTCTATGCTGCAGGTCATATGGGATCCATGTCGCTCGCTGAGAAACCATCACCCATTGAAGGAGGTTTCTTATTATATGGGTATGATACGAGTTAGAGAAATAGCCGAGCCACACCACCTTGTACAAGTATTGTGGCAATTTGGCCGTCGCCAACATATTGCTTCTTCACCTTTTGCTCCAATTCGCGAAAAGAGAGGAATATCTAGTAACAAGTATCTTGTTAAGTACGGTCACACCGAAGCAATGTGGGTTGATTGGGAAGACCACGTGTTATCACAAGAGCATCGTGGGGCTCCAACAACTAACCCTTCTGAGTGTACCCCAGATTATATTGCATGGTACTCTCAGATGTCTCGACGTTTTATAGGACCAGTTGAGGATGGTGACCAGCAAGATATTCCTCAGCCCGTTGATGAGGTTAGTCTGTGATTGCTCTATCAAATATGACGAAATTTGAATATGTTTTTTATCTTGTTTATTGTTTCTAATTATTCTTAACTTATTGCAGATAATTGAACAAATTACTGGTATTGTTCGTCCATTTCTGAACCAAGGGTCAAGAGAAAGCAAGAAACGTCCGGGATTGATTTATACGGCAATGGAAAAGATCATGTCCATTATCACCGGTAGTACACAAAGTAAAGAAGTTCCGGAGACCGGATCTCCAGAAACACATAGAGTTAGTGAAAGACGGCGTTTCGTTAGAAAGTGTTCTAGGAGACAGTGATTTTATCTAGTGTTTCAAAATGTAATATTGTTAGTACAAACGTGTTAAGATAGAACAGTGTAGTTTGACGTGATATATTTTACTTATTCCAGAACCTTTTGTTATGACTATAAATTTTATATAAATTAAGTTTTGTTTGTAATTTTGTTAATAGAAAGTTAATCATGCTGTTGATTTTTTAATGGAGCCCATCTCAATTTACTATTATTGTTGATTGTTTCCAGCCTCCGGTCCTGAAGCAAAAGAAGACACATAATGTTTGATGTGCCAAAAATATGAGAACAAACAGTAAAGTTGTATCTCATTTTAGGGTAAAGATCTGAATCAATAACTAATGAAGAGTTTAAAACATACATTTGTATTTCTGAACAATGTATTAAAATGGGCAAATACGTTGTGCTTTGATATGTTTCCAAAAAAGACTCTTTGAGGCATGAACTCGAATGCACATGGTACAATTGAAGCCAAATCCTCTCTCCTTGTCATGTGCCTCAATCGTAAAGCCTTGATTAGACTTTTGTTAATAGGGTTTTCTTCTGGTCGGCTTGTACAAGCCGACCCTTAGCAACCCAGTCGGTGTGTACAAACCGACTTAATTCCTACTGGTTGGCTTGCACAAACCGACCGAATGAGTACTGGTCAGTTTCCACAAGCCGACCAAATGTCCACTGGTCTGTTTGTGCAAGCCGACCAGTAGATACGTCCACTATTGTGCATACTGACCAGTTTGTTTGTTTGTTGGTTGTACAACCCGACCATGGAGTGACAAAATACGATGTGAATAACTTCATTAATTGAGGAGTAATATAGATAAGTAACTTAACTACATAAAAAAACATCACAAGTGTCAATATGAAGTACAAGATTCATTTTTACAACACAATTATCTCTTGTGTGGCAACGTTAGGTCCCACAATGCATCGAAATTGCTGAATTCGCTCCAAATAGAGTGTTTCCCATTCATTGGCTTCATGATGGTGATGACGCACCCAATTAAGTATAACGTTGGGGACTGGGTGAAGTGGAGAAAAATATACCTAAATCAATGAAAACTAAATTAGTATAAATATATAGAGCCTTATAAATATTGCAAGTATCGAGAACTACTCTTACCGGAACAAAATGACATTCGGCAATAAAGGCAATTCCAATTTCTTTCCTTTGGAGAACTGATAAAGGAGGGGACGTTCTGAGTGGTAGAAAAGTAAGACACTGTGCCTTAGAAATGAAGAATAGAACCACCTTGTACCGTGAAGCTATAAGATGTCCCATGTCCGGCATAGTCATCCAGTGATCGACTCGGGGAAAATCTTGGAAGTAATTTCGTCAACTCCTGAATATGACCGGTGTCCCCAAAAATGCTTATGTATTCTGTATGATGGTTATGAAGCTCATTAACTAAGTCTCTGCGTACTTGACTCCACTAGTCCTCTCCAAGTCTGAGACATTTTGCGATAACCCGAAATCCGCAATTACCATCAGCTTTAACATCACCAACATGTGTAATGTATGGAATCAAGAAATCTGGAAGGAATGACAAATACTTGGATAGGTAAGATTCAGGTTTGATGGTGGCTCATAATGTAGAGGAACAACTGGCAGTTCAGGCACTGGTGAAGAAACTGCCCCTGGTGGAGGGGGTTCAGTGAAAGAACTATGGTCTTATTGCTGCAATGTTTAGTAAAAAGTGTAAGTAAATATTATAAGTTTCAAACGACTTAAAAATAACTTAAATACTAAAGAAAAAATAGATTTTATCTAACTTTTGCTTAGGCCGTCTCCTTGGTGGTAACTTACGTATCGTGCTCTTCTGAGGAACTAGCGTGTTCCTAACCGATGGAGAACAACTGTCACGCTCAGATATGACTAACTTGAATGCACATGGATCGCGGCGTGTGGAATTGTCTATCTTTCGGCGTTGTCGGGCTCTTGCAGAAGCCTTAACTATTGGATCAGCGAGGGAAGAACTAACTGGATTCGATATCTCTCTCAACTTCTTCATCATACGAGCCCTCATTTCATTCTTTGCCTTCAATAACGAATGGATGAATACATCCACATCTTTTTGATAGTTTATTGGATCAACAATTTGTGTTTCAACGATTGGCAGCATGTCAAGCTTTCTCCAATGAGGGTCTACTGATTCTAACGGTATTGGCCGATTGTCTCTCTTATACATCGAAATCTCATGTGCACATGGCAAGTTGTGAGTGCGTCGAATAACGCAACCACAAGCAACTGCATCTACACCTATAGAAATTGCTCTTTTCAATTGGCAGTGAATCAAGTTAAGTGCATATATTGATATTATACCACGTAGTTCTCTAAATTCAGGCACTATAAAATTACGATGAACGATAGTTAGGCTTTTCTCAAATGAAACCTTAATTTCTGTATGTTGGAGTTCCAGAAGAGAATGGATATTTGTCCAACAATTCTTGAAGTTGCCTTGGCTGGTTCGAAGTTGTCGTTTAAGCCGGGCATGTGCACTCTCAGCTCTATTAGTTGTCACATTATCCCGATGCAAGCAGTTGTTCGTCCAATAAGCAATGAATCTTTCCTTATATGGATCCAACCACGTTGCCGTAATATAGTCTAGTGCATCTGGATAGCTTCGAAAGTCATTTTTTAGAGCACACAAATGTGCATTATACTCATCAAGTGTGTTGGATAGCACAACAACCTTCCAACTAGCATAAAATTTCTCTCACTCTTGTTGTTGATCAAAAATCTTTTTGCAGTTTGCCAGGACGTTCTTGTTTATGTACCATATACAAAGAAGATGTCGACTAGAAGGGAAGGTCGATTCAATTGCATTAAGAAGTGTCAACTCTCTGTCTGTCACAATTACACCTGGTACAACATTGTTGAGAAATAGTCCACGTAGCTTGTCCATTGCCCATGCACAATTTGTTTCCTTTTCTCTTTCCAAAAATGCAAATGCAATTGAAAATGACATATTGGTTGATGTAACACCAACAATTTCCAATAATGGGTAATTGTATCTATTTGTTTTGTATGTGCAGTCCATGATTAGAATGCCTAGGAATGCATGAAGAATGTCTACTCCAACAGGATGAGCCCAAAATAGGTCAGTAACGGACTCAGTATGCTCAAAACTACGATAACACTCTATGTATTTGTATTCGGTAGTTTTAAACAACAAATGTTGTACCTGTGATCTCCCACCCTACTCAATTACTCACAATCTTTGTAGTGCATTGTATATTGTCTTCATTGTTGAAGCATTTTTAGGATCTTTCTGTTTTAATGATGTCAATATATCTTTCGGACGCACATGACACTTCGACATCTCAACTAACACCGTTTTCTCGATTTCTGACAGTCTTCCTGCAAAAGAATGACCCTCCATGTACTCTGCAGCAGGATGGTTGTGCCTACCAAACATCAATTTCATAGTCCATTCCTCTTCTTTCATGGTCATCTGCTCACATTTCAAAAGGAATGGGCACCCACATTTCTTTGATCCACTTTTTCTCTTACGATCAACCATATCTGTCATATTTTTAGATCTGGGTTGTCCACCACGCTCACATCCAAACCAAATCCTCCCTCTCTGATTACGACCACCACTATCGGATTTTGCAATTACAATAACAAAACCCAGTCTTCTTCCTTCATCTCGGACCCACCTTGAAAGCTCATCTCGGTTTGAAAATATCTGTAGCAGTTCATCTCGTTAAAAAAAGATGAAATCAAAAATAATAAACATAAATTTTTAAAAAAAACATATGAAGACGTACTCGAGAAGTGTAAAATTCGAAATATTCTCCACGCTGAAACCAATGTGAGTGGGAGTACATTGTGTCGCTGCATCCACCTACATTAGTCAAGAGAACAAATGAATCATTACTCTATATTATTTTGTCACAACCCGTAAATTAATTTAAATTAACAATCATTTAATATTGCCTTCATCTCATACCTGTATAATTAGTGCATATTTAAACATATATAACAATTTTTAACAATTTTGTTAGTCGTGTATATTTTAGTTTCAGTCAGATATTAGTTTAAGACCTAGAAATATCTTGGTCGGGTATTATTACCCGACCCAAAAAAGTCCTGGTCAACTATTAATAACCGACCAGCGCGCGACATCTACCCAAAAAATAAAATTAATTGACGATAAATTTCAAAAAAATACACATAAAAAACTTAAAAAAAAATCAATTCGTACCTTAGATTTGTCCGCTGATACCAGTTGCATGTTTGAATGTTCCATTTGCATGAGAGAACTCAAACTTCAAATCCTAATTTCACTTGAGACAGTAAAATCGAATAATTTAAATTTCTTCAAATCTTTTTAGAAACTTCAATTAGGGTTTTAGAGAGAAAATAGAGAAAGAACACGATGAGTCGTACTTCTAATTTTTAATAAGTTTTAGATTGGGATTTATAAGGGTAACTTAGTCCAAAAAAATAATGGCAAATTTGTAATTATTTATAAATTTTAAAACTGTGCGTCAAGAGTAATTTTCAGTGTGCAAATAGAATTTCCCCTAAAGAAAGTAGTGGGTCACCTTAAAATACATTTAGAGAAAGTACACCCACTAAATGAACCACAACAAACATAATTAAATACATACGGAGTAATTTTATGAACATTTAAATATAATCATATATCCGGTAGAAAATAATTAGCAACATATATTGTACACGCCGAATAGGCTTTCTCCATGGCTGAAGACCCAAAATTGAAAAAATTTATGAGAACGGCAATAACTCGAATTTAAAAGAGTCCCACGTTCAGCATGCAAATCCGATATTGTAAAAATATATAAAGATATAGAGTTGCAATAATCTCGGATTGTTGAAAGGTCTTAAATTGTAGTTATTATTTATGTGTAACAACCCACTATATAGATCAAGATTGGATAATACAAAAAAGAATAATAGGGTTTATGATATTTGAATTTCCACACAACGTACATAGCCTATCACAATCCTTATTAAGCATTTTTTTTTTACATTCAGAATAGAAAGAATTTTTTTCCATTTATTTCGATAATGCTTCAGAAAATACGACCATAATAAAAATTTTCAAAAATATTACTAAACCGATTTTAAATGGCAAATTATTTCACATTAGGTGTTTTTGCTGTATAATTAATTTGTGTGTGAAAGATGAATTAAGAGTAGTAAATGATTCAATAAGTAAACTTTGGAATACAATAGTATTTATAAAATGTAGTGGGACAAGAAGATAAACATTTAAATCAATATGTAATAATTTTAAAATCTCACCTAAAATTTACCTCATAATGTAAGAACAAGATATAATTCTACATTTAAAATGTTAGACGAGACAATTAAATATAAAGATATAGTAAATATGTTTAATGAAATGGAATTGTCATCTTGTAATTTGGATTTCAATGAATGGAACTATTTACATTGCATTTGTAATTTTTTAAGTAAATTTGAAGGCGTAACTAGATACTTTTGGGCACTTACTACCTAACTTCACATATTGCACTTTATTATTTTACCGAAATTAGTTCGGTTTTTAATGAAAATAGAAATAACTCCATTCTTGAAAATATTGTAAAACCCATGGAAATTAAATTTAGTAAATATTTTAGAAATTTTTCATATTTACTATATTTTATAACCATTGTAGATTCTCGTGGTAAATTAGATGGAATGAAAATTTTAATAAATTTATTTCATAAAAATATGTGTTTATACAAATAATGTTCACGATTTACTTAATGATATTAAAGCATGTTTAGATATTATGTACTATACATATGAAGATATTGTATGATGATAAATTACAAAGAACAAAAGAATCAACTATTAAAGAAAGTAAAAAAATCAATAATGTCATCCGTATTCCACCATGAAAAACCTAGACAATCTTGTATTTTCTTTCAATGAACTTCACTATTATTTAAAAAGGACTAACACAGAAGATTTGAAGATTTTGATATTTTTGCATGGTAGAAATCACAAGAGAAAATATATTCTGTGCTTTCCAACATGATCCGTGATCGGAGCATTGGAGTCTGCTTTTAGTACATGTGGTGGAGTGCTAACAGATAAGAAGAGCTCAATGACAGTTAACATATTTCAAGATGTGTGTTTGCTTGAAGAATTGGCTTGATGCTGAACAAAGAGAATAAGGAAGATCTAATGAATTGGAGTGAGAGAACTTACCCGAGAAAAAAATGAAAATTGAAGATTTCTACACTATTAAGTCTTCATTTTTTTTCCCTCTTTACCATTGTAATTTTTTTTTATTCGAATTCTATATTTGTGATTTTTTTTCTTTCATGTAGATTTTTTAAAACTCATAAATTTCTTAGAAAAAATACTAAGAATAAATTGAGTGTGGCGGATAGGGTCCTCTCCTCTCTCTTTGGGTTTTATATGATTTCCAAAGAGATTTATAGAGTTTTTTTTTTTTATTAATGTAATGAGATTCCAGATAATAAAATTTTATTTTCACTATTTTTTTTTATTAGTTCTAACTAAATTTACTAAATTAAGTTAACCAATTTAATAAACTAATTTATTAAGCAAAAGTGTAATTAGAAAAAATTATAAAAAACGACCGATATGACCAGTCACGAATACGATACGTGTCCAATGGACCGTATCCACGAACTGACTTCGGACCGTTGCCTGCATGCACCGCATCCACTAGTGTGGACATGCCGTGTCAGGCATGGTGCTTGAGCCGTGCCGTGTACAGCCCGATTGCATGGCCTAAGTCGGTCCACGCAATGCAAACTAAATTCCATCTGCATCACGTAGGGCGGGCAACGCCCGCCGTTATTTTTCAAAAAAATTAAAAAAAAATCCCATATACATCTCGAAAGTCAGTCCACGCAACGCAAAGAGATGCGCCCATGTTTTTCTTCGTGAGCCCAAGAGCCAGAGGAAATATTCACCCAACTTTTGGGGCTCAATAGAAAACATGGGCGCATCGGTAATTCTCCAACGCAAATAAACTCAATTACATTTCCATCTCCAAAGTCAAACTTTGATAACTTTCCGATCCAACGGCAAGGCGATGGCGTCTCACTACAGCAGCTCCACCGGCATCCACACAGCCCCCCGCCGTCCGGTCATTTTCCCCTCCGACCCCAACCTCTCCATGCTCCCCTTCCTCTTCCGCAACACCCGCTACTACCCCGACCGCCCCGCCCTTATCGACGCCGACACCAACCAAGCCCTCACCTTCCGCCACCTCAAATCCACCGTCGCCGCCTTCGCCGCCGCCCTCTCCGGCCTCGGCATCAAGAAAGGCGACGTCGTCCTCATCTTCGCCCCCAACTCCATCCTATTTCCGGTAACTTTCCTCTCGATCATCTCATTAGGAGCAATCGCCACCACCGTTAACCCTCAGTACACGGTCCACGAGCTCGAGAAGCAGGCGCAGGACTCACGCGCCAAGCTCGTGCTGACCGCTCCGGAGCTTCTAGAAAAATCCAGACCGCTGAATCTCCCAACTATCCTGCTGGCTAAAACCAGCGAAAATATCTCCGTCCCGTCCTTCTACGACGTGATCAAGAACTCTTCGCCGGAGTTTGAGCCTCCGGCGATCAAGCAGAGCGATACGGCGGCGCTTCTGTACTCGTCGGGCACGACCGGCACCAGCAAAGGCGTGGTGCTGACACATCGGAACTTTATCTGCACTGGATTGATGTTGGCGGCCGATCAGGACGAAGCGAACGAGGATACAAGATCTTACCTGTGCTTTCTGCCCATGTTTCATGTTTTCGGTCTGTCTGATGTGTGCTACGCGCAGCTGCAGAGGGGGAACACGGTGGTCGTGATGGAGAAGTTTGATATGGAGAAGATGTTGGCGGCGATCGAGAGGTTTAGAGTGAGCCATTTGTTCGTGGTGCCGCCGGTGGTGATTGGACTGGTGAAGCAAGGGAAGGTGCGGAGATATGATCTGAGCTCGCTGCGGTGGATCTGCTCAGGGGCGGCGCCTCTTGGGAGTGATTTGATGGAGGAAGTGTCTGAACTTTTTCCTGGTGTTGAAGTGGTTCAGGTAATTTTATTGATTTCTTGGCATAATATTTGATTCATTTTGTTATCGTGATTGAATGTGTGGTTGATTTTAAATCACTCTAGGGAACTGTTTATTGACATTAAAATTTTATGCTAAATTGCTACGTTGTATGCAACAAAAATGTCCATTTTCGTGTTAATTTGGTTCCGGAATTTGCATGAGAGGGATTTTTAACACAAACTTCACTACAAAGGAGTTTACAGTATTGAGATTTTGATTAGTTACAAGTAAAGTAAACCTTCAAATGTGATTCATCACCTTGTTTCATTAACTACTAATTAACGGAATATGAGGGGCTTCATCCCACCATTTATGCTTAAAAAAAACTTGTAATGTGATTGCAAGTCCTAAGCATTCTAATTAATTGCCTCCCAAGAGTTAAATTGTACAGCAAGGATAAAAAGTGATTAGGAGGCTAAGTTTTAGGGGAACAACAACAACAACAACTAAGCCTTTTATCCCAAGTATTTGGGGGTAGGCTACATGAACCAAAAAAAGAATCACGCCGGATCGATCACTTTCATATTCCTTCTCCATTCATTTCTATCAAGTAATATCTCCTTATTTAAACCGCTAGACTTTTAGGGGAACAAGGCTATTTTTTATTTTGAATCAAGATTGATTTATAGATGAAAATGTTTGATGTTTGTAACTTGGGCTCTGTGTTTCCTAAACAGGGGTATGGCTTGACAGAGAGTTGTGGCATTATATCGCTGGAGCATCCTAGAGAAGGGCCTCGACAATTTGGTTCTACGGGTTATCTTGTGTCGGGCATTGAGGCTAAAGTTATTAGTGTAGATACATCGAAGCCTGTTCCACCTAATCAGAAAGGGGAGCTGCTGTTTCGTGGACCAAACATGATGCAAGGTAGATTTCTTTGTCAATATGTTAAACTTTATGATAGTTTCTGCCTTAAATACAAGTCTGAATAAAGAGACAATTCTGGAATAGATATACCATGCTAGATCAGAATATATAACGAAACATAAATGATAGCATTCTGGTATATAGTGCATTGCTACATAATTGAGGATTTGATTGAAAAGAGTTGGCGAGGACATCCTTTTTTCATTATCTTCTTGGATTTGATTGTAAATGAATTAGTACTCTTTTATACCTGTTTATTAACGTAGGTTACGTTTATGTAGTATCTATGACCTGATCAAGAGAAACTGATTTTGAGACTTATTTCTTTCTTGTATTGCTTTACACTTCTTAAAATACAGATTCATTTTTCTTTTACAGTGGTTCATTATCAACCACAGGTTCTCAATCCTCCAGAATTGAATAAATCCTCCATTTCTATTTCAGTTGCTTACTAATTAGAGTTTCTCATTCCTTCTCAAGCAAGGATTATGACATTTTTCAGATAAACATGCAAGTTGTCTGGGCATGTTTCTTATGCTTATGTATCAAAATATTTGGAAGCATTAGATATTAGTAAACTATACTGTAGGTACCTAGGCTGCAACTAATCTGGATAGAAGGTAAAGTGATAATTTTTTCCTCTAAGTAATAAGGTTAATTTAAAGATTTAGATGCAAGGGCTTTGCTCATGTTTAAACCAAGGTTTTAAATATCGGGTCGATGCAGATAAATGTCGCATGTATTATATCAAATTTGAGGTATCCGACATATGCTATACCATATAATATTGATCCGTGTCGATATTTCCGATATTGCTGATATACTATACTCAATATTGTTGTCTTGTTGATTCCTTTTTTAACATAAGTTAGTTCTGCCAATGACATTATTGGTAATTGAACCTAGGGCATTCTCTTGGGAGAATGGAGTGTTACCAGTTGAGTTAACCATTTTTTGATACCATAAATGATTAGCCAATAATGATACCGATTTTTATTTTTTAAATCTTTGTTTAAACTTTCTTATTTATGTTTTTTTTAGCCAAACAGCAGGAGCAAGCTACCATCCCCGTTCTGTTAATAAGAAATAAAAAAACATGACACACAACAACAACAACTAAGCCTTTTATCCCAAGTACTTGGGGTAGGCTATATGAACCAAAAAAGAATCACACTAGATCGATCACGTTGATAGTCCTTCTCCATTCATTTCTATCAAGTAATATCTTCTCATTTAGACCTCTAAAATCTATATCTTTTCGCATCACCTTCATTCATATTTTCTTTGGTTTTTCCTTCGTTCTTTTAACTTGTCCAACATTGATAAACTCCTCTCGTCGAACTGATACATTTTTAGGCCTACGTTACACATGACCAAACCATTGTAAGCGATTTTCTCTCTTCTCATCGATGGGACCTATACCTATCTTAGTATGAATATCTTCATTTCTCATTTTATCTCTTATAGTATTGCTGCATATCCAGCGGAGTATGCGCATCTCTATTACACTTATCTTCTGTGAATGACTGTATGCCCGAAAAATTAAATCTTCTCTAAATTGCCAATTTGATTTTGAATTACAGCAATAAAAGAAAAATTACAAAATAAATTCGAGATTACAAGAATGGGGATCAATTGATTTCGATTCCCGTTTATTTTTGTGGGTTCTGACAGCGGTAGAGTCTTGATTCTGCACTCCGTTGACGATCCGATCTCTCTGGATTGAGGAACTCCTTTCTGAATTTTTGGACTCCGGCCTCTGGAAAATTGCTTCGCTAAAGAATTCCCTCTCCAAAAGAATCTCCTCTTTTTTTCCCTATTCTGAACTCCGTTCCCAATTTTATATATTGAGGAGCGCTTCTAATCCGGTTCAAATTCTTCCCTTGAATCCGATTAAATCTCCAAAAATCCGGATCACCATGCAAAACGAAGCAGAAGCGGAATGGAAGCAGAAAACAACCCGCGGGTTGGCACCCGCGGGATCGCTTCCGCGGGTGGCAACCCGCGGGTGCCCGCGGGTGTCCCGTGGGAGGAATTCCCGCGGACACCCGCGGGATTCCTCCCGTGGGTGGGACCCGCGGGAATTCTCTCGCGGGTGCCCTCCCGCGGGATCCCTCCCGCGGGTTGGCACCCGCGGGAATTCTCCCGCGGGTGCCCTCCTGCGGGATCCCTCCTGTGGGTTGGCACCCGTGGGAGGAGTTCCCGCGGGTGGACCCTGCTGTAAATTTTTTTTTTTTTTTTGGTGTCTACAATGACGTTTCTTTAAAGCCCAACATTCCGTGCTATATAATAAAACTGACCTAATGGCAGTCCTATAAAATTTTCCCTTCAGTCTTAACGGAATGTTACTGTCACATAAAACTCCCGTTGCACTCCTCCATTTCAACTAGCCAGCTTGTATCGTATAGTTAACATCATTATCAATATCTCCATAAAGTGAGGCTATTTATTTTCCGTAACTTCATATATGCCATTATTGTTATATTTGATCATGTGCAGGCATGATGCTTTTGTAACCACTTGATGGGTAACTGTGTCATGGTTTTTTTTTTTTTTTTATAAACTGTGTCAAATAAAAAAACATGACACAGTTACCCATCAAGTGGTTACAAAAGCATCATGCCTCATGATCAAATATAACAATAATGGCAGATACGAAGTCACGAAAAATAAATAGCCTCACACTCTATAATACCATGCACACTGATGGCAATGCTTCTATAAGAATAGACTGTCCGCATCAAGGCTAATAGCTGTGTGGATCGCTCCTGACGTCCATACTAAGCCTGTCTCTCCAGCTTCTATGCGGGGTCGTATGAAACATTTGGATTTGTGTTAGATGTAAGTATGGGTGGACTCCTTATCAATGAGAAGCAGAGATGGGCGTCTACCACTAAAGCACAAATCCCTCCTTTTCTGTACTTGGGGGTTGGGATTAATCTTTTAATTTGTCATATATTGCTCAATATGGCATTGACGACATCAAAATGACATGTTGATACAATAAAATTCTAAAAAATACATAAGATATGTGTGTTCATCACGTTCCTGATTCAACACAGCATCATGACAGAAGTACCCATGCTACAAACGACATGTCTTGTGTTTCTGTTTGGTGATTCCTATATTTTCTAATTGTGATTGTTGCTGCTAATATATTCTGCTTGATCTACTGCAACCTGTATTTAGATCTCGAAGTAACCACAAACTAGTTTTCCATACCAATATATGTTACCTCAATATATGGTTGCAAATAAGCATTAATAGATTTCATGTGTCTAGTTGGTGCACTTCTGTTGTTTTCGATGCAATTATCATCATAATTTTGTGTGCAGAATACTGCAGTTTTTAGTCATTCTGCAAGTTACTAATCAATTTTTGAAAGTTTGAGATGAACCCCGACATATAAGTGGAACTTGGAATAAAAATATGCATTTAGACTTTATCTGTGATGGCTTTTATCCTATTTATGGTGTTCGTTTTCCAGATCCTTTGCCTTAAGGGGTGAATGTTTTATTTTCTAAATCAATCATTCCTTGATCTAGAAATATTCATGTGGTGTGTAGTAAGAAGCATTCTGTGCATCCTGTATTTGTCTTGTTCTCCTATAAGGTCTCTGATTTTATGGTATATTTTCTCCATTTTTTTGCCTTTTATCGCTGAAATAATGAACTTTCAGAAATCTTTCTTGGCCTTGTAGTTTCAAATGGTCAGGGTCTTGGCCCTGTTTTTACTTCCTATTATAATGTTCTTTTGAAATGAAACACGTAGTAATTGGTGATTTCCATTATTTTTTCTTGTTGAGATTCTGTAGGTAGTTAATAAGTGCATGACATTTGATTCAAACCATCTGCTCATGCTTTCATGTCTTGGGAAATTATTTCAAGTTCATGTATAAATCCATGGCCTCGTTAATGGATATAACCAAGGAGATGCTGCTAACTTTTTGTCTTATTTGTTGGTTTTATCGGGCACTCAAACTTTGTGTTTGTCATTTTGCATGTTGATGTTACCACATGTTTTAGCCTTTTAAGTCTCTTGTCGTCAAACAATAAGGATAACACAACCATTTTAGGAGGCGCACAACTTCATCATATGTATTTTGTTAATTAGTTCAAGCTTTAGTATACTTGAGTGCAACCATATGCTTTCTTACCTTATAGACAAAATCACTTCACAAACTTATATGCCAACTTTGTCGAAATAAAGCTACTAAGCAAACTTGTATGTTGAATGCTAATCTTAATGTTGTTACAGAGTATTTCAACAATCCAGAAGCCACAAATATAACTTTGGATGAGGATGGCTGGTTACACACAGGTGACCTCGGATATTTTGATGAGGAGGGCCAACTCTATGTCCAAGATCGGATAAAAGAACTAATCAAGTGCAAAGGTTTTCAGGTAAAACCTTCAAATGAAGAGACAGGATTTCTTCATAATAACTCCAAGCTTGAGTGGAAGTATATGTTTTCCTTCTATTGGTATACATTGAATGCATTTCTACAATTAAAAACCCTGTCAAGTGAAGATAACATGCAATTCTGTTTTCTGTCATTATCTGAAAGTCCACTGCTATTTGCTTCTGCTGTTTTATCTTACGTTTTATTTTTTTTGTTTTGTTAGGTCTAATGAAAATCCTCTGTTGATTCTTTGTGCCGTCCAACTTTTTTACTAATACTTGATTTTATATAGGTTGCTCCTGCTGAGCTTGAAGGAGTACTTAATACTCATCCTGAGATATTAGATGCTGCTGTTGTGCCGTAAGTTACATGACTGAAAGCTTTCTGGCTTTCAGTTAGTATCACAATTTTTTTACATTATTACGTAATCATATGCTGAACTGAAATGGTTATGGTGTTTTGCCTTCTTCTATCCTAGCATGGAAGATGCCGAAGCTGGTCAGGTTCCTGTTGCATTTGTAGTCCCTCGTAATAGCTCATTGACTGAAGTAGATGTTCAGAAATTTGTCGCAAGTCAGGTATAGCCAAAAAGAGAGCTTTATACTCTCGTTCTATTTATCCCTGTTGTGCATTTTATGCTCATTATATTTGTGAAGACGCCTATAGTGTTTGAACTTTTACCTTTACACAAAAAAAATAAATAAATAAAAGAAAGTAATCTAGATTATATATTTTTTTTATCTTCTAAATTTAGTTTGGTGATATTCGCACTGCAAGGAAAAATAATAATTCTAGCTGTTGTCCTTTAGGAGCTGTTGGAAATGGAAAAAAACCAATCTATGGCACCACATAGTTTTCTTGAGTGGTTATATGCAATGTATAGTTTTCTTTCTTTTTTTTTTTTTTTTTTATGACAGAAAAAAAGCCTAGATAATATGCCATCTGCAAGAAGCTTACATTAGCTACCAGCACAGAAAACTTGTGTAACTGTCAACAAAAAAATAATAATCCCATTTTTAAAATTTTGTTGGAACCATGATCTCCATCTCTTTAACTTTTTTAGGAGCAAATTCCTTGGATTTCGACTTTATTTGCCCTTCCATCAGATAAAAGATGTTGTATTCACTAAAGTGGTTAATTTTAGTTTATTTGATGGAATGCCAATTAAAATTTAAATCCCAGAAATTGAATATGAGTGAACTCTAAAGGTTTGAGAGCATAAACCAAAAATGTTTGAGAAAGATATATTAGAGATAATGGACTGCCAGCCCAGAAACTTAAAGAGTTGTCAGTTCAATTTCCATTATTCTCATATGTGCACCTCCTTTTGGAGACAATGGGCTAATAGTCCATTCTTTTGGATCATGATCTTCTCCCCGGTTTCATATATACACACACAAACGGAGAAATGGAATTGAGCTGCCAAAACAGGATTCACCCTCCCCCCCCCCCCCCCCCCCCCCCCCAGCCCATTTCCACCCCTCCCCCCATTGTTTTTCGGGTTATGATCTTAACCTCTTAGGCTTCCCTCATACTCAATATCTTCTGTTTTGGTTCTCTATTAAGTTTATAGAAAATTAATAATTTTTTGTGAATATAATATCTTGTATCCATGATCCATGATGGAGGGGCAACTCCAAAACTTGGGAAATTTAATCCTAACTTGATATCATGATCCATAAAATTTGGGAAAAAAATTGAAGGCTTTTTTTTTTTGGGCTATCTGTGCATGTATTGGTAGCGCAGGAGCATTAACCTTATAGACACACTGATACACACACATACGTACATACATACACACACACGGGTGTGTGTGTAATATGAAGATCTATGGGGAAGCAAAGGAGGAGAAAAAGAAATTTAGTTTATCTGTTAGACTGTCTTTTCTGTTTCCGCACTTATTTTAGTAGTAAGTGTGCAAAACCTTTTTCTGTAACTGATAATTTTTCAAAGTAAACTGATCCACGTGAGAACTTATTTAAGTTTCAGAAACAGTTGTTCTACAGAACATTTGATTAGACTTGCACTTCAGACGAATTGATTTACTTCGATAAAAGATGAGCAACAACTAACCAACACTTATTGTGACTACAATGCATGTAGACATAATTTGATGTGTTTATTAACTATTGTTCCTGTTCTAATATTTTTTTTTTTAAAATCAAATTTTATAACTATTGCCAATAGGTTGCTCCTTTCAAGAGGCTGAGGTGGGTAATCTTTGAGAACAGCATCCCAAAAACAGCTTCGGGCAAAATTCTTAGGAGAGAGCTGGTTGACAAAGTGAAAGCCCTTAGAAGGAAGCTTACGGAGAAGGCAAGATCGAGACTGTAGAAATCATACATCCTTATACGGCTGAATTCATCTGCAGACGAATTCATATTTCAAAACTGTCATTGTTCACTGGAATGATACATCGGACCTGCTGTAAACCAAGTCTAATATTTACCCATTCTGAAGAGAAATAAGCGTGTTACATGTAAGAATCTACTATACATTGTTTCTTCTCCTTTATATGTCACTTACGGAACAAGTTGAAAATCATATTTTTCTCAGGAATATATATATATATATATATAGAGAGAGAGAGAGAGAATGAGAAATTTACCGGAGGTGAAGGGAGTTCCTTGTATATATATATAGAGAGAGAGAGAGAATGGGAAATTCACCGGAGGTGAAGGGGGTTTCTTTACTGCCGTTTAGGTGACCCAATAAAATTATTATTCGTAGCGTCATTCAAGATAACAAATAAAAAAAAAATCTTAACTGTCCTTTGAGTGGCGTCATGTATAATAATTTTATTGCGCCACCTAAGTGATAGAACTCCTTTCACCACTAATGAATTTTCCGTTTACTCATATATATATATATATATATATATATATATATATATATATATATATATATATATATATATATATATATATATTCTGTATATGTGAACCTTGAGGCTGTAGACTGTTGAAGTAACGAAGTTATGCCAAATTTGAAATTTGCAAAGGATGTTACTAGCTGTATTCCCCCATTTCTACAGCAAGAGGCATATTTGATGAGAATGTATCCCTTCAGTCCTTATAAATCAACTCAAAAGCGCACATAACTACCACTGATAAGCTACTTTCGAACTTAGAGTCCTTAAAGATCTTTGGGAACTCTTAAAAGATCTCCGAGGGAAAAGTATCCCAAGAATATACAAACAGGATCCGCCAGTTTGGCGATGGGGAAGAAGGGAATATTTTTCAATTTCGTCAACTTACAAACCATTTCATAGATGACAGGTGTAAGATGCCAAATACTAAATGGATATCGAATGAGAGATATACCTTGAAGGTTAGGATATTTATATAGCTAGTACAGAAAAAAGCAACTCTCACTTGGCCTAAACTTCAACGTAGGGGTTGGCAAGGACCTAACATTTGCGTACGTTGTCGAGTAGCAGAAGAGGATGCAGCACACCTGTTTCTAAATTGCGATTTCTCCATAGGATTATGGAGAGAATGCGGACGTCGCTTTGGGGTGGCATTTGACTTAAGGGAACAGGGTAGTATATGGAAGAGGACCTGCATCTAAGATTCTGCTCCCAAATCGAAAGCCATGTTAGTTGCTTCGATTTGTTGGAATATATAACGTGAGAGAAATAACCGAATTTTCAACAGCACCATGCACACGTTTCAGTTTTGTCTTGGTTATATTTATTTTTATGTCATCTCTTAGGCAGGGTACTTATCGGAAGAAGACAACAGAGCACATATAAGAAGCTCCCAGGGTAATGCGCAACAAAGAATATCTCCAGATCGACAAGTAGGTCCAGACGCGGAGGATGGTGATGGTACTCCCTCTGGTAGGATGGGGTAGAGCCGGGAGATTTCATTCCTGTTGTGGAAGAGAATACCTTATCCACACCATTGTGCTTTATTTCTACTTTTGTGTACTAAGACCTTTTAGCTGTATTAAGTGCTATTTCTGAACTATGTACTTTATTTCTATGTTCTGTTAAAATTTCATTAATGGAATGCCGAGGCATGGCTCACCATTTTACTAAAAATAAATAAATAAAAATAAATAAATAAAATAACTACCACTTTATGGCCATCTATCCCTACTACTATCATTCTTTAGCTTGCTAATCTGACCCAGTTGCGGAAAGATCCTTCTAATTCTATTAATCGTCCCTATCACCAATATAAGCATTTTAAATGAAATGCAGTAGGTAAGAATGGCCAAGAGAAGAAGATCATGGTGGTTCTATCGATGGACATCATTTTCCTTTGCCAATCCAAAAGTCTCTTCTTCACCCTGTTGTTGATTATCAGTCAATCTGACATTTTAATTTAAAATTTTGAATATGAATACCGTCACATGCCCTTTCTCATTCCAAAATTGTATTGTTTTCAGCAGTCAAAGGTACTTCAAATGGAATTCTACCATCTTTTACTAATGAATCATGCATCAAAATACCCTTCTTTATGCTTTTTCCCATACAGAAATCCACCCTCTGATGAAAGTCCATCTTGAGATTGGTCCAAACCGCATAATATTTTAACATTTACTTTGAAGGCCAAAGTTACACCTATGTCCAAATTGCCAGAGAATCGGTATCACCCACGTACTAAAAAACTGATAAATGTGGTTCCATATAGGAATGGTAAAAAACATGTCTATGAATTAAATTTTGACCCGCCATATATAAATTTTTGAATTCAAAAACGAAAAATTTATTTTTCTAATTCAAGATTTTGTATGGAATGCACAAAAAATTAACTCATGAACACATTCATTATCATACCTACTTACTATTTCTCCTCAATGTGTAGGACCTTTATGGTGCAAGACCTTTAGTTATTTTAGTTTCAGGTATGGATGATAGTGGACATAATCACGGACCAATTTTTAGCCCCATAAAACGAGCTCTGCTTTATCATTATCTCTGATTAAGAAAATGCATTAGAGTCTCCATACGACTTCTTCTTCTTCTTCTTCTTCTTTTTTTCTTTTTTGGATAAAGTGAAAAAGGATAGAGGCTCCATCAGCGGCACTTAGGTCCACCACCTTAATAATGACCCACATTTCCATGTTCCTTCTCTTCTTTCTTCTGAGCATATGTAGACCAGCTTAAGACATAGACCATCTCCTTTTATCATATTAGGTCTCTTGTATTATATTACTAGTCATACTAGGTTTAGCAGGCACCACAAAAAGAAAATAGAGCGTCTTCTCTTCCCCTAGGAAAGGAATGTCCGTCTTCTTGAACCGTAATCATCTGAACCGTAATCATCTACTGCTGCGCGGTGATCTGACCACTGTTATTCATTCTGAAAATAATGAACACCACGCCTACCGCATGAAAAATCTAAGACTACACTTCTGTAATGGATGCACTCATTTCTAATCTCTTATATTGACAAGAACTCCTAAGCTACAACCTTACAGCGGGGGTGAAGCCCTTTCTAAGGGATTAACATTCATACTCGCAATGTCAACATTTATAATCGTTTCTTCTATATAAAGTGTAAGGGGAAAAAAAAAAAGATAAAAAATCTAAAAGTGGGAATAAAAGGAAAAACAGGAAGTTCATTAGTTGCTTCGACACGGAATTGAAAGGCATTACAAATAAAAAAAAAAAAAAAGGTTTTGACAGAAGACACATATCAAATATTGAAAAGCAACAAATGAATCTGTCATATGCTGAAGAATGAACCTTTATTTGGCTGCATAGGTAATAAGCTCCATATTTTCATATGGCTGCAAAAACAAATTATTAGAAATTCATTTTTGTGTTGTTCTCTGCTTTATGGTGGTCATGCTTTCGAAAACGTAGCAATTAAAAAGTGGAAAGTAAGAAAGGGGCAACCCTAACCCTAATTTCTGCAGCAACAAACAGAGAGATTATTCTTCCACCAAATTCCCTGAGAATTTCTCCTTTGAGAATGCACCAGGTTGCTGCTGTAAAAATCTTGCACGACTCAACTCATGACACTGAAAAGCATATGAAGATGGTTCATGAGATTATTTTTAACGGATTAAATCCAGATCGACTTTTAAGGGGGAAAGGTTACTTGCCGGTGTGTTTTCCGTCATGAAACTGTGCATTTTGGGACGACTTGAAAGTTTGTAAAAATTGCCTGGCCTGCTGCACCTCTTGCTTTTGCCTTGCCTTGTCCCACTTGTGTTCAGAAGCCAGTATCTCAATTATTCTTGGCAATGCTCGCCCAGCTGCATCAGTGTCTAGGAAAGCAAGCCGAGACCTCCTGGCAATGAAGTCAACAGCAGATTCACAATATTCATTTCGAGCACAGTATGCCACCTCAGCCTCCATAAAAGGGTATCCATGGGCAAGCCGCTTCCCAAGATTTTCGTTCTGAGAAAAACAAAATAAGAATAGGGCAAATGATATCATACCTGTGAATTCACGTGTGGAAATAAGAAAAAAAAAAAAAAAACAACTGAAAACTGAAACTTTGAGAAGAAGTGGCACATCCAACCTACATTTCAATGAAGGACCTGATCATCCTTTTTCAGTACTTGGTGTATAGCCTTGTGGTCCCTAAGGAATTTATTCAGTAAAATTATATTCTGAATAGAAATTGGAATCTCTAAATGAACCATAATTTATGGGCTTCTTAAAGTTAGATCTGATTCATCTGAAGTGGGTCTATTCTAACCCACCTGTGCTCTTCACAATAAAATTTCCAGTAAAGTTTATCACCATTATACTAACTTAAAAAGAAAAGGGCCTAATGGCAACCATTGATGTGCCGCGCTTATTCTCTTATCAATTCACTGTTTGTCCCAAGCCCCAGAATGGAGAAGAGTTGCATTAGATAGCTAACAGCCCACGAAAAACTTCGTCAAATCTTTATAAAATAAATCCCAAAACAATGTTCTAGTGAATTCACCAAAAAAAAGTAAACAAATATGAATCTTTCTGAAAATTAGCTAAATGTTATGATCCTTTCAAGTCACAAAATATTTTGAGGATATTCATCTCTTACAATCATCTATGGTGACCAAGTTTCTAAATGTGATGAAACTATAATATACTTTGGCTAGTTTGAAAATTTATTCTTCTCAAAAGCATAGCAAGTTGGTGTATTTAGGGACATATAGGTATAGTCGACTCTGTCGAAGTTCGATCGGACCCTGTCGAAGTTCGATCGGAATAAAGATGCGTCTACGTTTAGAGTCGCATATTTGAAAGAGGAGACAGTCGAAGCTCTCGGATACTGACTCTATATCCAACAATACCTAAAATCGTGAGATGGCGTAGCCGACGACCATTCTTCTTCTTTAATGAGCATCACGAGCGGAGACAGAAAGAGAGAAGAGGCAATGCTGGTCCACACGAATAGTTTTGGTTAGGGATGCTAATGGGTTCGAGCCAGCCCGAAGCTCAATCGGGTCAGCCCGAAAAGGCTGATTTTTAATCCGCCCAATTAACCAATGGATTCAATTGGACATAAGTTTTTTGAGATTTTCTCAAATTGGGCTGGGTTTGGATATGTCCAAACCCGCCTTGGATATGTCCAAACCCGCCCAAATTAATCCAAACTACCAAATCCACGGTATTTACTAACCATCCTAATCCTCAAATGATCTCCGCGTTTACTCATCTCCATCGGGCCATCACTCTCCTCTCTCTCGCTCTCGCTTGAGATCATTTGAGGATTTTATTTGTATGAAAAAAACTCAAACTTTAGTGTATTTTTTTGTTGATTTTATTTGTATGAAACTTGTTCTTTTTTAAAAAAAAATAAGACTCAAACTTTAGTGTGTCTTTTAATTGATTTTATTTGTATCGAATTTGTTTTCTTTTTTTTGGAAAAAGACTCAAATTTTAGTATATGTTTTGATTGATTTTATTAGTATCAAATTTGTTCCTTTTTAAAAAAAAAAAAAAAAAAAACTCATCTTTAAGATTCATCCATGATTTATTTTATTTGTATCAATATTTTTTTTTTTTGAGGATGGATGCATCAACTACAATGAGTTTTTCGCAATGATGCATAAAGGAACTCCTGATTTTGGCAAGAAAGCTTTACAAAATACTATTAATGTTGGTTTTAGAGATGCATTGAAAATTTGTTGAATTGGTAGCCGGCAAATTTTTTGACCTTTTTTCTGGTATTGTCTGAAAATTTGTTGTACATTTGTAATTATAATATGAGTAAGAAAAGTATAATTTTTCTTAGTAAATTGTTTTCTCTATGCACTCTCCCTCCAAGCCAGTTAGAGAAACTTGAGATGATCACTATCAAATTATATGCTATTTTCCACGTTGTATTTCATTTAATTCACAAGATTTGATAGCAACTATGTATTCTATTGTTGGTGAAAATGATAACATATGAAGGGATTATGTGCTTATGGGTGGGCGGGTGGATTTGTATTGTTAAAGGCTTTATTAAAAATTGATTTATTTATATGGGTTACTACTGCTGCTGATTTGGAGCCTCTGGTTTAATTTCTTAGTAAATCTCTCTGGTAGAGAGTGGATAAAATAAGGTTACTGTTGAAGTTCTATCTATAGAAAAATCTTACTTGATTATAATAGTGATGGGCTGTCCAAAGTCCACTGGGCTAGGCTGGGTTTTTTTTTCATAATGGCCCATTTGGGCTTTGGATAAGTCTAAAGTCTAAATTTTTAATTTGGACAATGAATGGATCCGACCCGGCCCGACTCATTATCATCCCTAGTTTTGGTATTTACTTAAAGATTAGGGTAATTTAGAAATTTAAAAATCCACTTAAAGATTAGGGTAATTTAGAAATTTAAAAATCCAACAAAATACGTTAATAAAAAGGAACCACGGATTTTAAGTAAGAAGAAAGTCCCCAGTCATCAATCCTTGTGATTTCACAATCACAAGATTCACGCGCTCCCCTCGCCATTGGATTATTGTCAACCCACATCACCCTAGAGAAACACATTACTCTATTTTCCAAGCTTGCCTTTAGAAACACATTTCTCTATTTTCCAACCTTCCCCTTAGCATTAACTCTATTCTCTATTTCCTAAGCTTCTCCTTTGCATTAACTCTGAAGTAATAGCCGATGCTTTCCTCACTCACCAAACCTAAAATCCATCTCCTCTAGATCGTCGATCAAGTGGTGGTCGATTTTCCCAACTGCATCCAGATTGTATTGACTCTGGACGGTCACAAAGGGCATCTCCACCTCATTTTCAAAGTCAATTTCTAGATCGATGGCAAAGGCAATCTTTATCTTATTCTCAATCTTTATTTTTAGATCTTCAATTTTTGCAGAATCAAATTCCGACAGAATCCATCGGAGTTCGACCGTATCCGCCCATCGTAAGTGTCAGTCGAAGCTCAGTCAGAGTTTGGCTGAAGAAATGGTCAAAGTATTGTCTCCTCTACCTCCTCTACCTGGTCGAAGTTGATTGGATTTTCACGAAATTCAACTTCTCCGACAGTTTTTCACTCCTAGGTGTATTATGTTACCATTGCCTACTCAATTACAAATCATCATAACATTCTCTTAGCTATTTAGAGAACCTTTTAAATATGAACGAGTCTCAAAGCAAGTGATTCATCTTAATGATTTGGGCTAAGAACCGAACATGCATAAAGTTTCTTTTGCCGTTTTTTGCATGGTGGACCATACAACTAAATCACATATCCCAAGGAAAAAAAAGGTGGTCTCACCACTTCTGTTTAGGGATGAACATTCGATCAGAATGGTCGGATTCCGACCAACTCCGAGCAGATGAAAAAAGAAAGACTCTGACCATCGTGCTCGGCTAGCATCCAACCAAATTCCGACCTAATTCGACCAATTCCGAGCAGACGAAAAAAGAAAGACTTCGACCATCGTGCTCGGCTAGCATTCGACCAAACTCCGACCGCTTCTAGACCGGTTGGCGGCAGTCGGACTTCGATGAAGTCAGTTAAAAGAGTCTACTTACCGAGATCTGACAAAAAAGAAGCGACTTGATGAAGCATGCCAAGAAATCAAAAAGCTCTAACCCAAATCCAACCCTCTCCTCATCCACAGCCTCCTCATCAAACCACTTTGCAAATCTAGCAACCTTCGAAAAGCCCTATGCTTTTTTCAAAAAATCAAGGAGAAAAAGACAAATGAGGCCATGAATTTGTGGAAGACATGAAGTTGAGAGATGACTAATCACCGAATCTAATTGCTTGCTACTGTGATGAATATCTCTGTAAAATAAGAAAGTTAAGAAAGCATTCAAATTGTTCGACGAAATGCATAAGAGAGTGGTGGAACCTGATGTGGAAAAAAGTGGGAAAGATGGAAGAGGATGCACAGTCAGTTCAGAGTCGGAATCCGACTAACTCTGACCCTAACCTGTGCGACTTCGATCAACTCATCGTTCACATATACAGCTCCAACCGCGTTTCGACTTCCAACTCCGATCGAACTCCCACAGAGTCTGATCGGAGTAGGTCAGAGTCGACATAACGTGTACATCCCTATTTATGTTATTTCCCTTAGGTACAAGAGTAATACACAAAGAGTAATACAATTATCATTACTCATTTTAACAACCCTCCAAGTAAGTAGACATGCAGGAAATAGCTATGAAATTATCTGGATTTGAAGGGTTGTGTTGCCCAGTGCACTTCAAGCATAGATCCACTATAAACAAAAGATATAAACCATGAAAAATCTTGAATATCAAGATTAAAGTGCACATATATAGGGGCTAAGGGAAACAAGGTAGGATTGCAACAATTGTCTTGACAAACTTAAACATTAATCAATCCATATATATCTTTACACTTTCGTAAGGGTACTTCACTTACCTAATTATTGTACTTCCTAAACCGTACTAGTCTACAAACAGTGTTATCTGAAGAAGCACGGACAAAACCATCAGGAATGCCATATCCGTGTCGGACACGTGTCCGGTACAGACACGCCACAAACAGACTGCCAAAAACTGTGTCGGACATGCCATTCAGCGTGTCCAATAAAATAATAAAGAAAATATCGTGTCCCTGTCGTGTCCGAGCTTCCTATAGGTTGTGTATTTGCCATGTCCGAACTTCTTATATGTTATGCCTGAAAAATGGAGTTACATGGTTTGGAAAAACCGAAAATAAATATTCCTAAATTGGTAACATTTATCTAGTACCTAGGTAGTTTATAAAGTTGTATTTTAATATTTTCTTGTGGATATGAGTCTTATTTGGTTCTATATTTGCATAAATGATCATTTTGTATTCATGTTCTATATTGATCTATGACTCGATATCATCAATACCTTTTCTTTTCATCTTTTTGCCTATAGATGGTAAGAGAGATTAATGCATGGTTAATGACGAGACTTATTCTTTGTAAAGGAATAAAGAGACACAAACCCGTAGAATACATTACTAGTTCTTTCATTTTGGATATTTTAGTAAAATTATTAAATTAATAATAGAAAAATAAATAAATTTATATTTATAATTTTCCCCCTGTCCTTGTCGTGTATCTGGCTTTATTTTTTTACAAATGTTGCATCTCGTGTCCCTATCATAATTCATATCTGAATTTGTGTTTGTGTCCGTGCTTCCTAAGTGTAATTGCAAAAATAAAAAAAAATCAGTTAACCAAGTAGTAGCCCATCCATATTCTAGGCAATGATCTCTCTGATTATTTTCGCTCTTTCTATACACTGTTCCATCAACCTGTGAAGGAAGATCGTAAAAGGAAGAAATTAAGAGCCAAGGAGATAAAGGACACAAGCGAAAGAGAGGCAATTTTGAATATATAGAAGATCCAGAGTGGCAGTCAATAAATTCTACCACCAACAGGATTAAAGGCGAATGAGGAAACAAAATTGTAGGCACGGATTTATAATTGCATCTCCCATAATTAACACAACAAATGGTAAAAAATTTGAAGTTTATGAAACCAAAACTGAGGAATCTATAAACTCAAGGTGTCTTATCACATGGAATACCCTTTAAAGGCAACAAAAGCATCATTATATTTCATGTCTTTTAAAAATCTACAATTAAATTATAGGAATTCAACAGAAGCATTTAATTAAGTAGCAGCCATACGGCAGACATAACAGTAATTGAAGAGTTAACTCTTACCTGAGCAATAGCAGCCACTCTTTCAGCCATAGTACCATATGCATGTGACAAATGCCTGGAAACAGAACTGTCCATTACTCCAGGAATAATTTTCCCACCATGAGACTTCTTCATGCGTACATAATGCTGTGCGAGCACCGTGAACGATGCAGGATTCCAACCATTTCCACCAACAATATGAAGGTTGTTAGTCACACAACCATTGGTTGGCTTCAACTTTCCTGACCTTATGGCTTCATCTACTGCATCTTCAGCCATGCTGGACAGAAACGTGGTAAGTTGATTAGAAATGTAGAAATATTTAAACAATCAAGCAGAACAGCCACAGGAGTCTGCAAGAAGAATGCAAATGAAACCACTCAACACGGGATACTCCTGTCCTATTCACACTTCTCTTTTTCCTTTTGCAAAACTATAAGTCTCGGTGTCATCATTTATACAGAGCAAATTTCACAAACAGGTGTGAGCTTCTCAAATATTTAAAACAGATGATCAAAACAAAGGCAAGACCCCAGAGGCTGGAACTTTACATAATAAAGTATGTGAACAAAAAAGGTGCAGGTAGCACTGTGCATTAGGCTCCTGCTAGTGAGATCTAGGAAGGGTCAGATGTACATAGCCAAGTCGGATATTATCACCCATACCATGTGCTATTAGAACTATAACTGTAAAATATTGCTCACAGAAGAAAAGCAGTTTGGTAATTAAATTAACTAAAACAGCAAGGTTGCTTCTTAAAATACGTATACAGAATAGGCGATGAGCACGACCAAACTTTATTTCTTTGGAACTGGGGATGCTGGGTGGAGGAAGACCATCACGACCAACATTGTTTAGATGACAAATTGTGTGTTGGCATAACTAGATGCACCTCATGAGTACAGAAAATTAGTTATCCAGAAAATCCTTGCCCTTTCACATTAACAATAACCTTAGTTTAGTCAAATAATGTATTAAAATATTTTCATTAACATAATCACTAATCAGGCTGGCAAAGGAATATGGAGCAAAGGTTTACCAATTAAGAAATTCAAATGAATTTGACTGCAAGCTGAGTGAAGGTTATGATCGTAAGTCTTTTTTTTTTTTAAAGTACGGAAATAAGTTGTATAGCTAGTATGCATTCCCCAACCATCTCAGAGTTCATTATTTTAGAATTTTAAAAAAGATAAAGAAAGAAAAGGAATATCATTGAGAAGATATGTAAGAATGATAACTTAAGGGAATTAAGCACAAAATATGCTAAATGTGAAGGATCCGATGATTTTGCACAATTGAACAATAGTTTTAAGGAAAAGAATCATTCGTTCAATTATTTAGTTTGTTTACCTATCGAATAAGCGCAATTTCATACGATTAAAGTCTAAAATGCGAAGAAAAACTATACAGAGTACTTCACAAGAAGAGAGAGAGAGAGATAGAGAGAGAGAGAGAGAGACAACAATCAATAACTTGGAAGCAGCTGAATATTTCATTCTTTAAGAGAATATAAGCCTAAATCTTTGAGTGAAAAAAAAAAAAAAATCATGCATACACCTCCAACAAATTAAACCTTTAATCCACACAGGAACATAATGTCCAAGGAAAAAGTATCTTTCCCTTAACAAATGTTCAGGAGGTTTCTATGTACATATTGTGAGCATTGGCTTTTGAAAACCTTTTCACTATATTAAAAATATCACCGCTTTCACGGTAACAGGAAAGGTTCAAATTTGAACAAGATCTCTTCAAGCTTCCTTATAAATAAGACTTGCTAAATGAAATCTCACATTATGTTAGAACATTCAGTATATTCACACCTCAGTCCAGTGAAGGTTCTAATCTCGTGTGGGATTTTTGGCCTTCTTGTGCTGTTTGATAATTTTGTTGCTTTTGGGATGAGTTGCAAATAAGTTGGAAGCATAGAAAAATGTATACAAAGAGAAAATGAATATTGAATATCTCAGAAGTTTCCAACTGCTAAAATCTGGTTATCAGCTTTTTAGATTTAACAACTAATTGTCATTCAGCTAGGTACAAACTATTCCTTCTTTAAATTACTGAGTAAATAACACAACTGATATAACTACATAACACTTAAATAATAAAAGAAACAATCAAACAGGAACATTAAATTTTTATAGGCTCTATTTATATTGCAGTTATTAGAAAAAAATATTGATTGTTCCTGGAATACTCCTCTTGCTGATTAAGTTATAAAAAATTTACTAATTCATTATGATGTAGAAAGAAAAGAACAAGGAACATTAACTAACTAAAATAAGAGCAAATGAATTATTAAGTTATAAAAAAATTATTAATTCATTATCCATGTAGGAAGGATCTTACCCAATAGAATTCGGATTATCCTTCACTTTTTTATACTCCAATAACCACTCTACAATGTCAAAAGAGGAAAAGAAAAAAGAAAAGAAAAGAAAAGAAAAAAAGATACTACGAGAAGAGAATAGACACTAAAGAAATCCAAAAACCTGCTATTTCAACATTAGGAATTGAAGACAAATCTGACAAATAAAAACTTCATTATAAACCACTCAAATTGCAAATTCAACGACAACAACCTTTTAGCTAAATAAAAATATTTTAAAAAGTCAAAAAGTTGCAAAATTCGCTATATTTGATTTCATCTCAAGGATTAGAATGCTCAAAAAACAAAATCAAATGCTTGGAAGATTTGCACTCTGACCACAAACTTAAACTGAATTTAAAAAAAAAATAATTTAAAAAAAAAATTAGAAAGTTGCAATCACACTGTGCTTGACTTCGGTACACATACAATGCTTAGAATGATAAAAATTGAAGTCAAATACTTTAAAGATTTATCCTAAGTCCAACAACGAGACCTATGATTTGCAATAATCAAATCTGAGATATTCTTACGAGTGTTTTTGGGCAAGCTAAAGATGACAAATTGTGTGCATTAATAATTTTGCATTTTTTTTATATTGATCAAGACCCCCACCATGCATTACCACATGCACATACATCTATCTGTATTAATCTTCTATATGTAGTTGCATCTTTGTATATCTATTTGATTGCTCATACCTGCCTATATAAAGAACAGGCAAATATAAGATTGTAACCAATATCAGATTGGCGTAATCCGAGAGTTCTAGCTCTTTTCTAATTTTCCTAACAAATCTATCTATTCACCCAATCTCTTGCAATGCATATATATGCTGATCTATTCATTTATAGAGCTATTTGATCATATTTATCAGTTTGTCAGTGTTGAGTCTAAAAGGAAGGGTTAGTTCCATAAATCAATTTAGTTCATACTGCCATGGACACTATACCTTGTTAAGACAAACATAGGGAAGATTTACAGAAAAGATAGATATGAATATGATTTCTATTAATCTTTATTTCTTAAAAAAAAAAAAAAAAACTAATGATAGGGTTGGTTTAGTCTCTTAAAAATAAAAAAAGAGTCCAGCAGTTATATTAAGTTAATAAGGATATCCATGTTGGTGGAATGACTAGTATGGAAAAGCTTACAGGGGAGACAAATACATTTGCATCAAGAAGGCTTACATTAAAATACACTGAGTCCACATATCTAACAATTATATTGATTGCAGTTATTTCTACACATATCCCATATGAGGTGTGAGGAGATGTTTGTTTGAAGAGAATACAAAATAATTGAAAAACTAAATGCAATAGCAATTGTAGACACCTATAAAAAAAAAAAAAAAAAAAAAAATTTAAACTGCGGGCCCCGCGGGAGGCACCCGCGGGAGAGCACCCGCGGGTTGCTCTCCCGCGGGTTGCAACCCGCGGGAGGCTCGCGCGGGTGCAACCGCGGGAGCCTGCAACCCGCGGGTTCACCCGTGGGAGCCTGCAACCCGCGGAGAGCTCCCGTGGTTGCAACCCGCGGGAGTCTCCCACGGGTGCACCCGCGGGAGAATCCCGCGGGTTGACACCCGCGGGAGTGATCCCGCAGGTGCCAACCCGCGGGTTGTGTTCTGTTTATTTCCGTTTCGTTTATTTTGCTAAAATCCCGTGATTCGATTTTCAGGGAGGATTCGACGCGGATTTCGAGCGGAATCGGTCTATAAAAGACAGAAATTGAGTCAGAGAAAGGACTTTTGGACGATTTTGGGCGAGCTCGTGAAATTGAGAAGCGGAGCAGAACCATCCCCTTCCAAGTCAGACGGTCCACGGAGGCACTAGCGAGACTCCATCGCCACCCAAACCCACATAAAAAAAGAAATAAATCAATATTCCCGTTCTTGTAATTCCTCAGATTTTTTTGTAAATCTCAATATTTTCGTTGTAATCAAACAATTTTACAATGGAAGGAGAAATCCAATTTTTGAGCAAATAAGAACTGGCGACCACAGTGGGAGCCTCTCTGTTCACAACAGAGAATCTGGTGGCGCAATCTGACTTGGTAGCGATCGGATCGGTTGTTGAAACGCTAGTCGTAGAAGTCGACTAGCAAAAATATGAGAAATTTCTATCTTCCTCTGATTCGGAGCCTAGGCGTCATCGCCGGGCGACGATGAAAAAAGGTGAGGCATCATCGCCCACCGGAAATCAAAAGGCGTCATCGCCCATTAAAACTTACGAGGCGTCATCGCCCGTTGAAACTGACAAGACGTAATCGTCTGTCAAGTATACGGTGTTATCGCCTGTTCCAAAGTCAAGCCAAAAGTCAAACCAAACTCTAACTCGCTCCCAAAAGAGAAATCTGAGACGTAAAACTCAACGAGCACGCCTCAATCATACAAGAAGGGTTGCAGAAAACTCTGGGACAGTAAAAAATTTCGGAGCAAACCCACGGATGGAGCCACGGGTTGTATCCCGCGGAAGCAACCCCGGTGCAAACCCACAGGTTGCATCCCGCAGAGGCAACCGCGGGTTGCACCCCGCAGATTTCACTTCGCGAAAGCAACGATGGGTTACGTTCAATGAACACAACCCTCATGTCTCTTCGAGCACGCCTGTGGTGAGCACACTACATACACCAAGAATTTTAATCTCTATCGGAGGCGTGCGGGGCCCACACAACTACTCAGACCAATGTGCACTCCAGAAGAATCCGCAGAAGGATTGGAGAACAATCTGATGCTGAAAAAAAGCTCAGTCCTGAGATATTGCAGACTCTCCAGTATTATGAACCAAATTTATAACGCAAGAGGCGTCGAGATGCAAGTAAAGAGGAGAAGGTACCTCAAGATTTGAGAGAATACCTCAATTGGAAGAAGAACTCCTCACAAAATATTCCTCACTGTCAATGCGAACAGCTAATCTCAACCGTTCTATCAAACTGCCAATGCAACTCGAAACGGTCCGTTTTTGAGCGGATCACTGAGCCTAAAAGAATACGAACGGTGAAAAAGGTATGCTCGGAAACCGGTTTGTTTGCTGCCTCATCGCATATGGTTAATAAAGGTAAAAAGGTGGTCGGAAACAACCCTTCAGATAAGAAAATCACTCCAGGGTCAAAAGGATTTTCTATCAAACCAGAAGGCGTGCGCCTAGAAGAAGTCTCTGGAAAGCTTGAGAGACAAGAAAAACGTCTCGAACAGTAAGAGGAGACCATAGAAGAAATGAAATAATTTTTAATTGAGTTGTTAGCTCAAACTAGAAAGAACCAATTCTCGTCGTCCGTTTCTGGTCGGCAGAAAGGAAAACGACCCGTCCAAATAAATGAAGACAGCGAGGACAAGGATGAAGAAGTACCTCCTCATTCAAGAGAGGAAGAGGAAGTGAAGGTTATCATCAACCCTCACGTAGAAAAAATGGAGATGGAGAATCAACTACAAGCTCTTCTTCATCGAAAAAAACTGCAAGAGGTGGGAGTAGTCCGTCCCTATCCCATAAAATGGGAGATCGTGCATTATCCTACAAAATATAAACCGTTGAACCTTCAGTCATTCGATGGTAAAGGTTCGCCGCAACAACACATGTTCTACTTTCGGTCGCAGACAGGACATCTCATGGGGAATGATCCGACTATGACTAAGATATTTGCGAGCACTTTACGAGGGCCCGCATTTACCTGGTTCATGCAGCTACCCCAGGGAATAATTAAATCATGGGCTGATGTAGAACATGAGTTCCTAGCCCGATTCTTTGAAGATAACACAGAAGTCTCTATACTATCCTTGCTAGCAGCAAAGCAAGAGGAAGGCGAGACGGTCAAAGCTTATGTCGAGCGATTCCGAGAACTTTCTGTTCGATGCCCACATGGCATGACGCAGGACACTCTTGTGGAAACCTGCAGACACAACATGTTGACCGACGTTCTAGATAAAATGGGCTCGGTCGAACCCAAATCATGGAAGGATCTGCTTAAGCAGGGTGAACAGGCCGAAGATATACTTCGACGCCTCGAAAAGCGGCAGTCTGCAACCGGAGGCAGTACAAATGAACCTCCATTCCATTTCTCCCGTTCTAAAGGAAAAGACATAATGGCAATGGCGGTAGAAAACACATCGAAACAGAAAGTATGGCCAACTATAAGCAACACAGCAAAATCACCCAGGCTTCAAAAGCAGTATTCGTTTAAGGATGAACATACTGCTACTATGTTCAATCTGCTCAGCAAGCGCCAGATGCTAAAGTTACCAGAGAGTAAGAGGCCTGAAGAGTTTGGGAAGACTAACGATCCCAATTACTGCCTATACCATCAGATTGTAGGTCACCCCACAAAATATTATTTTATTTTAAAAGACAAAATTCAAGTATTGATTGACGCTGGAGCAGTTCAGCTCAAAGCTGAACAAAAAAGGAGTTAGAGTTAACTCGAACATATTTAAGGTGGGTGGTCTAAAGGTACCACTTGGGCTCACAACAATTCCAAAGACGAGCTCATGGCGGTTAATTTAAACACCCATAACCTGTAAAAAAAAAAATAATAAAATATATATATATACCCAACGCCGACAAGGCTACAGGGAGAGAATAAATTTCTCGCTAATCCCATCATACTGGGAGTAAAAAGTATGAATTACCCAACGCCGTCAAGGCAACGGGAAGAGTATAAATTTCTCGCCAACCCCACCATGCTGGAGGTAAAAAGCATGAACTGTCCAATGCCGTCAAGGCAACGGAAAGAGAATAAATTTCTCGCCAACCCCATCATACTGGGGGTAAAAGGTATGAATTACCCAACGCCGACAAGGCTACGGAGAGAATAAATTTCTCGCCAACCCCATCATACTGGGGGTAGAAAGTATGAATTACCCAACGCCGTCAAGGCAACGGGAAGAGAATAAATTTCTCGCCAACCCCACCATGTTGGGGGTAAAAAGCATGAACTGTCTAACGTCGTCAAGGCAACGGGAAGAGAATAAATTTCTCGCCAACCCCACCATACTGGGGGTAAAAAATATGAATTACCCAACGCCGACAAGGTTACGGGGAGACAATAAATTTCTCGCCAACCCCATCATACTAGGGGTAAAAAGTATGAATTACCCAACGCCGACAAGGCTACGGGAAGAGAATAAATTTCTCGCCAACCCAACCATGCTGGGGGTAAAAAAAAAAAAAAAAAGAGAGAGAAGCATGAACTGCCCAATGCCGTCAAGGCAACGGGAAGAGAACCAATTTCTCGCCAACCCCTTCATGCTAGGGGTAAAAGTATAAATTGCCCAACGCCGCTAAGGCAAAGGGAAGAGGAAAAGTTTGGCATTTAAGCCCAAACGAAACTCTCGACAACTCATCATGCTGAAGAAAATAGCATGGCTAGCCCGACTCAAACGGTAGTTGGTAAAGACTAATCATTTCCGTTGATAGCTGGGGGTTTGCTAAAAACCCTAATCAGATAAATCTCTTGTCACGTTAAAATTTCACCTCTGACAATAAAATTTCTCTCGTCATTTTTCTCCAGCGGAGCAAGTGACACTCCAAAATATTTGTGAAATTAAAATCATATCTCTGACATCATAATTCAAAATCAAATGAAATAAAATCCGATTAAATCTCCTGTAATGTTAAGGTTTCACCTCTGACATAAAAGAAAACCCACACTTCATCAAGTCCAATATTACAGCTTCTGATAAATTTGTTTTTGATATCGTTAAGTTAAAAATTACTTCTGATGAAAATCATCTCCCTATCAAGTTAACAGTTACCTCTGATAGTCCGATTCCAAAGCTAAATACGTTAACCGTCACCTCTGTTTAGTCAGCTTGTCACTATCACGAGCAGATCCTCTGAATAGGTTGAGCTCCAAGACACGTTTAATGTCACCTCTGTCTTTCCCTGATCCGTCATACTAGATGTCACTGAACGGTTAGGATTCTAATGAGCACGTTAATATGATACCTCTGCTTGATCTAAAATAAGTATGTTAACACCATACATCTACTTGTCACCCAACGAGCACGTTAAAATCATACCTCTGCTTGTTATTGAATAATTGAATAAGCATGTTAACGTCATATCTCCACTCATATTCCACGAAATATGTCAATAATTATCTCTGTCTACCAAATTATTTAAAACGTCTGATAGCCAAAAGTAAAGAATCCAAAGTGTTTCGAAATTCAGTGCGACTCAATACAGAACTTCGAAAACTTTGGAGGGGGTTATGTAGACACCTAAAAAAAAAAAATTTTAACTGCGGGCCCCGCGGGAGGCTCCCGCAAGTGCAGCCTGCGGGAGAGCTCCCGCGGTTGCACCCGCGGGAGGCACCTGCAGGTGCAACCCGCGGGAGAGCTCCCGCGGGAGGCTCCCACGGTTTGCACCCACGGGAGGCTCCCGCAGGTGCAACCGCGGGAGAGCTCCCGCGGTTGCACCCGCGGGAGCGATCCCGCAGCTGCCAACCCGCGGGTTGTGTTCTGTTTATTTCTGTTTCGTTTATTTTGCTAAAATCCCGTGATCCGATTTTTCAGGGAGGATTCGAGGCGGATTTCGAGTGGATTCGGTCTATAAAAGACAGAAATTGAGTCAGAGAAAGGACTTTTGGACGATTTTGGGCAAGTTCGTGAAATTGAGAAGCGGAGCAGAGTCATCCCCCTCCAAGTCAGACGGTCCACGGAGGCACTAGCGAGGCTCCATCGCCATCCGAACCCACATAAAAAAGGGAATAAATCAATATTCTCGTTCTTGTAATTCCTCAGATTTTTTTGTAAATCTCAATATTTTCGTTGTAATCAAACAATTTTACAATGGAAGGAGAAATCCAATTTTTGAGCAAACAGCAATATTATGCAAAAGGGTATCGTTCACGTTAACGACCAAGAAATACCGAGTAATTATTTTTCTACTTTAGGATTGATCATCTCATCAAGATAGTGAGACTGAGGATACATCAACAAAATCAAAGCAAGACGATATGTGGTAAACCAAAAGATACGCTTTATTCATTAGAGTGTATGGGTAATGAAACAATATGTTCAAAATATTTAATATGTTGAGATGGATGAATAGCCAATGGATAAAAGATGTTATAAGAATGAACGCATTCCTAGCAAGTTAGAAGCTCCTTCAACCATGGATGGATAGTAAAAAATCATTAGAGATATTTTAAACACTTGTCAGTGTAAGGTGCCAGCCAATAGGAGTTATACAACGTATGACAGCAGTTGAGGAAGCAACAAAAGCCAGGTGCCCAACTGTTTTCATCATCCCAAAAGGAAGACACCACATCTGTCCTGCTTAGCTAAAAGCAAAAATAAGGGCAGTCTATAGACTGCGAGACATGATACAAATGAGTCATTTAAGAGAGAGTAGAGTCTCATAATTATTCACTTCCATTTTGGTCATTCCTAAAAAACACCTCATATCATCTAGTCTAGCTGATCCAATGTCATCTAGTCATGGTCGTTAGATAAAAAATGTATAGAAGTCCATAAAAAATTAACTTAAATTAATTGAAAGATTGTCGCAAAAAAGCTAGCTAAAAATAGTATATTAGAAGAAATTATCTAAGATAAGTAGCAAATGAAAGACATTGTATGTTCCAGGTGTGACAGCAGTGACCATAATATCCACATTCATGTGATTAACCAGAACCATTATTTTATAAGCCTATGTATGTGTATATGCATATATATGTATGTACATACATAGAGAGATATATACATATAAATATTATATTTAAATACACACACACACGTGTGTGTGCATGTATATATATGTATAAATGGGAAAATGATCCTTTAAGGCGGGTCCCTAAAATAAGCTTAGTGAAAACTCTACCGTGGGCCTTCCCGTGAAAGATCTAAACCGTCCATCTTGATCTACTTGTATTATTAGGTCACAAACAAACATTCAGGTCCTTTTGATACTGGCTGCTCATGCATTGGGTGTCATTTTTTCTATGGCTGAAACTGCATGTTGCTTAACACCTATTAAATCATAAGCAAACGATATATAAATGACTTGAATTTTTGTTTATAAACTAATAAATATGCGTATAACAAGGTCGGTTTGGATCTTTCATAGGAAAGTCAGCGATGGAGTTCTCCCAGAGCATAGTTTTAAAACTTGACTTAAAAGATCATTTCCCTATGAACATGTATGTACATATATTATATATAGGGGGCCACTTCAAAGAATTTTGTCTGTAAGCTAATAAATAAGTGTATAACAAGGTAGGCAGTTCGGATCTTTCATAGAAAAGTCCATGGTGGAGTTCTTACGGTTCTTAAATCACAAGTAAATAGTGTCCAAAAGACTAGAATTTTTGTTTATAAGCTAATAAATATGTATAAATCAAGATGGATTGTTTGAATCTACCATGATAGGGAAGATTAGTTTGACATTCTCATAGATGCATATATATGTGTGTGTGCGCGCGCTACTGCATATAAGTAGTCAACTCATTAATTTTGTATTTACTTGTTAATTTTGTATCTACTTATTAATTTTGTATCTACTTGATGGAAGACCAAATCAAAACTAAAACCCAAGAAATTGGGTATGAATGAATGCTAAAGGGCCGAGATCTTAATTCAAAAGAATTTTTAAATATATATATATATTAGAGATAATAGAAATAGAGTGTAGCTCAGTTAACTTACGTGAGTTGGCGGCGCATTTCCTATATATATATATATATATATATATATATATATATATATATATATATATATATATGGGATTACTGTAGGTGAGCCGCCAGCTCAGGAAAAGTTACGTGAGCTACAAAACTACAATGATCCAATGACTTTTTTTCAATTTTTTTTTAACAATTACTATCTACACATACTTAACTTCTTTCAGATTAAATTTCATAAATTTTGGAGTTTATTTACCCTTTCATCAAGTGCATACAAAATGTTTTATTCATTGAAAACCGTTAATTTTGTGTTAACTTGATGGAGTACCAAATCAAAACTAAAACCAAAGAAATTGAGTATGAGTGAACCCTAGGGGGTCGAGATCATAATCCAAAAGAAATTTTTAAAAAAAGATTATTAGAAATAGTGAAAATAAACTGCAGCTCAGGTAACTTGCGTGAGCTGTCAGCTCATTTCCATTTTTCTCATATATATATATATATATATATATATAGGGATTAATGATCTTATGCGTATCCATAGGTTAGTTAACTATGCACACCCACTAAATTAGACATTTGGTCAACCCTATGGATGATCCGAACTGTTCAATGTAATTTTTATAACACTAAACCCTTAAGGTTAAAAAAGTATGTGGTTTGGGATTTTATATTCTATGCGTGGTATTCTGACTAACACTACCTAGCTGCCACATTGAAAAATTGGCATAGTTGAGTTGTACCTTCTATAAGTTGTCCATTTTCCACCGGTAATTGTTACCAAACCAGGATAATCTTCACATACAACATGATCTCTAGAAACACTCTCAGTGTTCTTTGCTGATGGATCTATTGCCAATGGGCGGATACCACTCCAAGCTGAAAGTACATCCCCACGTCGTACCTAAAATGACATCAGAAATGCATTAATATTGAAAGGTTGCTACAAAAGACCTTTAAATAGATAAATACACACTTAAGGATGCCATTTAGATAGTACTTCCAAAAAAGATTTCTACAATGAATCAAAAGGGTTTGTATCCGATAAAACAATCGAAAAAAGAAATAAAGGTGATACAAAATCAGATGCATTTCTCTTATCAATGTGAATGTACAATTTAGCATAATAAAGAAGTTTGTCTTGATATTTGAACAATTTAGCATGATTCCAAATTTCCAATTAGGGAATTTAATGGGAAGCAGCTCATTGACTAGAAAATGATGAAGGAAAAAAGTCATGACAGACCAACCTGAACGTTAAGGTAATCACATATGGCATCCAATATAAATTGTATTTCGTCTTCATGTGGCTCTGGCAGCATAGTAATTGTAGTATTGGAATCTGTAGTCCCTGCAATAGTCCTTCCCAACCATGGCAACATGAATACAACACGGCCATCCTTCGTCTTGGGGACAATTAGGCCCATTCCTTCAGGAGAATAATAATCAGGAAGAACAATGTGAACACCACTACTCGGTAAGATCATTGGTGGTGCATCTTTGTCAGCCATTTTTCTTACAGAATCACAAAATGGTCCCGCCGCATTTACGACAACTCTTGCATATGTATCAAACTCTTTGCCTGATGAACTTTTAGAGCAGTTTAGCAGCATATAAATAGACAAAAAACTTTTTAGCTATGCTAATAATAAAAACAACAAAAATCAAATTGGTGCAAACAGTTAGAAGTATTATTGCTATAAAACATAACTACTACCAAAAGGGCATAACTCAATTTTCCTGGTTACAGTGGAAAATATAATTGAACCACTTGTCAAAGTGTAAATTAAGGAATATAAAGCTGATTGTACCAGAGCATGACTACCACTTCTATTAAAAGCAGATTATATGGATCACACAGTCTGCACCATCCAACTATAGAAATAAACCCCTCTGCAACTCAATCCTTAGAAACTTAATCTATCATGACATGCAGTTCCCAAAACAAACTTCAAATTTTAATACTTAGTAGTGATTGATTATATTAAGTGCAATCAAATGTCTAAGGGCATGATCACTGTTAGTAAGATTTATCAAAGACTGCCCATTCTTTCTGCTTTAAAATGAGGTTTTTATCAGCCACAGGTGACGTACAAAATTTTATAAGCATCACTGAAAAGAGAAAGGGTCTAGTAAAGGCTCCTTTATTCTGAAACAGGATAAGTATTGCCAATAACAAACCCAAACACCTCACATTTCATCTTTATCCTCACGGTAAATCTAACCATCTCACTTTGTCTCTTCTGTAGTAACCAATGGCTATGCAGCATTTTTGACAAACATATTTCTTAAAAATCAACCCTCACGTCATAGTAAATCTGAACATCTTGTTTCCATCCCGGCTGGGTTTACATATTCATACAAGATAGTGGTTGCATATCTCAAAATTAGATTTTGTATTGACCTGCAGGTGAAGCATTTGCCCTGTGCTATAAAATATTTTTATATATTTTTTAAAATTTAAAAAAAAAAATTTAGACCATTATATATGTCTAAATTTATTTCTATTAAATAAATAAGAAATTATGTACTTACGTTAGACATTAAGCTATATGTGATATAACCTAATAAAGACAAAAACATTACATTACCATCATAGCTATTTTAAATATTGGCCAAGACAAACCAGTGTACTCACTATGTAACCCTCATTCACCAAGACAAACTTTAAAAGAATATTAATAAACAAAAGTACCCCTTTAAACAATTTGCTTTTTGTTGGATGTCTTAGCAGCACACTACGATCCTGATTTGAACTACTCTAGAAGCAAGATCCTGATTTGAACTACTCTAGAAGCAAGCTAATGTATGCCTTATTGACCATCATTCCATGGAGAGATGAAGTTGAGTGTTGCCATGAACCGTTTGGCAAGCTTAATAGACTATCTAAAAAGTAGAAACAAAGTAGAGGATTATCCATTATCTACTCTTCCTTATCCTAAATATTCTTTTTAAAAACTAATTAAAATCCTATCATTAATTGTAGTGTTGCATAATTTGTTAGAAAACTTTGCCAACATATTATAAACATATAAACCAAGACATATAACAAATCAAAAATAAGAGCATTGAGTTTTATTTGTCTAGGCATCTAGGAACGAAAAATAGTTCCACTGATATCACTAAAACCAATTCAACACTTAATCCCCAGATGTGTTCTCATACACGTGAAGCATCTAAGCTGATTGGCTTTTGTATGTATCCAGCACATCCGCATACATGCTAAGCTAGATCCCCCCCCCCCCCCCATACACACACACACAAAAAAAAAGACTTACATAGGAACTTTTCTCTCTGCCATGCCACTAGAAGCTCTCATATTCTTCCAGGCTAAATGAAAACAAAAAACAAGTAATTGCGTACTCTCCTCCCTTCTCTCGGTTTTGCCATTCAACTCACTCATTTTCTTTTGAAAGGAAGGTAAAAAGAAAGAAGGTTAGCCTGCCTGAAATCTTCTGCACTCTTGAAGTTTATACTTATTCCTAATCAGGAACTTCTACAGGAGGCCAAATATTTTGACCTTATTTTAAGACTGAACCTCCTTGATAAATTCATGTTGAGTGTGTGCTTTGATCAAATTGTTGTGGACCTGTCAAAAATACCAACTTGTATTTGGAAAGAAAAGAATAGAAGAAAAGATTGTATATTAACCATACCCCTCGGAGAAAAATCCCTGTTCAATACCTGCAGCCAAATAAGCTACTGTAATACGTATTTACATAAACTGTATATGCCAAAAGAGTAACCTAGAATTCAGAAGTCCAAGGTCAGACACATTTAAACTCCAACTATTTCGAGACAAGCTCTAAATTGTCTTTTACATTTGTTTCAACATATCAAGCTTTTTGAAAGCCTCTTCCAGAAACATTGTTAAAATGATATGGAAGATAACTACACAAAGATGTTCGCTTCAGAAATAAGCAACTATATAGGCATTTATTTCTAAAGATAGAAGCTCCAGTAGAAAATATTAGATATTAGTGCTATTTTAACTAAAACGTTTGAAAAAAGAAAAGAAAAAAGTTGCATAATACCTGATAATTTATCCCGGACTCGTGCACCCATTATCCGATCACTGGCCTCATCTTTTATAATAGATATAACTTCTGCATGGTTAAGCACTGCAGCACCAACTAAAGCAGCAGTGCAAGCTAAGCCTACATTCAGCCGAGAGTCATTCATCTGTCCATCATAGTAAACCACAGTTCCTTTCAAGCTTCTGTCATGACCTTTTCTGGCCAGAGTAGGGAAAAGTTCAACTGATTCATCTGCAGAATAATATCTAGATAGATGCAGCATTCTTCGACCAGCAACAAGATCATAAAATTTTAGACCCATCCAGTAATAAACAACTTCAAACCACTTAAAGCACGGTGTCATGCATGGCAGAGCCTGGCATAAGTGCGGAGCATTCTCAATAATCTGTTTACGCTCCTTCAGCGCATGGAATACAAGTTTCAACTGCCCATAATCGAGGTTGAATACTGCTTTTTCCAAATAGCGGACGCCTAAAAATCAAGAGAAGAAAAGTAACAATTTAAGATAAGAGAGAGAAGTTTGAAAAAGCCACATGAGGAACTTGATTTTCAATTTGCATCTAAAGCAAAAAACATACAACGATGAGGCACATATGTATGTTTCTTTTAGGAGATGCAATAATGCACGTGATATCTGGATAATTAGTGATTTTATGTGGTTTGAGAAAGCCTGATTTCGACTTTTAGTGTCTCAATGGCGAACATATATGGACCATGGTCTGTGTGACAGCAAAGGTTATTTGTCAAGTTGCCTATTTAACTGTTGTGATTTTACAGGTTGGCTCATGAAACACAAAATTTTAAAGTGTTCGAATTTGTACACCAGTGAATATGGGACCTTATTTCCGATGTGTCCAAGAGGTCCTTGGCCACATATAAACATCCATGAGCTGCCATTAATGCAACCAATAACATATGGAAGCATAGATCATGCAAAATCAATTTGGTCTACGAAACGCCCGCTAAAAATAAGATCTTCCTATGGCTCATTAGTAAGAACGTCATTCTTACATGGGACAACCTACAGGAAGGGGTTGGATAGGTCCAGACATGTGTATCCTTTGTAGGAACGCCATGGAGTCCATTACACACCTTTTATTACATTGTGAGTATGCCGTGTCGGTTTGGGTGAATTGTATGTGTTTAGCCAATTTACCTGTCAGTCAAAACACAAAGGCTTGATTTCTGGGACACAACACATATGGATAGGGGTAAGAAATCAATGTACTTGATTGTCATAGCTGCAGTTTATTGGAATGTTTGGAAGGAGAGGAATAGAAGAATTTTCTCTGATTTAACTACTTCTTCTGACTCATGTACTTTGCAACCCACTCAGACATTCTATTGTGGACAGGGCTTCTTTCATATGAAGAACAGGTGCAGCTCCCGAAGGACAACTCGGATGATGACTTGCAGTCACATTGATCTTTGTATAACATGTCCAGCGGGCTTATGGAAGGGAGGACTCGATCTCTATTTGGCGATTTAATCTACCATGTATTGTATTTTGACTCTTGTGCTAACTTTATAGTAGTAGCACATTTCTTATTTGTAGTTTGCATTTACAAAGGTAGCTAGGCTAAGCAATCTATGTATTTTGTGATTGTTCTGTTATAACTCATTAATAGAATGTGGAGAATATTTATCTGTCATTTAAAGGTCAAAAAAATATACAAAAGCATAGATCATCTTGTGGCTGCATAATCGACTGCATACGTTGTTTATGTGTCTTATATTTTTGATACAATTTGAAAACTGACTTACCAACTTAACTTTCTTACTATTGCTAGTCATTATGTCAATGGATAAACAACTAATTTTTAGTTACTACCCATTTCATGTACTTAGCCGCGATATAATTTTATTTGATGATTTCATCACTGACAATTAGTATAGTGATCATGCTCGACTTAGTTATTGTCATGATGCTGTCAGACAAATGTTCTAAAACATGATCTCATCATGCATGCAGTTCAAAAACACATAATGCATAAACAGATTATGCAGTGATCAAATGGATTATAAAAAATTATCTAAAATGAACATCTACTATACATAGATATAATGATACACATATTTACATACATTAAATGTTATACAATCTTGAAAAGTAAGGAAAATACATTGAAAAAAAGGACAAATACCAAAACATCAAGTGTAATACCACTATAAGAAAATTAAAACTACAAAATTAAATTTCATAGCCTTCACATTATCTCACTTTGGCATAACACTCATCTACACATGGTTTATAAGTATTGTGTATAGTTTAAAAGTATCTATCTTTCCTACCATGTTATTCTAAATTTAGGTCCGTGAGTTCTCAAAACCTGCATTTAGCTAATAAAACAAGAGGATTTGAGCTCATTCACAAATTACACTTGCTTTCACCCAAAAATAAATAAGTAATAACTCTTAGCCTTTAGAAACATAGCCTTTAGAAACCACAAAGTCACGAAATGTTGAATATCAATCTCCAGTTTGATCCCTAGTTATAAGATTTCTCTTTTTCCCCCTCTTCACAATTAAAGGGAGAGTTCAGTGAATCACGACTTCAGTTTACGAAAATGAAAGCAAAAATTAATAGTCTCCATAGACTATATAAAAAGCTAGCTTTATTAGTTTATCATAGAAAAGTAGTTACAAAAAGCCATCAAGAGAATTGGATTTACTAAAGGATAAAGATACATCCAGATAATTACCCAAAACAACAAAAACAAATCAGATAAGAACTCAGGAACTCAGGATTCAAGTGGTTATCGACTTATCATCAAATGGAATGGAATCCAATACAGTAACCAAATAATTATTCAGCTTAATAAAGGGTTGAAAGATAGATCATATACAATTAGTGCATTAGCTCTGGCAACCAGAGATCAACCATTTAAAGTTTTTTTTAGACAAAATCAAGTGACAATCACAAGTTACCATCACCTAAACAACTAAGAAAATCATATCTATTAATCCTTCTAGCCCTACCAACAATTAGATTAACAAGAGATAAGCAGCCACAATAGAGAGAATCTCACCAACATCCTATCATGGAGCTTTCTCAGCAAGACGTCCATTCAAAGTGGGAAAAAAGGATGACAAAAAGGATGGTATTTTAGGTATTCATAAGAGTTGACATCCTAAAATTCATAAGCTCATTATTTTCAATTTGCAGGCTACATTTTCCAAAACTAACAAAAAAACACTAACGGTTTCAGGACTCTGGCAGCTCCAATACCAGATTAATGGCAAGTGTTTTTGGTTTCCAATTAATTGTCTTTTAACCCTTAGCTTTTAGTTTCCTAATTATACTAGCAAACCAAATATCTTATCATGACGGGCTCAACACTATCAAAAGGACCAACTAATACCCAAATATTTTATATCCCGAATTTCTCGGAGTAAACAATCAATAAGGGAATTTCCAAAGGAGCACACCTTTTTATCTAGTGAGCCCACTTTTCCTAGTGAGTCCCCACTAGGAAAAACTTTTTTTTTTAAAAAAAAGTTTTTCCTAGTGAGCACACTAATAATATCCAACTCCTCTCACCCATGTTTTTAAGCACCTAAGAACCCAATAACTCCCACTCCTTACCTTTCTTCTCTCCTGAGCCCTAGCGCCACGATCCGTCGCCCCCGCTCACCAGTTCCGGTCGCTGTACCTTGCGTCCCACCAGCCACTTGCGTCCCGCTGCCCGCTAACTTCAAATAAAAATTCTTCTCCAAAGCACTATTGCGTCATGACTCCACACTTCTTATAAGTGCCCAAATACTCATTTAACTATGGTTTAACTATAACACCCAAGGAGCCGATGTTAGTTCATGCTTAGCAAAATTAATTTTATTCAATTATTGAACACTGGAAGCTATAGTTTGACCTAATTTTACTTTATTTCAGAGACAATTTGTTAAATCCAATACAACCAGATCTAACAGCCTAAAAATAAAACAAAAAGGGATAAATGTGGCCTCACACCATGTTAGGAAGCTATGGACTCAAACAATTAGGTAAAATCTTGCTCCCAAGGATTTCATTTTATGAAAATTTCATCTCTCTGACAAACGTGAATGTGTCGTCTAGACTAGACAGTCCGGACGAAGAATGTGCCGTCCGTACTTATTCTGACACAAATCTACTTGTTCGATACACAAAATCCGGACATACCCTTTATTATTTGGGATGTTAAACCCAGACAACTGAGAAACCCAAAACCATCCTTCAATCCCATTTCTATGCTAGTTCCATGTAAAAGTTAAAATAAATAACATAGAAATTTGAAGAGCATGATAGATTCATATCCTTAAAAGGCTTTCGATCGTTGAACGGAACCAAAGCCATGTTCGTATTCTCCATTTTCTTCATTGTAAACCCAAACAAAAAAATTACTCTTTATAAGGATTTCTGAGGAAAAAATAAGTGACTGAAGCCAATTATCAACTTTAATTTCTGAGATAATTTATTCAAGGAGAGTAAAAAAGCAAGAGGATTTGGATTTGGGTGATAAAATCTAATCTTTTTCCCCCTTTTTCTGCAACTCGCGTGGGAAAATGAAAGGAAGTAGAGTTTGAAGATGAGGGCACAAAAGTGCTAAAAATTGAATGGCAAAGTTGTAAATAAAAGTAAATTTTTAAGTGTGTTAACCGGAAAAAAAAAAAAAAAAAAAAAAAAAGGGTGTGCTCCTCTAGAAATTCCCATCAATAATTGATGGTAAAGATACATGATTTCTATCTCATTCCTCGTTCACGATCTCTACACTACCTACGTAAACAATAAAAAAAAAAAAACCCTAATTTCGATCCCTTTTTCCCACTGACATCATCAAGTTGTCATAAAGTCGCAATCCAAAATGGAATCAAGAATAGTTTATTAATTCACATAACAAGAGACGCCAACTTGATTACCTCCATGGATCAGCTTCGTCGACCTCGACGAGGTCCCCGACGAGAAATCCTCTCGCTCCACCAGCCCAACCCTCAGCCCCCGCGTCGCCGCGTCCAGCGCGACCCCGCACCCGGTGGCCCCACCGCCGATCACAAGCACATCCAAGGGGTTCACCGGGCTGGCTCCCATCAGCGCCGCCTCCTGCACCTCCCTCGCCGGCACCGCCGCGAACGGATCGTCGATCTTCTGCCGCATCGATTCCAGCACCACCGATCCCCGGTCGCTGGCTACCGCCGGCGACGAAATCAAGGTGAACGCTGCCCACGAGGTGCCGGAGGCGGCGGCGATCAGGCCCAGTCGCCGAAGTCGACAAGCGGACATGATTGGGATATGGAATCTGATCGTTGGCTCGGTTGTCGAGGAGGAAGGGGCTTTATATCGTTTGGAGCGAGTAGGGCAAATTCTATAGCGAGTAGGGCAAATTCTATTTACTCACTGCAATTTACGCTTCACGCCGTAATTACTCTTTTTCCGAAACTTTATTTGTTTCCAACTACCATTTTAAAGTACCATTAATTTTCGAAAAATTTTACTTGCACGCGGCATTTTACTTTTGAGCATGATTTTAAAACTTATAAATAATTATAAATTTATCATTATTTTTTTTGGCTAAACTATCTTTATAAATTCCAAACTAAGATTTTTTAAAATTTAAAAGTACGACTCATCGTGTTTCTTCTCTATTTTCTTTCTAAAACCCTAAATGATTTTTTTTAGTATTTAATAAAAATGCATCTCCTACAAAATTATCGATTTGATTTCTTGAGCTCTTAAATTTTTTTACATTAATATTCCTGAAAATATTAGAAGAATTTTAAATTCTTCGATTTCACCGTGACAAGTGAAATTTGAGTTTGAGTTTTTTTATGCAAATAGAAAATTCCAACATGCAATTGGTATTAGAGAACAAATCTAAGGTACGATTTAAATTTTTTTTAGGTTTTATGCGTATTTGTTTGAAATTTATCGTTAATTAGTTTTTTTTGAAAGACTTTGCTTGCTGGTCGGGTATTAATACCCCACCAAAATAATTATTTTCCTAAATAGAATCGAACGGTTCAGGAGTTAGAGAAAAAGAGAAAGGTTATTTTTGGAAAAAAAATTGGGCGCGGAAAGTAAAATGACAGTATTTCAAAATATGAGTTTGGTGTAAAAAGAAATCATGGCGCCAAGAGTAAAATGCAGTGCGCAAATAGAATTTCCCTTAATTTTCTCTGTGTCCAAAATTTTTTTTAATTTTAACCCTCGCTCATGTCGTTCCATCCCAAATTTTCTTAAAAATTTTTGAATCGGATATTAATTCCTAAATAAAAAATATGTTGGTCGGGTATTAATATCTGACTAAAAAATTATTTGGTCGGATATTAAAATCCGATCAGAAACCGACGTGATAACAATAAAAATACACATAAAAAACTAAAAATAATTTTAAATTATACTTTAGATTTATCCTCCGATACCAATTGCATGTTTGGAATTTTCCATTTAAATAAGAAAAACTCAAATTCAAACTTCAAATCCTAATTTCACTTGTTACAATGAATTCGAAGAATTTAAAATTCTTCCAAACTTTTATGCGAACGCAAATGTAAAAGTTTTAGGGGATTAAGAAATTGAATCAATGAGTTTGTAGAATATATATTTCTTTTTTATTTAAATTCTACCAAAAAATTTTTTTTAGGGTTTTAAAGAAAAAATAGAGAAGAAAGACGATGAGTCATAGTTCTAAATTCTAAGAAGTTATTTGGGATTTAAAAAGGTAACTTAGTCAAAAAAATTAAATAGTAAAATTGTAATTATTTATAAATTCAAAACCGTACGTGAAGAGTAAATTTTCATGTGTAAATAGAATTTCCCAGCGAGTGAAAAGAAATGAATTACGACAGTGACACTGAATCGGTTTGGTTGGACCGCCACAGGTTTGGAGAGGAGTTGGAGGGTTCGATTTGGACTCGGAAACTGAACCGAAGGCTTATTCCTGTTACGTCCGTGTTGTTCTATAAATGTCGGACGCATAGGATCATAACAAGTGTAAAACTCAGATATATTCAAAAGTTTATATTTTTGAGAAGGTGAAGTAAAGATTATTTTTTTTATTTTTTCTTGTATTATTCAAATTAAGACAATACTAAGCTTTTGAAAAGCTAGAATGACTTCGAAATAGAGTAACTAAATTTGAAACCTGAAAATTTTATAATTATATTTGAAATCCTTTTTAAAAATATTGAATTACAAAGAATGAGACTAAAATTCTGTTATAAAAAAATTATAGTTCACCCTTAAAAAAGTGTCGATAGCTTATTTCTAAATATGAAGGAGTGAAATAATCATTTTTCTTTCAAAAGAATGAATAATTTCATAACATAAAACTTAATAAAAGTTAATAGTATAGTTTTATGTTATAAAATAGAGAAAACTAGAAATTCACCGACAGTGAAGAGAGTTCATTCACCGCCATTTAGTTGGCCCAATAAAATTATTATACATGGTCCCACTCAAAGAACAGTTAAGAAAATTCTTTTATTTGTTATCTTGAGTGGCGCCACGTGTAATAATTTTATTAGGCCACCTAGGCGGCAGAATAATTTTAGTAGGCCACCTAGGCGGCAGTAAAGTAACTTCCTTCAATACCGGTGAATTTCCTGTTTTCTCTATAAAATATTATAGTTCAGTAATACTATTTTCTTTTTTACTCTGGTAGAAAATGAACAAATCGTAATTTGAAATATTAAGGTTATTTATCAATTTCTAAGTTTATTACTCAATTGGAGTAAATTCCTAACCAAATCAAAAAAAAAAAAAAAAAAAAAAAGTAAAATTTTTTTTAATTAATTAAATAATAAATCGTAATATAATATGCATGAATTTTAGTATTACTTTAGACCAAATTTTTTGTAATATTTAGTATTTCAACAAAATTTAATCACTGATAATTTTTTTATGAACAATATATGCAATTGTTAATTAAAAAGAAATATCCATAAAGAAAAAACCAATTCTTAAATTTTATGAGTTGGTGGCATCTAATATTTAAAGAATAAATATTATTTTTTTATTTTGTTTTCCTTCCCATAAAAATATAAGTTGTTATTGAACTTTATTTTTATTTTTTTTAGTATTAAATTAATTATAGTGTATCTATGAACTTAGAGATACTAATTAAGTAAATATTAATAAAATAAATTAATGTTGCCAACAGGTTTTTTTATGAAGTCATATTAAGATTTATTTGAAAGCATTTATATCTTGGCTTGTTAAGTGGGATACGTTTCCCACTTTATATAAAGGTTTTATATGAAATCATAGTAAAATACCAATTTTATTAATAAATTTATATATCAAAGAATATTAATTTCAAATGTTTATTTGGAAGTATTTATTATTTCTTATTTTTGGCAATATTAATTGCCAAAATTGTTATTGTTCCTACATATTAAGATTTTTTTAGTTAATACAAGTGGGAAACCTACACAATACTCGGAAATATTCAAAATTTATATTTTGAGAAGGTGAAGTTAAAATTATTCTTTTATTTCTTTTCTTGTATTATTCAAATTAAACCAGTACTAAACTTTTGAAGAGTTAGAATGACTTCAAAATAGAGTGACTAAATTTGAAATCTTGAAAATTTTATAATTATATTTGAAATCCTTTTTAAAAATATTGAATTACAAAGAATGAGACTAAAATTTTTTTATAAAAAAATTATAGTTTACCCTTGAAAAAATGTCGATAGCTTATTTCTAAATATGAAGTAGTGAAATAATCATTTTTCTTTCTAAAGAATGAATAATTTCATAACATAAAACTTAATCAAAGTTAATATATAGTTTTATGTTATAAAATAGAGAAAACGGGTAATTTAGCGGCGGTGAAGTGAGTTCCTTCACCTCCCTTTACCACCACTTAAGTGACCAATAAAATTATTATACATAGCGCCATTCAAAATACAGTTAAGGGAATTTTTTTATTTGTTATCTTAAATTACGCTACATGTAATAATTTTATTAGGCCACTTAGATAGCGGTGAAGGAACTCCCTTCACCGCTGGTGAATTTTCTATTTTCTCTATAAAATATTATAGTTCAGTAATACTATTTTCATTTTTACTGTGGTAGAAAATGAACAAATCGTAATTTGAAATAGTAAGGTTATTTAGCAATTTCTAGCTTATTACTTACTTGGAGTAAATTCCTAACCAAATCTAAAAAATAATAATAACAAAAGAAAAGTAAAGTTTTTTAAAATTTATTAAATAATAAATCGTAATATAATATGCATGAATTTTAGTATTACTTTAGACCAAATTTTTTTTAATATTTAGTATTTCAACAAAATTTAATCACTGACAATTTTTTTATGAACAATATATGCAATTGTTAATTAAAAAGAAATATCCATAAAGATAAAACCAATGCTTAAATTTTAAGAGTTCGCGGCATCTAATATTTAACATATAAATATTATTTGTTTTTATTTTGTTTTCCTTTCCATAAAAATATAGGTTGTTATTGCACTTTATTTTTTTATTTTTTTTAGTATTAAACTAATTATCTTGTATCTATGAACTCATAGATACTAATTAAGTAAATATTAATAAAATAAATTAATATTGCCAACAGGTTTTTTTATGAAGTCGTATTAAGGTTTATTTGGAAGTACTTATATCTTGAGCTTGTCAAGTGGGAAACGTTTCCCACCTTATATAAAAGTTTTACATGAAGTCATAGTAAAATACCAATTTTATTTATAAATTTATGTACTTTCAAAGAATATTAATTTCAAATGTTTATTTGGAAGTATTTATTGTTTTTTTATTTTTGGTAACATTAATTGCCAAAATTGTTATTGTTCCTACATATTAAAGTTTTTTAGTTAATATTTTTAATATTATCTCCTCATCAATAATAATGCAAGACCCAACATTAGGAGTGCGCAAATATTTATATACTAAAATTTGAAAAAAAAATAAAAAGAACTGGATATTAATATTAAAAAAAAAGGTCCAAAAGGAATATTAAAATTAGAATTATAATATAGGAAAAGTTTAAAAAATCTTGAATTTTGTTTTTTCAAAAAAACAAAATAATGACTTAGGAAAATGGATCATAACTTATAGTTGTGAAGTAGAAATTCATAAGAAATGTATAATGTGGCCATCGACATTGACATTTTTCCTTACTTTTATAATTATCCGGCAGTGTTCAAAAAAAATAAGAATTCGGAATATTTAATTAAAAAAGTGAAAAAGTTTAAACTTAAAATGATGTTACCTGTAGAATAGTTCTTTTATTGTACCTATTTTTATTAAAGTAATTAAAACTCAATATGCTATACATGTATGCAAAAGAGAAAAGGATAATTAGATTAAAAAAGATAAATGTAAAATTTAAAACAATTAAATACATTAATAGAGGAAACACTGATTTTAGAGGAAGAAAGAGGCAGAAATGAAAATTCTAATAAATTTGTTTTAAAGAGAGTTGAAATATATAATGAGAGTGGGTAATTACAAAGAAGTTGTTCCCAAAAAAGGGTAATTTTTCAAACAAGTAAATGTAAACAGATATTGATGAATTGTGAGAGTGGGTGGTTATTCTTCCTCAAAAATAGGGTAATTTTTCAAACCAACAAATCTAGGCCATACATACATTTGTATGGTGCAACATTCCATTATCTATTAATGTTGTATTAGAAATTCCAAAAAATTCTAAAATTTTGAATGAGGCAAACAAATTTTTTAGATTTTTTTTTAATTTTGAATTTTCTTTAAAAAAAAATTTAAAACAGCTTTGCTTAGTAATATAGAAATATGTCTTAAAGAACTTTTAAAAGTGCTTAAATTTTAAAATTAAAGATATCTGCAGTAACAACTTCTTTTAAAATCTTTTTCTACATTCCATTAATTTTTTAGAAAAATTAAAATTCTAAAACTCTCAAAAGTTTGGAAAGATAGAACCAAATTTTCTTTAATTTTCTTTATATTTTCTAAATTGGAAACTTTCTCATTCCATTTCGGCTATTGATTAATATAAGAGATGATAGACATAGTATATGAGATATACTATCTGTAGATTTCAAGATGCACATACAAACATGATGCATTCCTTTTTTTTTGTTTACTTTTACTTGTATATTTACATAATACTTGCACCTACTACATAATGTAACCCACTGCATGACTTAATAATCTAAAATTTTTCAACTCCGATGGATAATAATCTTTAGTAGAGGTACCTCCCTTTCCGCAAAGAGATGGCTCAGTAATCTCTATATGAGGTTTATGAGCAACAGACGACCTCCTCATAACGGTCCACATACCCATCAGGTGCGACCTAACTATGCCTTCCGTCACGTAGCCCTAGCCTGGACCGGAGAGGTAGTAGTCCGAATCCCGCCAGGGTTGTGGGTGTGACCGACATGGACTTGCTCGGTGGCAACATTATTGTTCTTCGTTACCTATATTTTGATAATCTTGACTTATTGAATTATCTATTGTTTCTCATCTTCTGCCATCTCCTTCTCGACACAGTGCTGGACTGCTAACTTCTCCGCCTACATCGAATAATCGATAAAACTCAACATTCAAATTATAGAAATTTTCATATAAAGGGAATGGAAACTAGGAAAGCTAGAAATGCAAAAAAAAAAAAAAAAAAAAAACATTATGGTACAAATGTACATATAGAAGGTAAATAACCTCAAAGAAAGTGTTTGATATAAATTTTATCAAATATTTTTTTTAAAAAAAAGGAAAAGGAAAAAAAGTAAAGTGACATTGTCTAGCCTTGGTTTCTCCATGCCGGATTGGATGGAGCTTTGATGTTTGGCATTGTTTCCTTCACGTACCCTGTGGTGTTATCTACATGCATCTTTTCAATTTACTGTTGTTTATGTCTCTTTTTTCTTTTACATTTTTTTTTAACAAATTCTGCACTGCGGTTGTTGATGGAAATGAATAGGAACTTAAAATTGCTTATATGGTGGCGAAGAAGAGAGCAGTTTAGTGACACGTGGCCACCTTTGTCAAAAGGAAAACAAATGGTAGTAAGGCATCTGCAAGTGAAAAATCCACGCAAATATTTAGAAATACTTAGGTAAGGAATCTAAATGTATAATATTTTACGTCAAAATAATTAAATCTAAATGTATAATATTTTATTACTTTCAACAATAAGGAAATTCAAAATAGATATTTTATTAAGTTAAGAATATAGTCCAATTTTAAATTTGGAACATCTTATTATCTTCTCTCTTCTAACTAGCATCCAAGTAAGAAATCCATGCAAATGCTTGGAAATATTTGGCTTTTTTTTTTTTTTTTTTTTTTTTAAGGAAAGTTTAACAAAAAATATTATGTTATCATCTGTCTACACTAATAGTTTATTTTATTAAAAATACTGAAATGTGTTTTTTGGAAAGGAAAATGCCATCCATAATACAATTCTCTTTAATTATTGCAAGTGGAATTTGATCCCCTAGCATCTTACACAAAAAACTAAAAGTTTAATATATAAAATTGAATTGTAATATGAAAATACAATATTATCATTAATTTATTACTATATTTTTTATCTTGAACTTTAAAGAAGATAAAACATAAGATGAAAAATATAACTTTATCATTAAGTTATTACTATAATTTTATATTAATTTGTTATTTTTAAGATCCCAATTTTTTAAAAGGGTTTTGTCTACTGATATAGTAAGAAAGAAAAATTAAATATATTTAATCATTTTTGCTACTAATATATATTTCTATTCACTATTCTCAATACTTTTATTTCTATTTCTTCGATTTTCCTTTCATATTTAAATAATTTATATCATTTATATTGAAAATAAAATAAAGAACTTTTTTACAATAAAATGATGAAAAAAAAATCTTTTTGACTAAATTATACAAATAATATCTAAGAAAAAAATTAAATGATAATAACTATATTTTACACTTCTATGTAAAGTAGAGAAATTTTAGAAGAACATAAAAAGAACTTTCCCTTTATGGTATTTTTCTTAATATTAAAATATTAAAATAAAAGATAATGGTAAAGAAAGTTAAAGAGATTTGAGGAGAAAAATACCCCTAACTACTTGTCCCACTCTTTTATGTTTTTAAAAAATTATGTATTATCAGAAAATTTTTGATAAAAGAAAAATCTCTACTAAGAATGCTATACTTTTCTTGTTATTTTTTTGAAGATTTTACTGTCAAAATATCAATAATATAAAAGTGTTTTCCTTAATAATATAGGAGATAGTAAATTAATATTAGTTAGTTTTTTTATTATTGTTATTATTGATACAAATTTGTATTCAGTATTTCTCAATATTTCCATCATTATATCTGAGATTTCTTAATCAAATTGTTTCATTCATATAACGGTAATTTTCAAATAATATAACAACATATATGAAATACTAAAACGATCCTTTTTTGCGAATACCATTTACTCACTTTATATATTTTTCTTTAAAATTGTTATGACCATTTTAGTTAAAAATTGATTATAATAATTTATTTGGAAAAAAATATAATAGACAAAAGACAAATAGTGTATTTTTTTATAATATTTACCATGAATTTAATAGTTTTTAATATACCTCTTCCTCTCACTATTTATAGATAAATTTATAATTAAGAAAGCAAAAAAAGATAAATAATATTATTAAATAATTTATCTCATATCTTTTATGTACAAATAATATGATGAAAAGACATAAAAAAATAATAATTTTTTGGTCACTATCGATCCATATTTAATATTATTATGAAGATTTTGGTTTAAAAATAAATTAATTCAAAACCAAAAAAAAAATAGTCATATTAAAAGCTATAAATTATTTTATCGATAATACATGTCTCTTGTTTTATAAGAAGAGAAAAAAGGAGAAAAAAAAAAAGAAACCATTCTTTGTATTTTTTTATTTTTTATTTTTATTTTCTATTATGACTTGAATAAAATTATATATTAGACATGAGCACATTGTTACAATAAATATTAAAATAAATAAAGTTTGAATTTTTGTATATTTAAGATTAACATTTGAAGATAAATGTCTTCCTCTCTCTTTTTAGATCCTCTCTAGCATACATAAACTCTTCTATATCGATATTTAAATATAAAGAAAAAAAGAGGAAAGAAAAGAGAAAATGAATAAATAAAGAAACTCTTCTATATCGATATTTATATATAAAGAATAAAAGAGGAAAGAAAAGAGAAAATGAATAAATAAAGGTTAGAAGATTTTTAGAATAGATACAAAGTTGAATATTATGTAAGTGTTTATTAAATATTTGAATTGGAAGAAACGTATTAAAAATAAAAAATTACAAAATGTTAAAATTATAATGGAACAAAAAAGATATTCATTAAAATATATATAATCCATGAGTAGAATGAACAAACATAGATTTGGAACAAAGAAAGCATGATAAAAAAACCGAATGTTTGTTATATGTAGAATTATTAAAAACGTAAATAATATTGTTCCATAACTTTAAAACCCAAGTCGTATAATAAAAAGCCATATAAGAAACATTTAAAAAATTTATTTAGTGAATGTATTTAGAAATTTTTTTTTGCAAATATACTTGAAGATTAATAAAAATATTCATAATAAAAATAGTCTGATAATGCATGTTTTTTATGCTAATAAGAGAACAAAAAATAATAGTAATGTAAAAGTTATTTTTTTTGTTAATAAATTTCTCAAAGAAGTCAGATAATATATAATCACACACGAAATTTTGGGTATAAGAAGTTTACTTGGTTAATATCTCCTATCATCTTCACAAAATTTTGTCATTTTGCTTAAATAAAATATTTTCAGCGACACCTACAAAGATAAAATTCAACAAAATAAATTATTTCATTACGAAATTAGAGAAAAATCATCAATTAAGTACTTCAAATATAAAAAATAATTACTTACTTTGCATCTATATATAAATCTCAATGCATATGGGAATATGGTATTATTGTAATTGATTGAAAAATATTTGAGAGAAACTTATGAAAGTAAATATTTATTAGAGAGATATGATCGAGATGTGATGGGTTAGTTGCTGAAACTTATTCCTAATAATTAGGAAAACCATTTTTAATTTTATTTTTATTTTATTTTAGTAGATAACGAATTAAAATGTATTTGGATACCCACTTCTATTTTTTGAATTTTGAACTGCCACATTTAGTATAGTGGTTCCTATTTTGGAGAAAGTTTGATACATGTTTCTTTTTTTCTATTTGTTTTTATAAAAATTTTAAAATTCTCCAAAAAATGTGATACTCCATCTAAATTTCCTCCTTTTTTTTGGATTTATTGAATTTTTAAATGGGAAAGTTTCTCTCTCCCCTTTGCTTAGCAATATAGTTAGATTTTTTGTTTTAAAATATTTTTTTAAGAGCAGTAGTTATTAGACATGTCGTATTTTGGGTTTTTTTATTTTGTAAAAATTTAGAAAATCTCTAAATTAGGAAGCCTTTCTCTTTTTCTTGAATTTTTTATTTTCTAAATTAGATATTTTTCTCTTTTCTCTTTCGCTTGGTAATATAGAAAGATGTGATTATGGAGAGAGTAATATTTTGAGCCATGCAAATGAAGACAAATTGTTGGACCAAGAATATCTTTCATTTTCGAGTCAATCCCTTCATTAGAGCTATGAATTCTTCTTCCTGTGCTTCTTTTCTACTTGCGGCTACTAATTCTATGTTAAACTGAGTTTGCATGTATGCTCTTCCCTATTGGGGGTACATCTTCACTTTGTCCCTTATACCATTGCAGCTTGGCACACTTAATTTATTTTCATTTCTGATGCTCGAGTCTTGAGGGATTCGCATTAGCCTTATGAAATGCATACTACTTTTCTATCTGAACCTTTGACCAGTTGTGCAGATGTCCAAGTAGCATATGTTCAATTTTTTGGCCAGGGGAAGAAGAAATTCAAGCATTTACTATCATTCACAACGGAGAAGAGATAGATACCGACACTATATATAAACATCACAAATAGTTAGAACTTGAATATATTACTGGTAACACTCGTTTAGTTGAGTCTATAGCCAAATCATGCATCTTCGGAATCCCCCAGCGCCTTCCACACCGAATGACATCACCTAATCAAACTCATACACAACTTTAGATTTGCCATGGGCATTGATCCTGATGTCCTTCAAGCATCGGCTACTACCATCCTGTAGAAAACACTACCAACATCTCGTTATTGCTGTGGTCGCACTCTGAAGGGCCTCCACCGGCCCCACCCTCCACAAAACTGTTGGATAGTCGAAGACGTGTGTTTGTGCTGCCACAGGTGGTGAGCAGAGGGTACTCGTGGCCGGTTTTGCAGCAGTCCAAGCCATTCTCAGCGTTGCAATGGCTGGTCCTGACAGGTAAGTACCCGCTAGGATAGCAATAGCCGAAGAGGTGGGAGTGCCTGAAGCAATCTCTCTCCAGTTGAAGCATGCTACTAGCTGCTGCTGATGGCTTGGTCATGTTGCTAGCTATATTTTGGTTGAAGAGATATATTGCACCTTTGTGTCTATGGTTTGGGCAGAGCAAGAATTTACAGCGGCAGTAACATACATCAATGGACTTGGGGAACTGGATTTCATTATCAGAGAAAGAGTAGATACCATTTAATGTCAAGAAAATGGGAGATGATCTCGCTTTGAGTAGTATATACCATATTAAAAATTGATACCAGTTCAATTAGACATTTAGCTACAAATTAACTAAAAACAATCTTCCCAACCAAGCATGAAACGAGATTATTTTGTGAAATTGAATGATACTACAAACTGCAACCAACTTACATTCTCGTGTCGTGCTTCAATATTTATTGCAGGAACCAGATTTATGTATATCTAATAATGTCGCACAACGTTAGCTCTGCCCGCAGCAATGAGGAGCTTGCGTGAACAAACAGCATACAGCACACCTTACAGCTTCAAATACTTTACAAACGGAGCTTAGCAACACAATACAGGAAATATCCTTGAACACGTAAAGAAATGAACAAAGCAGAATCAAGACATCAGTTTGATGTTTTCTTGAAAATTTCAGGCTGGTGAAGTAATAAGCTCCTCCCCGTCCCATGAACTGACAGAATCAAGTTCACTTTAATCTCACATTTAATTTTATTAGCACAAAAGGGGCTAGAATCAATTAAAAGAGCAAAATGTTGTTCATACAGAATAGCCAACAGTATAGCCGCTTTTTGATGAGCTTTGCAAACTAATAAATAAATATCTTTTCGCAGGTGACGAGGCATTGGATCGGTATAAATGTATCATCATTAGAACTGTTCTATGAGGAGAAAAAATGATTAAGCAATTACATTACAATAACATGGATTCCAAAAACCAACATACAATGGGTTAGTGCCCCTGGAGGCCCCTATAGGGAAGGGGTGAGCATCCTCCAATGCCTTGATGCTTTCAACTACTATGTAGAAAGCTAGAAGAGCGGAGGATCCTCACCGACTCCCTGCTAAACTTGCAGCTACTATTACTTGCATTATACACAAAAAATCAAAAGAGAATGACATACAGGTGAGAATAACACATCGGTCAAAAGTTGCATGTCAGTGTTCATGCTTCAGTGCCCGTGCTTTTAGTATTCCTGGAATCGGAGGTGAACTGGGCACCTTCCCCGACGAACTGGGCCTTGTGGGTTGTGGCATTTGAGGTGGAAAAATTGGTTGTGAGCTGGAGCTCTCACCTCCATTTGAACTACGCTCATTAATGCCATCATTCTGTTCTTTATCGCAGAATCTCATTGCTTTCAGGACATATGAGTCATCATGCAACTCAAATGGAGTACTGCATATAAGATTTGCACACAGTAACAAGTCAAAAGCAATATAGACTTGTAATACCACTATACAAGACCAAAATACCATTATTTCAGACCATCATACTTGTTTTAACTAAGACCAACATCTTGTTGTTGGCAAAGAAATAACTGTGCTAGTGGACAATCTGAGTAGAGAAACAGATTAGAACGGTTTACTATTTGATAGCACCAATGTTTAAAATAGCGATAACGATGACGTAACATTTTGCCTCTGTTAGGTTATGTTGCATATAGCATAACGCTTAACGTAGCTTATGCAATTTCCTATTTATTTAATAAAAATAAATATAAATATATATGAAATAATTTCAATAAAATGAAAAACAAATTTAAAATTTCTAAAAAAATATATAAAAATATTTTGTAAAACGAAATCTATTATAATTTATATTAAGTTTTACAATAACTTTCACATTTATCTTCATAAATTATTTTAAGTCCACAACCGTAATTCCAGTTATCATCTAAATAAGAAAACAAAATTTTATTTTTTTTATTTCAATTCCAATTATTATCATCATTGTAATTTATATTTTATAATGTACAATTTATCTTATTTGTAATTGTTAATTTCAGTTCAGCTAAAAATTCAATAGAATCAACAAGTAAGAAATTTTGCAACTGAAGAGGAATTATAGTAAGAAATTTCGCAACTGAAGAGGAATTATAACAAGCAAACAAGAAAGCAGTCACAAATTAGCAATTTAGTAATTCCATAAGCAATCAAACAAGCCAACAAGTAGTCAAATTAAAAAAATTACAACAATTCGCTAATAATCAAGATAATAATCAACAGCAACATAGAAATTACACAAAAAAAAAGAAATAAATAACGTAACATAACATAATTTAATAAAACATTACGTAACTTAACGTAAAATAATATAAAAAAACGTATTGTTACGGTGGACTGGGTCTTACATAGCGTTGAGATTCTGTTAGGTATCGTAACGCAATATAACAGCTCATAACGCATTATTATTATTTTCAACAGTGGATAGCACATTGATTGAGTTCAATCAAGGTTATCAGTCAAGGTTTAAATTAGCAGATGGAGTTGGAGCTTCATCAAATTTGTCATTGCACAGTTCCACCTTTTCAGTAAAATTGATAAGAATGTTAACGAACTATGTTCCAGTAGTTCCATTGAGACGCAAAGGGTTGGCAAGAGTATCGAGACAAGCGGGAATGCATCTGATTTTTTTTTTTTTTTTTAAAGTATGAAGCAGCAGCAAGTTTTAAAAACTATCTAAACAAATTTGCAACAATTCCAATGAAGAGGTTAGCAAAATGAAGAGGATGAGATAGGAGTCTAAGCAAACACTGCAAAAACACTAACTGTAAAGCTTATGTATCATAATTGCCAGAATATGGTTAAAAGTATTAGTAAGTCATGCACAATGCAATATAATTAGAACTACATGTCAGAATGTAAATTGAAATTTCATTTTATAGCAACAAAGCATAATGTTTTAATAGGGGACTCATTGCACATGGATTGAGGGGGAAATACGACATCATTTTCAAATTCATATGCTTCCCTTGTTAAAATATGGAAATCTGTGTGTTTCTTTTCGTTCTTGTTCTTTTTTTTTATGGGGTTGCAGGGATTGGGATTTGAAAGACATAGGTATTGTCTAATGGCATGCAATTATATATTCCATATGCCAAAAAAGAATTAGCATATATCCAGTCAAATATGATCTCTAATGCACCAACCAAGTTAGGTGGCTGTCATCAAACGAAATTCTCATATTTGTTTTCCGGCTGGGTTTTCAAAAGACAGAAAGCTATAAAAAAGAAAAGAAAAGAAAAGAAAAGCAAACCGCAAAGGTTAACATGGAGAGAAATTGAAATGTTTGGTTGGAACTACCAAATATGCCAGCATAGTGGCCCATTAAAAGATATTTTCTGTTGCCCATATCTTCCAATCTCGACTCTATTAGTGCAAAGCAGTTATGACAGCTTTAAGTTTAAAAAGCTAAAGCACAGCTGCATAGTGGACCACTAAAAGTTATTTTCTGTTGTCTATATCTTACAATCTTGACTCTATCAAACAACAACACGAAGGGCCAAAAAAAAAAGGCTTATAAAGGTACAATCACTGTTTATTTGCATCATTCCAAACAGCCATGTGAATTTCCCATCAGAAGCAAACCAAACTTGGTCCGGCCCATCAAGAAATTGAAATTTCCCTTGTACCATCAACCTATTATTTAAGTAATAGACTTCCAAATAATTCCAACCCCCAATTCCTCTCTCTAACTCCAAGTCCCTTCTCAAACTCTAAAATTCCTTGGTTTTTCCACACAGAACGATATTAGAAAGAAAATAAAAGAAAAGATGGATTATTTAGGAGAAAATCCAGAAGAATCATGTAAATGTTAAATAAGCAACTTCAAGATGATAATGGTGAAAAAGAGAGATTGACAGGGTTGATATGGAGTTCATCACTTTTTTGTCCTCTCTTTGATTGTTCTCCACTTCATCTCCTGCATATTAAATGGTCCTTTCCCACCATGCCTAAACATATAGACACTCTTGGCATTAGCATGATAATACAGTCTTTTGGGGATAGTATTATGGTGCATAAAGAAGACTGTCCATGTTATCTAACCTAACAGATATTGGTTGGTATAATGATACAAAGAAATCCTTTACGTCACCTCTCTCCTCTCCCTACAAACTTACAAAACTAATGGGAACCATGTGATATCAGAGCCAAAGAAATCATTTACTTCACTTCTCTCCACTCCCTGAAAACTTCTAAACTAATATGAATTATGCTAGATCTGAGTCCTAGGTGGGATCACTTGCTATTACTTAGACATCTCATGTCTCCTTATACGTAAGCTGGATATAACTAATCATCCCCTTCCTAATTTGCACCCTCATAAATATCACTCTTGAATTTGCTTCCCTAAATCTGAAGTTGTGCACGGAGCATAACTACAGAATTTGATGCCATAATAATTTTTTAGATCTGCCCCTGTGCTTATCAAACATGATGTCAACTTTCCACTGTTTAAATTCTAAACTGGATTTATTTCCACATTTCCAATGTACCACACAGGGAAACCTTTTTGTACATGCTTGATCCTGGGTATCCCTATGGACGCTTCGGGTTGTAAGTTTTGTTTGCTATCAGGGAGTTTTCCCTTCTGATAGCGCAAAATAAGAATAAACAAACAATAGAAAAGGCTTTATTCAGCCAGAACACAACCATGCTATTTGACTCCTTGTAGAATGTGTCAGCAATTAGGAAGTGGTCATGACTGGAGGCTACTTAAACAATGTGACTAGGCCTGCTATCAGGATAGTTGAGTGAGGGTACCAGTAGAATCGGACTCAAGTACTCTCAGGGGTATTACTTTTGGACCGGGAATGTAAACAGGCACGAGCACATGTCCTACTATATTTCAAAGATCAAGAGCCTACCCGATTGTTAAAGTGGGTAGGACCTGGGTCCTGATCAGAATATTAGATTTCTAATATGATTTTACATATTTTCACTCATTTATATTTATTATTATAGTGTATTTGGTTGGGTCCATTTCAATGGTACACAGATCATACCTAATAATGCACAGGTCCAGTTTTCGGACCCACATGTTCATCAAGAAGCAGACCAGGTGTGATACCAGGTTCCTTTAATATCCCTATCGCTGACCAATGAGGAAACATGCAAATAACTATGTTCCTCAAGAATGAATCTGTGCGAACTTTGGTCAAAACTTGTAATAAAAATATGACAATTGGGCTTGCTCAAGTCATGAAGGTAATTCACCGGATCACTAATGACCTAGAAATTTAAGTAGATTAGAAATAGGGTGTCTGTCATACCTCAACTCCCCTAGATGATCCACTAATTTTTATGTGCAACTCCTTTATGCTTGAACCAAATCTACAGCTAGAAAACATTACTGTTACAGACTGCTAATTTTTACTTTCCTCTATAAATTAAAACAAAATAACAATAATTAGTCTCTTGGTCATTGTAGCTTCATGCTCACAGCTTAACTCTTGAAATGATACAAGGTAACAATTAGAAATCATGATCCAGACACTAATTAAAAGTTTTAATTATTAGTGCTTGGTAAACAGTATTATTGACAAATTAATCTTGCAGGTTCAACAATAACAAATACATTTAGATCTCTCAACGAATAAATGGAGTGTCGCTATCAAGAAGTTGAAGAGTGCTCATCAAAGTACCTATTAAAATCAAAATGCACCAGCTGCATATCTTCTGATATTTCCACCTCAACGGTTGCATGTGGACGAGTCTGCATATCAACATGGGGCCAAAATAAAATCATCACTTCTATTTTCACTTCTATTTAGACAATTAATCATTTCAATTGAAATAAATCAGGTAACCCAATATGCATTTAAAGCTAAAAACAAATTTTGCAAGTATACAGAGTTTGTTGTTATAGATTTCACAGAAAGTTACCAGGTAATTATAGAAGTTATTTACAAGATTCAGAAACTTCTACGCAACTCTAACGTGAACAACACGCTGACTGGTGACCAATGAGCCTGTGCAGGGTGCCTCACCCCTCCCCCTCTTCTCACTTTCTACTTAAGGCTGTTAGTGAGGGAGGGGAGGTGCTTATATGAAGCCAATGTCTCATATAACAAGACATTACAGATAAAAGCAGGTGAGGATGGAGAGTAAAACAGCATCAGGTAACAGCAAGATTAAACAAAAATTACACAAAGGGATTGCTGTTTCAGTGAATAGATTGCAGAGCCAAACAATGAGCACATGCAACATAGTAGATAGTGCTTGGTACAGAAAGCTAACAGGAAAAAAGATTAGCAATGAAGTTGATACCAAAAATGTCCAGAACAAGCAAATTAGAATTTCAAAACAGAGTGAAAGGTATGAGCATATATTTCCAAACCTCGTCAAAATGAGAGATATGGGCATACATTTCCAGACTTTCTAGTCAGAGTGAAAGGTAAGACCAAAAGAGCACATATTTCCAAACCATGACAAGTCAAGCAAACACTGAAAACTAACCAACCCCAGTTTTTAAATGTCCGTCATTATCTTGTAAACATATATAGATGATCAACAGAAGTAATCTAACAGTTAATAAATTAATTAGTTCCAGGAATGGTAAGAAAACAGAAATACAGAAGGCATAATAACAGCAAGGAATAAGCTAGTACACGGAAAAAAAAATAATAGGAGGATACCTGGACCAGGATGAAAGGTAAAGCAACTCCACCCGGAGGATTATCTCCATATAGTTGCTCATTTCGGTGTACCAAGTTCTGGAGGCCTATGTACTAAATGAGAAAAAAAAAAATGAAAAATGTCACACCAACAAAATGATTCCTAAAATGTAGATACCATCTGACAAAAATCATCTTTAAAGAGGGATTATCACAATTAATGTTCATTATGCAAACATGACTTCATAAGAGGAGAACTTTACTTGATCTTCCAATTCCTGCAAATATGCTGCTTTCTTATCAATTCTATTCTTCAGTGCAGCACGTTCAGCCTGAAATGATGTGCAGAACCAAGAATATGAGCTTTATAGTAGAAGGGAAACAAATAAAAAGATTCAAACAGAACAAAATGCTTTCAGAAACATATGTAGTAAAGTCTTCAGATTTAAGAAAGACATTGTACATGCAAACCTTCAATTCTTCAATGTCATTTAAGCTGGTTCGAGGCAGGCCCTTCCATTGGATCTCTTTTTTATCCTTTGAGATGATGTCCATTGCCATAAGAACATTCAAGGCATCATACACCCTCCGTCGTATGTTTTTCTCATCATATTGTTGCTGCTTTTAAAGGAAAAAGGCATCTATTAGAAACTGATGGAGACAGTTTTAAGTAGTTATATATATATATATATATATATATATATATAGAGGAAACGGAAAATACACCGGCGGTGATGGGAGTTCCTTCACCGCCGCTTAGGTAGCCCAATAAAATTATAACACGGGGCGTCATTCAAGATAACAAATAAATGAATTCTCTTAAATGACACCACGTGTAATAATTTTATTGGGCCACCTAGGCGGCGGTGAAGGAAACTCCCTTCACCGCCGGTGTATTTCCCGTTTTCTCATATATATATATATATATATATATATATATATATATATTCTACCTGATCTGGAGCTGCTATAGCATTGGCCGGGTCTGCAAATTCAGCAACAAGTTCATCTGCAACCTATAAAAGGCAGAACATCAAGCTTTTAAAGGCATTAAACATCAAAAATCAACTAAATACTCAGCACAGGCAAACTAGTATAGTTGCTTTGAAGCCAGACAAGAAAAATATCAACCATATAGAAAATGATGGAATTTAACAAGCACAAATTTGAGTAGACATAAACAAAAAGTATTGAAACCTAAGAGCTCCAATTTGTTTACGTAGACAGATGCAGGAATTCATACTGCCATGCAAAAAAATATCACAAGCAGTAGCTCTTCTGTGTAATTCTTATGCTTTAAAATTTCGACGCTCAGTATAACAATGTGACTCATGTCACGATGCCATTGCAGCACTGCACAGTAGATCTGTGTAATTCTTATGCTTTAAAATTTTGACACCAGTATGGCTATGTAGTTCTTGCCACTATCAAGTGCCATTATACAAGGCAGTAAAGCCTATCTACACTGAGCTAGAGGTATGGGATTCAAATCCTTGTAGCACCAGGCTACTACTTGTTCTCAAAGAAATAAATAAACAAAAATCTTAGTTAAATGCTCCCGAAACAATTAGAAACTTAAAATAGTTGTGACATAGGAAACTAATTTGCCTTGCCTCAGAATTTCGGAAATTAAAAGAAAGGCCAGAAGTATAGTTTTAAATAACCCATTATATAACAAGTATAACTTGTTATATTACTTATTGAGCCCACATGGATGCATCACTACTTTAAATAACCTAATATGCATAATTTTGTATTATTTTGGGTAAGGTTATGCATAACCTAACTAGGGGTAGCAAGTGGGCCATGCCAGGCCCGGGCACGGCCCGTGCAAGGCACGGCCCGTGCAAGCCACGGGCGTGTCGTGCTGGGCATGGCACGTCCCAAAAATGGGACTTGCCGCCCGAGCGTAGGCCCGAGCATGGCCTGCTGGGCACGTGTCGTGCCCGGGCCAAGACGTGCCGGCACGTTTTTTTAAATTTTTTTTTTAAATATTAAGTTGATTATTAAGTAAGTTTAGGAGAATAGTTAGCTTAATTTAATTAGTTCTGATAAGAAAAAACGATAGTAAAAATAAAATTTTATTATATTAAATCTTATTACATTGATATAATTACTCTATAAATCTCTTTAGAAATCATATAAAGCCCAAAAAGAGGGAAGAGAACACTGGCCGTCACCCTCAACTTGTTCTTAGTATTTTTTCCAAGAGATTTATGAGTTAAAAAAATTACATGAATTTTTTTTTACAAAATTACATTAAAAAATTTACAAATGTAGAAATTACAATTCGAAAAAAATAAAAGTCTATTTTCATTCATCTTCTGGTGAGGTCTCTACTTTTATTTCATTGGACGATTCTTATTCTCTTTCTTCTACGTCGAGTCAGTCCTTCAAGCAAACACACATCTCCAATGTCTCTATTGTCATTGAGCTTCTGCACTCCATGAGTGCTCTACCACCTGTACTAAAAGTAGATTCCGATGGTACAATAAACACCGGAAGAATTAGTAAATCACGGACCATATTGGAAAGCACAGGATATATTATTTCCTGTGATCACCAAGCCAAAATATCAAAAGCTTCAAAATTTTCAGAGGACACGTCATCTTCATAGTTAACTCTTTCTAAATAATAATGTAGTTCGTTAAAATACATACTAGATTGCCTAAACTTTTTTCGATGAAATACGGATGATATTATTGGATTTCGGATTTCCCTAACAGTTGGTTCGTTTGTAAATTGTGTTTAATCACCATACATATTTTCATATGTATGGAACATAATATCTAAACAAATTTTAATATCATTAACTAAATCCCTAACATTATCTTCATAACACATATTTTTATAAAATAAATCTATTAAAATTTCAAGTTCATCTAATTTACAATGTGGATCTACAACAGTTGCGAAATATAGTAAGTATGGAAATTTTCTAAAATATTTATTAAATTTAGTTTCCATGGGTTGAACAATATCTTTAACTATTGGATGATTCCTATATTCATTAAAAACTGAACTAATTTAAGTTAGATAATATAGTGCAATATACGTAGTTGGGTAATAAGTGCCTGACAGTACTCTAATTGTAATTTCAAATTTGCTTAAAAATTTAGAAATGCAATGCACGGCTTTTTTTTAAAAAAAAATAAAAAAAGGGCTGAGACGTGCCAAGCACGGCTCGGCCCACCCGGGCCACGCCATGTCGATGGCCCGGGCTATCTCGGTTCGCGCACGGCCCGAGTCGGCTAGCCGGGCCCGACACGGCTCAACCGAATCGTGCCGGACACGTGTCGGGCGTGTCAAACGGACCGCCCGACCCACTTACCACCCCTAAATCTAACTTCATAATAAATTCCTTTTGGTGTATATAATTCTTGCAACCTCTAACCTGCAACAACAACCCCTTCCAATTAAATCCTACTGTTGAGTTCTTTTTAGAGTATATAAATCTCACAAGGGTGACCCCTTTCTTCCAATTAAGTCTTAATTCATTTGAATACCAACTCCCATGCCGACTCTAGACTTCACTCTTGGCCTACCTTTATTGCCAATCGAACTCAATTACGAAGTTCATGAGAGGATTTCAAGAGATTACTAGTTTGCTTTGCAATATTTATATAATTAGAGTATTTGACTTATTTATGATTATTTTATTTAGCGGTTGATATGATATTATGATACTATGACGACATCAATATGCTTGTTGTGGTTGTGATTCATGTGAATTTGTGTTTTATGAAGAATTATGTGAGAATTAAAATATGTTTTGATTGTGAATTGTGATCACATATTTCCATATGGTGTTCAAATAGTTTATGATAATTTTTTTAAAAATATTATTTTTGATATACTTTTAAATTATTTTTCCTATATATTAAACTTATTGTTGATAATTATATATTTACTTTTAAATAATAATTAAATATCTTGTAATCTACATTATTCATTACATTATATGCACTATAATAGTATAACCTAACCATACCCAATGTGTTATGTTAGCATTATCATTATTTAAACATTGATCGGAACAATTATAGTGAGAAACTTACTTGTATTCACTAATCATTAGCAATTAACATAACCTTATATCTAGTTAAGCAAAAAACAGCTTACACTTATTTAAGACTCAAAACTATGGAATATGGATATACTTTATTTACTACGTGAGACAGTTGGAATAACACCTCTTCAACCAGAAACAATCCTAATTTCTAATGCAAATTTTAAGCTTATACTTTTATTTATCTAGAACTCCCAAGTTCTTTTCACAAGTTCATGTACTTAATACATCCTTCTTACCACTTTACGCAACATGGACATGAAAATGATGTTGACACAATGCAAATATGGAAATACATCTGTTCTTTCAAAATCAAGATAAGTTCAAGTCAACAGGGTGTGTGTGGGCATGCGGGTGTGGCGTGTGTTGACTGCTGGGGGATGATAAGAGAGGGCAGATGTACGGGCACATACAAAATAATTTAAGACTTTTGTTTGCTCTAAACATGAATAATAAGACCAAAACAGTTATACAAGACTCATAAACATAACTATTAGATAATAAACTGAATGCTTGACAAATCAACGATCACTCAAATAATCCCTGATTCCTATCCAGGTAAAAAAAAAAAAAAATTACAAAAAATACATAAACAATTAAGTATAGCTTTTTATTCACACTAAACTGGGTCAGTTAACCTGGTTCCCAGAAATTGGATCCTCTATGGAGCAGCTATATGCAAAGTAGGTTTCATGTAATTGGAAAAAAAAAAAAAGAAACTGTAACGGGCCATGTAGACCATAGTTTGGTGCCAAAACTTTGTGGCCAATGATATTAGGAACAACTCATGGTCTCTACATAAAATGGAGTGAGAGATTTGGTGGAAAGAAGACCTTCCTTATTGGTTGTGCACTTTAAGCTCATACAACAGAGAAGCAATGGTCAATGCCCAATCCCTGAAGCAGTGCTAGAAGGTAGGGATGGTGCATTGGCTTGGTTGGCAGCTAGCGAGGTAAGTATTGAGTAAGCAAGGTCCTTAGGGTTTTATGGAACCACTCTATGGAACCCAATCTTACTATTGCGCCAAGACTAGTCAAACTCTATAGCATAAGAGAAAAAAGGCCTCAAAATTTTCACTTTACCTTCATTTTCATCGTGAATCATATTTCCCTTCTGTCACGGATATGGAAAAAGTACAAGTTTGATTTTAACAAATTTAAAAAGGTATCACCACTGATAAAGAATAAGCGCCATTAGAGAACATAAACAGCCTTCTTCGAAATCAAATGAGGCACTAGTAAGTATTATGCATGCCTACCATCATATTCATGCTGCAGCACAGTACTCTACACTAAAAATAGAGGCTTAAAACTTCTCTTAACTACAAGAGTCTCAACACAGGAAATGCAGCGAGATCGTCTATCAAAATTTGCATTCATCACCATGGCATGATACAGGCTGAGAAGCCCAATGAAAAGTGTGTCCTCTCCTCTACCATAAATGGATGCATCAAAAATAATCTGACACCTACTAGCCATGAGAGCATTCATTGCTGAAATATCTGTACTTCACTGTCTCCCATTATTCATGTTGAACCAATCATTTCTTACTGGCTCACTGCAATGCCTGATGTCAACTCAAGCTTTTTCGTTAAAACTTAACCGAGTCACTGGGCCTCATCATGCACTTTTTCTAATGCTAAATTATAACACAAGCATATCTTATTGGGGCCTCCTCAGCTTTTGTCTATATGTATTAGTACTTTTGGTTCCATATCATTATTTTCAAGTTCTCCAATTCTTAGCCCTTTTCCACTCTTTCTTACCTCATACTTCCAAACAAACCATGATTCCTTCTTAGCATTAGCTAATTAAATAAATTAACCTATTTCAGGATGTTAGTGCCCACTGATTAAGTTTGAATCATATACGATAGTGGAGGTTCTCACATCCCTTTCATACAGCACTCCCCATGTCAACAAGCACAATACAGTACACATGAGAATGACCTTCTTCACAAGTCCAGCACGAAGCATAATAGTGGTTCTTTCATCGATCAATTCATTCGCTTCTATGCTATATCCATGGAAGAAATCATACATGGAAACCATTAGACTATTGATCCTGAATAATGCCTTATTTGTATCTCCGATACTACTGAAATTGTATTCACAGCCTCTTTTTTGGCTCCAAAATTTTATGGCTGGTTACCTTTGCAAATTTTTCGTTCAGGTATCTAGTTTTAAGAATTTAATCTTATTTGTTCGATCAATTAGCACTATCATGCAGATACCACACATACTGCATTGCTTTGAGTATGAAATCCCAAGCCTCATAGATGGAGAGCTAAAAAGATATGAACATTCTCTGCTCTTTGGATGCATCCCTCAGTGACTTGAATGTATTACTTTATATGGAGATTTTGGTCCAAGTTTACGTCTCTCCTGTCTTACTATAATATTTCTGCAAACTACAAGGAATTTTATGTACTGAGTAAAAGCATGTGCTTGTATTACTTGAATGTATTACAAGTACATTGCAAAAAGAGCCTTGTGTCCAAGATGTCCAACCTAGATTAAACTAAGTAAAAGCATAAATTTATTTTTATAGAACTATGTCTCTCAGTACATGCACATAGGCAGATTGACAGATACATAGTTGCATGCAATTAAATAAAAAGTATACATATTCCTATGTCAAAAAATTTCTGATTGGATACTTCACGAAATTCATACAGTTGACAAATTAGTCACAGATGTTCATGTGAGACAAGGTAATGTCCTGCACGTAATAACAATAAGTGATTATTATTTAATAAGATAATGACATTTTGTCCCTTCGCTATATATATATATATATATATATATATATATATATATATATATATATATATATATATATATATATATATATATATATATATATATATATATATATATATTACTGTAGGTGAGCCGCCAGGAAAAATTACGTGAGTTTAGCGGCAAAAATATAATAATCCAACGATTTTTCTAGAATTGTGATATATATCTCCTTAACTTTAATAAGATCAAATTTTATAAATTTTGGAGTTCGTTTACACTTTCATCAAGTGGATATAAAATGTTTATTTATTGAAAACCGTTAAAATTTGTGTCAACTTGATAGAAAACCAAATCAAAACTAAAACCCAAAAAATTGGATATGAGTGAACCCCAACGGGCCTAGATTATAATCAGAAAGAATTTTCTTAAAAAAAATTATTGGAGATAGTAGAAATGAACTACAGCTCCAGCTCATTTCCATTTTTCTCACACACACACAGAGATATATATACATATAAATATATAAGCACATGCATATATAAGTTACGTTCTGGAATGTATTTGTAGTCTGTATGTTTGGCCTGTGTTGTTGATGTTGATATGCAATATGCATAATAAACTGCAAAAGGGAAACAACACAAAAGTCTATATACTGCAAAGGGAAATCACACCTCACCCAATCAACCATGAGCAACTTAGATTTTCAACACTCGAGAGAGAGAGAGAGAGAGAGAGAGAGAGAGAGAGAGAGGATATCACATTTAGGTTCAATTATTAAGATTTTATATAAACAAAGACATGGTCAAGTGTTTATATGTATACATGAAAAGAGAGATTAATAGTACTTGTTAAAATTACACAATGTAAACCTATGCCATGGATATAGCTCATTTTTTGAACATATCAAACTGTGCGAAAATAGTTGCAAATGAATCTTTGGATCTTACTAATAACAACTTGAATTAAGCGGCAAAGTCTAAATGATAACTGGCTTCATAGCTTTAGATCAAATTATTCAGACTCCCAATAAAACGCAGCATGTGAGAAGTAATGAGGTTTATTTCTTAGCAACACGAACAATGAAACCAAAAGTTCCAATAAACGAAGACAAATAAGGCAGAGTAACTCCTCAAATGAGATCATAGCATGGATCAACACAGGACACTGAGCATAAAACAAATTACCCAAAAAAAAGCCAATCATACCTCGTTGTAAGTGGTTCTCCCCTTGCTTTCCACCTTCTCACAGACTGTGCACAATTTCAAACATGTTAGGGGCACGCAAATGGCACAGCTCGGGCATTAACTTTTGACAGAACTAGCAGAAATAAGCAACATTAGGATCAAACCTGGAAGCATATGCTACACAGTGCTTCCAGGATAAAGAGAATTGCAAACTCAAAGCCTTGCACCAGTTTTTTTTCCCCCTTATTCCTAAGAAAACAAATAAAGCAGGAGTGTTTTCAATCACCTTTCATACTGAATTGCCGAAGGCCCCTGCCACTTTTATCACCCGCAACAGCTCGCGTTCCTCTCTTTTTCTTTTTGCCACTGTCAAAAAGCTTGTGTTCTATCAATATTAACAGAAAACATCAACTGTCTAGATCACAGAGTGTACGGGCGTATGTACATCCCCAAGTACATACATTCGTTAGGCCATTTCAAGAGATTAGGAATAAATTCTGGAAGGATATACATATACATATACAAATACATCAGTCAAAGATAAGAGCAGTAAGGTATAATGTCCCAGAAAAGTACTCAATTCCTTTAAGTTTTCACTGCAATCAAATTCACTGACAACCATCTAGGTATCTGGGCATATCTCTAACAATCTTTAGTACCTTTAACATGCCTTTCTTTTTCAACTTCAAAAGAAAAGAAAGAAGAAGAGCACAACAAATAATTAATCTTCAAAGTTAAGCAACTTTGTCATTGTTGAATGTAAGTGCAATGCAGGTTCTGTTTGCTTCCATTCACGAGATATGGAATCAAACTCCACCACATACCAAAACAAAGAAAAGAACCATTGTCACTGTCACGTTCAAGAAGAACTGAGTTTTTTTTCCCAAATAATAGTGGCCTACCCTTTAAAATCAACTACAAACTACAGACATAAGAAGGAAATGTTAATTTTCAAGACTCTACGTCCACCTCTCTCTCTCGAAAATTGCAAATCAAGACCCTTGAGTGACAGTTAACATGCCCACGAGGGTATGAAAGGAACATGCACCATCATTTGCTTTCCATCATTATGCTTTCAAGGGAAGATACTTGTATCTTTTCCACGAGTCACTTTAGGCAAAGTTATATTATCCTCCCAACCACCATAGCTAGACATTTATAGTAATTCTTATGCATGGCCCGAGATCTCTGCAATGTTAAGATGGGAAGCAAAGTACTTTCTGCTTCACAAACAAACCTTTACTTGAAAGAATGAGACATATCCATTTGTCTATTATGCATGCAACAAATACCATATATATAACCTGACTCCCTTGTACATCTAATGCCCTATGTTTTATCGATCTTGACCGTCAAAGATGCATTTCCTCCCCATTATTTTGCCCACCTGAAAGTACATGGGTCATAAAGGTTGCTTCTTCGCTAATCTTTCTTTCAAATGTAAAAACATTGAAGTAGAAGCAGGAAAGCCACAAATTAGAACTTCTTCCCAAGTAATGAATCCCATCAAAAGTAGAACTTATTGACTCATGATCTTAGGTCCTTATTTATTCTGAAGACCCTCATTGGTACCTACAGTTCTGCTAACTGAAGATTTCATTACTAAGCCAGAAGACCTTTTCTGTCAGTCCTCTTTATTTGATTAAATTCGGGTATTTTATTCTTGAACTCTCAGTCCCGGAACACTCTTTTATAATTTTATATTACATTCCTAATGAGTTACAAGAAACTCTTTCTGCAGTTGTCTAGAATGCTTGAGATCATTCGTCTTCTTTTTGCTTTTGTCAAGGTTTTAAATATCAGTCAATACCAATTTATATTGTATCGGGTTTTGCAGTTACCAATACAAGATATACCGTATAATATCAGTTCGATATAGCTGATATTTTTGACATTGCTGACACGATAAGTCTAATATTGTCGACTTTGATAACATTAACGAGTGGCCAATATATCTATCAAATCAAATATTTTAAACCTTGCTTTTTTTTTCTCTTTTTGAAGAAGGGCCATAGATGGGTCTAGAACCTGGAAAATCCTACTACCCAATCCCCCCACAAAAAAAAAAAAAAAAAAAAAAAAAAAAAAAAAAAAAAAAAAAAACTTTACCAGTGAAATAGGCATTGCTGGCCCAGGTTGTTTTCATCTTAAAACCCTATTATCTCCGCACAAATAAAAAAGAAAAAACTGAGGTATGATTTTCCTTCTATTTTAAACCAAAAAAAATCCTATTCTATCTTCAAAACCTATATCTTCCCTGGTTTCATTTTAAATCAAAAATTGTTGCAGTTAATTACCTTCATAAAATCAGTGAAGATCACCCTTACTGCTATCTTTTCTTCCTTCTTAATGTAGACTAACTTTTGAATTCGATTGTTTCTCATCTCAAAAGTCTTATCAATTCTCACAAAGAAGTATGCATTACATTGTAGCAACAATCCTTCAGAAGAACCTCAATATCTGAAACCCGTACCAATTTTTCATTTAAATTACACGTGCAAAGAAAATATTGCTATGCTAAACCTAGTTGCCCCATACCAAGAACGTGACTTCATTTTTTTTCCTTTAAGCTCACACTAAATAACACAACAGTGCCAACCACCATCACCTTTCTACTAAATTTAGAAAATCGGCCTAGTGCCTCCAGGAATCTAGGTTTCAAACATCCGCACACTGAATGGAAAATACAAGATACTGTTAGCAGGTAACAATAATTCTTCTTGACATGAAAATATTTTTTTTAAAGTCACCAACAAGAATAATTTTTAAAAGAATAATCAGTACCCATTTGCTTCCTAGTGTATACCAAATAAAAGCAAGAATGTATAATTACCACATATAAATAATATGCAGATCAATATGAATGTTCCATAACCAGCATTTAGCCATCACAGTGACAAAGTAATAACTAAGACCAACTTCCGGCAATACATGATAATTCAGACAATAGTTGCTAGCAACTACATGCATCACAAGACTGCATGTAATTGTACCCAGAATTTAAAGAAAAGGTTAAGCAAACAAAGTTACTCTCATAAAACAAATAATTCATAATTTAATAAAAAAAACTTTTCATGCTTCTCTGGTTTGAGAACTCTTACCCTAAAATAGGCAATGATATCATAGACAACACCTCAAGAAAGAAAGCATATAAATTTTCTTGCGTCAAACATCAATGGCAGTGGGGCAGTGGCTGACAAATTAAGGCATCTCAGGTTATGGTTACACAGAGCATTAGCAACTTTAACTATTTTCCTATATAGAGATAAAGCTTAACCATTTTCCTACATAAAGATGAAGGTCTGACTACTTTTCTACTTAGGTAGCATCAAAGTATACTAATACGAGCACACAATCCATAGCTATCATCCTATGTTCTGACAGGGGCAGACAAGCTTAAATATTCATGTAAAGTAGTGATGAAATGATGGTGGCTTGTTAAGAGCCCGCTCAGAGTTCTTATTTGAGAAATCAGCAAAATTAAGTTATTAGGAGCTATCAAGCACCAACAAGAAAAGTTACTAACAACAGGCAATATCATTCTGTGTCTCTTTACTTGACAGATAATTCATCCTAAACGGCAATAAAATAGTAAGCAAACAATACAACATCTTGCAAAATATTGGCTTAATTCCATGCATTTATTTCATGATCTTTTGACCAATTCAGCTAAATTAGGCAATAATGTTTTCAATATTTTAAAGGTATAACCATAGTTTTCTAAAAATAGAATGTTGTGTGTATAATATGAATGCATGCATGCATTAGGCTAGAACAACATTAAATTAATCCTAAACAACAAGAAAATATATTAAAAAAAGGGCAAATTGATCAGCAAAATTATAGAAAAAAATTGCAAACCATGTGTGCCAATTGATCATATGAAAACTCATGATAAACAAGGAACCACAGGCTATAAAATTTATAATGCAGGCTGAAAAACAAAACAGATCCTGACTATTCTCCCATTTATAAGAAATTAGCACACTATAGGAGAAAGCTAAATCATGCTCTATAACAAATCCATCTTAATTTACTGACTATTGAAGCAATCTCACTATTTTCTCAAGTAATTCACAGCATTTTCCCAATAAACAGTCACACGACCACTAAGAAACCAATGTTCATAGTTCAGTTAAACAGATATAATACAATTACGTAAGTATTAATTCATAATTTCTCATTATCACTGTTCCAAACATGGCAATTCAGTCTGTAATGTCTTTGCAAATAACATTTCCATAAAGATTCACAAGTTTGAGCAATGCACCAGAAAAATGTACTAAAATCCACCCTCGAACACAAACTAGAATGGAATCATCTGTCCACAGAATCTACAACAACAACAACTAAGCCTTTTATCCCAAGTATTTGGGGTAGGCTACATGAACCAAAAAAAGAATCACGCCGGATCGATCACTTTGATAGTCCTTCTCTATTCATTTCTATCAAGTAATATCTCCTCATTTAAATCTCTAGAATCCATATCTTTTCATATCACCTCCATCTATATTTTATTCGGTTTCCCTTCATTCTTTTAACTTGTCCTATATTGATAAACTCCCCTCGTCGAACTAGTACATTTGTAGGCCTATGTTGCATATGACGAAACTATCGTAAGCGATTTTCTCACATCTCATCGATGGGAGCTCCACCTATTTTTGCACGAATATCTTCATTTTTCATTTTACCTCTCTTAGTGTTGGCGCATATCCAGCGGAGCATGCGCATCTCTCCTATACTTATCTTCTGTGAATGACGTTTTTTTATAGCCCAACATTCTGTGTCATATAATAAAACTGGATTAATAGCAGTCCTATAAAATTTTCCCTTCAATTTTAACGGAATGTTACGGTTGCATAAAACTCCCGTTGCCCTCCTCCATTTCAACCAGCTAGCTTGTATCATCTCTCCATCATTCTGAATAATATAATCCAAATACCTAAAATAAACCCAAATACCTAAACTAAACAATAAAATCCAAATACCTAAATCTGTCCACAGAATCTATCAACAAATAATTAAACATGATGTGACACAACTAGCAATAGATTTCTTGATACTTGCTATAATTTACCATATGTTCCTGAAACTCCCAAATTCTTTTTACTACAATTTACAAGATTCTCAATTCACCCAGAAATTCATCTTCAAGTTCTTCAAACATGTTAAAAAATTCACATAAATTTTGTGTAGTACAACCATAAACGAATCCATTCAAGCAACTATAGGATAGTAAGCAACTAATCAACCGAAAAAGAAAAAAAACCCAATTTTTCCGAGCTTGATCAATTTATACATAATAAAAAAAATTATGTACTCAAACCTTAAAAAAAAAAAAAGGAAAAGAAATTACCTAACCACCGCTTCCGCCTGAGAAGATCCTGCCTCATCCCCATGGATATCGAGCTGATTCATCCTGATAAAGGTGTTATCGCTTGCAGGGGCGGCGGCGGCGGAGGGGGACTCTCCGGCACTGCCGCTGGTGGAGGCAGACTGGCCGCCGGAGATCGCCGGGGTCGCCCACGAGGATCGGCCGTATGGGAGCTTCGACGAGTTCGCGGGGCTCTTGTTGCTGTTGGCGTCATCGCTTTGTTGATTGCTGGTGCCAGTTACCATTACTGCTGTAATCGAGATCAGTGAGAGAGTTGACTTGAGGAGGAAGACGACGAACCCTAATTGAAGGGACGAAAGGGGAAGGGAGGGAGAGGAGAGTGATGGGAATAAAATTAATAATTGTTTTAGTTAATTTTTGTCATTATGTACTTATATATACTTAACGCTGCTGTGTGAGTCCAGTTACAGGATTAATTGTAAATGACCCCAAACTTTTTTCTAATTGAGCCCACCTGAGAGTATTGAAAGTAATAACAAGTTTCTTTTTTATTTTTCTTTTTTCTTTTTTTTCCTAAGTTATCCTTACCTTTTTGGGGAGCGTATAATCGGCCGAAGGAGGTGGTAGTCGGAAATTTTCAATCGATTCCGACGACCAAAAGGAGGAGATAAGCTCTAATCAGAGTGCTTACCGAAATCTGACCAAACTTCGATTGTCATTTCATCGGTTGAGTGCAATCGATTCCGACAGTCAGAGTTTAGTTTTAGCAGGGAAAAGAGAGGAAGAAGGAGAGGGTGGAGGGAGAGAGAGAGATAGACGGAGAGAGAGAGGAGAGGATCCGATTTTGTCTCTTAGTTTCTTTCTTTTTCTATTTTTTTTGCTTTGATTGCTCTCTCTCAACAAGTCTCTCTCTTTATTTTGATGTAACGAGCTATGGCAGTTCATAATTCACTTTGTAACGCTTTCCCTCTCTTTTTTATTTCGATGTGATGCTCACATTTTCTCTTTCTTCTCTCTCTCACTTTCCATTCAAACTCTTCTCACATTTTCTCTTTCTTTTCTCTCTCACTTTCAATTAAACCTCTCCTTTTATTGGAGTTACTGTACTAGTGGGAGAGGAAGGGTGAGAGAGAGAGAAGGTAGAGAAGGAGGAGGGTGAACAGTAAGGGGGAGGGAGAGAGAGAGAATAGGGAGGGGAGAGGGTAGAGGATGTGGAGGGTGAACGAGAGGGAGAGACAGGGAGGAGGGAGCAGGAGGGGAGCCGGAGAGAGGTGAGGGGGAAGGGGAAGGAGAGGGGGAGAGAGAGAGAGAGTTGGGGGTAGGAAAGACTAACCAACCATTTTTCGACCTTTTTCGATGATAATCTGGCTGCTTCCGGTGGCCGTTCTCTTTGTAAATTTGGTTCTGACCGTTCTTATTTTGAACCTTCGACCGAACTCTGACCGAACTTCAGCGGATCTCTTTGTAAATTGGTTAGAGATCGGAGGATCTGTTCATCTCTCTTTATCTTCCTTCCTAGAACAGGCACCTTCCATCCGAAGAAAAAAAACCCAACAAAAATTAAAAAATCCTTAATCTTTAATCCTAACTCCAAATACCTCTTTATTTTCTTATTTCTCTTAATTCTGACTAGAGAATTAGGGATTCGTCATGTTCGGAGGTATGAACCAATTTTTCCCATAACATTTTGAACTAAAAATTTGTTATCTTTTAGAAAAAAATATCGAGAGTAATTTTGATTGGTAGTTGAGATCGAATTTCGTTCGGATATTAATATCGGAACGCGAATAGGGCAAAAGCGGGAGATTTTGGGCTTATATGTAAGGATAAGATTAAAATTTTAGGTGGCTCACTTAGTAAAACAATCTCGGGAAATTCTATTTACACACAGAAATTTACTTTTCACGCACAGATATTGAAATTGCAAATAATTACAAGTTTGTCGTTTTCTTTATTTGACTAAGTTGTCCTTTTAAATCCAAAATCTCAACACTTCTTAAAAATTGAGAAAATTATCGTCTTCCTTCTCTATTCTTTTCAAAATCCCAAAAAAAAACATTTTTTTTGTATTTAAATTTAAAAACAAACACATCTTCCATAAACTCATCGATTTGATTTTTTTTATACTCGTGTTCCTAAAAAGTTTGGAAGAATTTTAAATTTTTTGAATTCACTGTGTCTTGAAAAATTAGGGTTTAGAGTTTGAGTTTTTTGAAACACATGGAAAAATCTAACATGCAATTAGCGTCGTAGGACAAATTTAAGCTACGATTTAAAATTCTTTTAGGCTTTTATGTTTTTTTTGTTTACAATTTAGGGTTACTAATTTTTCTTTTGTTGGCGGGACACGGTCGTCACTGGTCGGGTATTAACACCTGACCAAAATAATTCTTGGTTAGATATTAATATTCGACCAATATATTTCTCTGTAAAATATTAATAACTGACTCAAACAAAACGGATAACAATTGTTAAATTTTAATGTTATTCGACTTAAAAAATGTTAAAAATTCTTATGTCGATTTAAGTATGCACTATTTATACAGGTATGAAAGAAAAACAATTGGAAAAAAGTATTATTTTTCAGTAATTTAGAGGTTGTGAAAATATGGTCAATCGCGACTCACGATTAAAGACAGAAGTAGAGAGAGAGAGAGGAAGGTTAAATTTGGATAAAAATTTGGATGCAGAAAGTAAATAGGTGATTTTTCAAATTGGGAGTTTGGTGTAAAGAGTAACTGGACCATCAAAAGTAAATATTCGTGCGTAAATAGAATTTTCCAGCAATCTCTTTTAAAAAAGATTGAGTTGGGGTACTTAGAAAGGAGACTCACTTAGAAAAAAACATGGGCTCATTCACAGTTACCCTTGTTACGTATTGCTAAAGAGCATTTTGCGGATGACGAAACAATATTATTAAATTTCATGAATTTTGGAGTTTATTTTTCATTGATAATTTTGGAGTTTATTTGCCATTACAATACAAATTTATCGAAAACATAATTTTGCATATAATTGATAGGAGATCAAATTAAAATTAAAACAAAAAAATTGTGTATGAGCAAATATTAGGAGGTTGATATTATAATTTAAAAAATAATTTGAAAAAAAATATTGGATACATTAGAAATTGAATATAACTCAGATAATGCTGCTGCTCTTAACTATAATCCTGACTCTAATCCTAATCTTTTAAAACTAAGATTATAAAAAAAAAAAAGGGAAATATTTGTCTGAAAATATAATAGCAAATTGTAGATTTTTGGGGTGCGGTTGGGGTTGCTATGATGTTTTGCGTTGGGCTGAACCATAAGCCCAAACCATTGTAAAATACGTGGGCCTGAAGATGGGCTTGCTCTTCAAGTCTCTGGAAAAATTCCTGAAATTTACGAAAAGAGAAATTCCTTTCCCAACACACAAAAAACTGTTGTACAGAACTAATCCAAAAATGATAAAAAAAAAAAAAGTGAAAGAAAAATGCAAACTAAACTTTTTAACAAAATAAATTTTTAAAAAACCAGATAATTTCAAATTTTATCCATTACATTATTACATAATTAGCATAATGTCTGGATCCATCCATAGAAATTACATTACAACAACAACTAAACCTTTTATTCCAAGTATTTGGTGTAGGCCACATGAACCAAAAAAAAAAGAATCACGCTGAATCGATCACTTTAATAGTCCTTCTCTATTCATTTCTATCAAGTAATATCTCCTCATTTAAACCTCTAGAATCCATATCTTTTCGTATCACTCCCATCCATATTTTCTTCGGTCTTCCCTTCATTCTTTTAACTTGTCCTATATTGATAAACTCCCCTCGTCGAATTGGTGTATTTATAGGCCTACGTTACACATGACCAAACCATCGTAAAGAATTTTCTCGCATCTTTGTATCGACGGGAGCTATACATATTTTAGCACGAATATCTTTATTTCTCACTTTATCTCTCCTAATGTTGCCTCATATCCAGCAGAGTATGCGCATTTCTGCTACATTTATCTTCTGTGAATGACGTTTTTTTATACCTCAACATTCCGTGCCATATAATAAAACTGGTTTAATAGCAGTCTTATAAAATTTTCTCTTCAATTTTAATGAAATGTTACATCCGCATAGAAATTACATTACACAATTAAAATCCAAACAAATGATAGAGGTTTTTTTTTTTAATTCTAAATTATTTTCTTTTTGCCATAAAGTTTCTCTGTTATCATTGTGCAGCCTTTAAGCTAATCACCACGCAAAGTTGCTCCCACAAAAAGGACGAAGGCACAGTAAAGCTCAGAAGTTGATAGGCTATGCAAAAAGAGCTTACAGAGACTTTTTCTTTTCTTTTTCTTTTTTTTCTGCACACCAACAGTCTACAACTTTTTTCACTAGACAACCATTTATGAATTGTCAACCAAAATCATGTCTGAAGATATAAAGTTTTAAAAAGTAATTAACCAATTCAATCACAATTTCTTTGGGATGCATGGTGCTCTATGGAAGGATTAATGTGAGGTTAATGATAATCTCATGTCAAACACTTAACTAGTTGAAGTGGTGGATTAGCTTAGTTTGTTAAGGAATTTGGCTAAGGACATTATCTATAATATCTAAAACTCTAGCATAAACTCTAGCATAAGCATTGCAAAATAATTAGAAAAAAAAAAAACTTTGCAATGGGACAACGTTGAGTCATAGTACTCCATCAAAATTTGTATTTTCTATTCAATATATAATTCAATGAAAAATTAAAACGGGAGAATTCTCCGATTTTGTATCTGGATAATTATTTATATTCTGAGATTTACATACATATATATACACATATATATCATTATAACAAAATTTGAAAATTTTATTATTATAAAATAAAAAAAAATACTGATTAGTCATAAATCAATTTGATTTTTTCCTTTACCATTCAATGAAACAGAATTCCAATGGAGATAAAAATTTCTGACTCATCTGCTAATTCAAAGTAAATTGTTAATGGTTCCAATTTGTCTTGAATTTTGCAGTATATGACTGAAAATCCATTTTTAATAATAAATAAAAAGGATTCAAAAGATTTCTCGCTTTCAATCATCCATAGTTATTCACACGGATATAATGTTATATATTTTTAAGCGTTGCACCAGTTCCCATAAATAGTGTCCATCCACCTGTTATAAATGAATATAACCGGTCAGCTCTTGGTCTAAAGTATTCAAGTTTTGAATTAATAATTTTTTTTAAAATTTTAAATTTTGAATATGACAGATCAAGGTGTATACTTTTTATTTGGAGAAGAAATTAAACATTGTTCGAATTTCAAATGCTTGTAAATGAAAAGTGAGTTCATATATATATATATATATATATATATATATATATATATATATATATATATATATATATATATTTATTTATTTATTTATTTATTTGGGACAAAGGGAGATTCACCCAAAACCCAAAAGAAAAGAGGCTGTTCTCTGTTTTTAGGTCAATAGATACTAATTACTAAATCAGCTCCCAACATGAAGGATGCTCAAAAGCTCTGATGACCCACAACCCATAAGTTTATATACATCAATGATATGGCTGCATGCATGAACAATGAGTTGATGGTTCAAAGTTCAATCAAACTCAATGACATGATGATCAAACACACACTCAAGAGACATGAACGCTACGTTGGGCTGATGATTCACGTGCAACTCTTTTGGAGGTACTGATACTAATACTATTCGCTGCACAAGTGGAGGAGGAGACTAGCAGTATGAGTGGGAGATGAAAATAGTGCGAAAGTCCCCAGGCCACAGAGACAATCAATTACGAACAGAGGAGACTTGGTTGCCATGCATGTGCACTCTGGGAGCTTGCAGCATCCAGCAAAGCATGTAGGAGAAGTTCCTGTACCCCCGCTTATGATATTGGGCACTTTGGCTATTAGATGTTTGGATGCACATCAAGGGTGCTTGTTTGCATGAAAATAGAAACGAAATAGTAGAATTAAAGTTACTTATGTTGGGCATTTAGTATTGTTTTAGATTAATAGATTTCAGTGTTTCTTATGGACAGAATTATTACTATTATTAGTTAACAGAATTACTACTGTTATTATGCACATAATTACTACTGTTATTATGCACAAAATTACTACTGTTATTATGCACAGATTTCAGTGTTATATTTCAATCAGAAATGAAGTTGGAGAATATTAAAAAAGAATTGATATGTGTATAATAGCAGTCTATATTTTCCAGATTTGAATTAGAAGAATATTCTTATTACTTACTGTTGTTTACAAAAATTTAAACATAAATTGTTTTAACTAGTTTCTTATTCTAAGGAAGATACAGAATAAAAAGAAAGAATGACAGGATTAGAAAGACTTTACGGATTGAAAAATGAGCGTATACTGAAGATTGATGCAGATTGGATGAAAACTGGAAGATGATCGAGGCTAGTGTTTGATACTATCTTCTTAAAACCGATTCGCCCTCCATCGCTTGCTTCTGAATTACAGTGGACGTCGGTCTCTCAGGATACAACGATCGGTCTGCAACAGGAAGGAAACTGCAATCCTGTTGCTCTAACAAATCTGATAAAGAACACTCTCTGTATGGTGTAATGCAGGACTGAGAAAGAACTGTTCTTCTGGAAACAGAAAATTTCTGTAAAAATAACAAAGTTTCTGTCTGCAGAAGAAGGGAGAAGAAAAGAAATTTCTGTGTTCTGAAATGTCTGGACAGAGGCCTATCTATAGGCGCCTGGGCTAACGACAATCGGTCTGCAACAGGAAGGAAACTGAAATCCTGTTGCTCTAGCGAATCTGATAAAGAATACTCTCTATATGGTGTAATGCAGGACTGAAAAAGAACTGTTCTTCTGGAAACAGAAACTTTCTATCAAAATGACAAAGTTTCTGTCTGCAGAAGAAGGGAGAAGAAAAGAAATTTCTGTGTTCTGAAATGTCTGGACAGAGGCCCAACGGTTGGCTGTTAACAGTTGTGACCGTTTAACGACAACGGTTGACACAGCTCCTCGCGACGATGCGTACGTGCAAAGTGCGCCACTAAAGCGCCCAATGCGCCATAAATGCCCATTCGCCCTCGCACATGCGCTTGCGCGTGCGGGCGGTGCTACGCCTGCAGTGCTCAAAGTTACTTCTTTTCTTACATAAGCAATAATATGGAACAAATAATTCTATATAAACCCACATCTTAGCAACACTCTAACCAATGTGGGACTATTTTTTTTCTTTCATTTTTGTTCCATTTGCTATGTACGTCTCTTTGAAACTATTTTCCATTCACCTAATTCATTTATTTTTGAACTAGTGAATGACTCAAAAATTCAATGTTCAAACATACATGAATTCAACAACTTCTTCCACTATATGTATTTGTTTGGCCTATAAGTAAAGTAAAAGTTACTTCTACAATGATGAGGTAGATCCTATATAACAAGCCAACTTCTCAGATCTACTTCACATGGATTTTCGATGGAATAGAATTGGAAGTAATAAGTATTAATAATTTATTATCTTGTGTTTTACTATTCTATTTTTTTTTTCCAAGAATTAGTTATTTTATTCCTCTTCCATTACTTCCTTCTTCTAAAAGGTAAAAAACAAACACTAGAACTATTAGAAATGTGATATTTCCAGCTGCTAAAGGCACCCTCCATTTTTCTAAGAGCACTCTTAAGGATGAATATTATAAGTTTGCCATTATTATTTGGATGATTTTAATACCGATACATTAATCCTTAAATATTTTGATATTAGCTTTCCAAATTTTTATATTTTTAAATTAGTCTCTTAAAATCTTTAAGTTACTCTATTTTAGTCTCTCGGATTAAGTTCTATTGAGTTACGAAGAAAAATTTCTTATAACTTAACCTTTTATCTATTTTTTTAAAGTTATACCCTCATCATAAAAAAATCTTTTTTATGATAAAGTGAACTCAATTCCATCTCTTCTTAATTATTCTCAACTCTCTCCCACTCTGTCTGTCTCCCCTTCCCGATAACTCAATTCAACACGCTCTCTTTCAATCTCTCTTTCCTAATTAATCTCTCATCCAATCAAATCAACTCTCTCCCTTCTTTTCATAATAACTCAACCAACATCTTATCTTTCAATTTTTTCATTGTAATTATTATCTCTCATAAAAAACTGAATCCAACTCCCTCCATCCCTCTCCCTCTCCCTCTCTTCTCTCTAATAACCCAATCCAATACACTCTCAATTTCTTCTACCTAATTACTCTTTTTCATCGTAAAGTGAACCCAACTACTTTTTCCTCAATCACATCAACGGCTAACACCTTCTAATCTTCTTCTTATCCTCATTAATTTGTATTTATGGGTTCAGAATGATGACTTAAGATCGATGATGGTAGAGAGCCTGGACAGTCTTGATGAATAATCGATTGTCATCAAAGAAATTGTAGATGAGGTAGGCGAGACAAAGAGGAGAGGATGCACCAAGTTAGTGGAGGAAGAATGTAGCTTAGATTCAATAAATTTGGGAGGAAGTAGAAGGAGAAGAGGGATAGAAAGAAGGAGACCATATTGAGGAGGAAGATGGCAGAAACAATGGAGAGAGGGCAGATGCGACTGTGATCTATTAAGGCCGAGTGTTTATAGAAGGAGAAGAGATGGACTTCCTTTTTTATTTTTTTTTTCATTAAGTTTAGAGATCTTATTAGTCTCTTGAAAAATAAGTTTGGCCATGCCCTAACATATACAATTGAGTTAAATGGATGGAAAAATTAACAGAGAGAACAGTGTGAAGTAACTTGAGGTTTTCGGGGCACTGATTAAAAATTATGAAGATTCAAAGGACTGGCCAAACTTGCAATATGTTTAGGCCAATTGGTTGGTTGTGAAATGTGACTCATCATTCTATGATAAATAATGATGCTTTCATTTCTTTCTTTTTGTTTGGTGCTTTCCTCAATTCATTTTCAATAACAACAACAACAATAATAATAGCAACAACACAATTATTGTTATTGGGAGTAATGGATACGTCTACGGACTAAATTTTAATCCATTCTATACAAAATTTTAAATTAGAAAAATAAATTTTTTATTTCTAGTTTAAAAATTGACCCATAAACGCGTCCATGCTTTTTCTTAGGAAACTATTCAATATAAATATTTTTCCTTATGGATCTATTGGGAAGTTTATAAAAGAGCATAACATTTTTCCTAATGAGCCCACTAATTAATAACTGTTCAGACTTAAAATCCAAACCAAAATTACACTGTAAAGTAGGCTCACTAGAAAAAGTGGTGTGCTCCTTTGGAAACTCCCTATCTATTCATAATGCCATTTTTCGAGGTAAATACATACATTATAGAAAATACATTACATATCTAGCTAATGTTTAAAAGTTCTATTGATAATAATTAATTTTAGGTTCTAAGCACGGGAAAATTTATATCTATGATCTAAATATTATTTAGAAAATCTAAAAATTTATATGCATCATTATAGCACATGTCCATGACTTAGTATTATAACTTCAGAGTCAGATACATGAACTTTATATATTTTATCATATATTTGATATCAATGTACCATATATCTGTATTAATACATAATCTATAACAAAATAAAGTATTCAATCTCCCCAATATGAAACAATCATTGCGATCAGTTTAGCTGGTTTTTCTATTTTTAGCTAGGAAAGATTATTTTTATGGCATCAATTCAATATTCTATTAACAAATTAGAATTATTAGCTTTGCACAGGTAAGATAGGAGTTTCCAAAGGAGCACATTATTTTTCCTAATGATCCCATTTTATAAGTGTCCGGGTTTTGAGCCTGCAAAAAAAAACAAAGAAAAGTGGGCTCACTAGGAAAAATGGTGTGCTCATGTGGAAACTCCCGTAAGATATCGAACCTAGATAAGTATATTTTAAATAGTGCGGAAATAAACGTAAATAGAAAAGAGGAAAAAAAAAAAAAGGAAAATATTATACAACTAATGTACATGCAATGCGTATCAATTAAGTTTTTTTTTGATAAAGTATTCAATTTAAGTAATTTATAAATCAGACAAACCAGTTATCACGCTCTATAAAATTCAGTTGCATATGTAATACATTCTATAATTGCAGTGAGCCACAAATTCCAAAGTAATTAGCCATGGTTTCTTCTGGATGCACCTATTGAAAAATTTACTTTTATTATAACTTTACTATTAAATATTTGAGACATTTTTACACTTGGTCTTCCTTTCATCTCTTTCCTCTTAATGTCTCTCGAAACCCTAACTATTCACCAAAAAATTATATACACATCTCTCTAAATATCTTTAAAATTTTATTCCTTCTAATTAAAATGAAATTTAAAAGATTCGAAAGAGAGATCTCGTGATCGAGAATATAACAAACTTATATTAATTTTTTTGAAAACAATTTTATTTTTAAAAATAAAATTTGAATGATTTATCAAAAATTATATAATTTTTCACATTTCAATGTTTTTTTTAATATTTAAAAATAGAATGGAAACTTTTGAGGTGTTCTTTAGATTAGTATTTCTCAAAAGACTGAAGAAATTGTTGGGTCTTGGGAGAGAGGACATTTAGAAATTGGGAGAAAAAAGAGAAGGAGAATTTAGAGTATAAAAGAGTATATTTGGAAAAAAATTATATTTTTGAAGTTTATTAGTAAAAATGGATACTTAATAATGAAGCGGGTAAAGTTTTATTGTACTCATCTCTTAGACCCAAAACCGAAAAGAACTAAACCAAACGCGACCCCATAGCACATGGAACTAGGGGTGCAAATGGACCAGGCGACCCGTTAAGCACGCCGGGCATGTGCCCGGCATGGCTCGTACGAGTCGTGCTGGGTCAGCCCGAGCAGGGGATACCCGAGCTGTCGGCACGTACCAGGCACGACTCGACACTGGATTTTTTTTTATATAAAAGTAGCCGTTTGCGGCCCGTTGGGAGGTTTTTTTTGCAATTTTTTTTTGCATAGAACCCTTCAACGACTAACTATGAACATGACGTGTCCCTTGAAAATTATGCAACTTTTGATATTTTGGTCTGGTGAAAATCACAGAAAAACATATCATGTACTTTCTAATATGGTTCATGATTTACTGACTCCTCCGGTGTCTACAGTAGTATCAGAGTCTATTTTTAGTGCAGGTGGTAGAGTGCTCACGGAGTGGAGGAGCTCCATGATAGCAAACACATTAGAGATGCGTGTTTGCTTGAAAGACTGGCTCGACGCAAAAGACAGAGAACAAGAATTGTCCATCGAAATAGAAATAGAGAACTCACAGGAGGATGAATGAATTTTTTTTCTAATTTCTAAACTTGTAAACTTTTTCATGTAATTTTTTATCAATTTTTTCATGTATTTTTTTAACTCATAAATTTCTTGGAAAAAATATTAAGAACAAATTGAGAATGACAGCCAGAATCCTCTCCCTTCTCTTCGGACTTTGTATGATTTCTAAAGAGATTTATATAGCAATTATATCAATGTAATGATATTTAATATAATAAAATTTTATTTTTACTATCATTTATTCTTTTTAAAACTAATTAAATTAAGCTAACTATTTTCTTAAACTTACTTAATAATCAACTTACTATTTTCTAAAAAAAATTAAAAAAACGTACCGAAACGCCTCGACCCGGGCACGGCACGTGCCCGGTAGACCATGCCGGCGGGCCAACGCCCGGTTGGACGTGCTGTGCCTGGGGCACGGCACGCTCGTGCCAAGCACGGACCGTGCTCAAGCCGGGCACGACCACTTGCCAGGTCTACACGGAACTATGGGTAATTTTAAATACGCCACATCTTTTTCTTAATGAACCTCGTAACTTAAAAAACAAATCATTACAAATTTGTCATTTATTTTTTAGACGAAAAAACTCACAACCCCTTTTCTTAGTAAGCCCCGTTGCTATCGTTGCTGCAGCGACAACAGTCAACTGTTATTGCTGCGGCCGGTGCTGCGGCAATAGCAGCAGGCAGCAACCACTACCACTGCAGAAGCAGGTTGCTGCTGCTGCTGCTGCTTCGTTGCCGCCGCTGCTACTAGAGGAGGCGGAAAGAGAGAGGGTAATTTTTAAAAAAAGAAAAAAAAATGGGTCTCACTAAGAAAAATGCCCATATCTTAAATTTTCATATCTTAAATTTTTATACGACTCACTAAGAAATTCTCATATTTTATATTTTAAATTCTGATAGGGCTCACTTAAAAAAAAAAAAAAAAAAACGCTCACTGAGAAAAAACTTGGGGCGCATTTAGAATTTCCCCGAAACTACCCACCACACAACTCGTAAGGTCGTAGGGTTACCTTAGAAGGTTACCAGAAGTTTCCTTCCTTCGGTACAATTACCCCAATTTACCCAAAATACCCTCAACCTCAAGTGGTAGTACAGGGGCATTATCGTCATCTAACACCGAAGCACCCTCACCTTGGTGGCCCCCTGCTCCCTCATCATGACGGCACGTGCCTCGTTCCTGCCCTCACTCTAAAACTGACGGCTTTCTCCCCTCGATCGGGTCCGAGTCCATCGCATCACTACGCCCCTCAATGGGCCCCACGCCAACCGGGACACATGTATGCATCCATACGGCATACCATCATGATTCATGCATGTATGGGTAGCTGGGAAACCCGAATGCGATAGCGGTTCAGTCTCTCTCTTTATAAATGCCGTCCCTTGGGCCTTTCATATCCTTCAGCTCTTCAGACAGATTAAAAAAAAAAGAGGGCAAATTCTTTAGAGAGAGGGGGAGAGAGAGAGAGAGAGTCATCAGGCATGGGTGAGGTGAGGATTTATGGCCAATTAATGAGCCTTTTGGTTCTAGTTTCTCTGATTTTGCTGATTTTTAATGGGTTTGTTTGTGCAGAAAGAAGGGAAGAAAGAGGAGAAGAAGGCAGAGAACAAATCAGAGAACAAGAATGAAGGAGGAGGAGGAGGAGGAGGAGGAGGAGGAGAGAAGAAGAAGGAGGATGGGGTTGTTCCTGTCGTCATGAAGCTCGATATACATTGCGAGGGATGCGCGCTCAAGATCAAGAAATCTGTCAAGAATTTCGAAGGTATTGGAATTTTATTTTGCCCCTTTTTTGCTCAACTGGGCTTTAAAGTTTAAATTTTTCTAGTTTTATTTGATTTTTTTTTTTTTTTTTTGTTGGGGTTTGATACCAAAGTCGCTTTCCGAGATTAAAAAAATCGGTTTTTTTTAGCAGGTTTGCTGCTTTTAGCGTACGTTAGCGTGCAACTTTCCAGTAGTTGATGCTATTAATCGTGCATTTATTTCCTTCCGTCACAAAAAATTAAATCATCTGCTAAATCCGAGCCCCTTTTCTAATTTTCCTTTTTTTTTATTTTTTTTTTGTATCTCTGCTACTTTATTTCATTATTTTTCCTTAATCTTCGTCTATGCAAGATTTATTATGTTTTTGTTTTTTAAGAAATTTACTGGCTTTCGCTCTCTTACTTTGGAAAAAAGCGAACTTTTTAGTCCGTAATTTAAAAAAAAAAAAATGGCGCATGTTAGCATCAACTCTTTTTGCGAGGTCCTCGACGAGAACAAATTGATTGATTCCTTTAAAACCTAGAAGAATCCGTCAAAAATTCGGCCGGCTCTAACTTATTTGTCGATGAATTTTCCAATAGGAGTGGATGCGGTATCTACGGACTTGGCAAACAACAAGCTGACGGTTATCGGCCGAGTGGATCCATGGAAGATCCTCGAGCGGGTCGAATCCAAGACCCGAAAGAAAGTGGATCTCATCTCGCCCGCTAACCCGCCGAAGAAGGATGCCGAGCCCAAGAAGGCGGCCCAGTCCGACACCAAGGATGCAAAGAAATCCGACGACAAAAAGCCCAAAGAGGTAATTATAACTCTTTTTTAAGTTGTTATTTGCAGTTTGAGGACTGGTTTAAATTTGTTTTTTTTTTTTTTTTGTTGCAATTTACAACAGCCTGCAGTGTCCACAGTGGTGCTGAAGATCCGGCTGCATTGCGAGGGGTGTATGCAGAGGATTCGCAAGACTATTTTGAGGATTAAAGGTAAATTCATAGGGATAAAGAAATTCTTCATGATTTCCCACCTAAAATATTGAGTATTTGGAAGAATATTCTCTCTTACCTATCGGTAATTGGTTGACGTATTTTAAATTTAATATCAATACAATTCTTGTATTTTAATTAAATTTTTTTGCATAGAATCTACAAATGAGACAAAAAAATGCAAGGTGAGTTAGTTAATTTTTAAATTTTATAAAATTACAAGACTGACCAGAGATTCTCAGTGAACCCACCTACGCGCTTCTGAGTGATCTGGTAGATATATACTTTGACCTACAAAAAATTTACATTAGAGAATCAACTCAACTCAAAATTTACAAAAACTGAATTTGTCTACATTTATGGTTTAATCTCTCATTCATTTTACAGAAAGCACCACCCCTGACACTTTCAAGAATTGCAGGTGTGGAGACTGTGAACATAGATTCGGCAAAGGATTTGGTCACAGTGAAGGGCACAATGGACGGGAACAGCCTCCCTGGGTACCTCAAGGACAAGCTCAAGCGGGGCGTCGAGGTCGTCCAGCAGAAGAAAGAGGGCGGCGGGGGAGGTGACAAGAAGGAGAAGGGCGGCGGCGGCGGCGGCGGCGGCGGCGGCGACAAGAAGGAGAAGGGTGGCGAGAAGGGTGGGGATGGAGGGGGTGACAAGAAGGAGAAGGAAGGCGGGGGCGATAAGAAAGGAGGAGGGAAGAAGGATGACGGTGGCGGCGAGAAGGTGGCAGGGCCGGCTGCGACCGTGGCGGTGGAGGCCAACAAGATGGAGTACTACTACGGAGGTGGAGGAGGAGGAGGAGGAGCGTATGGAGGAGGAGAAGGGGCGTATCTGTACCCGTATCGGGTGGAGATGGTGCACGCTCCGCAGCTGTTCAGCGACGAAAACCCTAATGCCTGTTCTGTAATGTGAAGATAAAATCCGTTCATGTTGCATTGCGTGCAGTGTTTTGTTTTGAGGGGTAGCTAGAGAGAATTGGGTTATGGTAATTAGCTTATGAAACTTTTTGGTATCCGAATGAAGAAAATTGTAAAGAAGGGTTGTATATGGAAGTTTTAATGTAGTGTAGAAATCTTGTTGGGGACTGAGGGCACTCCCTAGCCAGATTTTTAAGAGTTACAATAGATGAACTTGGAGTCAAAATATGACAAGCGTAGAGCATCCACGAATGGAATTAAAAAAAAAAAAAAATGATGTGGCTCGGGCACAGTCATCCGTTTACATCTGGCTCGGGCACAGTCATCCGTGGACACAGTCATCCGTTTACATCTGGCTCGGGCACAGTCATCCGTTTACATCCACGAGATCTCGTATAAAGAAGAGAATCATGCCATATATTCTCCTTTAAAATTACAGAGGAGTTAATTATGGTTTCATCACAATCCCATTGTAAGAAACATCTTCAATCACCATAGATTCCATTGGAATAGTGTGTGAAACTGTAGAAAATCCAAGTAAAAGTATCTACGTGTGAAGAGCCCAGATACTGTAATATTTTAAGAGGTGTGCTTATAAAGCAACTTGTGTGCTTATTTAGAAATTCCCACGTCAAGAAACAATAAAGCTGTATCGGTTGAACCAACTTGACCTAAGCCGGTCCTTCTCATGAACCCACATCAAGATGCCAAGACGCAATTTTGTCTTCCCATGGGCTAACATTATCAAGAAGAGACTAAAATGGATTGTCCACTCATGAGCGTGGATCCAAATCCAACAGTTTGGTGGCTTAATTATTTGAATAATAAGTCAGTAGCAAAGTCCCACGAAAATGAAATGAAATGATTTTTTTTTTTTTTTTAAACGGAGAATCTTAATCTTGGTGAAGATGTGGGTTTGGTAATCCAAAATTGATATTTGGTAAGCTGTTTGAGCTGAAGAATTTCTCCAGTGGGGCGATTTGATGGTTGAGATGTCTCAATCTTAGCTTACGACCTTGCTTGATTAATGGGGAAATTGGATAATTAGGGGCGTGATTAGACGCTCAAGTACATTATCAGCTCTCTAGTACATTATCAGCTCTCTAGTACATCTCTCAGTAGCGAAGTACTAGAAACTGCAAGTACGATGCAGTGCCCTCTATATGCAGCATAATAGGATAAGTAATTATTATGAGTCCATTACAAAAGATTAGTGAGATGATCAAGAGATTACTCTTTCAAGTAACTGATCTTATTATATAATGGCTAAAATAGATAAACCCCCACGAACCATATAAAACCCCATAAACTTTTTTTTTTTTTTTTGATGTTATGTAAATCCACGGTGTTTCAAATTTCGTGGAAACTCCAAATAACATAATGAAAATGTTAATTGATTGATTTAAAAACGCATCAAATATTCAGTATTCGATAATTTTAAATATATATTTTTTAAAGTAAAATATACTAAATTAGGATATGAATATTTAGAAAGATTGGAGAGAGTTATTTACTGTAGTTTTTAACGTTTATTAGTTTTTCCGCCAATGCCTTCTCGGGCTTCTATCAAATTTGAAAATTCGTGCGGGATAACATAAAATAGGTCACAATATTTTAGAAAAAACATAATACTCTGTGGGAGTTTTTTATAGTTTAGCCTTATACAATCTGAGATCAACGGGTTTTAGAATACAGGCAGATAGCCTCACATGAAAAACAACAAAATATTGTTGAATAGAGATAGAATATTAAGTAACCATATTTATTGACAGAATGGTTATGATTTAGATTAACTAGATCAGTTATAATATATTTGTCTGTTTGATAGAAACTCTCTCTAGTCCAAATTATTATTATTATTATTTTTTTCATGTTTTGTTGGATTAGAACAAGATGTGGTTTTGACACTTATTTTGTTATATATATATATATATATATATATATATATATGAAAAAACAGGAAATTCACTGTCAGTGAAGGGAAATCCTTCACTAGCACTTAGGTGACCAAATAATTGTATTACACATGGCACAACTCAAAATAACAAATAAAATAACTTTTTTAACTGTCCTTTGAGTGGCGCTACGTGTAATACAATTTTTAGGTCACCTAAATGCTAGTGAAAGAATCCCTTCACCGTCGGTAAATTTCCTGTTATATATATATATATATATATATAAACTTTCAAATCAGTCAATGTAGATATTCTCTTATTCTCTTCCTTTGTCAAATTGAATTTGCAATTCATGACTTAATTTCTTCCTATGAAAGAAAGTAGGATTAATTTAGAATAAAAAAAAAAAAGTGGATAGGTACAAATCTAATGAAAACAACACAATTGTTAATATTTTCCAAGGGTGTCTAGTTCAAACCTCCACACACATGTGTGTTAAGGTGATTTGATGTTGATTGGAAGCCAGTTATGTTTGTATTAGGTAAAATTCTTGGCTTAATGGATAACATCTACAAGCATCTATTAGATTCTAGACAAATCAGATGGAATGGGTGATTAATCATCATTAATAGAAATTAACTCAAATAATTTAATATTAACAATGGTTTCAGCTTAGCGTCCAGATTCGACCTAAATCATTTCTCTTTGTTTGTTTGCTGATGAAGGACAAGATGCCAGGGCTACAACCTAACGCCTTGTTTCCTGTGTCTCTACATGAACTCACGCATATGCATTTGGCAGAAAGTAACTGCAGGTTACTATGTGACTCTCGAATTTGAATTCTGAATATGACAAGATTCTCCGATATGATTTGATCATATACACCGTATATCTAAAATGTACTGGAGCTAACAAATATAAGATAAGTTAAAAAAGCGAAGAAATTAGAAGCCTAAATAGATACACATTGTTCAATGGGAACGAGTAAAGAAGTACAATCAATGTGACCCATACAGAATGATTAGTTCTATATAGCATGCATCTCAATTAATATTAATATTGTATAACCAAATTAGGTATTCTTTTGAAATCTAAGTGTTCAATGGGGAGGATTTCTTACTTTTTGAAAATGAATACAATTTTCTTAACCACTCTTTAAATGACATCACGTGTAATAATTTTATTGGGTCAGCTAAACGACGGTAAATGATCAGTGAATTTCCCATTTCTTGTCATTTATCCTTTTCAAACCTTCTTTTGTTTTCTTTCTTTGTCTAATTTTAACTATTTTAAAAGACAATATAAATAGACGTGGCAACTAGAAGTTAAGAAGTAGATTTAATTAATTATACTAACGATAATAGCTTGATATATGACAAATTTATTGGTAGAGCTACCATTACCTTTCTAAAGGATACAAAAGATAAGGAACATTGCTTCTTTTGAAATTTTTTTGCTAGAATAGATACTCAAAAGCTATGTTCTTTCGTAACTATACCTGGAAACATCACTCTGTTCTAAGATTAACAAATCGATGTGGAAAGTTTTCCTGCCACATAATCTTAGACACTAACAGATAGCCTTCGCTTACCATATAATCAACATACATATTTTCTTCCCTCCGAATATATTGCACTTGAACCCATGCGAAAGACAAAACCAAAAGCCAGGCATCTGGAAGGAGTTGATGACATCTACAACTAGTGGCACTCGGGAAAGAGGACCAACACAATTCTCTGATCATGAATCATAACCGAAGCCCACACAAAGGCTTTCTATAAACTTCTATACTCTGTTTTAGGTGCAGATAGAATAACAACCAAAAAACAACCGGTTCCTATCAATATCCCAACGTTGTACCGAGCAACAAATCTAACACTAGACTTATTGTCACGAACAGAACCATCAAAGCTGTATAATGAATAAAGATTCGCGTAACCACAATAAAACTTTGTATAAGATCTTGGATATTGAATTCAATTCTCCATCATAGATTCAAAAAAATAGGAAAATTAATCTGATAAGAGTGAGAAGTGAGAACAAGGGAAATTTGGTGTTGAGGCTCAATCAATAATGAGAACCATAACCATTAGTGTGAGTGAGTGGGTGGGGCGAGTACGCATGAGCTCAACTCTGATACTCACCCCCCACCTCTCTGTGTCGGTGTGTCGAGTGTCAGGCGTTTGGTACTCGTTGTCTTGACTCGTACCTAACGGGAAATTCTAAATGCGCACCACATTTTACTTAGTGAGCTCCACATCCTAGATATATATAGTAAAGTGAGTTACGACGTAGGGGAAAATGGTGCTCACTAAGACAAATGTGGTGCGCATTTAGAATTTCCCGTACCTAACTTTGTCTGAGACTTTGGTGAGAGAGAATTTCTTGACGACTACTGCCCTAATTAATAAGAATCAAATTAATCAGCATCCTCACTACATTAATTAACTATTCAACTCTCACTAATAAGTTTTAGTGCATGTGTGTGTTCGCAGCGGAATTTCTTCGCCTTGTTTCCATTGAATTTAGCTTAGATTACAACGAAAGAGAATAAGAGAAAGAAAGAACAAACGAGAGGATTTTATATCTCAATCGCTCTTTTTTACAAAATAGTGTGGGATCTGTGGCGATGGGATCTGTCAAGCAGCTCCTTTGGACGATCTGACGTCGAAATCTTCTCTCTTGAAGATGACGGCCGACTGTAGACGATCTTCTCTGGTCTTTCACGAACTCAAGACTCTATGTGTAACTTGAATTCTCCAAGATGCCGAAAAGAAGAAAAAGAAGACCGAAAAATCTTGATGATCAAAAAAAGATTGATCTATTATTGATTGATGATCTCTAAAGTCTCCTCAAAGAGGGTATTTATAGACTTTAGTGGTTATAAGAGTTCCCATAGGAATAAGAATAAAGATTTCCATAGGAATAGGAAAAGAAGGTTTTTTGTATTCATCAAGGATTCTAATCAAATATTTAATATTGATTTAAATCTCTTGATTTAGAATTCTGATTGGACTCAATTTGGATATTGGATAAGTCCAAATCTCAATCACAATCAACTTGGAATTCTAATGAAATCTGCTCACGCGGAGTTATATACTCTAATCACGGAACTAAATTCATCAGAACGCGGAGCTATGGACTAGCTCCGCGTTTTGCTCAAACGCGAGGCTAAAATAGCCAAACGCGGAGCTACGGAGTTAGCTCCGCGTTCTGTTGTGGAAGCTCCGCGTTCTGTTGTGGAAATTCCTTTTTACTTAGAAATTTTCACTGCCAACAGTGTGATCATTTATTAGATTATCATAGTATACGTATACAAAAGTTCGGAGTTGTTGGCTTAGAAAGCAAGTAGCAACTAATTAGGTTATATTTATTTTTTCTCTTGATGATGCATGACATTATCATCTTAGCTAATTATCTCACAGTTTATGAAGGTGAGAGCTATATAAACGTGATTCATTTGCGAACTTGTGGGCATCTCTCTCTCTCTCTCTTCATGTTTATAATTGGAGTCGTAGAATTTTGGAATTCCAAATTTTATTTTATTTTCAATAAACGCTTGTAGCCTACACTCTCGAGATTTCTATGCATGCATTGGTCACGCTCTCATTTTGAAGACAGTTAACAAGAAAATAAAAGTCACTAGTTCAGACACCGTGTCTTATCCATCATTCTATTAATCAAAGTTTAAGAAAACATTAACGACATAAAATTTGAAGACTTTTACATTTTTGACGTTTCTTTTCGTGATCTTTTCTGCTCCTCTGACTTCTCTTTTTCTTAAAGAAAAAGTGGAACCGAAGCAAGAAAGCATACCATAATGATCCTCTTTAAGAGATATCCCCTCCTAATCATATCCGGAATTTCTAAATGAGCACACCATAGGTCTGAGCATATTTTTCCGATTCAAAAATTATTCCCCGAATAATTTTAACAGCATTCGGATGTTAATATTCGATTAGAGTAAAAAACAAGGTCACAAAATAAAGTGACGAACTTGTAATTTCTTACAATTTTAAGAGATGTGCTCACTAAGACCAGTGGTGTGCTCATTTAGAAATTCCCATCACAGCCCCACAACACCTTGACGTTCCTTGAAGAAACCCTAGGATCCAACAAGAAGCCCCACAACACAAAGCCAGGCCTCTCTTTGCAGAGGAGAGAAAGATATAGGCAACAACCTTTTCTCATCAATTTTTTATTATTTTTTTTATCAACCTGTGTCCAAAGAGAAAAAAGAAAATGACAATGCCCTTTAACAATTGGGCCTCCACGTATTCTTCTAGGAAACCACCTCCTCAAATATTCAAGTCCACTTTCAAAACTTTACAGTTGCCAGATTGCTTTCTATGGACCCAATTGTAGGGTACACACCCCTCTGTCCCAACCCTTTTGGGACCACTGCAACCTCCACTGGCCCTTGGTGGGAAATTCTAAATGCGCACCACATTTTACTCAGTCAGCACCACATCCCTTAGTAACATAGAGGAAGATGGTGCTCACTAAGTCAAGTGAGGTGCGCATTTAGAACTACCCGTACTTGGTCCACCTTCCCATCTTTCTTCTGTATTTTCTCTTTGTAAGCTTTTAGCATGTGTTAGGCAAGTCAAGTGCAAATTTTGATTTGGTGAGGTCTCTTCAATTTTATTAAAATAAAGGTTATAATGTTTAATATAATCGGTTTGCCAATAAAAATTATAAAAAACAATGCGACTTTTTTTTTTATATAAATATTATTTTGTTTTGTTGGATACTATTATAAAAAGAGCGAGTTGTTTCTTTAAATATGTCGTTATTGGACTTTCAAAATTGTCGGTTTAATTAGTTTATCACTTTGCGTTTCTTAAAATGCATTCACAATGTAACATTTTCTTCTTTTTTCTTTTCCCCCTTAATTTCCACTTTAAAAGAAGGTTTTCTATTTTGATTTCAAATGTAGGAGCTCATATCGTTGTCGAGAAAAAGGCTAACTCTAAGATCATTTTGTCACACAGTGTTATAAGAACAACAATAGCTAATCTTTTTATTCCAAGTACTTGAAATACGCTATATGAACCAAAAGAGAATTACACCGGATCGATCACGTAGTGTTCTAATATAGCTTTTAATTTGTGGTGTTTGGTTTGCTAGAAAATGAACGAAAAAAAGGAAATAGAGAATGAAATAGAAAAGAAAATATACAAAAAATAGAAAAAAATGAAATAGAGCAAGAAATAAGATTCTCTTTGTTATTTGGTTTTAAAATAGAATATAAGAAGAAATAAGTACGAGGTATATATAACTAGAAATAAGTACAGATATGCATGTCACTCATATAATTGGGAGTTTCTAAAGGAGCACACCATTTTTCCTTTCAACTGAAAGTCCGAGGAAAAAATAACTATCTAGTGGGCTCACTAGGAAAAGTGGTGTGCTCATTTGGAAACTCCCATATAATTGCTTTTTTTTTTTTTTTTTTTCCTCAAGAGTATTTCCAACAAATTTGTGTTTTTTTTTTGGTAATTAATTTGTCTTAGTATTCTCAAATTAAGTCCCCGTGGTGGGCCCAAGCACTGCCCTAGCCATTGGCGGTGACGAGAATTTGGAAGTGGGCTTGCATCACATCCCATGAGCGCCATTGCCATTGCAACAAAGGAACTCATTCTTGTTGGTAATGGCCCTCATTTTGATGAAACAGAAAGAAAGCTGAGTGAATGCGACATGGATGATGATGATGTATGACCTATATACATAGCATTAGCCCACAAACCACAAAAAAATAAAATAATAATAATAAAATAAAAAAAAAAATTAAAAAAAAAAGGAAATAGCAAACTTGAACCAACTTGCCTTCATTTGATTAATGATATAATTACCTTCTCTCTCACCTTAAAATATAGGGGTTTTTTTACATATCTGTCCCTTAAAGTTTTAAAAATTAGAATTTAGTCCTTCAATTCTTCATATTTATAATTTTGACCCCAAATCTTTTAACTCAACATATTCCATAGCCATATTTTGGCCAGAATTTCCCGTTATACTCCTGAGTTATTTCATTTTAGTCTTCCTTTCCCTCTTTCTCCTCTCTTTCTCTTCTTATTGGGTTCCCCTCTCCATTCTTCGCCTCTCTCTCTCTTCTCTCTTTTTATTGGGTCCCCTGAGTTTCTTCACTTTAGAAATTAACTGGGAGAGAAGAGAGAGAGGAGAAGAATGGAGAGGGGAATCTAATAAGAAGAGAAAAGAAGGACTAAAATAAAGTAACTCAAGATTATAACTGGAAATTCGGGTCAAAAATATGGCTGGGGGACTAAATTGTGGTAACCTAAAGGATTTAGAGGACTAAATTATAAATATGAAGATTTGGGAGACTAAATTCTAATTTTTACAGATGTAAGAGACATATATGTAAAAACCCTAAAATATATAGCCATATGACTTTCTCTCAACTTGAAGGACACAATGACCACCATAAAAATATCAAAGATTTCTCGTTTATGGTAGATTTAAATATTTTAATAACGTTTTGAATGATCACATTCAACAAAGGAATTTGTTTACGTATGTTTTTTTAGATAGTTAAGGATAAGCATGTACCCACAAATCATGTTGACATCCTCAATTAATTTTCTTTATTCTTTTTTAAAATGTAAAGAGTTCGGTTATGCTTAGAAAATACATTATATCAAATATAAAATAAGAGAGGTATGCAATATATCTTTAAAGATGAAGAAAGCTCGGAAGTGAAAAGATCTTGTTGGAGGGCCATAGTGTATCCAAATACCCTAATTTGTGGATTTTAAAAACTTTTTTCATGTTAACTAGCTATATTAGTTGTTTTCATACTTATGAATGAAATTTATGAATTAACATCTTGTATTTATTTTAGCCTATGAGAGACAATTAATTAGAAGATCCATGAATACGGTAGTAGGAATGGTAATTAATGGACGCGTCTACGGACTAAATTTTGGATCTCTCTATACAAAATTTTAAATTAGAAAAATAAAAATTTTATTTTTAATTCAAAATTTGATCCGTGAGTATGTTCATTACCATACATAATTAGTAGATTTTTGAGAGATATTCTCTATATTTGAAGAATATCTCTTTTGCTCTACTTTGTTTTAATAAATCTTTTCTTCAAGACAAATAGTAGCTATTTTATCCAAGAGGAAGGGTCCATGAGAAAGAAAAAAAGTAAAAAAAAAGGCTTGTCGTACGGTCGAGATAGATATTGAATAATAGTTAATTACTTTAAAAAATGTTTTATATGAATGACGTAACCCATGAAGATTATGTCCACGCAACTCCTTCAAAACTTTAGCCACATGCACACAAAAAAATAAAAATAAAAAATAAAAAAAAATACGACATTTATTTATTGAAACAGAATATTCAATATTTTATGGTTGTTAGCTTCAACACATTCTTCATTTTTATTAGTTTGTAATAAAGTATTCTAACTTAAATTGTAATTCAAAATTGGCTTAGCCTGACTCAATGGTGCTGAGTCTTGTGACCTTCAAATAATCAAACATTGCCAAAAAAACAGACAATTAAGTCTCGCCCAAACCCTAACCCTAACCCACTTCCCCCAAATATGAACCCTATCTTAACAAAGTTGGCTTGCCCTCATTTGTCTATGCACGTCGCCAAATTGAACAGGCAACTCCTAACTTAATTCTTTGGCAGGCCTATCCTCTAACAAACGCTATTTGGAAGATTTCCAAATGAGCACACCACTGTTCTCAGTGAGCACACATTCTGAAATTGTAAAAATGCACGAGCTTGCCATTTTATTTCATGATTTTGTCCTGATTATGGTTAGAAATTAATCTCCGATGACTCAAGAAAAAGTGTGCTCACAAAAAAAAAAGGGGCGTGCTCGTTTATAAATTCTCCGATTTGGTCCCTTGATTGGACTACATGTTGCCTTCAAAAAAGGGCAGGATTAGGATAAGAAGTCTACTAATTAATCAATTAGAAAGGGAAAATAAAAGAAAAATGATGATCAAATCATACATTAAGGTTTGAAATTTTGTTGTTAAGGTGTCTCAATCGCACGCACAATATATTCTTGGGGTTTTGTTGGACTTGGTTTCTAGACTTGTCCAGATTGACACGCAATTAGAAAATTTGAAATTGGCTGTTGGTGTTGCGATCTCTTCATTAATACTCAAATTTTTTTCACTAAAGTCAAAAAGAAGGGACAGTGATGGGCCAATCTTGTCTGGTTAGTTGTTTCTATGGAGGCTACATGGGCCTTGGTCAGGTTGGATTGGGGGCCTGACGTCAGAGATGAGGCCTAATATTATTATTTTATTCTCCAGTTGATTTTCTAGAACTTACTATTTTTCCTGGAATCGAAGCAGGATCTCGTGTTACTATTCCCTTCTTAGTCATCAGATATTATTTAAAATTTTTGGTAAACGGCAATAAACATATTTTGTTGGATATTTAAATATGGGATTGATATAGTTTAATATATCACACTATAAAGTAATATAAATTTTATTTTATTTTACTAAATATTTCTTTTTTACATTATTATTCATATTAAAATCTCATTAGAAACCGAAATCGAAATCTACTGCAAATTTGATGAGGAAGAAGAAGGTCCATTGGTATCCGCATTCAATTTCAATAACGAATAGTAATTTAAAAAAAAAAAAATTGTAATTGTTTGTGTGGAGATCAAGACATTAGCTAAAATTGTTGAGCTAAGAAGAATCATTAAGATTCTACAAAAGCATTGGCCATAAAAATTGTAAATGATTCTTTATTGAATTTCTCAATAAAAATTATAATTTTAAAATGTTTCATATTTATAGAAAATGAGTAAAATTGAATTTCCTATTTATTTAAGACTAGGTTCTGTAATACCTGTGGAGGACTATTCTGCTTTTCGTTGACACTCTGCATAAATTTTATAGTTGGCAAATATTTTTGAACTTTCGACAGTAAGAGGGCTCTCCATATCGTATTGATCTCCTAGTCTCCGATTTTCGATCCTTTTTTCTGCTTTAGTTCGAAATTTTTATAGAGATTTGGTGACTCTTGAGTTGATCGTGGAGACCGACAATCCAACGAATTTGCTTGGCTACCACCTACAACAATCCAAATAAAAATTGCATCTCTATCTCTAAAAAGCACATAAAAAATAAGAGAAGCACTATATAGTATCATAAATTTTATCTTATATATATTTATTACAGGCAAAAGAATCCAACTTGGCTACAACCTACAACAGTTCAAATAAAAATTGCATCTCTATCTCCAAAAAGCACATAAAATAAAAATAGGAGAAGCACTATATAGTATCATAAATTTTATCTTATATATATTTATTAATTGTAAAAGATATTTTAGTGTGGGAGTGGAAACAGGAAACCATTAGCAACAGTTAGTCAGTTAATGGATGAAGGCCCCACTGAACCCCGCGCAACTGTAAGATCTAATCACCCCCGGGTCCTCGTGGGTCCCGCCAGACACTGCTTGCCACGTCATCCTCAATGCCATCTATGCATGTATGTGCATCAGGATGGTCATGATGGCAGCCATAAGCTGGTCGTCATCATCATGATATATTATTATTAAATGTTTGTGGCTTCGAATTTCGGGCAACCAGGATGCAACGGCGAAGGTGCATCTTGACTGGGCCGGGGAATACTCCAGCAGTCAGCCGCCAGAATGGGCCGAGGGGTTGGTGGGCCCCAGTGTTTGTGCGTCACGCTCACGTGGCGGATAAGTTTGGTGGGCTTTGCGTCTCGCAATGCTGCGGGCTAATGCATTTGGGCGTTGCTTGGTTGACATGCCACGTCCATCTGCCGTCAAGTGTTATGTTGTTGAATAGTTTTCGAATTCATCGGATTTTTTCGAACTTCGAATTTATGAGATTTACCTAATTATTTTAAAATGCCAAACTTATTACAATGTCGAGCGACTTCTCCCATTTATATTAGAAAAACAGAGGTATATATAAATCCAATGAGTTACTACTTGTATTCATGGCTGGGCTGCAAGCTTAGGCCTCATAACACTCTTGGGCTATTTTATTTATTTCAGCCCATGTACCATGAATCCATGAATAAAATGCCCACATTTCCAGAACATATAACATCTTTTTTTTTTCACGTTGGAAACAATAATTATAGAGAGGGGAAAAAAAAAAAAAAAAAATCAGATATGGGAATATTTTTACAGCTAGATTGCTGCCTTGATACTGAGAAACACTGCAAGTTTGTCAAATGCGTTAAAAATCAAAACCCATTATCATGATAAAGGACCCCTAAATTTCTTTTAATGAACAACTAAAATATTGGAATCAACCCTAAAACCCTAATTTTGGGTAGAAGTTGACTTACCTCGTCGTATTGGGGCTGGGCTGTGTCCGATCGAAACTCACTTACACGCACCTTGTCACGGAAGTAAACTAAGGCCCATGGGACCGAACGGCCCATTGATACATGAGCCAGAAAGACTTTTACAAAGAAGCCCTTTTGTGTTATTACATTTGCAGTCCCCTTCTCTTTTCTAAATTCACTTCGGGAGTTGCAAGAGACATTAGAGATGGCGTCTATTCTTCTACAGCCTTCGTATGTTCCATCTCAAAAACCCCATAAAAAACAAGTTTTTAATCCCAAAAATTGCAGTTCAAACCAAAACACTCTCGATTTCAAGAAACGGGCTCTCGATTTTGGCTCCAAATCGCTCAATTTCGCTTTCTCAAGCGCTCTCGCTCTCGGAATCGCTCTATCTGGTACTTTTTTCTGCAATTTTTGTCAAATTTTAAATCCATTTCAAGTGAATTCTATCTCATGGGTGTCGACGTTTTGCTTTAAAAATTAGTGTACATTGTATAGCTAAGATTTACCGAAATTTTTGTAGAACAGAGAGATAAATTAAAACTTATTGTAGAGGTATTAAGAAACAGAAAGAAGGAGCGAGGGACAGGAGAAAGGTTGAGCTCAAATTGGATGGAGAGAACATCAGGTCCAACAGGGAGCATGGGCCTAAACACAAAGCTGAGAATCAGTTGATCCAAAAGCTTAAGCCATTAAATCAAGGCTCCAACTTTGCATTTAAATTCATAGATTTTCTTTGTCCTATCCGATATGAGACTATACTCATATATGAATTAACTTAACAATCTCTCCCTTCATTGTGAGTGAACTTAATTTTACCAAACCCAAAGTTAATCCGACCAACTTAACTTTGGCAACCATCCATATTGAGAGTCGACATGTGGAAAACCAAAATCCACGTAGAGAGCTGACACGTGGGAAATCAAAATCTACGTGGAGAGCCGGGGAAACCAAATCCAAAATTAACTTAATTTTGGCAACCATCTACATTGAGAGCCGACACGTGGAAAATCAAAATCCACGTAGAGAGCCGACACGTGAAAAACTAAAATCCATGTGGAGAGCCGGGGAAACCAAACCCAAAATTAACGCGACCAACGGCTTCACTCCTCCTTAAACGTCAGGTCCAACGGGAGCTAAGAATCAGTTGACCCAAAAACTTAAGCCATTAGATCAAGACCCCAACTTTGTATTTAAATCCATAGACTTTCTTTATCCTATCCGATGTAGAACTATACTCACATATGAACTAACTTAACAGATCACAGTGAACTGCAACATCGGAGGTAAAAAGTTCTTGAATTTTGGATAGACTAGAGAAAATATTTACGTTGTTCAAGGAACTAAGTTAACTTGTTGGATTGTGAAATCCAATGCCCAAAACTAAAATGTCTCTGTCTGATGTATTAGAACATTGATTAGGTTACTAACAAGGTCTTGGACGAAAGATTCAGTGTAGACTACAGGTAACCATTTACCTGTAGTAGATGAGATTCAATAAAGAAAGAAAAAATATCCATTTTTTATGCTGACTTCTAGTGACTGGATTGGAGTGAGGAGAGAGAGAGAGATTAATTACTTACTTTCACGCCCATTTTTCTTAATTTTTATTTAAATTTCAAGATGTTTTACCTTTCTTTTCTAAGATGGAGATTAAAAGAACATTAGACTTGAACCATAATCAAACATTAATATGGTCCAGATAATTTTTTTGCAGACTTTAATTATTATATCCGTGCGTCCCCATATTTATGCACTATAATATAGTTTTCCATTATCGGCAGAAGTGGGCATCACTCAGTTTCGGTTAGTTTTTCCCAAATTTGGCAAAACCGAACCGAATATGAACGAGAACTCTGGTTCGGTTCGGTTAGAAACCGAATTTTAAATAAAACTTATTTAAAAAATTATGATTCTAATCATTTTAGTAAGCATATATCTATGTGATATCGATTGGTGTTGATTTTATTATCTATAGACTATAATATATACATGTGTGTGTATATTTATTTGTATATTTGTATGTTTATATGTACATATATATATATATATAATATATGTATATATGCTTGTGTATATATATAATTCTTAAATAATTCGGTCAGTTCGGTTTGATTTCGGATTTTAAAACTCAAAAATGAAAACTGACCGAATTATTTCATATTGGCTCGGTTTTGCTTATTCGAATCAGTTTCGATTGATTTTTTTGGTTTTAACCGAACTATGCTCACCCCCAATTATCAGGGCTTGTTTTTTGTTTCATTTATTGTTTACAACACTCATTTCTCATAGTGGCAACTATTATTTTATTGCCACCGTAAGTCCGGCCTGCTTGTTTAGGTGTCAGTTATTGTACTTCTATATATCTAATATGTTCATTCTGTAGGTGAATTCTATAAATGATGTCACCGTGATGATGCCTCTCATCTTATCCAATCGTTATATGTTTTATTTTCTTATTGTTAATTGATTGATTAAAAAACTGCTTGGTGATAATGGCTATACATAACCAAATACTTTTGTTGTATGTTACTGATTTCAATTAGATTTGAGGTGCACTTAGTGTTCTTTTAATATAAATGTGTAGGACCTGAAGCAGTTGATGCTAAAGTTGGGGTTAACAAGCCTGAGTTGCTTCCTGAAGAATTTAGTACTGTGATTGATGTAGCAGGGTTTCTTTCTGCAGGCCAGGTGTGGATGATTCTTTTTGTCTTTACTTCCTACAAATATTTGCCCATATATAGTCTTTACTTCGTAAAGAATTTAGCTAAGCATTTTCTCATGCGGGATGCATCGTTCCCTTGTATAATTTCTGAGTCTTGATATATATTTACTCTTACTAGGAAGACCGACTTCGTCAAGAAATTTCTGATCTTGAAAAGGATACTGGATTTAAATTGAGAATACTTGCACAGAATTATCCTGATACACCAGGTATGACTCAAAGGCTGACTGTATTTGCCTTCTGTCTACTTGATATTTGCATGAACTCATGTTGTATTGCCAGATCTAAGTATGTCTGATTAAAAGTACTCAACCCAGTATTACTAGAAAGCCCATTCATCGTAAAACTAACAACTTCTGATTTTGGTATTCTAGTCTCTCTATGAATCTCGATGGAGAGGAACAAGCAGAGATTAACGATCCACAGTATTCCTCTTCTATAGTATATGTTTTTATTTCTTCAAACTTTCTTCTTCGTTGCAGGATTAGCTATCAGAGACTATTGGCAAGTGGATGATAGAACTATTGTCTTTGTTGCAGACCCAACCTTTGGTAAGAACATGAAACATAAATTTCACTTTTACGTATCTTCTTAATCAATATAATAAAATGATTTACGTTTGCAATACCAGTATCTATACCCTTGAGTCAGTGGATTTCCACAATTAATATCTAGAGACACATTGTAACCCAAACGGTGTGTGTCTGGTTAATGTTATCATGATTCCCCCAAGTATTAGACAGGATCCCTAAAACTTAGTTTGCCCTCAATTTCCTATGAGATCAATGTATTATATGATTTTTGTAACTTCTTGCAATGGATTTAAGTCTAACTTAACAGCTATCGTAGTAGAAAATTTTATTCACATCTTGTTAGATTAAATTATAAATGAAAGAGAATATATCTCCATATTTGAGCTAGTATTTAAGATTTATCTTAGTAATGCTTAATGTTTACATCTATATTTAGATAAGAACTATGCGAGTGCGTGCTTTTCTGTGTGGTCCCCCCCACCCCATCCTTCTTGTTGTGTATGTGTGCATTTGCAATCAGGTGATGTTTTAGGATTGTATTAAGATATCACATGCATAAAACTTCCTCAAAATCTAGTAACTGTACTTGTGTACTATTCTTGAAAATTTCGGCTTGCAGAAAAAGTGAAACTACTTAAAAATTTATTAATTGATATTTTGAAGTGAGAGTCCATTTCTTCTTCAGTGATAGAATTTGATGCAGTAGTACTTGAAACTGAAAGATGACTGCAAAATTCTTTACTCATTACAATTTGGAGATGATCAACACTAATTTTGTAATACTTAGTCTTATGAAGCATACAAAGAATTCAAAACAATCATAATGAATGTTGAATTTAAAGTCATTATAATTAGCTTGCTTTTTATGAAATGATTCCTCTTAAGAGAATATTGTATTTCTAAGCATGCATGTGAATGAGATCAGAAACAAGTGTATTTATGACACATTACCTTCTTAACATCCTGACTTCAATCCTTCCACAATTCTTTGATTTGTTTGCAGGCAATATCTTGAATTTCAATGTTGGTGAATTCGTAGATTTAGACGTTCCTCGAAGTTTTTGGAGTCGCCTAGCTGGAAAGTATGGGAACATGTTCTATTGGAAAGAAAAGGTGAAATTTTAAAGGTTCCTTGCTTATGTATTGCAGTATTTTGTCAGTCAGGTTAGATTGAGATACAATCACAGCCTGCAACGTTCGAAATTTGTGGCTTTGTGTAACTTAAACAACCGTAAGACTGACTAGCACATTTGATCAGTTTTGGAATCTAAGTTCTCCCTCGGGAGCTAGATATAACTAAATCATCTATACTCGTGCAATTCCTGATATAGGGTAAGGTCAAAGGAGGCCAATGAATTTTTCTCCTTCACCACATCATCAGGGAGAGCTCTAAACTCATCAATATCATGGATTTAATGCTGGATAGTAAGTTTGCTACAGTTAAAATTATACCCAAAGATTGAGTTATTCAGACCAAACTCACTCCAATCTCAAATATATAGGGAAGAGATCAATAAGCCTCTTGGAGCTCATTAAAATAGTATTCCACTTTATCAAATGGTCTCTTCTATATCTAAGCTGTAGTCCAAAGTTTTTACATATAACCTTTAGAAAATTTTAAGCTGACAAGACTTGGACACAATTTCTTTGTTTTTGAAATCTGATATGCTTGTCAGATACAGGGAGTGTTTTGTAAGTGTTGGTGCCCAAAGTATGTCCAACATGGATGGGATTCATTTTGAGATTCTGTACTTTCTAGAGGTAGACTGTGTACTTTGTCATCTGAACCACCTTGTCAATGCAGTCCATGATCTATTGTTATGTGTGCGGGTTGTTTGCGCCATTTCTTTATAAAAGATCCTCATATTTATGGAACTTGTTCCTCTACTTCCCAAATCAACCGAAATGTCTGTAGATGGTAAGTTAATCAAAGAGGGTATTAATGAATATTACCTAAAACCTTTTCATCTATTAATTAATACTTTTGGGGCCAAAAACTTATGATAGGATTACTAGAGATACAATGTGGTGGGTTTTAGATATGAAAGGATTTTCTAGTAGATATATTGATGTATGATAAGATTAAGGACATGTATGATGAAGTAGTAACTTAGTTGAGAATAATAAGAGGTGAGACAATAGCATTTCCTATCACTATAGATTTATACCAAGGATCTCTTTGCCCTCATCTCTTTGTTTTGCCTATGTATGTACTTATTAGGCATATACATAAAGAAGTACCATGACACATGTTTACCGATAATATTCTACTAGTGGATGAAACTGAGGGATAATTATTTTCGAGAGAAGCTTTGGAACATAAAGAATTAAGAATTAACAGAACAAAAACAAAATATGTACACAATAACTTTAACAAAGTTGTGAGGAGGAATGTGCATATGGTCCAAACTGATGGTCAAGACATTTCAAACAAGTCACTTTTTGAGATTTGGGATCAATCATTCGTGAAGATGATGGGATTGAGGGTGATACAGCCATAAGATCTGAGCAGGATGGGTAAAATGGAGAATTGCTTTCAGAAATTCTCTGCAATCACAAAATATTGATGAAATAAAACCAGTAATGCTTCATGGTTTAAAATGTTAGGCAATTAAGAAACTACATTTAAAAAAAAATGATTTTGATAGAGATGAGAATGTTGAGAAGCATGTGGTAATATGAGAGATAGAATAAGGAATGAGTGCATCCGTAAATAAGTTAGAAGTTACTCTTATTTAGAATAGAATGAGAGAACCCATTGAGATGGTTTAGTCTATCAATGCACCAGTTAAGACCTAGTTTAGGTACCTGGTTTCACTTAAGAAAACTTAAGTTTTGCATAATTTTTACATAAAGTTCTATTTTAAAAACCATACCTTGTTTGCGGTACCTAAAATGGAGCTTCTAATTGCCAATTTTAACTGGTTTAATACCATGTAAAACTCCAAAATCAAAACTCTACTTTGACCAAAATTTTGGATAGTTTATAGTCTCTTCCTTTAGAAACCTTGTAACCAAACTAAACCCAACTTAAATATAAGTCCAGCTTTCAGAAATTAGAGTTTGTATATATACAAACTCTAGTTTTGTAAAACTTAAATAAAACCAGATTTTTCAGAAATTTTATGCCCAAACTAGGCGTAAGAGAAGTAATAGAACCATAGTTTATGAAATTAGGAGAACTAGAGATGAGCCTAAACAAACATGTAGCAATCATAAATGACATGAAAGTAATTAACTTAACTATAGAGATGATCCTTAACAAGGCTAAATGGAAAAAGGATCATGTAGCCGATTCTATTAGGGATAATAGCTTTGTTGTTGTTGTTGACTGGCGCGGGGCCAACAAAGCTCCTCTCTTTATTTCATTTGATCTGACTTTGCCCCCTTTCTCTCATGTTTGATCCTTCTCCTTGTTATTATTGTAACATTATTCATTATCCTTTTTTATTTTGCTTGCTAGCTTCATTGGTTCTTGAATACACATTTTCCAACTGCTGATTTTTGTCATCCTATTATAGTTTTAAATTTTTTGAGTTGCCACCTTCATTTTTGTTACCGAGTATGTGATGCAGCAAAAGGAGGCTGTTTTATAGGAGGAACACTTCATTTTCTTACAAAGATATAACTTGGGAATTTCGAGGATCAAAATGGTGCCTCTCACTAGACAGAAAACAGTTAAAGTAGTTGTATATGATGTGGTTATTGAGTCGAAGTACTGCATCGAGTATGATATGAATCCTAGACACCATACAGTAAACTATTACATTGTAGGAGTGAATCTTCTTATTACGTTTCATGAAATTTTCTTTTCACTAATAGATTTCAATCATCTTATAAACTTTTACGATTCAGAAGCTCTATCTGTATAAACAATTGGCTCATTTGCCGCATATGTACATCTATTGGATTCTACATTTTCCAGATATTGCAGCTTCGTTGGTTTGTATCATCTATCAGCTTCTACTTTTTTTTGGATATGTTATACTTAGGTTCTCGTTAAACTTCTCCTGCTCGCTTCAAACTAACTTTGAGGCATAGAAATAAATTGATATTTTAATACTGTGGTAATGTATATATGCATGGCATTCTTAGTGCATGCTAAGTACGCCGATATCATGAATGATGTGTTCTTTTCGTCGTTGGGACAGGGGGAAGATGTATCCATTGAAGCTGCTGTCATGGCAATATCAAATTGTTTGAGAGAGCCTGTGGGACCAAATAACTGCTCTGAGGTAAAGTAAATAGTTATCTTATTGTATGTATATGATTTCTCGCCATGAATTCAGATGGCAGGATCTACAAAGAATTTCCAATCAATATGATGTAATGATATACCTTTTTTGATAAACAGTAATCTTCTTTGAACTTTTGTTTGCGTTTATAATGCATTTTATTTATTTGCTCAAAGGACTGGGATTGCTAAAACTTTTAACTGGAGTTGGCAATCATAGCTTGTCCTTCGCCTTTTTTCGTTCGGTTTCTGATCATCAAAGTAAATACGGTAGTCCTTTCCTTTCCGGCAAAAAAGGTTCCCCTTTCGATATTTAAACAAAATAGTGTCTCTCTATATAGACATTAAAGTAACAATAGACTAACCAGGTAGCTTACCAAAAGGATTTAGCTGGACTCATAAGCGAATACCAACCTTAAATTTGAGGTTTCTTGCATAAGTGAGCTCCCCATGGGAAACTAGATAACCTAAGGTAGTTTCCTGATAGTTCATTAGATTGAATCTAAAAGAGCTAAAAGATATAGAATGAGGTATGTGGTGTATTACATGGTTCTGTTCATATATCCATGCTATGTTAATCGCTAGAGGTGAGTGGAATTTCACTGTACTAGAAATTTTAGCAGAGATCTTGAAGTGTCTCCTGTAACAATAAATCCAAAGAGCCATCAGCATAGCTACCATAATTTCTTATTGTTATCCAACTAGCAATGCTGATTCCTTCCTCTCCTTCAGAGGCTGATCAGATGGGATTCTATTAGGATATTTGATTGGGATTTTGATTTCATTATGATTTTGATATGATTCTTGATAGGCTGATATAGCGACACGGAGACTCATAGTGCCATTGTGATGGAGATCAGATGAGATTCTATTAGGATATTTGATTGGATTTTTTATTTCATTACGATTTTGATAGGATTTGATTATATTAAGAATTTGTTTGTTAGAGTTTTCCTATATATACGCTCTGTATGAAGTATTTGGAGATTGATGAATGAAAAATTAAAATTTGAGAAAATTCTTGTGTGGATTTCACATGAGTCAAAATCTTTCCTTGTGAATTCGTTAAGAGTGGGTATGGATTCGCCTGGATAGATTTTTGAACCTCTTTGTTCTTTATTAGGATTTTGATAGGATTTGATTCTATTAATAATTTGTTTGATAGAGTTTTCCTATATATACGCTCTGTATGAATTTCGCATGAGTCAAAATCTCTCATCGTGGATTCGTTGAGAGTGAGTGTAGATTCGCCTTGGTGGATTTCCGAATCCCTTTGTTCTTTATTAAGATTTTGATAGGATTTGATTCTATTAAGAATTTGTTTATTAGAGTTTTCCTATATATATATGCTCTGTATGAAGTATTTGGAGATTGATAAATGAAATATTAAAATTTGAGAAATTTTTTGCGTGGATTTTGAATGAGTCAAAATCTCTTCTTATAGATTCGTTGAGAGTGGGTGTGGATTTGCCTAGATAGATTCCCGAATCCCTTTGTTCTTTATTAGGATTTTGATAAGATTTGATTTTATTAAGAATTTGTTTGTTAGAGTTTTCCTATATATACGGTTTTGTATGAAGTATTTGGAGATTGATGAATAATATATGAAATTTGAGAAATTTCTTATGTGGATTTCGCATGTGTCAAATCTTTTTTTGTGGATTAGTTGAGAGTGGGTATGGATTCACCTGGATGGATTCTCGAATCTTTTGTGTTTTTCCCTAATTTTTCTGTTCTTCTCCAAATTTTAAAATTCTAACTCTAATCCGCGTCTATCCTATATTATCACATAGCCATTGACATTGGATGCTTCCTGTGATCGGAATGCTCTATAATACTAAATTGCGTAGTTGAGCAAAAGGGATTGCAGGTTAAACTATATTTGAACTTATCCACGCATGCATTTATCTAAACAACATCATGCGCAATCTTGTTTTTCCTTGTTTGGTTTCATGTAAAGGAATAACGATATGCCTTTCTAACTCATACTGCAGCTGTTTTTCTTGTTTGGTTAGTTCGAAAAATAATGGAGTTCTAGGGGTTTATTAGTTTACGCCAGCATTGTCTGGGGAGATAACCGAAGCAAACTGCTTTAGTTTTTCTTTAATTATAAAAATGCTTCCGTTCTTTATATCACAGTTCAATTTATAAGTCCTTTTGTTCCTAATGATATCAAATCAATCAATATTAGAGAGAGGTACCAACAATGTCGCCATCCTTAGTTCCTTCTACACGCGACATCCATGTTGCTGTATCAGGCGAAATTGCTAGGCAACACAGTTCCTTTCGTCCTTTCGCTCTGTGTGTTACAACTTGTTTATAGAACTGCAAACCACTCATCTGAAGTGGAAATTACATGTCAGTTACAGTCTGGCAGCGCAACAAGTTGAACTACCTTGTCTTTGGATATAGGCTACTGTTTTACATGCAGAACATGGATGAAAGCTCGTCTTTTAACTGGAGAGTAGGCTGAATACCAACCAAGCTTTATTTTATCACATAGGAATAGGACACAAATTGTTAGCAGGACATTTGAAGAAAGTACACTCCTCGCCATCTCATGGTTTTCATGTAAGAACGTGCACCAACATAACTTTCACTCCTCATAAGTCGTCAAAGATCCTTTGAAGGTCCCTAGGTTGGCAAGGAACAAGGAGCACGCCTTCCTGCTCTAAACCAATCTCGTCCGCAGCCAACTCCAGCAGCCTGACGAATGCGGAGTGGTCCACGCAGCACGCAATGAACCTGAGCAATTCTCCTTTCTTGTCTACAGCGCACACCGCAGATTGCCCCACATCTTCAGGCACCGGTTCCTGCATTGAACAGAGCCCCTTACAGTTTCTCAACCATGACCTTGGCCAAGGCTCAGCATTCTTCAGAAAATAACATTTTGAGTAATGTTGTATGCTTCTAGCTTTTATTGTGAAGGCAGCAGTCACGTATTTATAACTTACAGCAGAGGAAATAGTGTCACATGCTTTTCATAATGATTTGTATTACGGCTAGCTTGTCGGCTTTCACGTTATGTATGTACGGTTGCCTGCAGCATCGCCTTTCTCCTGGATCAGATGTCATGCATACCATGAATGTACTGGAAACTTGTTGTGTCATCAACTAGCATCTTGCTTGCAGAAAAATGAGTGTATCTAGCCTTTCACATCAATACCTAATCACTTACGTTATTTATATTGACCACATCAACACTGGCCAGGATAAGAGATTGCAGCGTTCGCTAAATTTATAGACAGCTGGTGGTCAGATAGAACCTAACTCGCAAAGAAGCAACAACACTCATGCATATAAATAAAAAGCTCTGCAGGAACTCGAAGATCCTAAAAAGTTGCCTTAGCAACCAACAGAATGCACTGCTCTAATTGCAAGGAAATGCATGGTAGAAGTAAATTTTTTGTGCAAAATTTCTGCATCATCTTGTTGCTAGTGCTCCAATTTTGTGGCAGCTATTTATAATTCGAGCTTTTACATATACAGGAGATTGTAGTCTTTACAAAGACATTTTCTATGATAGGAACTACCAACATGAATGTTAATAACTATCAAAGGAAGATCTAACAGAGACTAAACCAACGGATGGTGGCCTACATATACACTCATCAACAACTTAATTCTCCCATATTGTGATGTAGAGATGAATAAATATGCCGGAAAACAAAAAGGTGGAGCTCTGTGATTGACTCTGCTAGTATAGTACATCCAAAGATCCACAGTTGAATACAAAACAAGGTCATGAATTTGATTTGCCTATAACAGTTTTCTTGGGAGATATAGCATTTTAGTTGGTAATGCCGCAAAAGAATCATGCAACTTCTCTGCCCAGAGGAAAGCAAAAAAACCACCTGCAAAGGTTTTAATCACTCGTCAATATTTGCCGACTGACGCTCGCTTAAGCAAGCCCTTCAGATTAGGGGTAAAAAAAAAAAAAAAAATCCACTTGTTAGTCAGTGTGAAAAGGAAAAATATATCCAAAAAAAGCCATATAGACCCAACACAGTCACTTCTGAAGTGACGACAGCAATACTTAATATACGTTAATGACACAGCAATACTTAATATTAATGACACAGCATTACTTAATATACGTTAATGACACGTCAAAACTTAATATTAATGACACAGCAATACTTCATATATGTTAATGACACAGCAATACTTAATTAATGACCCAGCAATACTTAATATATGTTCAAACGATGTCCAAGGTATTATATGGTGATTTGCAAGCATAGCATACTTCAGCTAAAGGAACTTCAATGTCTAGCAGAGGGTTAGCTCTATGAAAACAAGTCAATACTAGTTAATTACTTCTACTTCCTTGTTCAACCACAGTCGAGGTGTCTTGAAATATTGTCTTGAAATATTATTAACAAATGTGAGGTACATTCCATTTGGATAGCATCATAATGTGCTTCTCTATGCAAAACCTGAATAGATCATGTTTGAGCATGTGAAATAACATTTTCATGTGACTGCACATATGAACACCACTCAAACCACTCTTGGAAAAAAAGAATTGAACAATGGAAATATGTTCTAAATGCGCTGGTCAATTGTGCAATTAGTCAAACCATAAACAACAGATTAGCATGTAGCAGATACTAAAGGAGCTACTAAAACGTGAAAAATGGAACAAGGAAAAGGAAGTTACCTGAGCACAATTGTACAACATAAGTGTAAGACGTCTAAAGGTGGAAGTTCCTCATGACATGTTGGTTAGTTTCTAACATTTACATTGTCAATGAGCTTCTTCAGGTGCAAATCTTTCTGCCAAAAACTCATCGAGTAGACCGTAATTTGGAACGTCATTTTTACTTGAGTTATCTGAAGGCAACTTCCGTATACATTCAAGAATATGTTGAACATCACGCCGTAGTCTAAATGAGATGTATATGTATTAAAATAATCAGATATAAGTCTGCAGCAAGTATTTAAAATAAAATAGGCAAAACATTGTATCAAGAAACTGACCTATTCCTGGCTTGGGTAGTGTTCACATCTAATTTGGAAAATGCTTCTGAAATATGTGAATGGAAAATTTGAACCACTTGCCTGCAAGGTACATGATTCAGATCCTAAAATGACAAATACTGGAAAGATGCATTTACAAACAGAAACACTAGACAAATAAGACAAGGATCCCATAAATATACAAGTTCTAGTGAAATTCTTGGATCTCCAGCCTTTTCTCCTTCTGTGTCAATTGTAAGAGGGAAAAGGAGAAGGGCAGATAAGAAAGAGCTTGCGGTCCCTCCCTCCTCTCACAACCTATATCCTCCCTCTCACTGGCAAACATTTTCTATATGTTGTTTAAAAAGGCCTAACAAAAAAACAGTAGAATGGGAGAGAGGAGGCTGGGACTGGACACATACCAGCTCTTTCTCTGCGTGGGAAATGAATAGAGGGGGGGAAAGAGGAGAAAGGCCAGGTAACGCCAAATGGATATAGAAACCATGGTCCGAGCTATGTAAGTCTTCGTGATGTGTTGAACGAGGTATTAACTATTAACCTATAAGGTGAAAAAGCTTCACCTTCAGTCATAGTTGGAACCTACAATATGTAGGCATCTTACTTGGAACAGAAAAGGGATGTCAGACACGACAACCTCTGAACACCTAGACAGGAGGACACGACAATACATACATATTTTTTATACTTAAATTTATATCAAAATGATAGAATTATATGCATTGGGATGTTATTTGTAAATGGAAAAGCTAAAATAATAAATTAAATCGTAAAACATTTAGATTTTGCCAAAGAGGTTGAATAACATACTCAAGCTAGTACAAATATCGATGTAAATAGGAAGTTAAATATTTGTAAGCATCAGAAACTGATGGCCGTGGGTGTCATTTCTGAGATGGCCGACATACCATTTTTTTTGTTGAGGCAAAGTGTCCAACGAATCATAGGTTGAAGTAAATTTACTTCAAAAGCATTCACGTATAGGCATTTGTTTATAATTTTAAAAAGGTCAACCTTGATGTTAATAAAAGAATAGTACGATATTTGGATGAGCGAATGCCCTAGAAGAAAACATTCAATTTCTTTGCCCAGTATCCATAGGTTTCTTAAGGGAGTGACAGGACTAAATATAGACTGTGCAGAGATAAGAAGAAAAGGACACATAACAAATATACAGTTTCAGCAAATAAGGTAATACAATTTTTTAAATTGATATTAGTTTAACTAGCCTAATTTTTCCAATTCACAAAAACTTGAAGCTTCAAACTTACAAGTGTTTCTACAAAACTCCATTCTTTATATTTCAGTGATCATTATTCAACAATTTTCACCCTATACATCAAATTCAGAAAGAAGTGTAGGATCTAAAAGAATAAAATAGGAAATACAACAAGAAGACCAACAACAACTAAGCCTGTTCTTCCAAGTATTTGGAGCAGGCTACATGAACCAAAAAGTGTGGGAACTTATAAATAAATTAGGACGTACAACAACAACTAAGCCTTTTATTCCAAGTATATAGGATAGGCTACATGAACCAAGAGCACCTAGATCATACTTATCCACTCATTCCTATCGAGCAATATCTTTTTCATAAAATAGGCTTCCTTTTGAGATGATTTCAATATATCTTTGCTAGTCACCAAAAATTGCAGCATCAAATTTATAATTATTTCTTCAAAATTTGCTTGCTCTATATTTTATTAAACATTACCTAACAAATTTCATCCTCCATATCATATTAAGAAAGATATTAGGAGTGTAACGAAAACATAGGAAATATTATACAAATTAGGCTTCCTAGTGAGAACTTCGCACTATAACCATTTAGATAAAACCTACTCTGGATCCCTATAAACCAGGGTGTCACATCTAGAATAGGTATACTCTATGAAAGATCTTTCTTAATGTGTGTCACAATGAATTTCACGTTAATTTTAGTTGAAATGAGAGTACAAAAAATGGGGCTCACCAAGTCTGACCACTCACACCTTGGGTCTAAGAGAACCTATGTGGTGACCTGCTTTTCAGGTTCCCATAAATGAGTGTCCTTAAACTTCCTAATAGGAATATGTTTCCATCAATAGTTTGCAAAAGGTATGGGTTATATATATTTCTATTCTATTGGATTTCCATTTGTTGACTATCTAAGATTCCAAGAGGCCTATAGGCTAGGAGAACTACATATACCAGGAGGTCTCCCTATGAGAACTACTTGGAAGAGGCTCTCCATGGTAGGCTGTCCTCTGGATGAACTGCATCTCATCTTGATTTACACATCAAAACTAGTAAAAGAACAAGAGATCAAGAGGCTTCAGAACATTTCACGCATGCATCAACTGGTGGTTTTTTTTTTTATGGCTGAAATTTTTTCAAGTGTGATCATGATGAAAGCTACGGATTACTCAAGGACAGTCAACCATGGGGTACTCCGAAGAGAATTGTAGATATGGTAGCATGCATAACAAATATGAGGTGAGAGTATCTGCATTTCAGATAGTTCCAAAAGTAGGCACACTCAAACCCGCATCATGCACAGTTTGACGTGTATGGTAAGGGTTTCATTGTTACACTATGAAAATAGTTAAAGTTATTCTCACCTAGCACAATCACCCCCAATGGGTTAAATAACTTATACATGACAAAAAAGAATCATGTTTTATCATGTATTTTAAGTTTTTAAACCATAATCATACAATAATAATGATATTCCTAAGATGGAACAAAAGGAATCAGTTAATGCATAGCATATAGCAAGAATCATCTATTAAGGCTGCATGATGTAGTTTAATGGTGAGAAAAGACTGTAGTCTACTCTTGAAAAGTGAGAACAATAAAGCCATATCGATGTACAAGTAAACCGTTGATCAAAATCCACAGGAGGAAGTTACCTCCTGCTCTCCCAAACATCCGTCTTCCCACAAGTAAATAATGATTCACATGTTTGAACTGACATCAGTGGCCAATCTCCAAAACAAGGGGATGAAAAATCATGACGTTTAGATACCTTGTCCGTCATCAAATTGGTAACATTTAACCTTCAGCAAATTTTGTGCAACTATTCTCACTCTTAACACTGGTCAAAAGATAGAATGTGGAAACTAAACAATTACTGGCACTGTGGGTACTAAAAAAATTTGACACTTTGTTATGATGCTCTAATGATAGAAATAGAAGCAGTGAAGCCCTAAAATTTTATGAATCTAATCACAATTGACGCAAAACGGAAGGAAAATTAGGGTTTGTGGTGGAGAAATAATGAAGAAATTAGGATTTTGGAATAAATTAGATTTTAAATCTCACATCCAGGCAAATCACATGCCCATTCTCTCACGAATTACTTGAGAAAAAGATTTAGTAGAACAAAACGCATACTCTTAATTTTCTAATAATCATCTCCCTCTAATTAAAATCAGAGTTTTACCATCAATATATATAGTAAATCCTAATGCAACAAGATAAAAAGCAAATACTTTAAAATTCTAACTAAATCTAAATCCAATCTTATCTAATAACTATATTCCAAATCTAGATAAACTTTAAGTTGACTTTATCAAATCTCCCCCGCTTGGAAACCATTCACCATCGATGAATGGAGGCAAGAAGAAAGTCAAACATGCTCGGATGAAGGCAAGTAATCTTTTTGACTGGTAAACTTTTTCACCAAACCAAATACATGTAAATCAAACAGATCCGAAATCAAATATTAACTATCTTGCATTCGCATGGTGGTGGCAATCGTGAATGTAGAAGAAGCGGAGCTGGAAACCTGTTGCTGCAAAGAATGCCACATAGAACAAAAGCACGAAGACCAACTAGAGTAGAATACCAAGACACGTGTGGACCAATAACAACTGAGCGAATAGCAAGGAGTGGTGGAATATTCAACTCCGAAAGAAACATAACAATCTCCCGTGAAAATCTGAAAGCACTTATATGCTGAGTATGAAGAGCCTCTACATTCCCAAAAGGAAACATTGCAGGTTGAGTGCCAATTAGCACTGATCCAGCTGAAATACCTGACTTTCACATATATCTGCAAAAGACCTGTAAGCATCATCGCTAAATACAATTTGCATGCGGAGATTCACATGCAAACAATGCAGGAGTGTAAGTAAACCTATAAGTGGATCAGACACGTCTACGATAAGACTGGAGTTTATAGGAAATATGAACCTAAACTCGATAGGCTCACGGTTCTTATGCACAAAATGGACCAATTTATGACTTTGCGTTAAGAGTTATTAACCCTTTCTTTTAATGTTTAGAGGGGCTCTTGGGTGAGCCAGGGATCAATACTATTTTCTTTTCATTAAACATAATGTATAAGACTATAAGTATTAGATTTTTCATAATTCTTAACATCTAAATCAACCAGGATCTACCTAGCAAAATATGTGCAGTGTCCATATGTAGAACATGTGACCATTGTAACTCGAAAACTGAATAGGCACAATACTGAATAATAGCATGAAAATTCTTATCAACTCAAATGACGTACGGTTGTATGTGTGGTTCAGCTTTAAGGCCTATCCTCTCAACAATAGACTCATAAATAATGTTCATACAACTACCTCTACCAATCATGACTTTATCTCTTACCACTGTGTAATAAGATGTGAAATACATTAGACCTACGCCAGTTCTCGTTACTTGATACAGTATGTAAGAACCTAACATGTACCCTATTAAGTCATCCTCAACATCACTAACTCTCCTTGGAGGTTCACAGTTTTCTTGTTCAATCTCATTATGAACCTCATCTATCAACAAAGATCTTGTGGGACATTGATAAGCAAAGTGCCCAAAACCATAACACTTGAAGTACTCAGTTTGTTTTGTAGCAAATTTTGATGACAATAATAATGGTTCAACCCTTTGTACTCTCAGGAACAATATTGGTGTTTATAACACTAGTGTCAGTCACTTAGGATACTTCCAGCTTCGAAAGTAGACCTTTTATCGAAAGACATGTGCAAATATATTTCGTAGTTGAGAGCACACAAAAATACATCCTCAACAGAATCCAAAGAGTGTGAGCTCGAGCTTGAGTTTTAAGTCTAGTATAAAATGGTGAAAGGGTTAGACAACTAGCTTCTTGAATATCACATTGCACTAAGAGCTCATCAAACTTATGCATATATTCGATTATACTCATGTTTCCTTATCTTAAATTAGATAGCAGATCAAGAAGGCGATTCTTAGAAGTTGAAGAAAGATATTTCTTTTTAAACACTTCTTTCACATCGAACCATATTTCAATTGGTTCATATCGCTCTCTTGCTAACCATCTCTGGAAAGACATCCAATATATTTTAGCTGATCGTTGTAGTTTTAGTTTAGCGAAATACACCCTTCGGGCTTCCGACATCTCATATTAGTAAAAAAGATGGTCCATATCTGCTAACGAATAATAGAATCGCTGGGAGTCATAAATACTGTCAAAAGAAGGGACATCTACCTTGACCTTACATGTAATATCATCATGTGGTTGTTCATCCTCAAACTTGTTACTTCTTCCAATATTGTGATGACTTTCTTGCCTATCCTCATTCTTTTGATTATTTCCTATGGATAGTTATTCATTGATTTGTATTTCTAAATTATCTATTGATTACATGTAGATCGGTTTGAAGTTTTTAATTAGTGTCCATAATTTCGTTTAACTTATTCAAGACTTCTATGAGATCCATAACTTCTCTAAGTTTTTACCACTACAAAGCATGCAATAATTATCCTATATGCAGTTGCAATAAAAAAATACAGATGAATATGCAAAGTCCTAGACAACAGAATTAAATGCGTGACTATATGATCAATATAAGACACCCTAACGGCTGATAGTTACTATATACAGAGAAATGTGATTCCTATTTATGTAATAAAATGCAACACACAAAGAAAATCTCGTCGCAAATTATAATTAACAACAAATACTTTCAAATCCGTACAAACAACAAGACAAATTATCATAAACAGTGCTGTTAGAAGTTACCACGATGTTGTAGGATAGATCATATGTAAGCATGAACTCCTTAGAGTGTTGGAAATCTTGTGCAAATACTAGAGTAGAAATCTCATTAAACAACTCGAGAATTATTTTAGAATTGCCATGGTACGATTTGGGTTCAAACTGGATGCAAATTGAACTCAAAACGGCTTCAAAATCACCAAAAGAACCCTTCACGTGTTTGTTGCCATGCAAGCAGGTTTGCTATGTGTTAACTGGACCCAAAAACTCGCAGCAAGCAGGTTCGCTATGTGTCATCAGATTGGGGTTGTTGAGAGATGGAATATGCCGGAGGTTGATTTTGATGGTGACTGTAATGGGGTTCCAGCGGCTGCGAGTGCCGACGGGTTGTCAGGCGAGGTTGCTGGCCGTTGAGGATCATCAGGGAAGGCGGGGCTGGGGACTAGGCAAACTTCCTAGAGCGGGCGCGACACTAATATAGATGACTCGATTCGGCGACTGACCAAAGAAGGGGAGGGGATCTAAGATTGGCCACTGAATGCTATCAGAAGGGAGGGTGGTTGAGTTTTGCAGGAAAATCCAGAGGAGAGAGAGTTGAGGCGGGAAGGGAGATCTGGCCTATCCAATATGAATTTTTTTCACTTTTTTGTTTTTCCCTTTCTTTTTTTAGATCTGTTTCCTTTTTCTTTTTTTTCTTTGATCCATTTTTCTTTTTTCCCCCTTTTTTCTTGATTTTTAAAGAACAAAATCAAAATAATAAAAAAGGAAAAAAATGGAGATTTGGATTAGATTTCTGATACTAATTTAACGCAGAACGGAAGGAAAAATTAGGATTTGTGGTAGAAAATTAAGGAAGAAATTAGGGTTTGGGATAAATTGTGGTTTGGGTCTCACAACCAAGCGAATCACACACCACTCTCATGAACCACTCAAGAAAAAAGATTTAAAAGAACAAAACACATGCCCTTAGTTTCTCAATAACCATCTCTCTTTAATTGAAATCAGAATTTTACAATCAATATATATATATATATATATATATATATATATATATATATACATATATATATATATATATATATATATATAGAGTAAATCCTAGTGTAATAAGATAAAAGCAAAGCAAATATTTAAGATTCTAACTAAAACTAAATCCAATCTTATCTAATAACTAAATCCCTAATCTAGATAAACATTTATTTGACTCTATCAACAAGCCACAGGAAAGTGCATGCAAAGACATGCCAAAGAAATTAAGAATAAACACAGAAAAACTGAAGAAAGATTTATTATCATTGAAAGGGACATTCATAGCTAACAAGCTAAAGCAATGGTAGCACGACATTCCATTTTTTCCAGAATTTTGCCAGGCGGGCAGTTGGACACAACACGAGACGACACTCGGACACCCGTGTTCTATTACTGGGACACTTCTCATGCAATTAAAATAAGGCGAAAATAGACATCACTGTATTAAAAGAAGGTAAAAGATTAAAAAGCATATCTAAATAGTATTCATAGGGAAGAAGAGAAACAAGAAATGGTAACTAGTATTATATCTCTTATCTTCTATCGGTTATTAACCTTTGTCATCATTGTTTTTGGAAATTTTTTTTATCAGTGTCGTGAGATAGGAAAACAAGTATGGGATATGTGCTTCTGATGCAAGTCCGCATCCCATGCCTATTATTTATAAATTACCGTGTAAGATACTTTAGGACACTCATACGCTAGACACCTTTGTCCCATGTCCATGGATGACTGTTAAAGCATTCGAAGATTCATGTTCCTCACCTGAAAATCGCATGAACATCAGCTTCCAAAAGGATTTGAGATAAAATTCGATGAAGATATGTGACTTCCTGGCAAGACAGTCAAAAGCAAATGTCCAATTAGATATTAATTCAGGATCAAGTACATAACATACAAGATCGTGCTTGTTACTGAAAACCTATTTGAGAATGTACATTAAGGAATGTAAATTTGCAGAGGGAATGAGCAAAAGGATCATTGAGAGAATTTAGATGACTGAATAGGCTAAGGAGACGAACAAAGTCACAAAGGCCACACACTCAGACATCAAACAATGGAAATTAACTGACTTGAATGCAATTTTTCATTACTAACTATAGGAAAAATAACATCATTCAGCATTAAAAACAATATCGTAAAAGGAAACTGTGTGTCACACCTCAATATCAACAACAACAAGCCTTTATCCAAAATCTAGGAGTTGGCTACATGAATCCTTTTCTTTCATTCAGCTCAGTCAAGGGTCAGCTACATAGTTAACCAATGTTGAAAATAACGCGTTATGAAACCCGTTATGTTGCGTTATGAAACCTAACAGAAAACCAACATTATTTAACAGCCGAAAATAACTCAATGCACCGTAACGGTGCATTTTTATGTTATTTTACGTTATTTTACATTATGTTATGTTACGTTATTTACAATAATTTTTAAATAATTTTTATATTGATTTCGATTATTTATTTTGATTGTTAGCGAATTGCTGTAGTTTTTTTTTTCATTTGACGGCTTTTTGTTTATTTATTTGATTGTTTGTGGCATTGCTAGTTTGTATGTCCTTATTTACTTGTCATAATTTTTTTCCAATTACTGGATTTTTTTTTGTTATAGTTCATTTCCAATTATTAAAATTTTTTACTTGCTGATTAAATTGAATTCTCAGCTAATCTAAAATAAACAATTAAAAATAACATAAATTGATCATTACAAAATATAAATTACAATATTGATAATAATTGAAAATAAATTTAAAATCTTGTTTTTTTATTTAGATGATGACTGAAATTATGAGTGTGAATGTAATTTAATTTATGAAGATAAATATGAGAATTACTGTAAAACTTGTTAGAAATCTAGAATTAATTCTAGGATATAATTTTTTTATTTTCTTTTAGAATTTTTAATTCAATTTTCAATTTATAAAATTTATTTTATATAGTTTTATATTTATTTTTAATTTAAAAAATAGAAAATATCGTAACCTACATTATGCGTTACGCTATTTACTATATAACCTAACAGAGACAAAACGTTACATTACCATTATCGTTATTTTAAACATTGTAGTTAACCGCTTTCATATCCATTTTTAGTACTTCCATTTAGGACCGTTTAGGCCTACCTCTAATTCTCCTTACTCTTTTAACTACAATGACCTCCTACCTCTAATTCTCCTTACTCTTTTAGTACTTCGATTTAGCACTAATAAGCCTCTTTTGCACATGCCTAAACCATCTCAATCAATTCTCTCTAATTCTATCTCAGCAGGAGCAGCTTTATATAGACGAAATCCATGGGAAACAACTCCCCTTTAATCAAGGAGCAGCTTTATATAGACAAAATCCATGGGAAACAACTCCCCTTTAATCAAGGAACTAGCCAAACAGAAGAAATTTTTGAGACGGCATACAAAATTCAGATTAAAACATAGTACTCAAGTCAATAGAAAAACGACAGATGTTGCATTTTTACATAAATTATTTTGGGCAACACTAAAACTAAACCCACACAAAACTATCATAAAGCCTGCATAGACTTGTGTGTTCAACATGAACAACAAATGTGCAACATGAATACCGTGATCCAAGGTTTTAAATATCTGCTAATTCTGATAATATATGACATCCATCATATCGGATTTTGAGGTGCTAGATACATGACATACCATAGAAAATTGGTTCGATATCGCCATTTTTCGATACCATAATAATCAGCTGATACCGATATATATTCCTGATATTTTACAACATGTTGTAATCCAATTATAGTACAAGATTTAGCAAGCAGCATAGTTAATTGATTAATGACATAGAAGTCATGGTTCAAAGAGAAAGGATTTGGAAAAATTGATAGTCTAAGGTCTCGATGATAACAAATTATATGGGATAAATGAATAATGTACTAGTACAACTTTTGGACGTATGAACTTATGATAATCAAATACATATATACATTTGTAATTTAAAGAACAAAGTATTAAAGTTGTAAGCAACATTTAAAATATTAAACAAACACTGTTATTGGCCATTGATTTACAATATCAAAGCCGGCAATTTCCAAATGATTATGATGTCAGGTACTTCAAAATCTGATATGATATTTATGATATATCACTGTTCTGATATTCAACACCCTAGTTCTAAGTCTACTAGAAAGTACATGCTTAGATCAAATTTTAAAAAATAACAATAAAGCTATTATATCAAAATTTTAGTATCGTCAACAAAAGTTTTTTCCTCCCAATCACAGGTATTAAGAGCCATCTTCTCGGTTAATGACTATCATATTCATCACCTCAATCCAAGTTCTCCTCTTAGTGATGGGACCAAACGACGCCAAATCTGATTATGATTTAATTCAGTCTAATATTTTATTTTATTTAAAATTCATGGTTAGGGTTTGATTATGATTTCTATTTTATTAGATTTTATTTTGTTTGCATGTGTTAATGCATGTAGGTAGTTATTCTATACATATTGCTCTAGACATGTTTTATTTTCTAATGAGATTGATTAAAATTTGAAACTGTTTGTTTCTTGGCATAAGATGTGACAGGGCAAGAGATGTACTATGTATCTTTTGTGAGCTATTTGCAATGGTGGGTGAAGGATTCACCTAGGTGCAAGATCCAAAATTTTATCCCCTTGTGTCATTTCCGATGATTATCTGAAACCCTGGATTCACGTTCTTCCTAAAATCCACACAATCCGACCATAAAATCCTAAAATCCTTCCGTTTCCGTCCCGCAACAAATTTTGTTTTAAGACAACGAAATTCCACATCTTCTCCAAATATAATGTTCCCCAATTTTTCATGTCATCCTCTTTGCCGAACCCTAACCCTAAATCCATCTTGCTCATCTCCATCTTCTTCTATCTTTTGATTTGTAGTCTTTTGATTTCTAGTTTTCTGGAAAAAAAAATCAGAAAAAAATTCAAACCAATAAGAGAAAAGGAGAAAAGAGTATGAAAACAGAGATAAAAAGGGGAAAAAATCATATACAATCAAAATTTGAAGGACTTTCATGCAAGGTTACTGGTCATTAGTTGTGGATAGTCACCCAAGGACTCTTATAGGGTTTAGATTTGGACATGAACTACCTACTCAGGTCAAATCTAGCCAAACTGAGCTTCCAATGGTTAGCTCTTCGCAAATACTATTGGACTATGATAATTTGTTGGTGACAATGTTATTTGCTTCTCTCTAATGAATCACATCAATATTTGTCATTTTTCAATGTTTAAGGATTGCATTTCCTTGCATTTAGAGATTAGGTCTTCTAGGCCTTTGTTTTAGTATATCATTTTAGTGTACACATTTAGTTGGTTTTGTTGTCTAGGATTTTTGCGTAACCATTGCATTTGTTTTATTTCGTATTACAAGTCATAGACATGTCTAAGTTTAGCATTACCAAGGACTATAGGTATAATCATAAATAGATTGGTGTATTGCTATGAGATAACATGTGTAAGGTTAAGTTCGAGTTCTCACATTTGATGACGTCATTGATCCTCTTGTATTTAGTGATTGGCTAGCCAATATGGGGTAATAATACCGTTATGGGATACTTGATAAGCATAGAATCTTATATGCTAAGAAGAAACTAGAAGGGTCAGCCAAGATTTATGCACTTCGCTAGAGAGAGAACATGAGCGATAGTGTAAGAACCCAGTAGAGTCATGATCTGAGATGAAAACAACGTTAAGGAGAAATATATCCAAAATATTATAAAAAGTCTTCTGGATAAGTTGAATTTCCATCAAAGTAACATGTCTATTTAGGATTACATGGCTAGATTTAGTGACATAACTCTTCATTATGACATGAGAGAGGACCACTGCCAGACGTTTTGCTCAGGTTTCAAATCTAATATACAACGTACTATGTTCACTCGCTCCTATCATGTGGACTTCATTGAACAGGCATTTCATTTAGTTTTAGAGATAAATTTATCTTTCGTACAGATATTCACTTCACAAGCTGTTGAGTTTTTTTAAGTGTGTAGAACATAGAAATTATGATTACGAATGGCCATTGAAGATCCTTCACATGGATAATGTGCTTACTAATGATGTTGATGATTCGAGCGTTGTTGAGAATGTCAATGTTTCTAATGACAATAGTAGTATTATTGATGATATATCATTAAAATTTAGTACATCGATTCTTGATGAGGTCCATATTCCTTCTGAGGGTACTAATGATATTGTGGATGGTACATCCATACTTGATGATATATATTTTCATGAGAATGATACTGGTGCTTTTGAGTATGTAGTAGTGGAGTCTAGAATGTTTGTACAGGTTGCCAGATATTCACTTGCCACATCTATGATAGAGGAAGAGAATGAATATGAGATAGCTTTTACCAGTCAGTAAGCAACTAGAGTCCCCTATAGAGTTTTGCCAGATTCATACATACTTCATAAATAAGGAGAAGAAGCCGTCGAACTTGGATTCTATCCTAAAGTGAGTTAGGAGATGGAGGTTGAGCATATTATGATTACTCTTAGTGCTTCTTTTAGTGAGTTTTTTGAGATCCATTCTATAGTTTGTCAAGTCTAGTATGATTACACCTACTCTTAATGATTCATTTGTGTGTTTCTCGAGCTCCTTTTGTAGTCCATCAAATTCTCTTTCATCTTAGTATTGTTATACTAGTAAGTATTTGTCGGTCCCTCTCGGAAACCCATATATCTCATTTATATCCCATTAGGAGATATACCTAGTGACTTTGTTGCATTATATTTATCAAATTTAAATAATAAGACCCATGTACATACAACAATTTGCAATAATGACTCATCCGTATAATATCTTCCAGTTGAAGATAAGATGATGGTTACGACTTATGCTACGAGGTTCCCTCTAGAAAGTATGAGGAAGTTACACACGTGATCTATAGGTCCTGATAGAATTGCAAGGATTGTTTCCACCACTTACAAAATGGATACCCCATGGGATCATAGCATCAGTTTGATTTTAATGGAAAAGATCTAACACTTCATGATGCACCAGATTCACCATTTGCTTCAGTTGATCCATAACAAAGGTTAGTTCCATTACCACCTTGTCTCAGAGTAGAAGAGTGTGTGTTAGTTCTACCACCACCATAGCCAATTAAGATGTTTAATATGAGGAGATTGATCAACTCAATGCACAAATGCTTGACGTCTATCATTACCGCATTTATTAAAGCATTTGCCAAAGATAAATATTTTGAAGCAAGAGAGAATTGATGGGAACCAAATTTGATTCGGATTAATTTTATCTAATCTTTTAATTTATTTAAAACTCTTATCAAAGTTTGATTAAGATTTCTTTTTTTATTTGATATGTTTTGATTGCATATGTTGTGCATGTAGGTAATTATTCTCTCTCTCTATCTATCTATCTATATATATATATATATATATATATATATATATATATATATATATATATATATATATATATATTGTTTTCTAGACATGTTTTATTTTCTAATAAGAGGTTCTTTAAAATTTGAAACCTTTGTTTCTCGGCAATGAGATGTGCTATGCATCATTTGTGAGCAATTTGCAAAAGAGGGCAAGGGATTCACTTGGGTTTGAGGCTGAATTTTTCTCTTTGTATCTTTTACTGTTATTTTGTGAAACCCTATATTCGTATTCTTCCCCAAATCCACAAAATCCTACAACAATCCTAAAATCTATCTGTCCTGTGTCATCACCTAGGCCTACTATAGTCATCCTTTCACATCTTCTAACTAGTTCAATTTGAGGTCACACAAACTAAGAATGATAACTGTGGGCCACATTACAACTCAGTTTCTCAATCTCGACTGAGCGTTTCCTTGGGCCTGGAAGTTCACACGCAAGTTGGATCCATCCTCTTGACTAAAACATTAGTGCTTTCTTTCTTGCCTCCAAGACTATCTAGTATAATCGTTTCTTTAGACATCAGAGTTCCATAGCAGTAAGGCTCTTCCATGAGTGAGGAAAGGTTTTCATCTGCCAGTTGCTATTCTGTTCAGCACTTTATGAATATATCATACCCTTTTTTATTCCAGTAGTATCCAGAGCATCTAAAAGTTTAGGCCCTCACGCATACCTTGAACTAACTGGCAAGGCAAGGAGGTGGAGAAGAAGATAAAGGAAGAAAATAGGAGGTAAGAAAAGGGGGATAGAGGGAAGATTACAGTAAGGAAAATAAGAAGCTAGAGGGGTGAACTTTAAGGGTGAATTCCACTGTAATTATACCAAAATATCACCTATCACAAGATAGGAATTGTCTTTAAATACAATAGGGGGTGAAGCTTGGTAAAATAATCATCAATTAGTTATCCATCTATAGTCCAACTATTCATATTCCATTTGGATGATCATTCAGGCAAAAGCAAATTTGGTTCCAGATTCATATACTAGATGAATCAAACTTTGATTATTCACATATATACTAAGAATATGATTCTACAAGGACTCAAGGATTGAATCAAATTGAACTAAGAAAATAACAGGATATATAGACGCAAATGCAATTTAATGAGTTGTATGCATATTCAATTCAACAATTATTAGTGTAACAAATGACAATATACCCCTAATAGAACTTCAAGGCTTCAACTCCTCCACAATCCTCTTCGAGTATATATTGAACCTGTAAGCTTAACTGCCACCACAAAATTTTCATGTGGGCGCAAAGGAAATTCAGGGAATGCATTTAACTATCTTTTCTTAATTTATAACTCAAACTTGTTGGAAGAAATGGATATAGAAAGTAATTTCTTTTCCGAAACCAGACCAGATTACACGGTACTGAGCAGCCAATTAAAATGATGTTAAATATACAAGACTTTATGTTTCCCAGCTATTTAAAAATGAAACTTTATCAATAATATCTAAAAACGACTCACAACACTTTAAACGGAAAAGTAGTAAACAATAGCAAACCTTGGTGACATGCCGAGCAAACTGACTTGGTTGTAAATCATTATCTTCTGGTGCATTCCAGGTTTCAACAATTTGAGGCAGTTTACGAAGATTTGCTAACAATCTTTCCCTCATTATTTGAATAAGCTTTGTGTGAATCTCATCTCGATGGACTTTATAATCCTGCCTTACCAAATAGGGGTCAACAAGCCATACAAGATAATCTTAAAAGGGAGTAACAGTAGTAATCTGATCGTATGGTGAGCAAAATATCAATCACACACGGGACTACATGTTTGGCGACATACAAATTTTTTTTACCAATACCAATGTGGCATAGGAAGTAGATTAAAAGAAATATCATGTACTACTATTGTATGAAAGCAAAGAAGATTGCTTATAAAAATTTCACTATAACAGAGAACTGATAAAATTATAATGGTACTGAGTACCTAGAACGCGAAAAATTCAGTATACGAAAAGGAAAATGTTTTTTTTTATTTATTTTAATAACACCCAAATTTGCTCTATTTTGAAATAGACCCCAGATCTCCATATTTTCAAATTAGACCACAAAATCCTTTGCGTTATCTCATATCAGAGTATTTTTATTTCCAATTAGCCCCTAGAATTTTTGAATTGTTTGATAACAGAAACCTACTAGGGCCACAAAGGGTCTAATTTCAAACAACTCAAAAGATTTGGGATCTAATTTCAATATATGAAGATTTGTGCATCTAGTATCAAAATAGGGAAAATTTAAGGGTCTAATATAAAAAACCCAGTAAATTTGGTACAATAAATTCTTACCAATCTCAGAATGCTAATAATTGTATGAATTTATCAAGAAGGCAATTCCTCCAACAGCTCCGCAACCAAAGGAGTGGTTTATGCTCTCAGCAGCATTTAACTTTCCATTATCATGAATATGACAAATGTCCTCAGTGTAACAAGCATTCACTTTCATAATGTATATGAACATTCTTCGCTTAGGTAGTAGCTCCCTGGTCAAAGCTAATCTAAGAAATGATATGCCTTCATTTTGCAGATTAGCTTTCCTAATAAGAAAACTCTTATATTGGAGCAAAATAGCAAAAATCATTTAATGCAGGCCTCTGGAGCAACAGGGAACAACTTCCTACTCTTATGAAAGAAACATTAAGGCTGCATAAAGCTTAATACCACAGGTTCCACAGTGTTACATAAATTTATTTTAACTTTCTGATCTAATCAGATCTCTTCATTTTTCACTTGGCCCAAGAAATGCTATTAATTAACTCAAAAGGTAAACATGAATAAAGCAGACACAGTACTGAAAGGGATTTTAGGGTTTGCAGTGAACTTTGGAGAAATTAGGAATAAAATAAAATGGTAAGAGATTCAAGGCATGCCGACTCTTAACGGAATCCACAAGAAGGGATTTATGAATTGATTTGGGAATCCACTCGAGAGATCTCTGACTTACTTTTAACGAATCCACAAATAAAGATCTAATATTGTTTAGTAAATCAACAAGATAAAAATAAAAGAGATATTTTAATCAAAAGATCATTCTCCTTTATTCATAAGCTCATACAAGTAATTTAAAAGATCCTCCAATTAATGATTCCCATTAATTCTCCCTTACTTCAAAGAATTCATCTCTGGTGAATGTGATGATAGACATTATGAAGCTCCGGGAACTGATTAATATTCTTGCACTAAAACATCTCATACCATGATGGTGGTTGTGAAACAAATACTTTTGCATCAAGTCTAAACCAAGGTGATGGTCTCAGTGTTGGATCTATTGCAACCGAGAATACATATAGAATGACATATGCAACAAAAAAAGATCGATGGCTTACTATAGATGGCACTTGTAGCATGATCATGATGTTGGTATCTCAGAACGGGTTTCATTGTACATTGCATGATGATCTTCTCTAAATTTGTTTGATATGACAAAACGACTTGAAACGGATCATAAATGCAGGCACTCTCGTAGCTATTGGAAAGCTCAAAATCGATGACACAATGGGTGCCGCTGAAAGTTCTTCTGCAACTTACGAGAAAGCATCTTTTGGTAATGACAGTGATTTAACAATAACTTTTGGCTCAAATCTACGAGAACTTTCATGTTCAGTTCAAACAGGATAGTCTGATTATCAAGCTTGACAGAGAATTCAGACTCTGAATATGGGTTAAGCTCTATTTTACAGTACATCTTATCGTGATTGTTCATACGACATCTACGGTTGAACTTGTTTTCAATCCTACTAACCTTAATTATAAGGTCAAACTTCACTCCCATAGTGAGTTGTCCACATACCATCGGAAAGCAGTATGCATTCAAGGAGGATTTTTCTATCTTAAAACCTTCAGGTGTAGTCAAAAGAGCACAAGGACAGTTCAAGGATCACATTGCTTCGAATCTAGTTCAACTTGAACCCGAAGCGGACTTCAAACAAGTCTAGAAGAGTTTCCAATCCGTTAATGGGTGTGCTGTAGCTAGCAGGTTGGCTTCTACCTTCACTGTTGATTTGGATCGAGAACTGAAATAGGTCAAATCCAAATTAAATAGGATCCAGTAGCATAATAAATTGAATCTGCAAACAATTGATTATATCGGTAACGATTGAACTGTTTGTTTACTAGGTTGGGCCAGTTTTGGGTCTCGAAACATCGAGAAGATGAATTTGGGGCAAAGTCATAGGAGCGACAAGAGGTCCTAGTGGCTCGCCCTTAGAGAAGTGGTAAGAGGTCGGGGTGGTTCGTTCAAGATCGGGCTCTCTGCAAATGATCAATGGGCCTCCGCACTACTTAGAATGCGGGCAATTCGGTTGAAGAAGGTAGAGGAAGGCAAACACTTTGTTGCTTGGGTTTGTTGATTTGAGGTGATTGGAGGAAGGCGATGGAGGCGGTGGCTAGCGAAAGAGGAAGATGATGGTGGCAAACAGAGGACGAGGTCAGCTTCGAGCTCACTTCAGTGGGTTCGTTGGAGATGGGCCAGGGTGACAATGTAATGGACGACGAGTCAAGTGGTGATGGGTGATGATGTAGATGTCGGGCTCACTTCTAAATGTAAATATTTTTGTTCTTTTAGTTTTTTATTGTATTTTCTCTTCTTCGTTTTCTTTTCATTTTTTAATTGATTTTATTTTTCTATTTCTTTTTAGTGAATTTTTTTCTTCTTTTTAATTTTTTAATTTTGTACCTTTCTTCACCGATTTATTCAAATCTAAAATTAAAAAAAAAGAAAAAAGAAAAAAGAAAATGAACACATAGAGTGGAATCTAAAACTCAAAACAAAATAAAGAAAATAGAGAAAAAAGAAAAAAAATAATGATGGAGATTGTATCATTTTAGCTCTAATACTAATTTGACAGAATAGGAAAGTGGATTTTAGGATTTATGATGAACTTTGGGAATATTGGCAATATATAAAATGATAAAAATGGACTTGGGTTACAACACCCAGATAATTGTTACCCACTCTCAGCAAATCCACGAGGAGAGATTTAAAGATTTTTAGCAAAACATCATGCTAAAACAAGGATTTTTTTTTTAACTTTTAATATTTCATTAGTCTCTGAAACACAACTACTAAAACATGACGACAATTCACATATGGAGATACAATCTACGTGCATGACTTGTGCAACTTACTTTACCTCTCAAACATAAAATGTCTCACATGCGTAACACGTGAAACTATAAATTACGGATAAAAACTCAAATAAAAAATGATTTGGACTCAAATTCGGAGCCTCCTGCGAAAATAAGTCCTCCAAGCTCCTTCCTGGTCCCATCAGAATGGTTTGGTAGCTACGCTATGGTTTCAACAGGAAAAAGAAATACTATAACAGAAGCTGAACATGGCATGTCAAATCATGCGTTTCAAGTCGGGAAGAGAAACTCAAATTCATACTGCAAACTAGATGCTATAATACAAAGTTGACATTGCCTCAATATCCTAAATGAACATTTTGAATTCAGATATTATATATGCATCAATTTCTAAAGGAACTGCAGCATTGTGTGTTTTTCTTGGAAAGTGTACCCAGGGATGGATTCAGCAAGTATAACCTGTAGGTTGTCCAAAAATTATTTCAGCTGGGTGGAAAAGAGCAAAACACTGAATTATCATTAACAAATATTTCAAACATTTTACATAAGGCCCAAAATTATCTTTACAGAATGATCACCCAACTAAAGTAACTTAAAGTTTCTAATTTATAAGCTTTAAGTTACATATTTTTAAAAAAAATCTAACCCTTCCTGTGACAATTAATTTTTATACAAAAACAAGTATAATAATACATGCGAGTGTGAGAGGGTTGATGTATTACCAGTGTTCAGTGTCCTATCTCATCATGTCAGCAGTACAGGTGAATCATAAAAGTTGGGTGTAAAGAAAGAAAGTAGAAATCAACATGGATGACATAAGAGTTGAATTGAAACTCAGTGAAAAATGTCAAGCTATTCGCAATGTAGTTGTTCAACAACCTTAATATAAAGGGATGTCATTATTGATTACCAAAAATAACAATTACAAAGTCATATCAAGATGACAATAGGTTGGAAAAACAGTAACTAGAAGAAAGTATTTTCTTTGTTTTTATTTATGCTAAAGAGTTGAATGCTCAATCCTCAATAAATCATTTACCATGTTAAAGTATTTCAACCCTCAATACAGCATGGCATCAAGTTCAATTCCAACTCATACGGTACTATGGCTGATGTCAGGGAACCTCTTTACCCAAATGCTTAAGCTATTGGGGCCTGACAATGTATATCAAGCTAACTTAAACATACATTTCCTTGGGCCGCTGTGCCATGTGGAAAGACCACAACTTAGAATTTAACTTAGAAAGGCGAATAGATAGGCGTGAGTAGCAAATTTTAAATTTGAGATAGATGAGTTTTGACACAAGACCTTTTGAAACCTGGGGCTCTAACACCAAGTCAGTAACCACTTCAGCCAAAGGCTTAAGCTATTAGGTTTCGGTCAACATGTAATTCAAGCTAACATTAAAATTGACAAGCTTTCCTTTTTGGACTTGAGACATAGTACCTGATCAGGAAATAACTTCACCCAAAAACTTAAAAGTTATTGGGTTGTGGTCCAACAACATATGAAGCTAACATAACAATTAACAGTTGGCAAGCTCTCTATATTTGCAATGATGAGGTTGGCAAACAGTTACTTCTTGAAACCTGATGCACTGATACCATGTCAGGAAATTGCTTTACCCAAAAGCTTAAGCTATTGGATTGCAGGCTGAGTGTATACCAAGCTAACAAAACAGTCAACGGGGACAAGCATTCTCTTCTGGATTTGGAACATAAACAGTGTCACTGATGTAGCATTTCATCCTATTAGAATCATAATTGTTTATAAGAAAAGGGAACTGATTACAAAAACAAAAAGAACAACAGTGTCCTAGTTCCTAAGTAATGGGAGTGACATGATGTAGTATTCAAGCTTTCAAAATGGACTTCAAAAGGTATAATACCTGAGCAACTCTTTCAAGCTCAGATAGCAATAATACTTTACGAGCCTCAGGTATCTTCAGAAAAAGAACTCTTCGAATTTCTACATTTTTATTCACAGAGAATGTTAGGCATATTTTGAGGGTGTCATTAACAGCAAATAACAAAACACACACAGAGATATATAAGCAATAGTTTGCAACTCACTCAATTCTCAACATAAAGAAGCAGATCAAACAATTCATGAGTTACATAGGTACAGAGAAGCATGCAGTTTGATGACAATATCATAATATAGAATGTTCAGTGCTGCCATTTCCATTAACGTAATAAATTAGGACTCATAGCCCGTTAGCAACAATCGATTGATGAGATAAACCAATATCAGTAATTATTACAATATCTTGAATTTACAAATAACTAATACAGTAATCAGGCCATTTAGTAAAAACATGCATGCAATTATTTAAGCAATGGCTATTATGCATAAATCACTTTGTTTCCATGATTTTATGAAAACCCAAAAATTGAGGGCACGTTGTTTGGTCGTTTCAGATGTTACCTAATCACTCTGTTCTCTCATAAACCATGATCCACTTGGTGAGTGTACACTCTTTATGGATAACCCAAACTGGTGATCCGGAACATATAAGAGAACTAAGGGAACTAATGACTAATTAATTCAATGAGCCAATTTGATGCATCTAGTGTACCATTTCACCATTTCTAATAGACTTATTGGCAATTTTCAGGACTTTTACTAAGGAAAGAAAAGTATGCCTCGTCATTCTCTAGCTGTAAGTGAATAATTCATGCATATTATTGAAATGACCTAGAATTGCCTATTAGTACCATGACCAAAAGAACCAATCTGATTAAGCCTAATACCATTGTACTACTCAGCCCTCAAAGTATTGAACTGCATACCCATACTGCAGATGAAAATATACAACAATTTTATTAACACATTGGTTCGAAAAAATAAAAACAGTTCTAAGAAAAACTGCCACTTCGACCAACCTATTTTCTAAATAAGAAGAATAAAGGAGAAAAATACTTTGCCCAACCTATTTTTTAAACAAGAAAAGGGAAGAAAAGATAATGTCTAGTGAAGTACTGCTTCGAGAAAATAATGGACAAGTAGACAAGATAACCAAAGCGGGGAAGATCGAATGGCAAAGACATTGCTCTCCCAAGCAACTGATCTTGAATTTGATGTCCTCCATCCAAACCAGGGTTCCCTAATAATTGATACGCGGGCAGTGCTGCTGGTGGTGAGGAAGAAGGGGCACTTGCTCAAACGGTGATGCAAGTGTTTCATGAGGCCTGAATATCCACCTTAGCCACATACCAAAAAAAGGCCAAAACCTGATACTAGATAAGTGACGTAATATAATTTACACAAAAAAAAAAAACAGGGGTTGGAAGAAACCCCAGGGTCAAGAATGGAGCTAGGAGTGAATATCGGCTGATTACAGTTTGGCTTATGGAGAAGGGTGATAATAAGAGTTGAAGAAACCCCATGCCAAGGACAAAGCCAGCAGGGGTAAGCATTCGTCGGTTTCAATTTCGAAGTTTGTAGGGGTGAGCATTAGTCGGTTTCGGAACTAGTAGGGTCTACCACGCAAATGAATAAACATAAAGGATTCACAAAATAAAACAAGTAAAAATTTTAAGTTCAGATTATTGAATCATCAGAAAGCTCAACGACGATGGGTTTTTAAAACTTTGTCCTATCTTGCTTGATAATTTGATGTTTGCAGCGCGAGATGTGAGTTAATTCAGGCCAATAAAAACGATTATTATTATTTAGGCAATTAAGAGTTCTTAAGTAATTAGAATTAGGAAATACAGGCACTTACTCCTATTACCAATACGAGTCATAATGCCGAGGTTAATAGCTTGGTAACTAAAGGAACCAAATCAGATGAAACCAAACCTAACAGGTATAGGATACTTAGCTAAACGTATAAATTGTTCATAACTCGAGCAGGCATAACAACATAGAAACAATGTCTCATAGAGAGGAGGGAGAAAGGGAAATGACGAGTTCCCTATAGCATATCTCTTTTCTTGGAAGAGGGGGCTCCGCAATGATGTATTTGTGCTTCAGTTTGATGATAGTAGCATGAAGCTTGTGGCTATGAAATCAGCATCAAGCCCCATATACATGCCTATGTTCATGAAGAAAGCCTTATTCTTAAACGAGATGTGAGTTAATTCAGGCCAATAAAAACGATTATTATTATTTAGGCAATTAAGAGTTCTTAAGTGATTAGAATTAGGAAATACAGGCACTTACTCCTATTACCAATACGAGTCATAATGCCGAGGTTAATAGCTTGGTAACTAAAGGAACCAAATCAGATGAAACCAAACCTAACAGGTATAGGATACTTAGCTAAACGTATAAATTGTTCATAACTCGAGCAGGCATAACAACATAGAAACAATGTCTCATAGAGAGGAGGAAGAAAGGGAAATGACGCGTTCCCTATAGCATATCTCTTTTCTTGGAAGAGGGGGCTCCGCAATGATGTATTTGTGCTTCAGTTTGATGATAGTAGCATGAAGCTTGTGGCTATGAAATCAGCATCAAGCCCCATATACATGCCTATGTTCATGAAGAAAGCCTTATTCTTGGTCAGTTCGAGGATTACCCAAAGATTGTTCAATGTATAAGCCAAGATATTTATTTCTACCATGTTGCAGCAGTCCCCACATGCAATTTGTATCTGGAATATGCACCTAAAGAATGCCTTGCCGATATTTTCAAATCGGGGCCTCTTCTGGAGCGACAGGTTTAAGATTATACCAAGTACATGTTTTGCGAGCCCAAAATCACTGACCTTAACCTTCGATGAACTCCGTACCTTCGATCAAGATCTTGCCCAAAATCACGATCCAACAACCTTGACACAGAGATTAACGAGGAAGATCACAAGAAGGATGAGAGATGTCTCACTTTTCATAAGTGTAGTGTTGAATATAGCAAGAAAATCTCGTGGTGATATAAGTCTTCTCCGCAACAAGCTTGATGGAAAAACTCTCCCTTTGAATGTAGTGATGGAGAATGGTAGATGGGAAGCAAAGATCTTAACCCAGAGCTTTTGCTCTTGAAGTAGATGAAGACGAAGGGCGGTGACTCTCTCACTAGTTCTTCAGAAAATCTCCAAATTTTAAGAACCGAGAATCCTTTCAATGTTGGAGTCAATAGATTTATATAAAATTCATGAATTATTAAATCCTTCAATTAAATCACACTCTTTGGATCAATCTCAATCCTAATCTTAGCCATCCAAGAAATCCTTCCACAGATAGTGTAGTTCGAAGTTACCCTAATTGAAATAGGGATAAAATTTGTCACCTCAACACCATAAATCCACGATGAAAAACCTGTACTAAGCTTTTAGCCCGGCGCGCCATCGATGGGGAGAACACGCCATTGATGGGTCAACCATCAATGGAAGTTTCAAACCCTGCACCAAAGAGCGACAAGTTGGGCCGCCATAGATAATAGCCCATTGATGGCCTATATGATTCATCAATGGTTTCATCTAAACACAATAGACAACCCATATTTGAAGCTTCGTAACTTTTTCTCCCAGAGTCCAACTAAAGGTGATTAAAAAACCATTATGAAAAGGACTCGGGACTCTTTAGCTTCCCTAAACAGAGATTTTCAAGTTTGACTTGTATATCATGCTTGAAGTCGGCGTTGATGCATAGGCTTCATCAAACTTAAATTCATGACTGTAGATCTAATCCATGATCTCCAATCTTCATTTTTTCAGTCTTCTCTTCATAACTAATTACATATCTTTCAGAAATAATTTATAGAAAGATCATATATCAAAACTCATTTAAATACAAAAAGCAAAAAAATAACTCCTAAAACAATATCACTCAATCGTGGTACTAATATCACTCAATCGTAGAGTACCAGAAAGTCATTACAACTATTTTATAAATCTACCTCTTCAATTTTGTTTAAATTTGTTGCCAAATTAGGAGGTTTCATATTTGCTCGATTGAATTTCTTCCTTGATGAAAACTGCACATAAAAACTTCTAAGCTTCTAAACTATTAAACTTTTGTAACTTGCTACATCACATCGTGATTCATGAGATGTTGTCCCTTCAATTCTAGTCCCCTCCTCCAGAGTTAGTCCTAGCTCTGCCCCTGTCCAGGACCACGGTTTGGAGGACATGGAATAAGATCCATATTTCATTAAGTCATGTGTAAACAACAAAAAGTTGAATTGCAAACAGTAAGTTGTTATATTACAAAAGACTACACTAAATTTGTTCAGGTATTGGCCTCCAGGAATATACGCAATATAGGCCAACTATATAATTTATAAGCTTGACTCCACTATAGATTTCCACATATTCATATAGTGCAAATTTACTTCACAATTTAAAAAAAAAAAATAGCATCAAAGAACTGCATGGAAGAAGGTATTTCCAGCAAGAATTCTAGCCACTCAGAGGTAAACAGAAGAATAGAAATTTTAAGGTAAAATATATTTGACAAATGCACCACGTTAAAAGAATTGGCATCCAAAGGACTGTATCAAGAACATCGTAATAGAATAAATCAAAAATTTACCTGGTATAATAGCATATATAAAACTGATAATCTGACTTGCCAAAGCTAGGTGCTTTGAAGTTATGGACTTCAAACCTGACACCTGAAATTCCAAATTTACACAATCATAAATAATTCCATATTATATGTTTGCAATCTTATCCATTTGGATGCAGTATAGGCATAAAAATAGCAGAGTCAAGAGAAAAATTTTCATAAGCTTCTAGTAGAAAAGACATCAATTACAACGACATAATACACACTACACAATTGATGCATAACTGTAAACTCAAATTCTATCTGACACAATATCCAAAAATAGAGTCAAGATTAATGAAATATTAAACTCAAATGATTTGTCATCAGCCCATCCTTGGTGCAGAGGAAAGACACATGGCTAACGACCTCCCACCACACCCACCTACCTATGGATGCAAAAGGATACGATTGTATCCAACTTTGGATGCAAAATTTTCCGAATAAGGTGAAGATTATGCACCGAATTAAATACAAATATTGATATGATTTTCCATACTTATTTTTTTTTTCTTGATTCGTATCCATAAAAATCCAAATAGCATCCATCCAATATCTGATATATTTTTATAATAATAATATATACTGTTATAAAACATGCCCTATACGGACGATTAAGCGGGCACTTATTTGTTTGTGGACTGCGGGCACATAGAAACTAAGGAAATCACCCTGTCTTTGCGGACAAGGCAATTATGCGCAAAAAAAGCAAGCATATGGGTTATGTAGCCAAATAACCCATTTCAACCCATATAAATACTATTTGATTTTTTGGGTTTCGATCTGAAAACCATCCTCAACCCAACAAAATAATATATTACCCTTTTAGGTTTACTCAACTCGATTGTATTCCCAATTTCCAAATCTCTCTCGAGCTCTGTTGACTCGTCCCACTCAGCAATTGACTCCTCTAGGAAACTCCTCTCTCGCTTTCGCCACTCTTGCTCTTGCCGACACCGGCCCTCTCTTCTATTGGTCCTCTCTCGCCGAACTCCGCTCTTCGAATCATCAATGTAGGCTCTTTTTCGGTCTCCATCGGATCTCTCTCTCACCGACCATCTCTCTCGCCGACCAACTTTGTTGATCCTCTCTCAAGCCAATTGAAAATTAACTGGAATTTGAAATTTTTTTAATGGGTTTTTGTATTTTGATTTGATATCGAAATCGGGTTTAATTTTCTAGGATAATTGTGACTCTGGTGAACAGTTTGATATGAGAAATCTAATCTCCAAGCAATTTTCACTTAGGCAAGGTAAATATTTAAACTTTTGGTAATCATTAATTAATATGTGCTATCGTTAATAAATATTGAGGATGCCTATTTGTATCTTTATTTTCTATCTTAGGTTTTGTAGGTATTTTTTAGTTTATTGAATTACTGAAATATTATTGTCACTGAAACCAAAAAAGAACATATTGAGTAATTCTATTTTTTAGTTCATTGAAACTTCTGAAAAAATGTATTTTATATTTATCACAAGAAAATATTTGGTTTGGTGCCATGTGCATTATTTTGTGTGTTGCTAGAATTGGCCATTCAATTTTATGTATTACTATATTCATATATATTAAAAAATAATATTCCACGTAATGCCGCGTAAGTCGTTTAATCAACGTACAATCCATTTAAGCATTATATGTTTTCAAACCGCCTGCATAATGAAAATGTTTTTAGCATATTGATAATATTTATTAAATGCCAATACATCTCGTCTCAAGTTGACTCCAATTTTAGAATAACTGATTGATGACAGTTTACTCCGGTTCATCTTCATGATACATTTTAGCTTCTAACTAAAAAAAAATTTATAACTGTATTTGCTGGGATAAACTGGAGCATTAGATATTAGTAATAGTACATACACATGTACTTTCCTTCTTATAAAGGACTGTATAATTTTTGTGGATCTAAACTGTATCCAATTTTTTTTGCTGATATGTGTATCGGATCTATTTATCTTTTTGCTGAATATGATAGATGAATTTCAAGTCTAACAAAGTTCTGGATCCGTATTTGGGTCATAAGAACAAATATAAATACGGATACATTGATATCCTCTCTATATCCACGACGTTTGCACTATGCCCACCCCTCCCCCAACAGGGATGGTGGATGGTGGGTGAGGCAGCAATATGTGCACATCTATCCACATAAATCTACTCAGAAGAAAAGAGGCTTCAGCTTACATATCCTTGAACCCAGTATTACATAAGGCAATGGGCACAGGATGGCATGTTGCTTCGACAAAAGGATAGGAGGAAGAAAAATAAAATAGAGCTAATCTTACAAAAACGACTTCGTTTATAAAACCTTAACTCGCTCTCTCAAATTATAGAGGCGGACAAGAGGAAGGTAGTGGGAGGCGACAGGAGAGGCTGCAGGAGACTAAGGAGGGCCATAGGAGGCTGGCGAAGGCGGCAAGGTAAGCTTTTTCTTTTTCTCTCCCTTATCTTTGGCTTGGACGGTCCTCGACCTTAACTGGGCAACCGAGCTGCCAATTACGTCTAAACGCCACCCGACCGCCTTTTAAAATCTGGCTTTTATATTTTTGAAAATTTGTATTTTAGCATTTGCTATCTACATTGCATTCCCCATTCTCCTATTTTGTCGTTGGAAAAACCAATGCCGACATCTCGATAAGTCTCTGTCGATTGATCTTTTTGGCAGCAGAGCAGTCACAGAATGGAAAGCAAAATGATGGCCATATTTTAATATTTGCATATTTGCTATATGACCTTCCATCATGGATTATTCTGCAGGTTCATGCTTCTATCCACTGGTAGATATGGGAAACCCTATTACTGGTAATGTTCCCAAATTTAAACCTTAGATTGCTAAAGGGGGGAAAAAAGAGCCATCCACGTATCGGCTTTAGGGCATGCTAACAGTTACATAAATAAGTTGCTTGATTAAGCTTGGAGATGGTATCATGTAGAGCCCTGAAATAATCTAGAAACCACAGTCTACATTTCTTAACCATCATAAAATGACTTTTCCCACATGATAAATATAAATTATTGAACTGTCTGACAAAGGACTACTAAATCCAGGTTTTATAGAGAATTATCCCATTTGTTTAGCATTAAACATATTTCATAACAATATATATGGAGAAACAAGGTCAGGGAGAAAGGTGGCTGGGAGAGAGATGTGACATCATGATTCTCAATGGCAAGGTCCCTAATGTAATTTGCAGTGAATGAATGACCAAAATCCCTCAATATAGCAGAAGAAAACTGCCATCAAACACAAAATTGCATGATTAGAAAAATCCACATAATTGTGTATCAAGAAAAGATATTGCATGATGTTCTTGTATTTATCTAGATTGGACAATAGAACAAACCACGGATAGCAGTAAATAAGAAAAAAATATATTAAATTTTGATAACTATATGATATAGAATTAACATAGCAGAAATATACTGTACACAAACTCAACCAATAGACTTTATACTCATAAAACTCATGGAAATTTAAGATAAACAATTGCATCTATAACAACTTTCAGAGTAATAAGATACTATTTCAAATTGACTACAGTACCTGCATAGCACCAGCACCAAGAACTAGCTGACAAGTCCTTGTGTTGAACAGCTTCAAGATTTCTGCAACACGGTGGACTACTTCAGATGACAAAGCTGGCAAACATTTACTAATGTCAACATATTCTGCTAACATCCTCAACAATATTAATCCGCTGCAAATAAATTGTTTTAAAGAAGAGTAAGTTACAAGATCAGTAAATTGACCATTAAAAAAAATTGTATAACTGGAGATGTAAATATTGCAGGAATAACTATATTCAGAATAAAGTTGCAGAGAAGAACGTTACAATAAAATATGAAATCTATAAATAAAAGGAAATTAGAATCGGCAGCTTGATCATGACATACGAAAACACAATGGATAAGCGTAAATGATCTGAAACTTTATAAAGAATATCACAAGTTTAAGAATATAGGATCGGAAAAAAAAAAATGGATGCCATGACAGAAAGCGGTTAAGAATTTGGTATGCACGGAGGGAACTAACCAGTTTACCATGTGATAACCAACACCTCCATAAACAATAGTCTGAGAACTAGCTCGCGCATACTCATTCAAACTTCCATCAGCAATACGTATTGAAACTGACTCAACTTTATTTTCTTGATTTAACCCAGCTAAATGCATAGAAGAAATTCCTTGGGCATGGCCAGCAGGTCCCTCCACCATTTCATTCATACTTACAGGCTGACCAACAGAACAATCAGGAGCAGCCATTTGTAGACTAGGATTACTCGTGACAAACTCACTACTACCAAATGGTGCTTCACTTGAGGAAAGTGATGAGAGAATGGCCTGAAATTCATCTGGAACATCGACAGAAACCCAAGTTTCTTGATCGAGAACAGCCTTAAGCTTTGATATCTATAAGACAAACAGAACAGTCATCAGAAGGACAGGAAAAAGCATGCTACCACATGAAGAATAGAAAATGCAGGTAGTTAAACTTCCTTCTTACATAGAAAGAAGTCCGTTAACGTTAACACTTTTGGCTTATTTTGGACCTCAAAGATGAATGCCTTTCCCCTATGGAAAAACATACCATCTTACATCTTTGTCTAGGTTCATTCCCAGTCTAAAGAATTTTAGAAGATTGCCCTTAGTCGTATTAGCTTAAATTGCATGACTAACAAAGGTAGGATGGCCTAATTTTCTCTGCCAAGGTTTGCATTGGCCACATTTGCTCATATTTTCATCGGCCAGGAATTTGGCACCTACTCACGAAAGTTTGATGTCAGATGGGCAAACATGAAACTTATTATGTGGGACTTGAATATGGCAATCTCCCCAACCAAACCCATTTGAAAGGAAAACGCTACTATTATGTCAACATTTACATGTCAAGGATACAGTAAATGCAACAGAGAGAACAAAAAAAAAAAGCATTTGCACAGATCTGACTGACTCGAGATTCATGCTGAAAATCAACAAACGCCTTAGCTTGTGACTGTAATGTCCCTCTAATGCTATAGCCCAGTCTCCCACCAACCTGTTCAATAGATTTTCGTCAAGCACATAAACTCATACTACAAAAGAATGGGAAAAAAAAATATGCTGAACAAAGAAACCTACCCTCTCCGTAGTTGCTATGAAGTCCTGGGTTATGATATAGATACTTAGAAACTCATGGAGTCTCAATTTTGGATGGAGAAGGGCACGAACACCAAGAAGCTTAGCCCATCTTCCATGAGCAGCATCACAAGCAGCAAAAACAGCTTCTGTGTTTTCCCGCAATACATCAGCACTGAAATTAGAATGATTAAGGACTAGTATCATAAAAGCTTTAACAATGATTTAACATAGATAGCACATGTCTATGACACTAAAAAAGGAAACAAGTTGACCAACAATAAGAACAAGGAGTTGTGCTTTCCCTAGAAAGAAGTAGATGAGAATATCGGAGAGATTTAGGGAACAAGGGAGGATAGCTCCCTGTGGAGTACTTTTGCAATAAACTGGGTAATTGGCATGGCCTTCCCCCCTTCAAACCAGAAAAACAGGCATCCAATGGAGAAGGCATATGTTTTGTTGATTAGACAAGAATGTATTGGGAGTCCCCCAAAAAAGGAATAGATGTGGGTATAGGCAGAGGTCTGAGGAAACAACAGAAGACTAGTGGTATGGATCCCTCAAAACAGACAAGGACCTCCAACATAAAAGGCCTAAGTTTTGTTGATTCCATTAGAATGCCTCTGGGCATTCTCTAGAATAAATACATGTGTGTAATAAAATAGGTTTGAGGGAACAAGGAGGAACTTTTTATCATATTTTTGGGTGGGTATGGTACGTTTGTTGGTCCGTTTGGGAGGGTTGGGTTTGAACTGAACAATAAAAAAATTCTATATTGCGAGGAGATGTCATAAAGAGAAACCAATTAGAGGAGGAGGAGACTAGAAGAATAGATTGGGAAGAGCTGACAGAGATGAGGGTGGAAGAAGAGGATAATAAAGTAAAAAAGTTAACAACAACTAGCGAATAACAAATTATTTCTTGCTTTAGAATGGATTATTAATAGAAGAGATCACCTATCAAGTGTACCTTATATTTTGGGGGATTAATATCCTCATATGATATTGCAGGAGACAAATATCCCAACTTGAAATTTGCTAGGAGCTATATCCTAAACCAAAATTAAGGCAAAGTCAAACGGCAAGCTTTGAGTCATTTTGACATGTTAGTTTCAATGACCAATGCAATCTGATATGCGTTTTAGATAAAAAATATTGAATAGTTTACTTATTGAGAGCGGACATTAAAACTTTCGAACTTGTTATATTTCTAAGTATCTAAAGTTGAATTTGCTTCATCTATAAGCTCATGATTCAATTTTGATCATTATAGATAAGTACCAAGGTCAAGTGCCAGGCAAGCATTCCTGATTTTAACAGCGGGAACAGTATAATTTCAAACGGTTAACTATAGTAACTTTTAAAGTTAAATCATTATATTCTACATTATAGTTTATCTCTGTTTGTTATTTTTTTATTTCATTACCCAACGTTGCTAACTGTAGCTGCTCTTATTTATTTTTATTATGTTTAAATTTATATAAAGAAAACATCAAATGTAAGAGAATTATGAAGTATATAGGAGGGTTAAGTAGGAAGTGCATTTTACTTAATTTTTGGTTTGCGCTAAACTTATGTTTGGACTTATCATTGACTTATATTACCTTTCTATACCATATAAATATCAAAAAACTATATTAAGCTGCTATCATTTTTGAAATATGATAAAAACTTCATAAACAGTAAGTAAAGTATAGTTAAAGAAGTCATAAAGAGTTAGAGTAGTAAGGTGAAAATGTAAATTACAAGGGCTTAATATATTGATGCTCACCACAGATGGCAGTATATGGTGGAAGTAGAGTTAAATATTTGAAGTGCAAATATGTGAAGCGTTAGTAAGAGATGGGTTTAGATTGGTCAGTTAATACCCAATGCAGAGAAACTCAAAAACCAATTATTTGAACATTAATTGGTCTACCACTCCCACCAGAAGCTCTTCCCCTCTCCGACTCCAACCTGATTTTTAGGGCGCAATTCAGACTGGGCTCTTCAAAATCCAATCTAAAATGGTTGATAGGGATTGGCCAAAATTTTGAACCTCGATTATTAACTTAATAGCTTGTTCTTTGTTAGTGGTTTATTCAAGCTTGTACAAAAACTCTTCATAGTTAATTAACTTCGATCTTAATTGAACAGATATGCAGCAATGTGAAATATGGATTGAAGGATTTAGCATTCAACAAATTGTCTTGCAGTTTACGGATCAAAAGAAATTTACATAAATCAGCAAAAATAGAAAAAACTGTGACTGGCTATCATGCTGATTGGGACTATTTGGTAGAAGAAACAAAATTAAAGCATTTACTGTTCGGTGTCAGTGTCAGTGTCCTGATCCATTACTGTGCTTGCTTTTTTTCTTTTCTAAGATACAGAAGAATATAATCGAATTCTATGAAGTAATCAGAAGGGTCTAACCAGCCAAAATATAAACGAACGCTAAAATCCTAATCCCCTATTGTTGAGCAAGTTTCCCCTAAAAGACCACAAAAAGATTATAGATTGGAAAGGTACATGCATGCAAACCTCCCACAGGAAGATAGTATTTTTGATGGAGAAAACCATTATTAACACAAATCCAAAAACAAAATGATGGGCAATCAATGAAGACTGCAGAAAAATGAGATGAGAACATGGCTACAGATAGCTTGTAGATACGACTACACGTATGGAAATCCAAAACAACACTAAATATGAAGATGGCATGAGCATTTTTCGTGCTGCTCCATTAAATATTTCTCAGCCATAACATACAGGGAGGCAGCAAATAGTCCAAAGCATACAAATCTAACTAGAAAGAAACATAGCAAAAGAGACATGCTTTATCAGTTCCCAACAATGTATACTGTGTCCAGATGCATCCAACAACCTTTGGCCCTGTACTAATCCATGGACTTCATGGCTGTGCCTGAAAATTCAGTGTATATACTTCGATGTTGGTCAGACACCTAGTCAACCTCATTGTCATCATCTAAGCCTTGAAAATATTTTACAACGGACCATAAAACTTAAGTCTGCAGTGTTTTAGATATTCTGGTATATTAACAGATATCCCAGTTTTTGCTCCTAACCAATAAGTAACCAATAAGATATGTATCTTGTTCTATCATTTATCGTTTTTGCACCAAAATAGATATAGGGCAATATTTGGCTTTGAACAGTAAACAAGGAACTTTTTTCAATTATATAAAAAAACCCGACTCGATCAATTAGCTCGTACATCCAAAACCCATAAATAAGAGAAAGAGATAGAACTACGGCTCGATTAGTAATCTCGTATCCCTTTCATTCACCTTCCTCTATCACGAGCAACGATTATGACACGCAACATCGGTTAACGGTTCTAGTGGCAGTAACGGCTACAATACTACATCTATTAATTCTATGTTTGTATTTCAAAAGTGACCATACGTCTCTTGACATTTGAGAATAATTCATAAATGTCAAGTTATTGGTAGGCTCAATATAGATTGCTAAGTTAGATATCTCTTCAGACACAAACTTATTTTAAATAGGTTTATATGATTTATATAGACATGACATATATTTATTATCCAAGAAAACATCTAATATGACATCTGATATTTAATAAATATCTCGATGTATCACTCAATATATGATATTTGGTATAAAATATTGTTGACTGCTATATCACCAATGTTCAATATCATAGTTGTCAATAACCTGCGATATACGATATATATTATATGATACGATACGATATGTAAGAAAATCGATACGTATCTCATCTGTGATACTATTAAATTAAGTATTTTACGATACGGTAAGCGTATCCTACAATATGCGATATGTATTGTGTGATACACGAAATGTTATGATATGCTAACTTGACATATAAATGGATTTCAAATTCATTCCAATGAACCTTCTAAGTAAGTACAGAATACAAATTCCAAGTAAATATTAGACATTTAACAATAGAGAATATTAAAATTCAAAATACTTATTTTAGTTGATCAAAATATTTAAACAAATCATCATCAGAGGTGTTTTATTAATTTATAGTCAATATAAAATTTAATTACTAATTCTCAATTGAAGTATCTAATGAGCTTATTTATTATACAATAAAATCTCGATAAAAGGAGGAATTTGCATAGATTTGAGAAGATGAAGATGAAATTAAAATAAAAGTTTTTAAGAATGATCATTTATAACAGCTAATTAATTGATATTATATTACTTGTTTTAAATCTTTTTAGAGGGAAATGAACCTATGCTCAATATTATGGTTTTTGTGAATACAACATACAATCAAAACTGAGGCAATAAAAAGGGACATATGATCAATTTGAATTTGGATATAAAATTCAAATATGAATATATTGATGAAAAATAAGAACTTTACATACTGAAAAGTATTAATTGAATGGATTTTAATGCGTGTCTTAAGTTGAAGGAGAAATAATTGATATACTTAAAAGAAAAGAAAGAGAAGCTGTAATGGCAAAACTTTCATCAATTAGTTATTTATTCCTAATATTTAGTCTTTAGTAGGTTATTTTATAGTTACTGGTAGGACCTTTTAACTTAAATGCAATTGTAAACAATAAATGAGGGAAAAAAAGGAAAATTAGAATATACTAAAGGAGTTTGTATGGAGCAAAAGAGACAAAGATGAAGAAAATGAATGTAATTTTCAATTTTTAGTGAATTTAGCAATATATTTGTTAATGTAGTATAATTTTGATTAATAATCTCATGGTCATCAGGATGTTAATTGCCTATATATATAGCTATTAACTTTTGTATAACATATTACCAGCTTTAGTATTTGTCTTTATTAATTTGTTTACTTATATTTTAAATTTATTCATATGTTTGTTATACTATACATGTTATTGCTTATTACTTATCTATTATATAATGAACAGTGTATCTTATGATACGTTATACGATACGATATGCGATACAATATATAGGGATAACGATACACTATATGTATCCCGGTTTGACAACTTTGTTCAATATTTAAAACACGGGATGTACAACAATCTCCGTATGAGCCATATTTCATTCCAAGTATAAACACGAAAGGCACTTTCCACAAGTTCCAGAAACCAGTTGGCAGGTAGGAAACCTCAATAGGTCAGGCAGTTCATGGTTGTACAACCAAGAAGCAACCCTTCTTAATTCTCCAAGAATAAAAAAGAACTCGCGGAAAATGATTGATTTTGTATGTGGAATTAGAATCAACCATTTGACACAGGAAGTCAAAGGGTGGGGCAAAAAAATAAAATCCTCACAGCAATGCAGGCCATAACTGGCTTGCAGCATTAGTGACCCATTTTTCAAGGTTGATATATGTCAAAATACTATAGGGGGCAACCATCATAGATGTAGTAATTCATAAAAACAGTCTATGTTAACTCGGTAGATCCAAATTTTCTACAGCCGAGAGAAGTTATTCACAATTGCCATCACTTATTTGTTGTCAAAATGCAAAATATATACTAGTAAATATAGAAAACTATCATTGTTTTCGAAGGATGAGTCCAGACTTTATGAATAAGTTCAAGCAATACAGAACTTAGCAACATGACAAAGTCAAATATAATTAGTGATAAGAACTCACAGGAAATTCTTTGATGCACTAGGACTGGAACTCTCATTTATCCTTCCTTGAAACAATGAAAATTTGGGAGTGTTTCTAGGAAGAGAGTTTGGGAGATGCGAAAGAACTTGATTGTCACTGTCTTCGCCCGCAGCAGGTATTGCTGAACCTTGTTCTCCCGCAACAGCCACAGAATCAAGAGCATAACAACCATTAACGTTTCCCATAATCCATTCAATAACTCTTTTAACTTCTGCAGCTTGCAGTAAATGTGCCTGTATTCACTAAAAGACGATAAATTATATTACAGCATTTATATGTAAGCATGAGTTTATGCATAGGGATGTGTAGATAAATATATTTACACAAATACATACATAAATGTATGCAGGCTTAGAAAGAAGAGAGGAAGGCAACTCAGTAAGGATTTGAACTCAAATCTTATCCATGCAAATTCAAAGATGAGATGCTCAAGTTGAAATTACTCCTGTGATCTTGATCTAAACTATATAGAAGACCTAAAATGAGAAAACTAACATCTTCACACATTTTCCATCTACCCATCCAATGATCCAAAATGAAGAGTTGACAAGATACATGGCTTGGAAGCATAATACAGGCTTGCTTATGAACATGTAATGGTGATTTTCATAACATTTATATTTTTACGTTGTGTTGATACATTTAGTTTGACTAGGATCCTAACAGTAGGATTTCAACTCGGATTCCATCAAGTGAAAAGCAGAGATAAGAGCATCAAAATTTAAAATTCAACCATATGTGATCCATGGGATTTAAATCGTCAAACAAAAAATAATGAGTGAAGATATTTTCACTGTGGATCAAGACCTTACAGTAAACTTTTTCTTTTTTTTTGAGAACATAGGATGGAGCAAAAGCTCTAGCCACAATATATGGATTAATATAGCACATGATATATTCAGATACAAAGTCTTACATCTCAAGGCTATCTCAGCCAACAAAACAGCAAACCACCATTTAACTAACACAAAACCACCATAACAAAAGGCTCAGAGGAAATATCATAACCATAAAACATCACTAAGTATCATCACGAGTAATCACTATTTAAGTCCAACTATGCTATTTTAAGCGGGTTAGTTTGTAAGGTAGGTAATAGTTCTTTAAATCACATAAAATTTTGCATTTAGGCTATTTAGAATTCAAATACTGTTGAATTGTGAAAGTTGATGCTCTCCATGTCTTAAGCATATTCTAATTGCTACAAAGTACTTATGGATAAAAAACATGTGATTTAGATCATACCAATAATAAAGTGGATTAAATTTGGTTTACTCTTAAGACATTGCTTTCATCATGCGATTTAAAGATCAATTTTCTTTGATTTAGTGGTTTAAATGTTTTACTAAGAAATTGCTTTCATCATGAGATTTAAAGATCATTTTTCTATGATTTAGTGGTTTAAATGTTTTACTATTAAGAAACCGTAAAATTTCCAACAACTTGATGGCTAGCAAATGGTCCTTAAAACAAATGATTTTTGTTCCATGGGTACTTTGGGGAATGAAGAAAAATACTTAAATTGGGTTGCTTATCATCAAATTTATGGTGATAGTATCCACATGTTATATACTAAGAAAATTACACCAGCCTATGAAATTTCACATGATATATACCCGGAGATTGAATAATCTAAAGCGAATCACTAGAGTACTGAGAAGGAAGATGAAAAGGTAAGTAACATGTGGAAATGGATTTTTTTTTTTTTTTACGATTTAACTGGGAGAGATCGTTAAATATCATATGAATTGCGATTAAACCAAAATTTAAGAGATAAGACACATTCTGATCGCAATTCTTTCCAATAATACAATATCTAAAATGTAAAAGGACCCCACCTAGAGACTGCTAATATATCTGCAGCATGTGGGGAGGATGAAAGAATTATCCATGCAAAGTGTTTGTTGTAGAAGGGCTACCAAAATGTTAGTGCAAAGAAAGGTAAAATTGACAGTTCCCTTACCTGCACAACCTTGAAGATAGCAATTAAAAGTTGTACAAAACTTTCAGAAGAAAGACTCCTCAGCTTGCTTGCTAACGATAAACCACCACCTGAGACATTAAGCAGCATATTAAATTCAAGTGAAAATAATTTTCATCAGAAAATTTTAAGTATCAGGCAGGTACAGAAACATAATAAATTAAGATCAGACCATCAGAATTGACAGCCCGCTCTCCAGTCACTAAATCAGATTCTAAAGGCCGGGGTAGCAAAATTGGGAGCAACTCGGCAACTGTACTTTTGATTGTAGCTTTCATTTCAGTAATAAGTGTCTCACGGTAAATCCTCAACACAGCAGGAAGTTTTGCCTGAAAATCAATACAAGACTAAATGAAAATATCCTCAATCATAGAATTCAACAAAGTAAACATCACAAATAAACTTCACCACACACAAGTTGGTCATGGTTAAAAATATAGAATTAAGTATAAAAAGGCATTACACCGTGCATCGTAGTAAAAGATGGAAACATATTATGGAAATTATATAATTCAAACAAATTAACTCCGCCAGTCCTATGCTTAAAGATTTATCCCTTTTTTTTGATATAATTCAAACAAATTCTAGAACTCCCAAATAATAGTCATCACCGCTACTAATTCAGTGGACATTTGGTCTGAAAAATAGTCGCAATAATTTACACTCAGATATATTTTGGTTAAATACAAGTTTACTTTAGGTAAAACTGTCCAATACTTCCAACATCACAATTTAAATCAAGCATGTCCATCCACGGCAACCATAACTTACAGAGCAGCTGACTTTCCTACAGTCCAGCATAAAAACCCACTGGCTTGCATTTTTAATTAGCAAATGTTGACATATATACCAATACAATGCATGCATACTTATATGTGCACAGATCCGAGCTCTGGGCATTCAAACATGTAGGAAATGCAAATTTGTGGCAGCAGAGCAACATACAAAATAACTCTGATAGCTGAAACCACAGACTATGATACAAGTGCACATATGCATATCTCTATAGTTTGAACATATAGTGCTTCCAGAAACTGAATGATACATTCACCAAGAATCTGTGGAAGACATCTGTTTAAATACTTTTACGAGTTAGACGTTAGTATAGAACATTGTCGACTTAGCTTCCAGGAACTGAAACAAAGTATTCAGTTTAAGAAATGTTTTCTCCATTACATTTAAACGTGCAACTCAAATCACTGCTGCTGGGACATGCGAGTGTACATTCTGTTGTTATTCAAGTACATGAATACAGATACTAAAGCATCATATCCCCCATATGAAACCATATTGATTATAAGCGTCCTATCCCCAAAAGAAACCAAATATTGATTATATGCAACCTCTCCCCACATAAAACCAAATATTCGTGAAGCATGCATGTCAGTGACTGCCACCCACATAAATGTACCTACATAATCATGAAAGAAAAACTAGCAGAAAAATTTCGTTGACTGTAAGATCCATTCTGCAAGCACATATACAGTGTTCGCACAATAATCATAACAAAAGTCAACAACAATAATAACAGCAAAAAAAAAATATTATTAAATGTTATTGCTTTCGGGTGGTTGAGGGTTTTCACAGAAACAGATCCACAATAAATGGAGACTTAAAACCTTTAGACCACTAATTTTCAATATGAAAGTTCATGGATGCAGCTTAACATCAGGTAGCAGAAAAGTTTGATTCAATAGTTAGTGATCATCAATAAATGTCAGGAGAATTAGTCCAGTTTTGGTTAGAGCCTCCATGCACCAAACCATGCACAATTAACACAATCTATTAGTGAAAAGAATAAAATACCAATAACATAAAATAACAGCATGAACAAAATGGAAAGAAGAAACCAAGGTTTTGTCGAGATAAGACATAAAATAACAATTTAGTAGCTTGGAATCAAATTTAATTTGTGTTCAGTCAGGCAATGTAGGACTCACTGTTCTGAGCAGACAAACAATAAGTGGGAGAAGGCGATCTCGTAAATTTGAGCTTTCATCATCATTAAAATTTTCCTGCAGATAGATAAACAAACTACATTATCAATATGAGAGACGAATATAGCCAACACATTGTAGTACCACTAATTTGGACCTGTCTTAGATCACAAGTACAGGTCATGTAACATAACAATGAGACAACCATAAGTTCCGAACTTTAGCCCAATCCAAAACAATAAAACTTTTAAGTACAAAGGGAAAAAATATGACCATAATGCAAAAATTATTTGAGAAAAATAAATATGCATGTACATAAACAAGCAAAAATAGAGTCAGACAACAGAAAAAGGTATTTGTACTAAACCACATTAAATTTTCTGAAGAAAGCAAAAAAAAAAAAAAAAATCACTGTTCCATCTTCGGAGGCCTACACCATACTTCTATACATTCACTTATTACATAAAGGCAACAAGTCTAGCTTAAGGCACCATTGCACTTCCCAACCTTAAATGGTAGTTCAAGATTCTCTATCAATTTAAACAATAAAAAGATAGAAATGACAAAATAGGTCACAGGAATAATTTCTCAACTGGTTTTATAGATGATGATTGTATATGATCTAATCCCATAAAATAGAGGGCTAGCAAATTTTGTTCTAAAGGATGACCAATTGTATACATATTGGATGAGAGATTATGGAAAACAATCATTATCTGTAACATGAGATGCAAAATAAATAAATAAATAAACCAGTACAATAAACTTTTCCAGTAAAAATTATGGTAACGCATAATAGAAAGACAAGTTTTCTATGGATGATGATGATAGTGATAACTAGTACGTTAACCGAGGTTTAAAATGTAGGAATATGTATTAGTATCGGCCGATTACGTGATGTCCCCTACTAATATTTTAAATATCGAAAACCGGTGATATATCAGTGAGGCAAAATTTTATACCGGATGCCGAAAACATGCCGATATAGCACAATATGGTGCTAAATACAAGATACCATATCAGTATCATACTAATTAAAGAATATACATTATTACACACTTAGAACATATTAAACAATTTAAAACAAGTTTAGAATTTTAGAGGATACTTATTTTGGTCAATTTGCTCAAGAGAGGTGATATGCTTGAGAGTCAAGAGAGGAGGAGGTCTGCTCAAGAAAGGTGAGAGGCGATCTCCTTGAGAGAGATGAGGAGTTGAACTATCAACGAAAGAGATATAGAGGGATTGTTGCCAAGGCTCTCGATAATCGGTGCTAGGAGTAGAGAAAGGTAAAGGGCTCTCTGCCGTGGCTTATTCATGTGTTCGCTCGATTGAGAGAGAGAGAGAGACAGAGATAGCAGAGAGGAAGAACTAAGATGTCAAATCGTCGATCAACTCATGATTGTCGGGATCATTGTCCAAGCTCATGGGATCATCAGAGTCGAAACTATCAATAGTCGATACTGGAAGTGTACAGTGATAATATGGAACTCTATTACGACCTCTTCGATACAATTGCTTAATCAAGTGAGAAAGGGCAGAGAGGAGAAAGAAGCTAAGTGGCAAATCATCAATCAATTACATATAGGAGAAAATAAAAAATTGTGTATTCGATAATATTATGTAAATTGGTTCAAGTATTAAAGAGTTAGGCTTAATGGGTCTAAATTTAAAAAAAAAATAAAAAAACTGGTAATAAGTTAATATCACTGATATTTTTCATGTCGTTTATCAAGCGATATATCGCCAAATGGCTGATATATCACCTGATAACAGTCCAAAATAAGAACCGAAAAGAATTGGCCTTACCGTATCGATTAAGTCCTATAACCTGTATCAGCCGATATTTAAAACTTGTTCCCTATCCAGAATCAGAATCTGGATAACGAAATGTTAGAAACATAATAGCATAGGAATATGTTGAGCGACCAGTAAAATAATAAGAATTAAAATAGCTTACAATTAACCATAGATTTCCCTCTCAAATAGGCTATGATATTACTTTATGTATTAATGGAAATCATTATAAACTTCTCTAACTCTTGTCTCATATCCAGTGTGGGATTACTCAAACTAGGGATATTATATTCTCTCTCTCTTTTAGGACCTGATGTCTTCATCAGAGGAGCATAGTAACATACTGACACTTCATCAGGCATGTGAGATTCTAGAGATAGCCACTATGGACTATAGAAGTGATCCCATAGATTCATAAGATGGCCCCCACTTTTGGAAGGCACTTTGTTCCCTATAGTACTTAGTTCTGTATACTTCCAACATATGTCTGGCTCTGATACCATTTGTAACATTCCGAATATAGATAGTAGAATGCCAATAATATACTTGCATAAGAATATACTAAGCCTTCTACAAATTAACAACAATTAAAATAGTTTATAATTAATCACGGATTCCTCCCTCAAAAGACTATTTATGATTATTTTAATGGATTTATGGAAAGCATTATATACTTTTCTAACTCTTGTCTCATATCCAATGTAGGACTATTCAAACTGAGGGTATTATTGATTATTTATGGTATCAAAATCTACAATATTGAGCTTATCATACGGTAATATTAGAAATATCCGCAATATAAAACCGACATTATACGCTATATCATGCATCGAATACCTCAAAATCTAATATGGTAATAAATCCTTGATGTTAACCTTCAGAAGTTTGGGTTGTTTGGTTTTACTAGGATTTGATGAAATTCAAACAACGGAAACTTTGTGTATTCAGTCAAGAAACATATTGAAGATGATCATCATATCAGTAGTCGTAGTAGAGGTAGTAGCAAAATAAGTCTTATGCGCATGGAACGTCTCACAATAATAAATGTATTATATTCCATAGAATTCCACTCTTCAGGAAATTGTGTTCCATTGGCTCCCTAGAAACTTACACTGTGTGGCATGTTAGGCAAACATTCTAGGAAATTGGTGAAGTCAGAGTTTCCAAGTATCATCTTTTCAAATACAGAAGGTTGAGAAGAAATCCAGCTAGTTTCCACTAGTTTACCATGTTTTTCGTTAGGTTCTACAAGCCAAAACTTGATGTAAAGGAAACAAGAAGACTGCATGCCGTATGCATATGACTCCAGCAGTTCTACTGCACTTATGACTGATAAAAAAATGGTATTGCTTATGGAATATTTTGCTTTCCTTGGTAGTAAACCTGACTCGAACAACTGTATGGCAATAAGTGCGAGAAAGCAAGTTTTACATTGCCAACGGTCAGAATAGAAAGGTTAAGAATGATACAAGTATATTAGATACGAAACAATGGAAGGGTGCGGATGTTTACGAAAGAATATGGTTCACTTTAGTGTAATGCTGCCAGGGGAAAAAAAAATCAAGATAAACCATTGCAAGAAAGAATGTCAATAATCCACCTACTTTGCCGTACCAATTATACTCGTAAGAAAACTCTGAGCATACAGAAAGGGAGTTACATATCATGAAATTCATTCTGAACATACAGAAAGAGAGTTGCATATCATGAAATTCACATCAGAAAAACTATCATCACTATAAACAAGCTCCAATACAAGTAGATTCTCACCTTTCTTTATATGAAAATGTAAGAATTTGTTCTCTTTGGCTATTGTACTTACACCTCAGAGTTGAATGTAATTCCTATATCAATTTTTTATCCTCTTTCCTCTTATAGACAGTTCCAATAGCTTAGGAGAATTCGGAGGGCACTAACCGGTCTTTTAGAATTACATCAAGCCGTTGTATTGTCCATAGTTTCCTCAGCAAGGGAATTTGGCAGTAAGGGATAACTGGCATCATGTTGATAGCCAGCAGAGAAAATTATCAAATATATTTTGTGAAGGCTACACAAATGATGCAATTTTTTGGGAAATGACTTATATTAAGATGTTGATGATGATTTTTCTTTTTGGAGAAAATGACCATTAAAATAGAAGAAAATGTGTACGTCCATAGCTAATAGTGTGTTACCTTCCACCGTTTTTGTTCATTATTGCATAAGGAACTGCCACAGCACTAAAACAGTTTTGATATGTGAGGAAAAATAAAGATTGAGCTTTTTACCATTAGCAAATCAAATAAAGTGTGACATTTAACTACTTAAGACTTTTTTGTATTGTTGGCAACAAACTAAAGAATAATAGGACATGATTTATGAGGTTAGTGAAAGCTCCAGTTAGTCGAACAACATGGGCAATGATGAAAGCATTCAAAAAACAAAAATGATTACGTTAATTGAAAAAGGGGAAAAAAAAACATACTTCTAAGCCATTGATGCTGTTAGGGGCGTTTGTTTTTATTTTTGGCACAATCGCGGAATCCACAGCCCTTGCATCATGTATGGCTGCACTCACAAATTCTGCCGAAAGAATGCTACAAGAATGAATAATATGAAAATGCACATTAGACACCATACATTAAAAAAAATTCATGTCTTTGACAGGCTGGACACGATAGCTTGTACAAATGAAAATATCTGAATAACTTGATTCCCAAATATTGATTTGATCTCAAAGAAGTCAAAGAAAAGTTGTACAAATATATAGCAAGGGTTGTCCTAATTGGCATGGAAATCATTCTAAAGAGAATGGGCGATCTCAATAATGAAAATCATTCTCAGTAGAATGGCAGATCTCAATAAAGACCATGTTCACTATAAAAATTATAAATGTGATTGTTAAGTAAATTGCAATAAATCAAAATGACCTACAAATAATTTCTCACATACGACTCCATATATAAGTACTTGATGGCAAAAGGAACAAGAAAGAGCAAAATCACAAAGGAAACAAAGGATAAAGAAGAATATTGGAAACAGGATGTTTAATTTATTCTCAAACTCATAAAAACATAAACAAACAATCTAAGCATCCTCCCATTTTCAGGCTAAACTTTAAAAATCCCAAGAAAAAAAATCACAAAATGCGAAAAATAAATCCACAAACTTTTTTCTTGGGGTCTCGGTGAGTCTTGACAGTAGTGGTTAAATCTTTTCCCCAGTGATCTCAGAATCACATGCTCTAAGTGAACATTAATTACCAAGAAATAGTAAAATTAAGAGACAACATAGCAAATTTGAGAAAGAAAATGTTATCCTCAGAGTATGGGGGCTGAGGAACTCTAGGCAACCATAGGACGGCTAATTGAATCAAATAAGCAGAGCTTTAGGTTACACACATTTGTTAAATAGTATAAACGAGCTTAGCTTTTTGTACAAGATTGGTTTATTAGATTCCCAAGCAAGCCCGAACAAGCATTAAATCTTTTAAGAACTAAACCCTAAACTTCAGGGACAAGTAGTATCATTAAATAATAGATATTAGTACATATCAATGTTCTAAAATGCATTTTCATTATGCGTGCAGTCAAGAACCGCATACGCATAAGTGGATTACGCGCCGATTGAACAGATTACACGGAATTATTCGGAATATTAATATTTTAATATATATTAATTTAATAATTATAAAAAATGGATATATTAAGTGCTATAAAACTTTAAAAAATTATAAATAATAACTGTAAGCTTGGAAAATAAAGATAAATTGGTATTATAACAAATTCAATTCCAATTATAGTATTATATAGTACTAATTTAAAAAATTGAGCTGATCGGCATATGCCAGTAAAAGTTTTGTTATTCCAACTTCAACCTTAAAATAATTACTAATTAGGATAACAAATTCAATTCCTTCAATCTATTTACATGAATTGGGCTGCCAAATTTCCAATATAACAGTAAATCTTCTACTGTTCAAATGAGCATATGCTGTCCAATTAAGAAAAGAAATCATAAAGCACTCTAATTTCTCTAATCCTGAAGCACTGTGTTCAAAATTAAAAAAAAAAAAAATCATAAGCAGTGTTGCAGTGTGTTTTGTCTAATTAAAAAAAAAATTGTGTACAAAATTAAAAAAAATCTCATTGATCGGAAAATGACAAAATAATTTAGCATAATCAAATTAAAGAAAAATATAGCTGCAACTGAAGCAGCTAAAGAAGAAAAAAAAAATTATCGATCACCCTTCGCCGAAGGAGGAGGACCGTACTGTCGAAGTGGGGGTTGCTTGAGGGTGTTCTGGACTTTCTTGGAATGTGCAGTTGCACGATTGGAGAGGGCGGAGGGGGATTTGACACTTGATTCCTACGGTGGATCACTCGATCGACCGATCGATTAAATTAAATTAATGGGTCGGCGAAAAAAGAAATTTCAGGAAAAATTGGACCTAACGATAAACTTATAATCGATTGATTATGGCAAATGGCGATCGGAGGAGAGAAGATGGGTGATCAGAGACGAATTTTCGCTGATAGGGTTTTTTTGGGGGCAACTGAAATTTTTCGGGCTCGGATCGATGCGAAGAGAAGAGGAAAGAGAAATTAAAGGGATTTGGATGCAGGTCGGGTGCGGGTCGGGTTTTCAAAATACTTTGAAACCCATTAACCCGCACGCCCATTATGCACCTATGCGGATTATGCAACCGCATAATCTGCATAGGCCGCATAATGGGCGCATAATCGCCCTGTCCGCATGGACAGGGCGAATTCTCCCTTTTCTATGCGTTTTGAGTCCCTCTTTTCTATGCGTGTTGAGCCCGCATGCGTTTATGCGGGCGTATATGCGCCCGCATAGAATGTTTTTTCGAACACCGGTACATATGAAAAATTATACTAAATTTTTCTTATAATCTAACACAATAATAATAATAATCACTGAAACCTCAACTAGCCCAATTTCTTATTTTATTGATGAGCACATATATAGCTCAAATTTCAATTTGCCATGCTAAATAATTCATAATTGAAATTATGTCGAGACGATGTTGCTTGATTCAAATTAGAGATTGTACTAGACTTGTGACCAAGTAGAAATATTAGACTACTGGCCAATTAGACACTTAAAAAATTAGTATGAGACAGAGACAAGCATTCTCACCAATTAGAAGCATGAATTCACAAAGCCTATATAAGCCATTAACAGGTCAAGCTTGAGTACAAATTGAGCTGAACATAGCTGTGCTCAAGCTTGTTCATTTATTTGAACAAGCTTGGACTTTGTTCAGGTTTGGTTCATTTAGATTCTCGAGCTAGCCTGAAAGAGCTCTTCCCAAGAAAACTTAGCCCAAGCCCCAAGCTTCCCAAGCCTTTTAGCAGCCCTAGGCAACAACGAGGACTCTTAACATCTTGAGGGCATTTAAAGGGCAATCTTGAATTTCACCCTATGATTAACATCTAGGTTTTAGGGACCTCAGAGTTGTCAAGAGATCCGTCAGACACAGATTATGGCACAAATTGTATGAGGGTAAAGTCAAGTGGGAAGCATTAACCCTGAATATGGTCTATCTCCTCCTGATCATCTCAATGTAGAGTTATGGTCAGACATTTTTTCCGAAATGCACACAATACAAGGATAATGACCAAAACATGAAAATCTACTGAATTTGATCTATAAGTTTTTTCACAGCAATTTCATTTAGTATAACAATATAAATCATGTGGATGTTTGATTCCACAGGTGCACAATGTGGCTACTGTTAATGTTCAAAAAAATGTCTTTCATAGGCTGCATGCACTGATGTATATGCATCAGAAGAAACCATGCACGTTCGCACTTGGCCAATAGATATGTTTTAAAACTTATCTTTAAATGCTCAGTTATCACTTACTTTAACTTGATTCGTAACTTACTCATTTAGGTGCTTTTGTAATATTATATTTGTTCAAGAACTTAGTTAACAAGTTGACTTTCTTTGCTCAGTTGTTAATTGGGTAGACATTTAGTATTTACAAGTCTTACGTTGTTACTAATAGCCTTTAGTGCTCCCACACTCTCCCATCCAGATTTAAAGGTTAAGTGAGAAACATATGATAACTCACACAATCATAGTCCATGGGATTATTACTTATCATTCCTGTCCTTACCCAAAATTCTCCTCTTTCCTCTATCTCAACTTCATCTTCCGCCCACACCATTAGAAGGCCGAACAACTCATCCCCTTTAGTTTCTCACATGTATATATCCTAAAGTTTTCACTCTCAGTGCTCCTCTTCTCCACACAGAACCTTTCTCCTCCTTTCATTCTTTCTATACCACCAACAACCCTTTGCATCTATTACTCCCAGAAATGAAAAATTAGGTCCTCTCAGTAATATATATTGACGTATATGTTTCTAGAAGACTAACTCTCAAAAATAGCATGCATTCAGATAAATTAGAATGTAGCAAGTAGAAGTCTTCTTCATGTGGTCTAAACGATGAGGAAAAACCTAATTAGCTTTTATAGGAATCTTCAGTTTAAACCCTGTGGGATTTTGGTTTTAGGATCACTTAGGACCTGAAAAGGTTGAAATTTATTGTGAAACAATAAGAAAGCAGTGAGTTCTTTTGGGTAAAGCTGGGAAGCTCATTCCCTATTTACGATGAAAAATTAGCAGTTTTATACATGTGCCAGCCATGGAATGGTCAAGCTCTGAAGATGATGTGGTCAAGGGATAAAGGATTGAAGGTTAATAAATGAAGCAAGCTACTAAAATTTACACCTGAAGTACTAAATATTGGAAAGGGGGATCAAAAAGCACAACGGATTGTGGGAATAGCTGGAAAATTAGAAGTTCCAGCAGTTTATAATTAGATAAAGAAAACTGTAAAACCAATGTGCAAAGCCAGCACTTTATAAACATATAATTCATGAAAAGATACAAAAGACAAATACTATCATGAAAAAGGCAAAAATAAAATGAAAATGCAATCAAGATACCATTTTTTTTATGGATATGCACCTGTTTATCGAATCTAATGATGTTGCCAATTGATCACGGAGGTGACGGAAACAATGAAGCCCAGCAAGCTCATCAGTATCCTGTTACAATAAAACAAAAAGAGTATAAAGAGTGCAACAAGATGTCTCAAGTAATACACGTTAAAAAAAATATGTATAGCATTTCCATGCTATAACTTGTATTATTTACTTAAATCACTTGCAGTTTCAGGGCCACCAGCAATTTCAGATTTAGGATGTTCAAGGCTTCCCATTATTGAATGTATAAATCCTAAAATAGGCAAGCAATTCAGTAACTGAGATCCTTACGAATTTGATAAGCGCACCCAAGTTCGATTACTGACATTTCATGGCATTTGATATAAGGCAAAGCAAAGAGAAAGGGACACGTACAAACACAAGTGCAGTGCTCACAAGCTCGTAAACACTCCCGCACACAAGCCCCCTCCCCTACACACAAAAACACAAACACACGCAGAGAGACGCATGCACATGCATATCCACAAACACACCTTGACACAAGTCTGTGCATGTGCAGGGAGAAGGGGAAGGAGGGAGAAAATCCGTGTGCACGAGTTTCCACACGCATAGGATAGGGAACATAAAGTGCATGCATGTATGTGTATGTGCGTGTTTCTTTACAAATGATTTTGATATAACTTTCTCCTGCACAAATCAAAATCTTTTGGGAAGAAACACACATAGAGAGGAAGCCTGTCTGTGGGTGCACACAAACAGACGATGAAAAAATGCCCCTCAGTCATACCATTCTATATTTATAATTCTCATAAGCAAGATAAGGACAGTTTACTCTGATGAATATGGACTCCCTACTATATGGCATGGGGGGTCGTAAGTATGGCACTAGCTGTCAGATAGGGATGCAGCTATTTGGTAAAGAAAAAGTCAAGGTAGAAGAAAAAGAAGTCCCTTCTTTAAAAACCTGGGTATCCTCAACTGCCCAGACAAGTCAAACCAACTCCATACCTTATGGATAAATCAGTCCAACAATTTGAGCTAACTATTTGTTCTATAAAGTAGTTGAACCAAGATTAAGAATATAACCCCCTCAAACTGTTGGAACCAAAACTGCAAGAGAGAAATGCATCTGAAAGCAAGTCCTATAAGTTATCGACAGGATTAAATTGAAAACGTTTGTTGAAGTTCCCAAGTACTTCCAAGAGTCTTTTTTAGAGCTTATATGCTTGAATTATTACAAATAATTTTATGTCTGATTTGCTCACATTTGTTATTTACTAACAATGTAAAACTTGATAACTAGGTTCAGTTTTCTGCACTGCTCAACTTCTACTTCTAATAGTTTTAATGGTTTCCAAGGGATATGGTCTTGATTATGGCCCTATTTGGAAAAATAAAAAATAAAAGGAAAACAGAATATCTACCCAAGTGTAACATGCTCGATCAATGCCCATGGCCACCTAAACTAAGTTACAAGCCATGCTCTAGAGGTCATGCCTGGCTCTAGAACACCTGCACACTCCATGATTGAGCAAGAGGGCTACAGGAAAGCTTAGTGAAACCTAAACAAGATATATCATCTCCAATCTTTTAGTTTAATCAAATTAAGTTTCCAATGTAGGATGGTTCCCAGCCCAGAATGCAAACCTAAGTAGTTGATAGTACAATTTGTGTTCTACTAAACCATATGCAAGTAGATTTCTTTTATTATCTTCAAATCGTGTTATGCCAGCTGCATAATATAAGAGGCCCCCACCACTCCAAAGCTTATGACTTTTCACATTCTAATCTCAAGTCCAAGCAACTATACGCCAAATTCAATCACTATACATCAAAATTCCTCACAACATACAACTTCTTCCATAACTATCACCAGTAGTTAAATCAAATCATCCATATTCACATGAAGCTCCACAAAGTAGCTGGCATAAATCAGACCAACTGCTTCAACCCAGTATGAATGATGCTAGCATTATGGGACATGCAGTTGAAGAGATTTAACATTCCTAGACCAAGCCGCTACCCTTGGGGGCCAAGCGACAAGTTTAATTCAATGAGCAGTTCTATATAGTTTTATTGGGCCGAAATGGCCCAAAAGCCTAAAAATAGAGAAGTGAGTGAATCCCAAATCTAAGCATCATACCAACAAAACCCCTCCCTTTATTCCCTCTCTCCCAACCAGTCCCAGAAGAAACCTAAGCATGATTATCTTTGGGGCAGAGCAAAATTCCGAAAAAACCGAACCAAAATGATAGGTTCGATTAATTTAGTTTTCAGTTCGGCTCGGTTTGAAAATCGAATTTTTAGCAGTTTATGTTCAAATTTCGGTACCCAATTGTCAAACAAAACCGAAACCGATCGAAAACTAAAATATATGATTATTATTTCATATATTTTGGCTTTTGAGATTGTAAATTTTCATTATAGTAAATTTTGGCCTAATAGCTAATTGAAGTATATTTTTGAAATATTTATTTGTAGTTTTTTGTATATTTTAGTGGGAAACATAATATAGGGGCAAAGAATATTTATATATTGAAAATTTCTTATTGTGGCCTCCGGAGCCCAAAAAACATAAACTGAACCAAACCAATTTTTTGGTTCGATTTCCAATCTGAAATTAAATTTGGTCAGTTTCGGTTAGATTTACTATAATTTGATTTGGTTTTCGATGGGTTGATTTTTGCCCAAAACAAAACCACCCGACACTTATCCCTAATTAACCCCCCTCACCCCAGGCCGAAATTGATCATCACCTTTCGACAACCATGCAATCCAATAACAATCGTATACTCTCAAAAGTATCACATTCTGAGACAAGAAAGGAACACATTGCAAGTTTGCTATAACTAGTATCTTTTTTTATTCTACTGTTGCTGCTCTTCCGCTTTCTTCCGTTTGTTACTCTCTCAACTCCAACTACTTTAGAGGTATTGTAATTTCCTTTGTGCTTCTTTTACAATCTCTGTGACATCCCTTCCACTCACCCTTTTGTCTTCTCTCCTATTTCACCACCCTCTATCACTTCACTTTGGTCAATTCACAAATAAGACAAAATAATTTTCATATTGAACATAACTAGTTTGTCACTTTTCTAGCTTCATCCATGCTACTTTGTAGCTTGATATCTTCTGTTTTGATTCAATTTTATCATTTTTATTTCTAAAACTAATCCCTAACAGTTAGCCACTAAAGGAGATGGAGCCAACACTTGTTGTTACCTTATCTCTTACGCTTTTCACTCGAACTCGTAGCTTTAAGACTAAAGTCATTTGCCATTCCTTTCATTCCAGCATGCTTTCTAGAGTGGCTTACTCCATCACAGCCTCATTCCAAATATCCCCAAACTACCTCCTCCCAACATTAAACAATTTCTTAACACAAATGTGTTCACAGATTATCAATAAAACCATAAGGAACCCTCACGAAATTGAAGAACGATGTGGCAAGTTCACTTTAACCAACAACAAGATATGTAACATTACTTGTTTCGATTTCTGGAAAACAGAAGGCTGAGGATGGATATTGGCGCTATCTGAATCCAATTTATACATATATGAAGCCAAATGCAAACGACAAAGGATCTTGTTGTTGTTGTTGTCCATTACTTGCTTTGATGCATAACAATCAAGGATAAGAATTACCCCAAAATTCAGAATAATCTTGCATACACTCCAAACAGCTCTCTCTATACTTCATCAAAGTAATGTGAACCTCCCTAGGTAAATTCTCCTTGGATTCATGGGTCATGAAAGCTTACCAAAAAAAGAAGAACAATAAAAACTGTGAGAATCTCCTTCAGAGACTTTGGCTTTTTTTGCCCCTTAAATGTGATACACCAAATGTTTCACAAATCACAATAGAAAAAATTGAGGCAAACAATCTAATACAAGGAAGGATATATGCTCTCCAAATCCTTCACAAGTTTATTTTTCGGCAAGCAATTTAGTACGAGAAGGGCTATATTATTGTATGAATCTCCCATGGAAAAATGATTCTTTGCAATTCTTCAACTAAGATTCTTAAGAACCCATAAGAACTCCACCATAGTCCATCCTGAATCCCTGATGATACACGCTATTTATCCTAAATTCATGTTTGCCATGGATCCCTAAGTGGGAAAAGTTCTATTGCCGAGAAATTATTAGTCTTCTACTTAATAGACAAACAAGTAACCAACATATGATATGCAACTTCTTTTTTGGTTTAGATACATCACAGGATATGAATTTAACTTGGATCAATGGGGCATGATGAAAGTAGAAAGAGGGCAAGGAATAGTTTTTGCCGCCGTATAAGACCTGGTGGCTGATATGCATCAACAAACACACAAACATACACAATATATACATATAGGAAAAGTGTGCCTCGGATGTCTCCTTCGATTACAAGTTTTGGAGGCGGCTAAAAATTATATTATAGGATATTGAAATGAGTGATCAGAACTCTTCATCATGAACTCCATGTCGTAAGTAGGTGATATATATGAAAAATCATTTGATCTAGAGACTTCTACATCGTTGATCAAGAGGTCTCATTTGTTCTATTGTTGAAAAACTATTCATTTTGCAACTATTGGATGCATGATCAAAAAGTATGTTAAACGGCATGACTTTTTACGTACTACTTATTTAGGGCATAGAAATCATGATGAACAATTCAAATCGCCCATTTTTATGTCCTATCTTAGGATTTTAGGCTCCCTCCTTAGATTACAATCTACGAAGATACCTAGGCACAGTCTTCCCCCATTTATATATGCAAGTGTGTGTGTGTGTATAGAGAGAGAGAGAGAGAGAGAGAACTGAAATGAATTGATAACGCAAGAAATTTCCTGCAGTAAAGCCAAAAAATAAAGATTGTTCACACATTTTGAAAGTGGGAAAGATCTAAGTGGACACAAAGGAGTATTAAGGATAATGCAAATTTTAGATGTGGGAGAGGATAGTTTCACATCTTTTCCTTTTTTTTACGAAATTTTCTTTTGCTTTCATAAACTTTTTCTTTCTTTTTCATTAAAAAATTCTGTAATTTGTTAAACTAGATATAAGAAATTAAGCTAACTATGAAAATCAAATTGAAATAAGTCTAAAAGTCACAGAGAGGAATTAAAATCTGAAATATAATCATCGTCTAGAATTTGTTTGAAATTATTATGCATCTATTTTGCACATACACACTAGTTCCTAAAACTAAGGATGATGAGAATAATGTTAAATATTTGAAAATAATTACCAAGTAGCTAGGTACTTGTACCTCAGAAAGCATAAGTATTTATATGAAAATTAGTTGGACACCTGTGCCTCGAAAAGAATAAGTATTAAGGTGATGAAATATAAAAAAAGAGAAGTGCAAAAATAAAATAAAATGAATAGAAGTATGAAAGTTTGAATCAAAATTTTCAAGATAAAAGGAATAGAGCACGATCATTTAGATGCATTGGATCTAAAAACTTAGGAAATATAGTGTAAATAATAAGATTTACATTTTCATTATAAGATAATAAAATCTTTTGATTTGAGATTGGACTTGAGAAATAAAGACTCTCGGAAGTTCATAATCTTATTAGCTAGTGAAACTTGTCGTAGATAAAAAAAAAAAACTTATTTTCTTTTTTCTTTATTTTTATATTTTGCTTATCATTTATTTATCCATTTTTTCTTTTTCTTTATTCCATTATCCCCTTCTTCGAATAGTATTCACTACAAATCCTTGTAGAACAACACCGCCACTAGAGTAACATAGTGATTCAACGGCTTGGTACAGATGCTAAGTGCAACCATGAATTTTAGGAAATTGATTAGGATTTTATTTTTCTTTTTGCATTGTTCTCGAGGACTAGCAAAAGATAAGTAGGGGGTGTGATAAGTACCATCAATACATATTTTATATCTCATATTGTCTAATTTTATTTGTAAATAATTGTTATTAGGGTATATTTTAGTATAAACGCAGCAAAACATGTTAAAAGAGCGAAGGAATGACCAAAGAAAATATAAATAGAGGTGCTACAAAAAGATGTAGTGGTAATGGCCTTAATAAAGGCATATTTATCAATAGGAATGAGTGTAGGAGGATGATCCATGTGCTTGATCCACTGTAATTCTCTTTTTGGTTCATATAGCCTACACCACATACCTAGGATAAAAGACTTGGTTGTTGTTGGCGTTGCAGCAAATCAGGTTTTTCAGTCAGAAGAGGAGAACAAGTAATTTTTGTGATAAAGATCAACACCAAATGAATAAAAATGATCAAAGATTTAAGACCATGAAACACTGCAGAATCCAAACAGGGACATGGAGCAATCCAAATGCATACAATAGAAGGGAGACAACAGCTGAAGAAAATTTAACAACTGAAGCCAACATATGGCTGCTATCTAGCGGTTATTGACACTGAGTGGCACCCATCTTGGGTCAAACTAGGTGAAACTTTTTGGGCTTATTCCTACGGGGATTCGGAGTTCTTCAGGTATTTGACATGACAGCTAACTAATAGTATGAACCGCTACCTAGCAGCCCGATGGACGAGTAATCTTATGAGATTTGGAATGCAAAATCAGTACTGCATTAGGATTGTTATGGTTATATTACACGAGAAAGCCCTAATTCTGTGGGTCCAATCGTAAAAAGGATATTGATTTGAAGTCTAGATCCACGGTTTTGGAGCTTTTATTCTTCTTGTGCTGCTCTTAGCTCCAACAATTCAGGCTTTTAATAAATTCTCTTCTCTTTTAATTATGTTTAATTACTTAATCATATCTATTGAGCTGATCATTTAGTTACTTAGGGTTGGGGATGATAATGGGTGCCACGGGCCACTTTTTGGCCCGTCCTATTCAAAATTTTGAATTAAAAATAAAATTTACATTTTTCTAATTCAAAATTTTGAATAGGGCAGACTAAAAATTGAACTGTGAACCTGCCATTCCCATCCCTATCTAGAGTTAGATGAAGGTAAGCTAATTCTCATAATCTAATTAACACAAATCCCTCTCCACTCATGTGTTCAATTTCTGATAACTAGATTTGAAAGATTAACTAAAAAGATAATTTGAAACCTAAAACTTATATGTTATACTTAGCTAATTACAATACTTCGGTATCAATACTTAAATTAAATAATTTAACCGGTTATACTCAAGCCCCCCCCCCCCCCCCCCCCCCACAAACACCCCAATATATATATATATATATATATATATATATATATATATATATATATATATATATATATATATATATATATATATATATATATATATATATATATATATATAAATTTTTGTTTACAAATTTTCCCCTACTAACTTTTTCATTTAACAATTTTATCCTCCCAAAATAAATTAAATTAAGCCTAAAATCTCTCTCCCAAATAATTTACGGATACCTCTAAAGAAACAATTACCGCCATCCTCTCTCTCTCTCTCTCTCTCGCTCTTATATATATATATATATATATATATATATATATATATATATATATATATATATATATATATATATATATATATATATATATATATATATAGTCTCATGAGTTTAAGGTTTGACCTTCGAATTCAATCTCTGACGAATTTAAGATTTGATCTTCAACAAGTCTAGGATTTGATGTCCAGTGAGTTTAGAATTTAATCTCTTACTTAATTGGAGTCCTTCTCTTTTAGATCTTTTCCCACTTCTCCTTTTGGATATCTTCCTCCCCGTAAAACCCTAATGGCTTTTTATCTTGTATATTGGCTAACTTGCTTTTTATAGATGTCTTGGCAAATCTTGCAACTTAGGACATAATATTTGATTTTTCCGTTATTTTAGCTGAAGAGTTCACATCATTAAATTCCAAATCAATTCCTTTTATTACAAACTTACACTGGAGCAAGAAATTAGCGACCACTGTAATGTTTTATTTGTTTTTGAAATATGTAATTGAAGATTGCACCGTCTTTGATTTGGAAAACCAAGTAGAAGGAATTTATGTTTAGCTGAAATTTTGCAATTTTGATTTTTAGAATTCATCTGCAAAGTAATTGGGTAGCTACCAAAATTGGGGCTTTTGACATTGTATCAAAAAAAAAAAAAGCACATGTAATTTTGCCCCTTGTTCAAATTTCCGGATCTGCCCCTGGTTATACTTGGTAGAGAACAGATTGATGATCCACTTTGACAACTAATTTTGAATTGTTGATTATATACACCAACTAGCTTGCTTATGTATTAATTTTCTATTAATTATAATTTGTCTAGATTGATAGGTTATGCCTGGTATGATAACTTCGATAGATATGCTTTTTACTAGTAATAAATTAATTTGAAACTGAAGAAAAACTATCAATTCATATTACTTGACACGTATGTGGATTGTTTGAACTATTGAGAGAAACAAAGTTAAATTATACATGTTAATTTCCTAATGGATTTGAAACCCTAGGTACCGATTGCTAAATATATAATTTAGGTAATTCAACTCTTCTCTCGACTTCTTTTATTAGTTTGCTTAAGTAAATTCTAGAATATAAAGGCACTCCTCTTCTCTGCAAATTCAATCTCATTATTCTATAGCCACACCGTGCACTTGTCGTGTCATTGATTTTACACATCAATATGCACATGCATCAAGTAGACATAAAACAAATGGTCAAAAATATCAATTCACATAGATCTACATATTACAGCTTAAAAATTGTCGATCTAAATGTTTTATGATTATGTAATACTAGATAACCTTATAATATAAAATGTTATTAGGTTTAGAACATTTATACGGTTGAACGGTTGACGTAACCAACTCGTTACTTACAATAGTCCATTTAGTTCCTACTTGATGAATAGGCAAAAAAAAAAATTTGACACTTTAAATGGTGCAGCTCAACTTTAACCGAGTGGATCATGATTATGAATATCTCATCACTGAGTATCAATGAGAAGGATTAGCCAAATCCTTCCAAGAGGATCCAAGTCTCTCTACATCTATTACACATATACATATGTCTATGCAAACACGGCAATATGCCATGAATTTATTTAGGGGAGATTAGGAGAAGCTAACACCGCCCACATCCAAAAACAACACTGAGGATTCAAGTTTGCCAAACAAGGTTTCTACAATTCGATAGTATATAGAAATGGTTCCGCAAAGGAGATATTAGCAACCTGCGTTAATGTTTAGTTGCAAATAGGAGAATTGTCACAACAATATCATCAATAGTTCAAGCAGACAGGAAATGCATAATAGTTTCCTTTATATATAAAATAGTACAAGAATGATTCTGTGAAGTTCTAAATCATTTAGGACCTAGAACTTCAAAAGGAAAACAAATAAAGAAGATTTTTCTCCATGATAGAATATGAGATTACCAGCAAATGTTGCAAGTCGTCAATGACATCAAGAGCGCCAGCACAATCTGCTGCAGCCACAAGCTGCATGGGATAATTCATCATACAATATATTAGCAAGGCTCTATGAGTAAAAAGTCATAATTTCGTTTCAACTAAAATGCTTAGTACATAGAAGTTAAGAACTGGCTGTAATTTGCTGCACCAGAATTCATTGAATAAAATAACAGATATAGACACGCAACCTATGGTGAACATTTTAAAGCAAAAGCAATAGATAAAAATAAAGACTTGTAAATTTAGCATGACTACAAAAGCAAGGGTATACACAAGTTTATACAATTCATTAGGACATGCTCCCTCCCTCCCCTCTCTCTCCCTCCATATTATATATATACACACACACACACACACACACACATGTCAAAGGAGTGACAGGGCCACTTTCCATTGATAGTTTCCACTATGTAACATGATGAAGTAGGTTTTTCTAATTCAAAAGGAAGAAAGAAGAAAAATGACAATGCAACAATTGACTGATATCATATACAATTATACTGTTTATAATACGATAAAGAATAACAAGTTAACCAAAAGAACGTCTTTCTCCTTTGTTCTCTCTATGCTTTGTATTTCAGCTCTCCAAGCTTTTGTCTATTTACAATTCAAAAACTAAAACAATCCATCCATATGTGATCAAGCATGTGTACAAGATATGCATGATCCACAATGTTATACAGACACAACAGCAGGGTATGGACATGACATGGTGGCACACGGCAACATTGCTCTAAATATGCCCAACACAGCCGATATATCTTCCTATATATTGTTCTTTTGGATCAGTTGTGACAATACATTATTTAAGGGGTCATTGTTTTATATACATATCAGCCAACATTTGCAACATCGCTAATAAATAGGCATGATATATCACCTAAATAGCCGATGAAATGGTTTATTTTTTTGAAATTAAGTGTTTAGCTTAAAAATAGGTTTATAGTTCATATGCAATATCATTCTTATATGTAAGGAAAACACCTCTGCTTAAATCAACCAGATTTTTGAATTGCTTCCATGAAAACTTGAACGACACAATCTATCTGGCATTGCCAAGAGTTAAAAATATAAGAGTTACATTATGGAGCTTATTTCAGTATTACTCAATATTTAAAATATTCTTTAAGATTTCCTTCTTCCACCTCTCTTTTTATGTCTATTGCTTACTCAACTACATTTATTGTTGTTACTAATATTGTTGTTCTCACTGTTAAAATAATACTATTATTATAATCAACATGCTTCAACTACTATCTCTGTCATGTCTGAATTTCAAATATTTCTATAATAAATATTTTTAACTTTAGTTGAATATGTCCTATGGTTTATTTTATTATGTTATACTTGTATATATGAGCATGTTCATGAATACTTTTACATATATGTTATGTCATTCCAGTTAAATGAAATTAAATCACCTCTAAAGTATCAAAGAACAAATTTGACGTGAATATCTATATTTGATATGAATGTCCAATATGATCCCATATATCTAATATACATATATGTGTGTGTGTATTTGATATGAATGTCCAACATAATCTCATATCTCTAAGATATCATTCAATAACTGCTATCTGATATGAAATCATCCGAATGGTCCAGATATATGATATTTAGAACCTTGCACATTCTAAAAATTACACGACATGCTTCGTGATAGAATTATCCTTGCTACACGATGTGGTATAGCTTGCAAAGGGAGGTGCAATCCACCGAAATATAGTAACTTCACTCACTGACTCATTGCTAACTTCACCCTCATAAACAATCAATATGGATCATTAGCACATCATAAAACACATGCTACAATGATACAACCACATCTGAGTTGCATTACTTGGTCAAACCTATGATCAACCATGACACTCTTCATGTTGATAATCAACATCATCTGAAATACAAAAGTTGGTATGTAACACTTAAAATCTGCAGCTGCAACCACTCTGGTTGGATACATGTAATAGGCACCTAATTCTTGAAAATCAGGCACCCAATTTATCACTAGTATGGTTGTGTTCCTTTTTTTATTGCGCATATATGTCGTTATTAATTTCTAATTCTGATTCACTATTTTCCCCCTTTTAGGGGATAGGGGTTGGGGGGAACAACTGATAAAATGCTAGATGGCAGTCAAAGCACTAATTGAATTAGTGACGCAACATGAGACGAAGATTGGACCAACACCTTTTGCATCCCCCCCCCCCCCCCCCCCGGGGGCGGGGACAAAACAAACCCACCCACCAAACCCCACAAAAATAGGAAAGAGGGGGAGTGGGGGAAGAACTCAACAACCAAACTATAGTTGGTCAGACGTTACAATCATAGTCTTAGTTTTAGCTAATGTTTAATTAGAATCAAGATATGAATGCTGTTGGTGAAAGTAGGAGAAGAGAAATTGCAATAAATCACAGACAGAGGGCAACCTGAGACCAAAGCCTCAAAAAACTAAGTGTTCATTTGAACTTCATCATAAACTGTGATTTACTACTTAATAGACTTTCAGATGTTTAAACATAAAGATAAAATAAAACAGATTATGATTTACTCCTTAATAGGCTTTCATATGTTTAAATGTCAAGATAAAATAGAACAAATAAATTAATAAAATCCCACTGAATCAAAAAAATAACTTACAAATAAATCTTTGAAAGCTATTGTTCATGTAACTACTATATTCCAGTGTTCCTTGGAAATGGGAAACAGGTGTCTTAATGCCCATATTCAACATGGAAAATTTTAGAAAATAGGGTCACATAGTAAACATGCGTCCACACGTACAAAGACACATATACTACATAAATACATATCTCAAATTTAGATGAGAAACAAGCTTTCTTAGCACTGATAATGCACTATTGTTTGCCTATCTAATGACCTTGATTTCTTTTTAAAAAAATCATGACACGAGTGTGGGTGACTGTAAGAGTAAAAACATATAGCACTTTTTTCCCTTCATTCCTCTGGATCCTTTCCAGATATCTTTTCTAACCTATCCATTATTTTAGTTCAATGATACTCTCTCTCTTTTTTCTATTATACAATAAGTGTCGGCTTAATAAGAGATGTATATCCAAGTGTAATCATATCCGAATGCCTGACAAAACACAACTTTGCAAAAATGGAGTTCCTATATACAAGAAAATTAAGGGCTACAGTACTTGATTTGACTCTTACAAAATATCATCACCAGTCCTAATCTAAAGTAAAGTAAAAATCTCTGAACTTTTAATCAATACCACATATTTCTTTTTGCAATAAAGCCCCTAATATTATTGCAGAAAACACCCACCAAAAATTGTATATTATTTTTTAGCTTGCATCACCCCGTTTGGTTTGAGAGAAAATAAAAGAACAAATAACATATAAGAAAGTTGATTCTCATTATTTGAATTGGGAGAAAAGTCGAAGGAAAATAATGTGAAAGGAAAGAAACAGAATAAGACTTAAAATTTTCTCTATCTCTTTCTCACCCCCAACCCAGAGAAAATGAGAGAAAATATCGCTTGGTGTTGATATATAATGGAACAATGGTAGGAGTATAGAGAGTCCAGAGTAAATTTTTCTCCTTAACATTTTTTAATTTTTTCTTAAATTTCTACGAAACTTTAAATTTTATTAAATTTTATTTTGAATTTTCTAGTTTCTCTCACTATCAAACAACAAAAAAATCTTATTTCTTTTTCCTCTCCTTTTCTTTTCTCTTTCCCTTTCCATTTCTTCAACTTTCTTTCATTTTCTATCAAACCAAACATAGTCTTATACCACATATTTCTTTCTGCAATAAAGCCCCTAATATTATTGCAGAAAACACCCACCAAAAATTGTATATTATTTTCCAGCTTGCATCACCCCGTTTGGTTTGAGAGAAAATAAAAGAACAGAAAAACATATAAGAAAGTTGATTCTCATTATTTGAATTGGGAGAAAAGTCGAAGGAAAATAATGTGAAAGGAAAGAAACAGAATAAGACCTAAAATTTTCTCTATCTCTTTCTCACCCCCAACCCAGAGAAAATGAGAGAAAATATCGCTTGGTGTTGATATATAATGGAACAATGGTAGGAGTATAGAGAGTCTAGAGTAAATTTTTCTCCTTAACATTTTTTAAATTTTTTCTTAAATTTCTACGAAACTTTAAATTTTATTAAATTTTATTTTGAATTTTCTAGTTTCTCTCACTATCAAACAACAAAAAAGTCTTATTTCTTTTTCCTCTCCTTTTCTTCTCTCTTTCCCTTTCCATTTCTTCAACTTTCTTTCATTTTCTATCAAACCAAACAGTCTTAAAAATTTTTAAGATGCATTAAATAAAGTATCAGAAAACTATCCAATTTTATCTAGGAAACCAAGTTTTCAATACATAATCCCCATATCACATACATCTACTTCAACCTTATTAAAGCATGCACGCAACATAGATGACCAGAAAGAGGGTCTCATCATAAAGGCTTTTGTTCATCCAAGCTAACCATAATTTAACAACAAAACTAATAATATTTATTTGACAAAGGATAGTTAGAAGTACCGCCTCCTAGAAAGCCAACGCCACCCTGCCACTAACCCCCACCACCAAGCACCAACCCCCCTTCGGCCCGCACACACAAAATCTCTCTCTTACAACTTCACATGCCTTTGTCCATTCGGCACCCTACTTCCAAGTAACTCAAATTTGCTCTCTAAACAAAATCCCATAAAACACTCACATATCCTCAATTTTTCTCATCATATAACTCCATCAAATTCTGGAATGAAATTACTGACCCCCTGTCCCTTTCAAGAAAGTAAACAAAAAAAACTAAATGAATAAGAAATGAATTAGACGAACAAGAGCTCTTCATCTTGACAAAGAGGATGAGTTTTATGTTTCAAAATAAGTGAAAGCACCAATTAATCGTTGGAAGCAGGGATGTAACTGAGTCGGGTTCAATTGGATGCATGTCCAAAGTCTACACAAATTGAAGATGCCTACAGGTAGCAATAGGTAATAACACCCATCAAAAATGTGTCTGGAGTTGAATCCAATAAGAAAATTGGGTTGGTAACGGGTTCGGATTAAAATCTTCTTTCTTATTGAATTCAGGTCAGAACCATACCATACATAGATTTGTACCATAATCAATTGAAACTATTCTTTGTGGTGGTAATTTAATATTATTGTATGAATAAATTGTCAATTCATACTTTATATTCTTTGCTTAGGTAATTTAATACTTTGTATTCATATCGATAAGTTTCATTTATGCATACAATGATTGGTAGTGACTAGATGATTTTTACTAAAAGTAACTATACTTCATGTTTGTTGCATCATCATCAAGTTTTGAGTTACAATGGGTCGATCTAACTCTATTGAAAATATCATAGTAGGATTATTCATTATAAACTCAATTATTTATTATTTGCATCCATCGTATGTGCCATGATAGATACAAAAAAATTCAGATTTGTTATCAATTTTGGATTCAGCATGGACATAAAGCATTTCACATCAAATTTTGATATTCAAACCCAACAAATGTCAATATTATCAGATTGTGTTAACGGATTCATGTGTACAACTTACAGCCAGGGGCAGACCCATATATAACCGAGCACGGGCATCTGCCCACACTAAATTTACAAACAAATATAGAATCTGTGTATAGCCTTAAGGATTGTATATAATATCTCTATAGTTTAAATCTCTTTCCTCATGTAAAATACATACAAATTGTGATTCGAGTGATATGACTTGGAATTGTCTTGAGCAAAGTCCTAGGTTCAAGGCTTAGCTATGACTTTTTATTGTTGCAAAAAGTAGTTCTATGCTTTTATGCCCACGGTGAAATTTTTTCCTCTCTTTATTTCTTCTTTTGTATACAAAATAGTTGTACTTAATTGTGCCCACATTGTAAATATTCATGAGTCCGCCACCGTTTACAGCCCCAGTTAGGACTCATCCTAAATAGATTCACTAGTGTCCCCATTGAATGAATGAGAAGAACTACAAGATAATTTTCAATATACCTGATGATCATGAATTTGAAGAATATAAAACGGTAAACTACAGCAAAACTCAAATGCACAGAGAAAGCAATACACGCTCACCAGCTTCAACGCCGAGAGCGCCTGGCTAACATACAGAATAACAGTAAGCTTCCGCTGCAAACCGACCAAATTCCCCCTTGCCGCATTGAGGTCCTGCACCTGCTTCGCCGAACCCACCAAATCCCCCGTCAGAACCCTTATCCCCGCCTTGAGCTCCCTGATCCTCACGCAAGCCTCCACGATCTCCCCGTCCAGCCCCTGCAGCTGCCCCTGCGCCTCGAAGAACGAGTCTGATCGCAGCGCAATCTCCCTAACCAAATGCATCTCCACGGTATCCAAGTACTGTGTCAGCCGCTCCTGCAGTGCCAGATTCTCGTCCTCAGAAGGCGAGAACGGGCAGACCGACTTGAAAGTGGCGCCGTCTTCAAGCGCGAAGTCCTCCTTGAAGAACAGCGATGGGACCTCGCGGAGGCAGGCGACGAGGGCCTCGCCCTGGTCGCCGCCACGTGCGGAGTCCTCGAGATTGGTGGTCTCATTAAGAGAGTGGTTGATGATATCCTCGAATCGGGAGTAGGGCTCGAAGATGAGGGCGAGGTAAGGGGCAAAGTCGGAGCGGGGGACGTCGGGGAGGGGGGAGGAGATGGTGATGGGCGGCGCCGACGCGAGATCGCCGGCAGAGGAGGCGGTGGAGGGCCAGAGGGACCAGGGGGAGTAGTAGTAGGTGGAGGGGCTAGGGTTGTTGAGGATGGAGGAGAGGTTTTGGATGGAGGCCGAGGCGGAGCCGAGATCGGATGCGGATCGGGTCGGCGGCGGGTTGCGGGTGTTGGAGTAGGAAGGCGAGGCCTCCATTATCCGGGAGGAGAAGGGGAGGGAGGCTAGTGCATAATCGGGTTGTGGATCTCGGATCCGATTGGGCAGTGGATCTTGAGAGTCGGGGGGGCGAATTTTAGATCTACAGAGAAGGGGACAGAGGTTGGGGGAAAAGTGGAGATGGGGTGTGGTGCTCCGCGGCGAAGGTTAACCGTGAGAATTGTATGCTATTACTTTTCCAGTAACGTTGGCCTTGGTGCGTTGGACTTGCAATATTGGTCCTGAAATGCGATAAAAGGAAAGAATTTGCAAGTCAAGAAGCAAAAAACCTTTCAGTGAACTCTCACAAAATAATAGTGCAGGATCACATATGAAGTTCTTTTCTATTTACAGCTTTAATAGGTTGTTAAGCATGTTCCTATATGAAATTGTTTCTAAGCATTTGATAAAATATAAATGAATTGGATTAATCCAACTGTAATACTTTATGGTTGCAAGAATATAGTTCCAAATTTGATTCTCTGCAGTGTCAATTAGAGGATTCAACTTGTCCAGTTACGATCTTTGAAAAAATACACATACATATATTATATAGTTAATCAAATAAAAAGTACATGATACAAATCGAAAAGAAAAAATAAAACACAGAGTACAATAAAATTGTCATATAATCACCATCTTTCATTGCATATTGGTCATCTGGATAGCATAAAACTTAAGTGATAGTTATCCTTTATTCTATCAATAATCATTAATTACTGAACCACATGACTTTTTTTATTTGATAATTCATTAACCACAGACTCAATGAGTTAAGCGTCCCCAACAAGCTCTCTAAATCCATGCACGCATGCTCCATTTATTCTTGTCTTTATCATTCTTCTATTTCGATTTCATAAATTTGATTTAAACATCATTGCATGTGACATTTTAATTCGCATGATGTGAGATTGTCAATCAACAATACAGACAGTAATTTTATAATTATATTTTGATATGCAAAAATAAAAGATACACATAATAATTTACGTGGCAAATTCTAAATAAACGCATCTCAGCAGCATTCAGAGTACATTTTTTGAAAAAATACAACATAATGTTATTTAAGAGTTTTAGAAAGAGAATTCCTTACTCAAGCACTAGTTTTTCTACATTGTAAAAGAGAGGACGCTCATTGTAGTTGTTAAAATACAAAATAATTTCTCTAAATTCTCCTTGTAACTTCGGAGTTTTGGTACAATGACAAAAACTTTCAACATAATATCAAAACAATCCAGATTCAATTCCTGCCGGGCCCAGGTTTCTACTCAAAAAATGAGCCTTCTGCGGAGGCGTGTTAAAATACTCTTAATTATTCGAGACATTGGGGAGCTTAAGAAGGAGGTAACAACATCCATAACCAATGCCTTTTGCTGATCCCTAGCGCCATAAGCAAAGAAAACTTCAACATAGACCTAACCCCTAATCCCCATGTAATTACTTGTTCTTTTTTTTCCCCCTCTTTTTTCCTTTTTTAAAGAGTATAAAATGAGCCCCGCATTTTATTAAAAAGCACTTAATGAAACATAAAAATTCAACTTTTTTTTTTCTCTTTCTTTTTTTTACTCCCTCCTTCGTCCCTAATTTCTGTGAACCATGAAATTGACCATAAAATAACTAAGATGGCTTAGGTCCTATAGTAATTATCTCTAACCAAAACCATGTTGATCTCCTCCTAGAAATAAGCTAGCCCTTCTCAAGCTCCTATCCAATATTCTCACCTATCAAAAAAATTAAAAAATAATAATAATTCCCCTCTCAGCTAGAGGAGGAATTTGATCATCTCACTAACTATGCTGCAGCACTCTAAATCACCTCATTCCCAAAGCTTAAAGTTTCGACAGAACAAATGAAAAATCTTCTGCTATAATTAGCCTTGGCTCCTGTTGCGAGGACCCTATGTGTGTGTGTGTGTGAGAGAGAGAGAGAGAGCGACATAGTTCAGTACAGAGGACGAAGCAGAGCTTGCAGCAGATATGGTTTTTGAGAGGGGCTTAGGGAGCTTAGGAGGAGGAAGAAGGCATTCTGTGGGAAAATAAAAGAAAAATATATGCATATATAGAAGGAGCTTTTGCGCCCAACCCACCGAGGGTAGAGTCCCTGAAGAAACCGCCAAATGGCTGATCCCGAATGACATTACCATTGCGGGCCTCCAAGAAAAGCACAGACAAGGAGGGGATGATTTTAACTGAGCAGACTTATTATGCACCGAATACACGACAAACTACTAAGATTTATTTTGTGATTTTTTTTTATAATGTTTCTTTTGTATTTTGCTTCTATAAGGACTTGATGATAGTCCTGATGGACTATGTTATAAATTCTATTATTACTTTTATAGGAAGAAAACCACCATAATTACTTTTTTTAAAAAAAGCTGGTGCTATGAATAAAATTGTTTAAAAATTTTGCATGTGCTAGAGTCACATGATACCCACTAGGAGCAACACAAGGAAAACTCCAACATAGACCTAACTCTCTGAATGCTGAAATGAAATAAATAACATTCTAAAATGTAAGCAGCCACCATGCACAAATCTAAAATAAGCAGTTACCCCGAAAATGGCTCTTCATATAAGATGAGAGAAAAAAAAAGATTAGAGCCCTCCAAATGAGGATTTAAAAAAAAAAATTACCATTTTCTTTTGAAGATAAACAGTGTGCTCTGCCTCGTGTTAAATTTTAACAGAACATATAACATAATACAAAATTCATACCACATTACATCAGCGATAAAACTTAAGATAAAACAAAAGTAAAAACATGAAGTGCATATGAAGCCCTTCTTTATAGCAAAACTATCCCTCTCTTCCGAAGAGAATATTGTCACCCTCCTCCACGTCTGAAACTGCATGCTGTGTTGGAAGCGTATTCCGTTGTGCACTTACCATATGTGTTCTGGTGCATTTTTCTGAAAGTTAATCTATCCAAGAGATAATATCGAAATAAATAAATCCGAATGATAGCTGAAAGTGAAATTATATAGTCTACCATGTTTCTTGATGCAACTTCCAAATGATAGCTCTATATTTGTAGAACCATTATAAAGGACTTTCCTTGACAAATATATATTTGGGTTTCTACCTCATTGTGTATGTGCTCGCATGCGCATGCATGCATGTGTGCGCGCACTTACATTCATGAGTGGCAATCAAGAAAGTTCAAGACAAGGTGTGCCTCCCATAGGAGAGATGATCCTTTACCGAAATCATATAACCTGCAGAATATACCCAAATGGCCGGTCCACTAGCCATTGGGGGGGCTATCCCTGCCATGATCAGACCTTCCCTTTAGAAGCATGCCTCTGAAATCTTCTTCTGAATCTACATTGCACCTCCTGTTAGATTTATAGCCATTGAGCCAATTCCATATTTCACGTGAAACCAGCAAGCGTTGTACAGATCAAGAAGTGCGAGGAACTAATATTTTATTGCCGGGAGATTTTTGAAAATCAAGTATGCTTACATTGAATCACTGATCACTATTATTCATGGACTGGACTAGACTAGCAGATATACTTCCATGTAAACTTCTTCGGTATTTTAAACCCTGTACATTATGAGAGTTGAAAGTAAAACAATAAACTCATAACTGTTGCTCCGTTTATTGCAGAAAGAAATGCACTAGAGATTCAAAGTTTTTAGGGGGATTTTAAATATTTAGCCATTTTAGCGAGGAAAAGAGAGAATAACAAAGAAACATACATATTTAATCCTCAAACTAAGCGAATGCAAAATGTTTTTCTACCATATGGGTTCTGTAAATCATATTCTCAATTAAACTTATTCCTGCAAAATAACCATATTAATCGAATGTTTCATACCATAATGATTATCAATTTGCATAGACGCAAGAACTCAACATATTCCATTTATTTTTGGGTTTAAACTTGGAGTTCCAGCAGAATGTGTATTATTATCTTATTGCTCAAAATTCAGAATTTAGCAACGTTAATTTTTTCTGACAAAACATACAGTTTTAACAATATTCAAGGAGCTCAAATTCATTAAGAATTATAGATAGGGGAGAAAGAGAGTGTCAACGATAAAATAAAATGAATTTTATTCCCTTCTTTCTTTTCTGCACTTTCGTAGCAAGAACATCAATTATTTTGTTATAGTTTTCTATTGTTTGATCTTCCCATGTTATTATTATTATTATTTTTTTTTTCAACTTTTGTTCTCTGACGAAATGCAACTCAAAATATGACTCATATTGTATCAGGCTACAGTTTGTGTTGGTTACTAGGTACATGGTTGAGATAGTACACTTATCTCCGTTTGGTATGATTAGAGTCAAATTCAATTGAAGAAGTGTGGATTTTTTGTAAACTAGGCAAATGATAATGATGCGTAATTGTGTCAACAAGCTAGATTTGATTCAAAACATAAAAATAAATTCCATAATTTCTTTTTAACAAGGGAAAGAAAAATTTTATTACTTGTATGTTCATTCTGTATTCCAAAAGAAATTCAAACAAGAATGTCCTTTGAAATCTTAGAGACACATAATTAATTGACGAATAGATCGATGTAAATCAATAATCAACAGACTGTAGAAATAAATCATTACCCGCTGCCAACTGACGTGAATTTGGTGGCCCTTTTCGCAAGGACGACTCAGGCATCAAAACAATCCGTAGAGGGATGTTAATTAGGTCCCTACCGATTGAATACTGAGAAAAGTTCACACAATATTGTGGTCCAGAACTTTATGTGAAAGAGAGATTACATCTTTTTAAAGAGATATCTGGGAAATTGTGAACAATCTGGCTTGCTTCTTCTAACACATTTTTCTTTTTTCTTTTTTTAAAAAAAAAAAAACATATATATTGAGTTCAGTTAGTGTTTCTTTAACCGAGAAGAACATTTGCAGGTAGATGGTTACTTCTTCTACAAACTTTATAGAAGGTTGTGAAATTTACCACATAATCCAAATCGAGAACTTGTTTAATAGGTACATAACATACATACGGTCCCTTTAGTCTATTTTGGCCATAAACAAGACCTTAACTTAAGATGCATGCTAATAATGTTCAAAAGTATTGTACATGAAGTTACTGCATATAAATTAGTTTGGTGATGCAGATATCGCTATTAACAACAATTAACTGTCATGCTCAAAAAGCAAAAATTACTTGTACAACGAAAAAAGTATCAAAATTCAGCATAATCATTTGCATTAAAAAAAACATAATTGAGGAAATATATCATGATAAGATTCTAAAGGTACACGAGTATTATTAGTAGGATATACTCTCAGTGGAATAATGCTAAAGATTATTGAAGAGTACCATACCTTACTAGTTTTCCTCCAAAGGGGACCATCCTCACTTGACCACCTATAAATCCTTTTATCAATAAAAGTAATTCATCACCTGAGGAGGGAAATAAAACTTATAGAAATTAGTACGATATTAATGTCAATATATAGACTAATAAAAACTCAAATGGACTTGAAACAAGTGCATAATTTTTGCAAACATTTCTCATTCCAATAGAAAAATTAGATCTTAAACAGAGTTATTATCTTAAGATACTTACTAGCAGTAATGTGTAATACGATGTATCACAATATTTTGAAACCACCAAAAATAACTGTAACAAAAGAAAAACAATGCAGTGAGAACTAGCAAGCTCAAATAACTAACATAGTAATGCCATATGAATAATTAAAATGGGGGGAGGCTTACCTTATAGAAAAGACTTTTGTGGAAGGAAAGAAAATTTGATCACATAGGTACGTAGTCGCTTATTGCTGATGCAGCATCATCAAGATTCTCATTCAACGATTTGTGAGATGATCTAATCCCTGTGAATCTTGATGATGCTGCACCCGCAAACACCGACTGTTTCTGATTCCTTCACCATAAGGCCATTATAAAAAAAAAAAAAAAAAAAAAAACTAAAAAGAGATTTTTTTTCCTTAAAAAAAAAATAATAAGATGAAGAAGGGAGCGAACCAAATTGAATTTAGAATGATGAAGAATAAGCAAATTGAAAATAAGTATGATCAAGAATAGATAGCAGGAATTCTAAATCCAAAGATAAGAATAAAAGATGAAAAAAATGAGGTGGAAATATATAACAAAATGACAAAAAAAAAATTAAAAAGAGTAATAACCAGATGAAGCAACTCAACAAACTAGAAGAACAAAATTAATCAGGCAAAAGAATTGAGATAGAAAAGAAAAACCCTCAGATTTATCCATGCACTGCTCCCAAGCTCCCCACTCATGAACACGAGGGTATTCGCTGTCGAGGCGAGACATTGCAAGGCCGAGGCGTGGCGCGGGATCAACTGCAGGACTTCTCCGGCACCTGAGCTCTAACCGCATATCAAGAACCCCAGGAGCTACTTTCAAAAAAAACAAAATAAACTACAAACCAGATAGTACTTGTCTTCTTGGAAAAGGAAGAAGAATTTGTGTAACTCAAGCCCCCAAAAAATATATTTAAACACATAAATTTTGACAACCCAATATGGATTTCTTAGAGAAATACAAAACTATCACCAAGAAAATCAAGAAGCATATGACCAAAAATAAATAAATAAAAAAAAAAAAACCTTGTGGGTTTTTTTGCAGAAACCCTAGCTGCCCAACAAAAACCTGCTGCCATATCTCACAGGGAGTAGAAATGGAAATGAGAGAGAGAGAAGAAGAAGAGAGGTTAGTTGAGGTATTTATAATAAGATAAGTGGTGGAATGGGGATCCAAGGGGGTATGAAAATAGGGAGATTAGATTGTTTTTACTGGGAGATATTATTAGTTAAGTGAGAATGTTTTGCAATTGGCGGATGCTTAGCTGTGGTAAGTGGGAGTGAAGTGTACTATATTGTTCCATTATTTTTTTCCTTGTTCTTTTTTCTACACATGCACATCCTTATCAACTTCCAAATATAAAAATCCTAAGGATACCTAAATTTTTCTTGTATACATGGAAGTATACAGAACAGGTTTACTGCCATTTTCCTTCATTTTCACATTTGTGCAAGTTTCACTGTTGGAAGGTGTCATTTTCCCCCCCTTTTTGTGGGTAAACTTTGCTGGATGTGTCCTGCTTCATTCCCAAATTGGATTCCCCCTAATGAAAGAAAGTTCTATTAGGCTATTTTTTTTTTTTAGCATAAATAGTGGGCAATCCCCTCCGTATCATTAATCAGGTGTTAACGAAACAAGTTATGTATATAGTACATATATCTAATCCCTCATTCGTGAGTAAATATTACAAATAATGTCTAAATAAAGACACTAAATAAAATACAGAAATATTGGAACTAAAAACACTACAAATGATCTGGTGGATGTCCAGTGTTATGGAACTTAACAAGTTCACAATATCAGATAAATCACTTAAACCTATATTGCCCAGTACCACTCCATCAGGACCCATTTGCATTTTGAGATTCAAAATCAACATGCACTCAGCCCATCTCAAGATCTCAAGGCTCATCTGAATTTTGAAATTCAAATTTGGAAATTCAAAATTCAAACATCTTTTCATCGGCCCACGTGTCCAATTGCTATGGGTGAAGGTCTGCTCCTGCTTGGGATTCGCGATCTCGCCTCGAGATCTGCAACATAAGAAGAATCTGCTCTTCCGACTCCGTTCCGAAGAGAGCCACTCCGGCTCCACCCTGGCTTCCTGCCGGCTCCGGCTCCGCCTCCACCTTCGACGCCGCTCCAGCTCCGCCCTGACCAAAAACCGTTCTTCCAACTAAGAGAGGTCTGCTTTTGCTTAGGATTCACGATCTCGCCTCGAGATCTGCAACTCAAGAAGAATCCGCTCCTCCAGCTCCGTTCCGAAGTGAGCCGCTCCGAATCCGCCCTGGCTCCCTGCCAGCTCCGGCTCCATCCTGGTTCCATTCTGGAGAGAGCTGCTCCAGCTCCGCCCTAGCCGAAAAACCGTTCTTCCAACTCAATCCTCTTCCTCATTCTCAGAGATGCATCTCATGCTCTCCATCTCCACATCCTTCCTCCCATTTTTGGTTCCAAACCGGGAGAGAGTCCCTACTCTCGCCAGCGATAGCTCCTGCTTCGTGCGGTCCTTCCCCTCTCTTTGTAACTCAAATTTTCTTTACTTTATGACGTTTCTCCTTCGACTTTGGATTTTGAGGATTTTGGATCTAAGGAATCATGATGGTGGGGGGAGAAGAAGGATCGCTGCGACCCCCTCTCCCGTTTAGCAAAATTTTGGGGAGAGCAAGAGGGAGATTTTTGGGGAGAGAGAGGTGAGGAAGAAAGATCTATTAGGCTATGTTTTGTTGATAGAAAATGAAAGAAAAAGAAATGGAAAGAAAACGAGAAAAGAAATGAAAAGAAAAAGGAAATAGGTTTCTCTTTGTTGTTTGGTTCAATGATGAACAAACAAAAAAAATAATAAATTAGAACATAAAAGAAAACGGTTATTCTAAACTACGTCCACTCTGCTATGTGGTATGTAGTAACATCAAATAATATTTTTTCTCATTTTCTTTAGAATTAGGGAAAGAAAAATGTATCTTTTTTTTTCCTTTTCTTTTATTATCTCTCAAACCAAATAGAGGCGTTAGCAAAATCTAATTTTCCTTTTCTTTTATTTTTTTTTGCCCCTATAGCTATATAGATGTACTTTATCATTTGCTAATTTCATATTTATCTTTTTACAAAGGCCATGCTTCGAATTTAGTTTACCTTTATAACTTATATCGTACTATAGTAAATCCCAAATGGTTTCTAAAGTTACAGTCGACAGCTTATAATATGGTTATTTTTGTTTTCTTTCTAGGTTTTTCTTTGCCTTGAGTTATACACGCACATTGAAAAGTTAGTGACTGAAGTTGGAGTCACATACATAACTAAAAGGATAAGTGTGAATTATAAGGAATATGGTAAATCTCTTTACTCTAATGTTTGGTTTAATATATAGAAAAATGTGAATATGGTGAATCTCTTTAAGCTTATATTTGGTTATATCTATAGAAAAATGTTTTAACTTTCCTAGCGACAAGAATAAAGGAATCAAGCGAGATCATCCCTTGGGGACAGGCAAGTGGTGTTACCTGCATCTAATTATTCTTTAGTATCTCTATTCAACTTCTAATGCTCAAATAAAAAAGGATATAGTACAAGAAGATGAAATAGTCCACCTTTTAAGGGGGAGTTCGGATTTTTTTTTTTTTAATTTTTTTTTACAAGGGATGAATCTTCTAGCTATAAGAGTTTGATCTAATAAAATATAATTGAAAAAGGTCAAAATGGTCTAGATCAGTAGAAAGTTGGATATGGTCATAGTTTGTTACATTATTCATGGATTTTGTCTCCGGCAAGATAAACTTTAAGTTTGATTACTAATTAAATAGTTATATGCAATCATCTATTAGATTAAATACACAACGATACGCTGACAAGAAGTTTCAAACAACAAAAATATTCATGAGTAAATCCAAGAACACGATAGATCGATTGAGAAGATTGCTTGTTAGAATGGTTAAAGATAGATCTAAAGATTAGTCAAATTAAGAGTCTCTTTCGTTCACCTTTAGCCTTGTTTTTTGTGGTATTGAAATCTAGAAATTTCCCATGGCATACTTCCTCAAATATACTGGTAACTATTTTTCATAATTGATAGAAGTTTCACAATTTCCTTTTTCAGTTAAAACCATAAGTAGTAGCCTTCGAAAGCTTCTTATCAATAAGGATAGTAGTAAGCATGACTTAAGTTTCGTCACATGAGCTGAATATTTGTGAAAGAAAAAATTTATGCTAGTTACTAGTGATATCCATTTGTAAGTAAAATACCACTAATTTTTATGAACAGTTGGCATCTACACTGACCACTTATGAAAGCCAAAAGTTTAGTCTGTTTTTTATTATTATTTTAAAATTAACTTACGATATAAAATATATTATGATCTATACGGTCCTGGCCACATAGAACAATCTACGTGGACCAATATAACCATTCACCTAATTTTTAACACTTGCACCAAATTTTTGACATGCCATCCAATTTGTTATGGTCAATGATGAGAATATCAATTCAATTTTTTTTTATTTTTTATTTTACTAGGAAAAGGACATCATGGGACTACGTCATTTCATATTTCCAGATACATCTCTCGCTTCAAGTTCAGTTAGTTTAAACGGAAAGGACCCCTTCCAGACCATCTTTTTCTAACCTAAATATATTCAGCTCATAACAGGAAAATCAGCACATATATTTATTTTTCCAAATATGTTCGACTCAAAAATGGAAAAAATATAACTGATCTGGTTTATTATTGCAGAGCAGAACATGCATGAGTCGTTTATTACCTTTTTTTTTTTTTTTTTTTTTTGGCTAAATTTTTTTCACCTCTTTACTCGTAAGCCATGGCAATAGTAAATTGACCAGCCAGCAGTAAATGAGAGGTACTGCATGCATGCATCAGCACGAAATCATAATATATCAGCATTATATCGCAAGGTTGACGTAGAAATAACAGAGCCCACATCAGCTAGCTAGCAGCATATATGTCGAGCTCCATGATATCGATGGTCCCATGCTGCCACAGCTAGCAATTGCGATGATGTCTCCAGAAATCGGATTCAGCTGTCTGCGGACTGCCACCACTGGCCCAAGTGATCGTGGTGTGCGTCGTAATGGGACCCATATATGCATGCCTCTGCTCGATCGGAGGAGTCATCAACTTGTGCTGCACTGCACTGCACTGGGCTGGGCTGCGCTGAGGGATGGAGAATTGCAGTCACGAGCAATGGCACGGCGTACTGTACGGACATGTGAAGGACAGCTGATCAGCTGATCGATCGTGCATGCAATGGCAAGGGGCAGAAGGGAGTTAGTGCAGGACATTGAGCATGGGAGAGGATTGGATAGATTTAGAAGTCCTATCTACTGTATTAAAACTTCGACATTGTGATAAGAGTTGAGAAAAATTATTATATATTTTAACATATCCCTACAGCAGGTTGAATATTCATTTTGGTCAAAACTCTAAAATTGTAATGAAAGTTGAAAAAAATTATTTTATATTTTAATAGCAGATTCAAAATTACAGCAGGAGAGCTGCTCTGATGAAGTGATGTGAGGTGGTAGTGGTAGCCAGTGGTCCTAATTAATTATAGACATCAAAATCTTGGATACAGGTTGGAAATGAAATTAAGATTAGGGATTTTTACATATCGGTTCCTTACATTTTTAAAAATTAGATTTTAGTCTATAAAATCTTCGTATTTTAATTTTAGTCTCTCAAATCTTTTAAATTACTTCACTTTAGTTCCCTTGCATAACTTCCGTTAGGCCACTTTAACTTTTGGTCTGAATTTCCCGTTAAAATCCTAGGAGGGAGAGAAATATAAGTTATTTTCCTCCCTTTGCTCTTCCTCCTCTCTTCCTCTTCTTATTGGGTTCTCGTTATACCTCACAAATCCGCCGCTTTTATCGTTTCTTACCACTTCATTTGAAAGATGAAAGAGAGCAAATCCTAATCCTAACCAAATGACCTAAAACTAAAACTAACTTAGGGTATATCAGTCATTTCCTCTACCACTTAAATATTATAATTAAATTTACTATTTATTTGGACATAATAGCTAACGGAGAGACTAAAGTGAATAAACTTAAAGGATTTGGGGACTAAAATCAAAGTATTAAGATTTCAGGTACTGAAGTCTAATTTTTAAAGATTTAAGGGACTGATATGTAAAAACCCCTTAAGATTAATTAAGGAATACTTATATATGAATTAGAATAAAAAGTTTTGGACTAAAATTTGTGAATCACACATGAGTAAGGCAAAAGAGTGAATAGAAAAATGAATGTGTATATATGTGTGTGTGAGCTTATTATACATGAACCATCAGCATAGATAAGTTAAATGAGTTAGCTGCAATATAATGATGTTCCTATTATTATTTTTCAAAATTTTTTTAGGATCATGGTTTTACCTCATTAGCTTCTTTAAAATCGATTTTCATGAGATCTGAAGTTTACTTGTCCTTTCATTCAGAAATACACGATGAGCAAAACTAGTACTATTTTATTTAAGTCAAATGACTAAGAATTTTATTTTACTATGATTTTTATAGCTCGAGAAATTTGGATTTGGTTATGCCCAAAGGAAAAAAGGGATGGAATAATCACTATATAAAAATAAATAAGCCTCTAAATATGTTATTTCCTTAGTGATTCTTTCATGTTTTTGGCTTGTCACGTGAGCTTGAATTTTATATTTCTCTACGTGAAAATAATAAGTATAAACATTTTCATATACTAAATGATCATTAATTAGTATTGCGCCTTCAAAATTGTAACATTCTTATAGCATATATGCTACTACAACGTTTCTTCCTGGATGCATGCATGCATGCATATGCGCGCGCGCACACTATATATATATATATATATATATATATATATATATATATATATATATATATATATATATATATATATATAGTTGCCTATAAAGATGCCCATAAAGACACATCTAAATCTTAATATAGATAATATATATGAACGTTCCCAACATTAGTTGTGATCTCTAATATCTAAAATAATGGTGTATAAAAAATCATGCATTTTCAATACTGTTTTCCCCTACAGTCGATAGGTACAAAATAAACGGCTTTTCAACAATAGAATAAATAAGACTTCTTGATCAATAATGAAAAAGTCACTAGATTACATGATTTCTTATATACCACCTAGTTAGAGCATGGAGATCACAACTAGTGATTCGGATTGTATACATAAACCCTTTATATTGAGATTTAGAGGCATCTCCATATACAACTTTTAAGGAGACAATTTAAGTACACCATTTCCAAATTTGAAACAGATAATAATCGGTATTATATATATAAGAAATAACAACTAAATTTTTTTAAATGCTAGTAAAGTACAATTATAAATCACATAATAATGAATTACTCAAAATAATTATAAATATAAAATACCTAATAATAACAACAAACCGCAATATCATTTCAAACGGATATATATGTAGGGATGTACGGAAGGATGGTAATGAACGAGTCCATGTGTTAATTTTTAGTCCGTCATATACAAAATAATTTTGAATTAAAAAGAAAATTTTCTTTTTCTAATTGAAAATTTTGTGTAGAAGTGATCTAAAATTAATCCGTAGATATATCCATTTCCATCCTTGCATACATGTCCATATAGTGGTACGTATGTGATTTACCATCCATGTTTGACCAATCAATAATATCGGTATTTGGTATCCTCACCAATGCTATCATATTAGCATGTATATCAGTATAAACCACTGTATATACTTCGACCCGAATCAGACTCGAGTAGCTGAGGGCACCCCAACAGCTACACACCAGAGACCCGGCTAGCTCGCGAGCCCGACTATATGTCGATTTATTAGCTTTTGTTGATGGCCCCCATCCTCACCTACCCTATGCCTTTTAGTTCTTGGTGAATGGTCATCGCGTGACAAAGTGGTCCGCGGCCCAAATCAACCAACCATCTCAGCGCGAGTGCGTCCGATCTTGCGATGGGCCCTGCAGCCAGGCTTCCATCGCACGGTAGTAGCGAGCACAACGTTCATGAATCATGTTGGTACGTATTGGTCCCCGTCGGTCTCGCTCTCGCGCTCGCCGTCGTTGTCAACATAGCCCGCATGCAGCGATCTGCTCTCATTTATATGACGTCACACCCACTTCGCAACCGTACGCACACATGTGGCTCCCGTTTTGTAGGCCCCAGTGGTTATGGGTCCTACGCGCTGGCATGTTCGTGAACGTACCTGAGAAAAAGTACTTTGTACGCTTTCGTTTGCATATTGAAGAGATAAGTGATTACGTATTGATTAATATTCTATAAAGTATAAATAAACTTTTGAGCGAAACATTAGCCAAAATCTTCCCACTAATAATTAACACTTTGCCCGGTCTGCATTTAATTAGGTTTAACTTTTCATTTTGGATCTACGAATGAAGATGAACTATACATTCCAAAATGATGATTTTCATTCCTTTAATTTTAATTTAACATCTTAATTACTTTCGTTATGACTAGATTGGTTGTTCATGTTGCAGTGTACTCCTATTCTCACACCATTTTTTATTAAGAAGTGCAATCTAGGGCTTATAACTTAGGGGAAATTCTAAATTCTAAATGCGAACCACATTTTACTAGTGAGCACCACATACTATAGAGTAAAGTGATTTATAACATAGGGGAAAATGGCGCTCACTAGTAAAATATGGTGCACATTTAGAATTTCCCATAACTTAGAGTTCCACTGGTCATATTAATAACAGAATAATTTCATTCATTATAATTATTAGGCAATACAATTGTTTTTTTTAAAGCAACGTTACTTGTAAACAAAGAAAGCAAATAAACATTTGTTGCACATATTAGGATTAATATTTAAATTTGATTTTATATAAGAATATTTAGTATCTCAACTTCTATATATTAGGCTAAATATATAATTGTTTATCCTCTTTTCATATAATCATTTTTCTTATTAATTAATAAATTTTAGCTTATTTCTTGTCAAACTATTATCATGATGTCTGATCTATCAAAATTATATGCACTGCACCATCGGTAAAACCACCACGTTGGCACTGGACCACCTTCGTGCATGCTCATTGCATGCCATGTTATGTTCATCAACTCGTGTTTTCACTCCTGATTTTCAATCCTCTTCTTCTCACATATCTATATGATAACGTAATATAATTTTATAGATATTCAGATCATTATCACATCTAAAGTTATCCTGATCATGTCCCCGTTTTTTTTTTGCATTCATGTCGTGCATAGATAGTTCTATGGTGTGGTACATATTTTTATTTTTTCTCTTTTGTATTTTGGTATCTTCTTCGAGTTCTACTTTAAACCCGTTGATGCTTTAGACTTCCCACACTTTAGTTAAAGATATTAAACAAGAGATGCCCAAGGCAGTCCCAAACTATTGGTGCTCACTAAAAAAAAAAACTCAATGTGAATTATTTGTCCTATAATTTTATATGATGCCCTCACGATCAAAGCCAAAGACTAATAAGCAAAGGGAGCGAGGGGAGGCTTGGTGGCAGGGCACTATGCCCTTGTTGTGGGCAACAACCTAGTACCACTATTAATTTACTCCATAATTAACCTTCATTTTTTTTATTGTATTTGTCTGCATGATCTTTTTATATAGGCCAATAATGAGAGAACCCACCGGCCTTGTGTCCTTTATTTTTTTGTGGCGTGCTGATGATTCGATTAGGTTAAGTTTATAATTGATCATTAGAAAAAATAATTAGGTGTTGAGATTATTATAGATATATCATTAGTTTGCAAGTTAGTGCTTATCCTATGTGATTAATTTGTCTAAAATGAGTTTTAAGATATAGCGAAACATTTTGGAGATGATTACTAGCTGGTCCCTATGAGGATTTTATTTCCTTATTAGCCCTAATTCATAAGTTTGTCAATGATTTATTAGGTCGTGATCTGTGCCTTAAATGTAAAATTAAATATGAAATATATAAGATCAATATGGTAATTTATCTATTTGTATTAGGAGAAATTTTCAAAATTTAATAAAGATACATAACGAATTGTAGGTTAAAATTTATAGTGTTTGAATTTGGTGTAGTTTTTATAAGTTTAATTTATATACCCATTTACAAAATCATTACTATTTATATTCTGGATGATTAATAAATTAGGCAGCACGATTAACACACAAAATATTATGAGAAAAAGGAAAAAAAAAAAAAGTACACATATTCCCCATTCGTATGGCTATACTATACGGACTAGCTCGTCCTTGGACTATTGGAAAAACCACTGTCGATACAGGGACGCGGCGATAATTTTGCCTGGGATTTGATTAAGGTAATTGACACCGATTTTAAATTGCTAATCATGATTAGCTTCCAGCTAATCCAAGATGGCTTAGGTTTACCCACTGTTTTCCTACGACGTGCATATATACGCTACTGCTATGCCCATGAGAGAATGCACGTGCGTGCGCACATGCCTAAAATATTTTACGCGCTTCCAGAGGAGTTTCCAAAGGACTACGTCACTTTTCCTAGTGAGCTCTGGTCTGGTCTAATCGTCGGAAAGTGTGCTCATTAGAAAATATGGTGCGCTTCTTTTTAATTGCACGGGGACTCGCTTTGGGCCGGGCTCAGGCTCACGAACAGCGTGCGTGTGGGCGCGGTGCCCTTGGAGTTGGCGGTGAGAACGGAAAGTGTGAAAGTGAAGCGATCTATTGTCGGATACTTTTAATATTTATTTGTACGTATTTTTGACTTCACACTTTCTGTCTCAAGTCTCATATACAAATAAATAAGTTTTTATTTTTATTTTCATTAATCTCCTTAAAATGCGATAGAGTCCTCTTGCAAAAGAAAGCAACTTCTAGACTTTCGAATCAATAAATTTCTACCCGTGCAAATGAAGCTAAGCACAATCAATCAAAGTTCTCTAACTGGAGGAAGATTACAAGACGTGAGAACTTTTAAACTTTTTTTTTTTTTTTTGGTAAAAAACCATTTATAGGCTATTGTATTATAGATTGGCTCTCCGATGCAAGGATGCTAATAAAGACTTGGACTTGATATATCGGATAACATGAGGACTAATTATATAAGTCCTTACTAATAAGTTCTCATAATTTGTATAAAATTTTCCCTTTTTTTCTCTTTACTAATCTAAAGGAAAATATTAGTTGACATTCCTTTCTTACTGAATCATGATTATGATTGAGAGAGTTGATAGTGTCTGAAGCAAGGTCTTTCTTAATTTTTAACTTTGTTTAAAAAAAAAATCTTTTTAGTTTCTTTCTATACCAAGTACCATATATATATATATATATATATATATATGGGGTACTTCTCTCACCAAAAAACTCAACTCCACCCTACTTCCCTTCATTCTCTCCCCCACCTCTTCTAATTCTAGGGCCGACCTACTTCCTCTTCCTCTTCTTTTCTCCAAATCCAACTCCACCCAACCTCTCGTCTCTCCCGGTTGCTCGCCACCGTCGCTGATCTAGCCAACGTCGGTCGACCACCGCTTCTTGAGTCGAGATGGATGAGATCATCTTTCTCATTTTGTAAGTTTTTTTCTATTTTCGTATCTTTTTTGGAGCAAAACATGGTAGGTTCTTCAATCTTCCCATCCTTTAACATTGAAACTTCAAAATTGAAATTTTAATTTATACTTTGATTATTTTTTAATGAAATAATGAAATTATTGTAATACTAGTCCGAAAAGATTAAAAATTCCATTAAGTTTTCATTCGTGGATGTTAATGGTAAATTTTAATATATCTTGAATTTTCTAGTATTGTCAACTTGGTTGATTAGCAAAAGAAGTTTTGAGTGTGTTTATTTCTGTATTTTATATTCTAATGCAACATCATAATTAGACAATAATTGATATTTGTTACCAAATTGAAGTCTGCAACTACTAACTTAAATATAGAGATGTCATTGTTATGATAAGTGTCAATTATGAATGAAATTACATGTATTAATGCTATTATCTGTGTATTCCATAGATGGATCTGGCAGAATCATTTCGTGTACGACCAACTGCGTTGTTGAGCAGGAAAAAAGTAGCATCTCAGTCACCGATCCGTCGACCGATACGGGAGAGAGAAGATGAAGTTGTCGTGCCTCCTAAAATAAATTTAGATACTCCTAATTTGCTAAGGTTTGAAAGTGCAAGGCAAGAGAAAAGTAGTAAAGATTCAGGAGACTTTGAAGATGATCTTGAAGGGTTAATATATCAAGGGTCAGTTGATTTGTCATTACTTAAAAGTTTTAGGACGCATGTTTTTTTTTGTCTTAAAAGATGAGGTAATTTTTTATATTAAAAATCAGAAACCAATTATAGTGTGTGCATGCCATGACTATATTATATACACATGAGCGAGATTCACTACGATGCATTAATCACATGAAGAAAATAAGTTCATGGTCATTGAGGACTTCACAGCCCAACACCCGATTTATGGAATTAATACGTGAGTCGTCGTTATATCATTTGATCATCTGTTCCTATCAATACATTAGCGATATTGAGCTAACTGCTGTTTGCCCGAAAATTGAATCTTTGATTCCATTGCAAAATTGATTGATTACAAGGAAATTGAGATTACAAAAATTCTGAGGAATAAGAACGGGAATATTAATTTATTTCCTTTTTTATGTGTGGGTTCGGGTGGCGATGGAGTCTCGTTGATGCCTCCGTTGACCGTCCGACCAGGAGAAGATGGCTCTGCTCTTTTTTTTGATCTCACGAGCTCGCCCGTAATCGTCCCAAAATCTCCCAATCCAAAAGTCCTCTCTTCAGTTAAATTCCTGTGTATTATACACCAAAGAAACTCCAAATCCGGCTCGATTATTCCTGAAAAACCGGATCACGGAATATTAGTGAAATAAAATAGGAAATAAATAATCGGAAAAGAACGGAAAACAATCTGCAGGTGCCCACTTAGCAATTTTTTTTTTAAAAATTTTTATTTTTGGTATCTTCATAACCCCCTCCAAAGTTTTCGAAGTTCTGTATTGAACCGTACTGAATTTCGAAATACTTTGGATTCTTTAATTTTGGTTATAGACCTTTTAAAAGATTTGGTCGATAGAGATAACCATTAACATATTTATTTATTCAATAACAAGCAGATGTATGATTTTAACGTACCCATTAGAGGACAAGCAGAGGTATGATGTTAACATGCTTATTTTAGGTCAAGCAGAGGTATAATATTAACGTGCTTATTTTAATCCTAACCGTTCAGTGACATCTAGTATGACGAATCAGGAAAAGACAGAGGTGACATTAAACGTGTCTTGGAGTTTAACCTATTCAGAGGATCTGGTCGTGATAGGGACAAGCTGACTAAACAGAGGTGACGGTTAACGTATTTAGTTTTGGAATCGGACTAACAGAGGTAACTGTTAACTTGATAGGGAGATGATTTTCGTCAGAGGTGATTTTTAACTCAACGACATCAAAACACGTTCATCAGAGGTTGTAATGTTGGACTTGACGAAGTGTGAATTTTCTTTTCTGTCAGAGGAGATTTTTTTTGACGTGACAAGGGATTTAATCGGATCTTATCTCATTTGATTTTGAATTATGATGTCAGAGGTATGATTTTAACTTGACAAATATTTTGGAGTGTCGCTTGCTCTGTTGGAGCAAAATGACAAGAAAAGTTTTGCTGTCAGAGGTGAAATCTTAACGTGACAGGAGATTTATCTGATTAGGATTTTTAGCAAACCCCCAGCTATCAACGGGTTTGATTTGCCTTTACCAACTACCATTTGAGTTGGGCTAGCCATACTATTTCCCTCAGCATGGTGAGTTGTTAAGGATTTCGTTTGGGCTTAAATGCCAAACTTTTCCTCTTCCCTTTACCTTAGCAGCTTAAGGCAGTGATATATTCTTATATTCGGATAAGAATACTGTTGTGACAGATTTGTCGTGGGATTTTTAGCAAATCCCCAGCTATCAACGGGTTTGATTTTGCTTTTACCAACTACTGTTTGAGTTGGGCTAGCCATGCTATTATCCTCAGCATAGTGAGTTGTCGATGATTTCATTTGGGCTTAAATGCCAAACTTTTCCTCTTCCCTTTGCCTTAGCGGCGTTGGGTGATTCATGCTTTTTACCCCCAGCATGGTGGGGTTGGCGAGAATTTTATTCTCTTCCCGTAGCCTTGTCGGCGTTGGGTAATTCATACTTATTACCCCCAGTATGGTGGGGTTGGCGAGAAATTTATTCTCTTCCCGTAGCCTTAGCGGCGTTGGGTAATTTATACTTTTTACCCCCAGTATGGTGGGGTTGGCAAGAAATTTATTCTCTTCCCGTAACCTTGTCGGCGTTGGGCAGTTCATACTTATTACCCCCAGTATGATGGGGTTAGCGAGAAATTTATTCTCTTCCCGTAGCCTTGTCGGCGTTGGGTAATTCATGCTTTTTACCCCCAGCATGGTGGGGTTGGCGAGAAATTTATTCTCTTCCCGTAGGCTTGTCGGCGTTGGGTGATTCATTCATTTTTTTTTTGATGTTTTTTTTATATATATATATATGGGGTTTAAATTAACCGCCTTGAGCCCATTTTTTGGGAATTGTTGTGAGCCCAAGTGGTACCTTTAGACCTCACACATTAAATGTGTCGGAGTTAGCTTTAACTCCTTTTTTGTTCAGCTTTGAGCTGAACTGCTCCATCGTCAATCAACGCTTGAATTTTATCTTTTAAGATAAAATAATTCTTTGTAGGGTAACCTACAATCCGATGGTATAGGCAGTAATTCGGATCGTTAGTCTTCCCAATTTCTTCAGGCCTCTTGTTTTCCGACAACTTGAGCATCTTGCGCTTGCTGAGCAGATTGAACATAGTAGCAGTATGTTCATCCTTGAACGAATACTGCTTTTGAAGCCTGGGTGACTTTGCTGTGTTGTTTGTAGTTGGCCATGGTTTCTGCTTCGGTGTACTTTCTACCGCCATTGCCGTTATATCTTTCCCTTTTGAATGGAAAAATTGGAATGGAGATTCGTTTGTACCGTCTCCGGTTGCAGACTGTTGCATTTCGAGACGTCGGAGTATTTCTTCGGCCTGTTCACCCTGCTTAAGCAGATCCTTCCATGACTTGGATTCGACCGAACCCATCTTATCTAGGATATCTGTCAACAAGTTATGTCTGCAGGTTTCCACAAGCGTATCCTGCGTCATGCCATGTGGGCATCGAACAGAAAGTTCTCGGAACCGCTCGACATAAGTTTTGACCGTTTCGCCTTCTTCTTGCTTCGCTGCTAGCAAAGATAATATGGAGACTTCTGTATCATCTTCAAAGAATCGGGCTAGGAACTCACGTTCTACATCAGCCCAAGATTTAATTGTTCCCTAGGGTAGCTGCATGAACCAAGTAAATGCGGGCCCCCGTAAAGTGCTCGCAAATATCTTAGTCATAGTCGGATCATTCCCTATGAGATGTCCTGTCTGCGACAGAAAGTAGAAGATGTGCTGTTGCGGCGAACCTTTACCGTCGAATGATTGAAGATTCAATGGTTTATATTTTGCAGGGTAAGGTACGGTTTCCCATTCTATGGGATAAGGATGGACTACCACCACCTCTTGTAGCTTTTTGCTATGAAGAAGAGCTTGTAATTGGTTCTCCATCTTCTCTATTTTCTCTGCGTGAGGATTGATGATAACTTTCACTTCCTCTTCCTCTCTTGAATGAGGAGGCACTTCTTCATCTTCGTCTTCGCTGTCTTCATTTATTTGGACAGGCCGTTTTCCTTTCTGCCGACTAGAAATGGACGACGATGATTGGTTCTTTCTAGTTTGAGCCAGCAACTCAATCAAAAGTTATTTCATTTCTTCTACGGTCTCTTCTTGCTGTTCGAGACGTTTTTCTTGTCTCTCAAGCCTTTCAGAGACTTCTTCTAGAAGCGCGCCCTCTGGTTCGATAGAAACTACTTTTGATCCTGGAGTGATTTCCTTATCCGAATGGATGTTTCCGACCACCTTTTTGCCTTTATTAACCATATGTGATGAGGCAGCAGGTAGATCGGTTTCAGAGCACACCCTCTTTACCGTCCGTATTCTTTTGGATTCGGTGATCCGCTCAAAAACGGACCGTCTCGGATGGCACTCGCAGTTTGATAGAACAGTTGAGATTAACTGTTCGCATTGGCATTGAGGAGTATTCTGTGCAGAGTTCTTCTTCCAATTAAGGTATTCTCTCAAGTCTTGAGATACTTCTTTATCTCTATTTGCAACCTGACGCCGCTTGCGTCGCAAACTTGGTTCATAATACTGGAGAGTTTGCAATATTTCAGGGCTGAGAGCTTTTCCCATATCAACACGGTGTCTTTTATGGAGTCTTCTAGAGTGTGTGCTGGCTTGCACAATTGCACGGGCCCCGCACGCATCTGACTTATCCATCGGAATATGTTCATCAGAAGAGAAACTTGAAGACATATCCTCAGGTGAGTGCATGAGCACATCCTTATATTTGTTTGTAGAGGAACGGGATGGTACACCTGAGAGAGTAACCAAAAAGTTAGATGTGCGTTGTGTGCTCACTGTGCGTGTGCCCGAAAAGACACCAGAACCAACTCTTGATTTTTCCTGCGGAGTGCAACCCACGGGTTGCAACCTGCGGTGTGCAACCCGCGGTTGGAACCGCGGGTTTGCATCCGCAGTTGCAACCGCGGGGTTGCACCCGTGGGGTGCAACCCGCGGTTGGAACCGCGGGTTTGCACCCGCGGTTGCAACCGCGGGGTTGCCCCCGTGCGGTGCAACCCGCAGTTCCGCCTGCGGATTTTCAATTTTGGAATTTTTTCTTTCCGATATTGCATGTGTCGCGATTGTTTCTTGGGTTGGATTTTCTGACTGTAATTTTTCAAAAGTACTGTTGAGGTGGGCCCGTTGGGCTCTACGCCTTAGGTTTCTCTTTTGGGAGCGGGTCAGGGACTGGTTTGACTTTTGGCTTAACTTTGGAATGGGCGAGAAAGCCGTGTTCTTGACAGACGATGACGTCTTGTCAGTTCGAACGGGCGATGACGCCTCATAAGTTTTCATAGGCGATGACGCCTTTCCGGTGGGCGATGACGCCTCACCTTTTTTTATCATCACTCGGCGATGACGCCTAGGCTCCGAATCAGAGGAGGAAAGAAATTCCTCATATTTTTGCTGATCAACTTCTATGACCAGCGTCTCAACCATTGAGCCAATCGGCACCCGGTCGGACTGCGCCATCAGATTCTCTGTGGTAAACAGAGGGGCTCCCACTGTGGTCGCCAGTTCTTGTTTGCCCGAAAATTGAATCTTTGATTCAATTGCAAAATTGATTGATTATAAGAAAATTGAGATTACAAAAATTCTGAGGAACAAGAACGGGAATATTAATTTATTCCCTTTTTTATGTGTGGGTTCGGGTGACGATGGAGTCTCGTTGATGCCTCCGTTGACCGTCCGACCAGGAGAAGATGGCTCTGCTCTTTTTTTTGATCTCACGAGCTCGCCCGTAATCGTCCCAAAATCTCCCAATCCAAAAGTCCTCTCTCCGGTTAAATTCCTGTGTTTTATAGACCGAAGAAGCTCCAAATCCGGCTCGATTATTCCTGAAAAATTGGATCACGGAATATTAGTGAAATAAAATAGGAAATAAATAATCGGAAAAGAACGAAAAATAACCCGCGGGTTGGCACCTGCACCCGCGGGATCGCCCCCGCGGGTTGGATTCCCGCGGGTGTGCCCACTTAGCAAAAAAATTTTAATTTTATTTTTGGTATCTACAGCTGCATTTGTTGACAGGTGGTATCCCGAAACAAACATGTTTCATATGCCGTTCGGTGAGATGATGATCATACTGAACGATATTTCCTGTTTGCTCGGTTTGCCCGTGACAGGAAAGTCCATGTGCCAACAAGAATCATCAGCGTCACGTGAAACTGCTGACACAATTACTCATTCCTTAGACGTAAGTTACTCGGAAGCATGGAATGAGATAAATACGAAAGGTGGCGCATCAGTTAGAATAGATTGACTAATAGAGAATTTTAGTGGTGTGGTTGACATTGACTCTGAACATAGGATTCAGTGTGCTGAAAGGGCATATTTACTGTATCTTCTTAAATACACGCTCTTTGGGGAAAAGAGCGATTTGAGAGTGTCGATAAAGTATCTGACATTGCTTCATGACCTTGAAGATATTTACACGTTTGCATGGGGTGCTGGAGCTCTTGCTTGGTTGTATAGGCAGTTTGGACTTACTTCTCGAGCAAATATTGCACAGATATCTGGGTATCTGATATTATTACAGGCTTGGATATTTAGTAATTTTCCAACATTCATGCCTATCTCAAACCGATCATTTATAACCGGTGATCAACTTGCTTGTCGGTGGTTGAGCAGACGGGATACCAATATTTCTCGTTCACATGTATGCACAATTCGATCCAGACTTGTTCAATTCACAGCCAATCCGGTAACATGTTGCATGGTTTGTGTAATTAATTAATATGTTAGTTACATATGGAAAATTTACTTAGTTTTGCATAATTACCAAACTTGTAGGTAATTTAGGATCTCTACAGAGATTACAGAGAATCCTACTTTTTCAAAGAAGTTTCCTTTTACATGGGTATCCTAATGATGCAGCATGTGCTTGAGCCTTATCACCCT